>JANJGK010000034.1:27633678-27648678 GCA_039081455.1 Macrobrachium rosenbergii
TACGTTTAAAGCGTTTTGATAGTGTACTTTGAAATTATAATTATCCAGTTTTTTTTACGTATATAAGGTGAATATAATTAACTGTGATATCCCTTCAACGCTTTTCCATATAGAAGCTAAAAATTTATGTATGCTTTATATATATATATATATATATATATATATATATATATTATATAATATATAATATATATATATATATATATATATATATATATATATATATATATATATATAAGTGTGTGTACTTATAGATATAAACACATACACACAGACACACACACATATATATATATATAATATATATATATATATATATATATATATATATATATATATATATATATATATATATATATATATATATATATATATATATCTATATATAAAATCATAAAGCTACAAGTGTCGTTTAATATCCAATTCACGCTACTTCGGGAATATCCCCGATGGGGAATTATTATCGAAGGGGGTTTATAAGTGATAAATGGATTGGTACTGCCTGGTCTCGATCCCTCGAGACAGTTACCTTCCAACTACCCCAGTCGACGGTCTACCCACTGAGCCATCAACAGAGGTATAAGTAGAAACCGAATCTGCTGTACTTGTTTACCCGTCGAGAGGGGGGAAATTATACTTAGCTTCGGCATTAACCCACCTCCACCCTTGGTACGTTGGGAACACGCAGCTCTTATAATGAAATTTTTATCACACCGTGATTTATGTACAATCATGAAGCTACAAATGTCGGCAGTACCGATCCATTTATCACCAATAATTCCCCTTCGGTGATAATTCCCCACCGGGGATATTCCCGAAGTAGCGTGAATTGGATATTAAACGACATTTGTAGCTTCATGGTTGTATATAAATCACGGTGTAAGGATGTATGTATATACATGTCGGAAAAAGATTCCGTAGGAAAATAATATATATATATACATATATATATATATGTGTGTGTGTGTGTGTGTATGTATGTATGTATGTATGTATGTATGTATGTATGCATATATATATATATATATATATATATATATATATATATATATATATATATATATATATATATATATATATATTTATATATATATATATATCGGAAAAAGATTCCGTAGAAAAATAATTTCTGTGACATAATGATATATATAAAAATCCAAGAATAAATATCCTATCCCATTCAGTTGTAAGTTGTGCGGTTGACTAGCAAAGTATGTACTACGTGCCTGGATCCATCAGATTTAAAAAAGGTTTCAGAGAAGCGCCGATTTAATTTCGCATATTTTTCAGATAGTTCGTATGTTTCGTCTACTTCCGGAGACCATCCTTTTGAAAATGGTTTAGGAATGGATGTCACTCCGAATAAGAACATATTACGAACATTTCTTCGTAACGGACACCATTTCCAATGAGGAAATTAGTTACCTCTAACACTCAAGAGCATTTCCCATGAGAAAATTAGTTAGCATTTCCCATGAGAAAATTAGTTACCTCTAACGCTCAAGAGTTTATTGTAAACAAAGATATTTATTTTTATATCACATTGAAAGATGGCATTATAGGTAACTATCGTAACCTTGTCCGTTAATATTTGCTGCTGGCCAAACATTTACTCATGAGTCGAAAGCTACCAGGCTGGAAGCTGTAGAATTATGTTAAATGCTTAATTCTCTTGCATTTTAGTCTAACATTCGTAGATTTAATGTTATACAAACAAAGGAGTTTATAGGTGATATCACGTAAAATGGAAATGAGACAGTCAAAAGAAGAGCACTCGATATAATGCTAATAACATAATAACACAAGTCTCTCTGGTTTTATGTGAAATATTTTTCCTTTAGACATTTCTTTCCGGTATGTAAGAAATCCTTTGTCGTTTATATTCCTTCTTTCCTGATGCCATTAGCAAACATAAAATGAAAGGGATCCGTTTCATATGTTAATTAGTTGCAATGGTAAAAAAGAAAGATGATAATACAATTTTCACTCTCCTTTTATCATATTTGATCTGTAGACCATCTGTAATAAATAGCTAAAACGAATCCATTTCTTTGGGTTTATTTCCGTCGCGGTGTAGGAAAATCACCAGTGAAGAAGCCGAAAAGAAAATGCAATTTGCTGCAATGAATATAAAGATTTGCAGAACTTCTTGAATTTCCTATTGTTGGAAGCGGGGAAACTTCGAGATAAGTGTAAAGAGGGCGTTATCGTCTCAGAAACCTTCGGGAAGACCAAAAGACGTTCACAATTTTCTTGGCTTTTAACGTTCAAGGAAAGAGGGCAGCTTTGTTCGTGTTTAAAGTTATATTCGCTCCATTGTCTACGCCCTGAATAAACCGGTGGGAAGAGGAAGAGAATCTTTGTTAGGATAATGTTACATTAAATACCCTCATAAGACTTTTATATTATCATTATACGGGAAGTTTACGCTTAGGCAAATTGATATTATTATTACCATCGTGTACACAACGCCAAAAATGACGGTGACATTAGAGACGAGTCAAGTCATGCCCCGAAGCTCAGGCGAAAGTAACTTCAAACGGCATAGATATGGAAGGGTCCGTGGCAAGAAAGGCCGGCTCCCTGGATAATAGCAAGTCTAAACATTAAGTGTATTACCCGTTCAAAATACAAAATGTGGCCGGTAATGCGCAGCGGTAGTTTCTGGCGCTGCAGTTGCGAGGTCTGTCGCTCGCACCTGCAAACCGCCCACAACTCGACCCAACTGTGAGTAGGTACGAGCAGAAACTTGGCACGTAGATAATGGGCATGATCCTTGCCATCTAAACTCCTAAGACTTGATAGGAATTATGAGGCATTACTTTTTGGTGTTAGGTGTTTATATATATATATATACAGAATATATATATATATATAATTTATATATATATATATATATATATATATATATATATATATATATATATATATATATGCATTTGTGTTTGTGATTGTGTGTATATTATGTATATTATTTAATACACCAGAAAAATATTTCTGAAACTTAATTAGGTAGTGGCATGCTTCATACACAGAAATCATGCTCTTTGGGATGAGGTTGTTCAGGGGAGCTATGATATGTCTTTCTGTTATTATTACCGATTTCCTTAAAATATGGACGACCGTGAAAATAATTTGCAAAGCGTGCAAAACAATGTAAATCTTATGAAAATAAAAAGAAAAATATAAATAACATATTTGTATGTATTTATTGTAAAATATAAGAAAAAACTTATAAAAAACATCAATGCACGTTCAAGGGTTTATTCAGCTAAGATCCCGCCACAAAGAGTTGCAGCAGTCAACAGAATAGGGTACGTTGGGAACGTCCTGCATAAACAGATACAACACAAACAAACATAAACAACATGAAGAAAACAACCACTCGCTGACAACATACATAATGTAGCTAAACATTCAAACAGGTTACTAAGGTATAATTGCCAATTTACCACACAAACAAAAGCTAACTTATTTGTCTTTATTCAATATTTTCTTGAAGAAAAATTTATTTTTCATTTTAACTCTAAACGAGACTGTTACAAGCAGTTGTATCTGTAAGCAAAAGTGAGTGTCTCTAAGTTTTCTAAACAAATAGTTTTTCTTTACTTATAGTGTTGTGGAAAATATTACCATGATTTCACTGATGTATGAAAGTTTACGAAATCTTTACGAAAACTCATGACATTTCTCTCCCATAATAATTTTTTCACCTTTTGACTTCACGTTTAAGGAAACCCATTTTTACTATTTTTTTTTTTTCACCATTAAACAAAGCTCCATGCTGTCGCGGAAAGTATTTATAATAACAGTTTCATATGATGATTACAAGATCTAGATAAAAGTACCCACTAAACCGGCTAATTGGGAATAATTTTTTCAAGAGTCCCCCGAAGTTAATTGTGGTTTCATTAATGCATTCACTAAAGTTATCAGGCAAACCATAAAGCATACTTCCTCGAATCATTAACATCAAGTGTTTTCATTAACTGAAGATTTTTGGCACCCTAATTGAAGGCCATTTAATTCATTGGTATTCATGTTAGAATTTTTCATTAAATAGGTACTTGGCTTTATTTGTTTTTTACGATAATGTCTATACACGTTAACATGCAATGGGCTAAAAAAACGTTGAAAATTGTGATGCTACGAGTTGACAGAATAGATGCTAACTCTATTTTTCATTAAACTTCTAGCTAAATTTATATTATAACATGTAACTCACAGATGTGTATGCACACAAACACACACACACACACACACACACACATATATATATATATATATATATATATATATATATATATATATATTATATTTATATATATATATATATATTTCACCATAAATTGATTTGAGTTATTAATGTTCGCTATTTTATAGCCTTGAAAATGCGACTTGGAATTCGTCGCGAAACGTCGGCGTTGAAAATAAACTGTTAAAGGATGGGGATGCCTTTCCCCATTACTTCCTTCATGACGTATACTTCGAGCCTCAGCTCCGGCCCTTATGTGCATGTGTGTATGTATATATATATATATATATATATATATATATATATATATATATATATATATATATATATATATATATATATATATATATATATATATATATATATATATATATATATATATATATATATATATATATATATATATATATATATATATATATATATATATATATAAGCATTTCGAAGGGGTAAAATTCGCTGGTAGGTTAGGCAGCAGCCTGCCCGCTCAGGAAAAACTTTGGGTATAGAAGAACTTAGGTTCCACAATTCTCATATGAGGGACTGGGGTTCTATCCCGATGGGATATATGAATATATATATATATATATATATATATATATATATATATATATATATATATATATATATATATATATATATATATATATATGTGTGTGTGTGTGTGTGTGTGTGTGTGTGTGTGTGCGTGTGTGAGTAAGTATCATGTAAGCAGACTACATCACACCAGCAGCCCAGAAGATTGATAAAGTGTTAAGGAATAACATCAGTAGTAATCCCATCATTATGCATTTCAATAAACCTCTTTCAGGAAACAGAATACTGGCATGTGACTGGTCTCCTCAAATTTATGATCTTAGTAAAAACAAGATTAATTTCAATCAGTTTTATGGAAAAGCAATGACATAAGTTATGTTTCATATAGTCAGTGTTAAATGTCATAGTGTGTGCTTGTGTGTGACTATAGCATATATTTTTATACGTGTATATTGTATAATTTAGTACAACCTATTGTACTGTCTCTTCGAAGTATCATAAAGAGAAATCCAACTAATTCCCGTCGTTGGAAACCATATTCTAGTAGCCTGGCAACAAGATACATAAGGAATCTCGTCATTCCTTTCATCTTAAGTGGTTCATTAGGGCACTTCAACTGACTTCCTTTTTCACATAAGGCTCCCTTGAGGAATTCATTATTTCACACCTTTATTAAAAAAAGAAAAGAAAACAACACTTCTGTCAACAATGTAGGCTTCCTCTAGTTCATAACAGCCTTGAATAATTCTGTAGCTTACTAGGAAATTGTCCTTACAAAACCAGAAATGTAACCGAAAGCCTTGAAGGAATTAACACATATGAATGATGGTTTTTACTAATTCACATGACTTTTTTTAGTCACAAAGATTAATATAAAAATACCCCTTTATATCGAATTCTTTTTTACGTTGGGAATGACCTACACCCAAAGGGAATTATAAGTGATGAGTGTATCTGTTTCGACCAGGATTCGAACCCAGGTTTTGTTTTTGAATGAAAGGTGGACGGTTAACTTACCCACTATGCTGTGAAGATATTTATATGATTTTATTTCATGGTAAGCTATTTCCCTTAATAGCTAGTGCTCGAGAGAAAGGAAATGCAATGGACTGTCACATTCGTACTTTATTTAATCAATCGGGAATGAACATCCCCTTGCGTGAAACGTCACATGAAGTAAGGTGCTTCATAGACTTTAGCAGAGCGCTCGTCAACAGCGTTTAACCATCAAACCACGCAGGAATCAGTCTCCATTCTTCTTCTATTTTAGACCTCTCGCTTTTCTTCAATAATAAAGCCATCTGTATCCCCTTACCTCCTAACAGTAACAATTACTTTTCCACATAGGTAAACTCTCAAAGTGCTGTACACTGATCCCTCCTTTACCTATACGCAGAGTTACACCATTTCTACAGATATCTTAATTCTCCACCCTTTCATCTCTGCTTATGCGTTGCTACAATAAGTAATTCATCATAAATACTTCAGCCTTTTTCCTCAATTTGCATTCATTACACTCACTTCACTTTCATGAAGAAGGGTTGACTTACGAATCCTAACGTAGTACTCCACCTTGCTTTCCATAAATGATCCGAATATAACCGTCCGTTATATTTTTTCCCGTTAAACTCATTCTTCCACCATACACTTCCATTAATTGCTCGATATTCGTGGTTTCCATTTATCTTCGTAATTTTACCTTCAAGCGCTCAGACGCTTTCACTAGTCATTTGCGTTTCTCGTCACTCTTCCCTGTGTTGTATCTTTGCATACATTATCTATTCCACATTCTCTTCATTATTCATTTCCTTCTCCAACAGCTTTGCCTTTTCTAACCTCTTTTTTTCTTTTATCATTCCCTCCTTAAAAGTATTAAAGGGCCAGGACCACAACAAACTCTTGTCTCATTTTCCGTTTTACTCCAGAGCAGTCACTCTCATGTCTACATTTTTCCTTACATGGTTTGCTTCCATCAAATAATCTAACAGTCGTTTCTTACAGCACAACCCTAACACACTCCAATTACCTATTCATTGACTTCAAAATAGACTCATCTATCTCCAGTTAAACTAGAAATGTATTTTTTCCTTCACTTTCAAATTTATCGCAGCAAACAGTTGGTCTGCAAACCTTTCTCATTATCTAAATCAGCACTGTACTTACCCTAGCAATCCCTCTTGTCTTATGTGCCGTTTCCTCTAGCGAAATCCAGCTATACACCTTCACAGGTAAAGCAGTGTTAATCCCTATACTTTGTACTGATCAGTTATTAAATAACACTTTCACCGCTGCAGGACTATATTTACAATCTCATCAACTCAGGGTGCTGTGTGTAATTCAGCCTCTTAATTGCCCACCTTAGATCCTTAACATTTACCTGCATAGGCATTCGCAAACTTACTAGAGTCCTTTCCACACTTAAGTTTCATGTCCTTCACTTTTAACTTAACTTAAAATTCACACTTCGTCTTCCTAGAACTGCATTCATTTCAAACATCATTGCGCCCTTTCCATCGTACATCGTAAGATTCATTAATTGTTTACTAACCATATGTGCGTGTGTGTGTGTATATATATATATATATATATATATATATATATATATATATATATATATATATATATATATATATATACATACATACATACATACATACATACATACATACATACATACATACATATACTTTTAGCAAAGTAATGTTTAGGTGATAAAAAACGACAAATACTAACGTTACAGATGAAAGCTGGAGAAAGACCCATTACGTGAAATTTGTATTTTTTCACTTTCTTCTTGGTATAGACACTCAGAGGATGATAGCAGGAATTATCGTATGCTAAGAGCAATATTGTGTAAATTGTTTACTATGTAAATTCATGTATACAAAAACCAGAAATAGAACCATAAGTTTCGCCCAAGAGGTCTTTTTCCCGTTGAAGCAGTGTTAAACTTCGAATAATATAATTCATACTGATTACAACGTCTCCGAAACTAAATTCAGCGAATTGACTGCCGGCTTTTACAAATACTTATTCTCTGCGGGAAAATAGGTAAAGAATTTTATCCCTTGCTAACATAACCACGAAATCTCAGGAACATCTTTCAAAATGGGAAGAATTTGTTTGTAAATCTTCTCCTCATCCTAGGACTTCCTTCCTGAGGAAGTTCTCCATCAACTCCATCCACTAAATCTTTTCAGGGAGGATTTTTCATGAAGTCTTTGGGAAACAGCTGCAACTGGCTTAAACAAGAGGATTTTTTCAAGCATCTGATTATTGTAATATAATTTCTCCTCATATATCGTTGTTAAATAATTAACATCGCTGATTTGATTATAACGGTGGTGGTTGTGGAAAGGACCTATTATAATAAATATATATGTATGTAAAATATATATATATATATATATATATATATATATATATATATATATATATATATATATATATATATATATATATATACAGTATACTGTATGTGTGTTTTTGTATGTATATATATGTGTATGTGCTTTTGTGTGTAAAGGAATTTGTGTGTATATTTATGCATGTGTGTGTGTTAGATTATTCCTTAATGTAAAATAAAATAATGGTAATAATAACTCAGCAAACTTTATGATGAAAATCTCATTATAGCTTACTATTGGATTGAAAGATATTTTGAATTCTAAATAATTCGTGATTTTGCTTTGCTTGGGGATTTGGAATACCTGAGGGAGAGTTTTAGGGCAAACATCATGGCAAGAAAAAACTATTTTGGAGAGAGGGAAGGGATAGAAGAGGAACATTTGGTAGGGAAGAAAATAATAGTTGTTAACTTTTTTTCGTTACTTTTTGTTCCGAAATCGCATACTTTAAACTTGCAAAAAACGTACACAGTCGTATATCACCAGTGCATTGTCACCTTTCCGTAATGGAGTCACCACCCTCTTATGTAACCTTTTTGAACTGATTGAGAATATGAATTACAAGAAGAAAATACTGCTTCATTTATATAAGGTGAATTTGACTGTAACTACTTTATATAATAAGGCCTAGTTTTTTAACCATAATTTTAACCTGATATTAGGTAAAGGCAAGCGAATTTCTTAGGTTTGTTAAGAATTTTAATATAAAACGCAATAATTATAACCATAATAGGCAATTTACATATGGAAAGTCATTAAGATGTTTTCATAGAAAATTTTATTTGTTTTTTTGTAATAAATATCAAAGTAACTTAGAAAAGAATTTTGTCATATAAAGACTGTGATAATAAATAAGATATTCATCACTGCAACTTCAACAAAATTGATCAAGTTCAAATAACTTGGGAGTTATAAACTTGATAAGGCTGCGTCATGCTGACCTAATTCATTCAATTAAGATTAAACTCCTTGACACATCTCATTTAGAAGTGTCTTTTCCTAAGGATCATTACTTTACTTACCATCATTAACAATGTCTCATCACGCTCTTTGTGATTCTCGATCACGTTACATTTTTTATATCAGCCTTTCGTTATTTTTTGAAAATACAAAGAAATATTTGAAGGGAAGATGCACTTGTCACTATCTTTCAGTATATTCTCAAATACGTTCAGTATATTTATTCTCCTGTGTCAGGGAGGGTTGCACCTTTGGCCTCCCAATATTTTCCTGCAACATTGATGGCTATTATGAATTCCAAAATGGTGGCCATAAAGGATTTTACGACACGAGTAGAATCAATTAGTGCCGGGTTTGGCGGGTAAAGTGCCTTAGGGGTAACAATTCAAAGTGGGGGTTATCTTCTTTAGCCACCTGCCATTTGCTTTGTACAGACATCAGAGGCTGTCCAAGAGCTGCAGTATGTTCGCTCGCAGGCTTCCTTCGTATTATGTCTTGACTACGTGAGTTTTAGTTTTCTGGAAAAGAAAACTATTGTTCCGGCTTTGTCTGTCCGTCCGCCCTCAGACCTTAAAAAACTACTGATGCTAGAGGGCTGCAAATTGTTATGTTGATCATATAACCCTCCAGTCATCAAACATACCAAATTGCATCCCTCTAGCCTCATTAGTTTTTTATGTTATTAAAGGTTAAAGTTAGCCATAATCGTGCTTCTGGCAACGATATAGGACATGCCACCACCGGGCCGTGGTTAAAGTTTCATGGGCCGCGGCTCATACAGCATTATACCGAAACCACCGAAAGATAGATCTGTTTTCGGTGGCCTTGATTATACGATGTACAGAAAACTCGACTGCGCCGAAGACGCTTCGGCGCATTTTTTTAATTGTTTCTTTACTGTCGCATTCCAGTTACGTCAAACTCCTCATTAATGGTTTGGTACTTTTAAATGTAATTAATCATCATAACACTCCCATAATAAGAACACAAAGAGTTGATCGCCTTGGCAAGAGAATCTTTGCGATTGAAACTTTTGGGAGGGGAGATCCATCGTGTTCGCGTTACTTTACTTCAATCCTTGTTTCAAGTGGAAGGGGTAAACCTTTTACTCTTTCATGCTTACTTATTTCCATCTTGCAGACAGTTTGCTCATCCCTCTCGGCTTTTGTTTTTTATTGGATAGTAAAACGTGTGTCATCCAAAATATTGCAATCACTACAATCCAGTCACCTGTGCTGTTAATCTCTTGCTTGAATTCAATAGCCCATTTTTTCTATTATCAGATTTTATTTATACTTGGCGTCCTTCACAGGGCCTCAGCTATAATGGAATAGTGTAAAGCAAATTAGCTTTTTTGTGCCCATTTATGTCTTTATGATTGGCATTCACACGAAATAGCTTTACTTAATGCTCTTCTTTCTGGCCATCTCCGGAAATCTATGAATGTCACTCATTTTATTATAATTATTTTCCGTTTCTAGAGGAATGCTTTAGGAAACTTTTCAGTTTGCTCTATTTGCCATTTCGATATTGGCATTATAGGAGGACTCATTAGCTCTTATTATTATTATTATTATTATTATTATTATTATTATTATTATTATTATTGTATGAGAAAATGTATTTAAAAGGTAGACAGGTACTTATAGCAGGAAGGCTGGATCGATGTCTTCGTGGGTCGAATTTTCATTGGTCAGCTTCCGCCTTGCGGATTCTACGTTGTAAAGCCCGCATGCGTTCGGTCCTTTATTATTATTATTATTATTATTATTATTATTATTATTATTATTATTATTATTATAAAAGAATGGCAGTCTGAGTGTCTTTGAGTTTATATTGCAGGTTCTCAGTGGCATCCAGACGGCCATTCTTTTCAGTGAAGTTTGCTTGAGACATTATTATTATTATTATTATTATTATTATTATTATTATTATTATTATTATTATTAGTATTATTATTATAAATTCTCGTAAAATACTGAATATGTGAATGCTAGTCTTTTATTGATCTATATTATTCGCCGTTTCACGCTTCATAGCCATAAAATATAATAAACGAATGATAGAGACTGAAGGTACCGAGAGATATTACAAATAAAAAATTAGCTGAAAACAAAATATTTCCTTCCTAAATGCATGGTATCGACCTTAAAATTGAATTATTTTTCTATTTGTAGATAAATATATACATAAAGAAATCAAATGAGAGTTTTAGTTTTCTGTAAAAGCAAACTATTGTGCCGGCTTTGTCTGTCCGTCCGCATTTTCTTCTGTCCGCCCCCAGATCTTAAAAACTACTGGGACTAGAGGGCTGCAAATTGGTATGTTGATCATCCACCCTCCATTCATCAAACATGACAAATTGCAGCCCTCTAGCCTCAGTAGTTTTTATTTTATTTGAGGTTAAAGTTAGCCATAATCGTGATTCTGGAAACGATATAGGGGAGGCCACCACCGGTCCGTGTTTAAAGTTTCATAAGCCGCGGCTCGTACAGCATTTTACCGAGACCACCGAAAGACAGATCTATTTTCGGTGGCCTTGATTATACGTTGTTTAGAAAACTCGATTGCGCCGAAGAAACTTCGGTGCATTTTTTACTTGTTTCTACTAGAAGTTCCTAAAGTATCCTTTACCATAGAATACATAACAATATCGCATACATAACGTGCATTACTTTCAAATTTTTCAGCTGAGTGGTAGGATTAAACCAGGCATATACTCACTGGCATGAACAAATAGAACATCTATAATTCTCATCTTCTGAATAAACATCTGGAATAGTTAAAGAGAACTGAATCTTCTTTCACAGGAAATATAATTTTGGTTCCAGGGTACATTAATAATGCCTAACTCAAGTATGCAAAACTTATTTAGGTACGTTTCCCCTTTAATTCTATGTTTTCATTGGAAAATAATCTTCAGAAGCTTAGAACGTAAGATGAGGTCCATGTCCCCAAGGAACCCACACCATTTTATTTTTGTTTTTAAATTTACCAATCATTGCTATGAGCAAGGATTCATGCCAGCTCCTCGAAATTTCACATTATATCTGTAAACCCTAGAACACAGTTAATTTTCCCACTCTTTCTTTTTGTAATGAATGATTTTCATAGTTACCCGTTCACATTCGCATAATGAAGCAGGAGTGTTCCTTTTACACGTATTCATAACTTCGCGCAGTTACCCCCGTGCGAGTTCATATTATGCTAATCAAGCGAGATTTGTTTGATCAGTTTCAGGTGCGTTGATTTCCTCTGTGATCGGCTTCTAATATTACGCAAGTTTCCGGAGCTATGGAGCAGCCCTGGCTGCAGCTTCAATGCCTCTAGATGCGGCGTAAACTTCATTAAACTGTTGATATGCTAATTTATTGAGGCATTACTTAATATGATAATTTCAAGTGCTTTCACTTGAATTTGCATTAGTATTCGGTCGAGTGTAGCGCAGTTGCATGTTATCACAGAATTTGGGAAAAGGCTGACTAATTTATCGGAGGTTGGCTATTCAAGAGTTCCATTTGTACATTTACATACAACAGAACTTAAGATACAGTAACAGTACTTGAGATTTTTTAAGAATGATTTAATTTCTTTCCTCACATTGCACTAAAATGGAGATTTTAAAAGGTTTTCTTAAGAGCGTCTGGCTAACAGCATAAATACCGTCGAGTTGAAAATATAAACAGGAGTTGTATGGAAACAGGAAGTTAACGAAAGCAATGATTCTAAAAGAAAGAACTGCCATGTATTGATACTTCTTTGAATTAATGTTTAGAATAAATAAGAAGAAATATCATTTCCTATAGCGATGAGATTTACATTTGGTGAAAAATCCATGTCCGATTCTAAGGACGTGAAAATGATTCCACTAAGCAGATCTATTTCTTTGGAACCTTCCCCATTAACTTGAAGTCAAATGTAAATCTTCATTAAATAATTGGAACTTTCTTTGAAAAATCACAAGAAATAACATTCGTGATTTCCGTAAGCAGAAAGAGAATTGCAGGATTAAAGGAGATTCCTAGTTGGCAGTCCTAAATTACTTCTGTTTAAAAGGTGGATTGCTCATCTGAATACCATGAGTTTAATATTTAGCCAATTTGAGTAAAGTACTTAGATTTGTACAAGCGTTTTATTTCATATAAGATATACCATTATTTAGCGAGTCAAATCCGACCTAAAGTTTATATATGCATATATACAGTACATTTATGATATATTCACGAGTTGCCGCCAGTCTTTGGAAAATTCTGATATCCATTAAAGTAAAAAATTTTTATCCTAAACTTGATGTAAATTTTATATTGGATTAGTACTATCAAATATATATACTGTATATGTGTATATATATATATATATATATATATATATATATATAATATATATATATATATATATAACTTTATCAACTTTATCGCATACACAATTGTTCTGTGCATTAGTACAATTACTAACAGGACCTCATTCCAACTGGATGGTATCTAGTGGAGATATTAATTCAAAAACGTGACAAGCTTTCTAGGACAAACAATCCTCATTCTCAATATCCGTACAGTGACCAGACACGTAGTCCAGCTGTATTTATATGTGTATGCTGGGTCTTTAATCCTATAATTACCCTCCTCCTCCTGTAGGACACCCACCCGCCCCCACTCGTGACCTTGACCTTTCTCTGCCCGCTCATTCGTCCAGGTGTGCATGTCCCTTGCGTCCTCTTGCGTTTTTTTATTTTTTTTATTTTTTGTCTCCTTTCCACTGTGGAGTGTACAATTTTTCTTGATATGCTGTCTTCAAAGCCGTTTCCGGTGTTCGCTGCTATTGTGCTGTTAGCCATGTAATGAAGGCGTTCTCTACAACCAGTCTGGCCGTTTTGTTAGTGTTCCTGTACAAAAAAATTCTTATTTCCCCAGTCTATTTTGTGGTCTTTTTCCCAACAATGTTTGGCAGTTGCCGACGTCTGATTATAATGTCTTATGTTCTGTATGTGTTGTTTGCTTCGCTCTTTGCAGGATTTGCCAGTCTTGCCACAGTACCGATTTTCACAGTCTAGACACCCTGCCATACGTACCCCCTCTTATCTCACCCCTCTACCGACTTTTTGTTTCTAACTATTTTGTTCCTAATGGTGTTTTTGTAACTACCTATCAACTTGAAATTATCTAGCTTCCTGTTGATGGGTGTGATAGTGTTGTTGTCCGGGACTAATTATTTTCTTCCCTACCAGATGTTCCTCTTCTATCCCTTCCCTCTCTCCAGAATAGTTTTTTCTTGCCTTGATGTGTGCCAGCTCCCACCAGTACTTGGGGTATCCTAATCTCATAAACCCTCCCCCCGGTACTCCAGCTCTTCATCTACGAATTCGGGACTGAAAATCCTATAAGCCCTTATGGCCAACCATGTCATTACTCCTATTTGTGTCTTCTTCCTGTATACAGTATCTTGAATTTTAAAATTTCCCCTTCCCTCTTTACCAGTACATCCAAGAAAGGAATTTCTACCTCCTTCTCTTCCTTATTTTGAACTTGACGCGTTCATTTAGTTTATTTATGTTTCCAGGAGCTTGTGTAGTTCTTCCCTTCTCCCTTGTAAATAATGAAGATGTCATCCGCGTATCTTACCCATTATACGATATTTAAGTTCCCTTTATTTAATTTTCCCACCTCTTCCGTTTCAAACCATTCCGTGAAGATATTACCTAACGTTGGCGAAAGACTTGAATCCATGGCCACGCCATTTTTTTTGTTTTTTGTGTATATAATGGTTTTCGCCCCACTTGAACACATTAACGTTGAGGGACGCTGACAACAATTTTGTCAAAACGCCATGATCTGTGTCACATGT
>JANJGK010000034.1:27653678-27661178 GCA_039081455.1 Macrobrachium rosenbergii
AACGACTGTCAGAAGAGCTAATGAAGTGTAACCCAAGAAATGCATATACGTTTATATAGATAGTATTTATTTTTCAACCTTGCATTCATGATTTTCGTTTTGTCTCAACATTAAAAAAAAACTTTTACGGTGAGACCTTTTACCAAGTTTATAAAGTAGCTACTTCTGTTATGGGAAGGTATATAATATCAAATCTTAGTTAAGTAAACACAGTATGGACAAAAATCTGCATTATTTATATTTATATATATATATATATATATATATATATATATAATGCAGATTTTTGTCTATATATACAGTATATGTATGTATGTATGTATGTATATATATATATATATATATATATATATATATATATATATATATATATATATATATATATATATATATATATATATATATCTCATGATTTGGTTCTGTTTAAATATAAGTTAAAACTATATATGGTATTGTTACACAATAAAAAAAACTAAATTTAACTAGACTGCCGGCAGTCAGTAAACTTAAATATTGTTAGGTAAATAACGAGACCTATTTCCGGGAAAATATTAAAAGGTAACGTTGTAAGAAATATATGAATATTTCGTATCATAACTGTTCACTTGTATATTCTTGCTTACTGCACTGGGATTAATGATTGCAGAATAATATACATTAAGTGAACATACACTTATTAAGTTCCCTTAATTTTGGTCTTATTTGGTATGACGAATAAATGATCATTGAATTTCATAAAATTTAAAGGCATTTGCTTTTATTATTGTTCTAAAAGTTTTTTTTTTTATAGAAAAAGAGCACATTAAAAGGAAACATACATTAGTTATTAATGAAAAAAGATGAAAGAAAGAGCACGCAATAATTCTCTGACCCACCAATAGGAAAAGAGAACAAACAAATAAAAAGTAAAGCCTTGTAACCCGTGAACGGGATTCGTCCATCAGAAAAAAAACCCCTTTTTCAAACTCTCTCCATAAATAGGATCCCCATCCAATTTTGTAAGGATAAGGAGAAAAAAATATATGAGAAAATCCAATGTTATAGAATACAACTTTGTTATCGTTTAAGTAGGCAGGATTACATTGAAAGATACGTATATATGTATATACACATGGTAAGCTTGTTATTCGTTTTGTTTCATATAGTCCTTTTACATTATTTTACAAAGTAAAATGTAAAGAACTAACTAATCATTTTATTTTAATATCTCATATAACAGACTACGTAAAGGGGCATTTTTTGTTCATATTCAAATATCATTTATCACTCACCCTTATAAATTTGTGTATCACGTTAGATAAAAAAAAAAAAAAAAAACTTGCGTTTCCTAAATTCCAACGTATTTGTAAGCACTGATGGGACAAAAAATTTCCTTAAAGAAAGTAGCCCCCGTCCATCTATTTTTTTCGGTAAAGTGTTCATACATCATCATTACTGTCCACAGTGTAATTAGGATGATATATGCTAACGTCAAGAATATTGATGGTATTTGCGCGCCCTTTTTTTATGAAAGACATAAACCAGTCTTATTATACTGATCAAGAGTTTGGAATTATACGAGAATTTTATGAATGACTGGTTAGCCAATAATGCGCAAACATTATTGCTGTTATGTTAAAGTTGGCAATGAAGTTCTGCTACTAACAAGATGTTGAATAAAATAGTTTATGGTAAGAGTGATTGCAACTTCGTGTGTGTTTTAATGAGTACCTCGAGTAACTTATACGTGGACATAGGTAAATATACACACACGCCACACCCACACACACACACACACACACACATGTATGTATGCATGTATGTATATATACACACACCACGCACACACACACACACATATATATATATATATATATATATATATATATATATATATATATATATATATATATATATATATATATATATAAATACTTTCTGTCCATATACGCTTCATATATTAACCTACTTCGATTACATTAGCTGCAGAAAACATGAACTGTATATCCATATCCCTTACTATAATATTACTTCCTTTCAAGTAATACAGTATGACAATTTTCATGACATTACTCATATGCAAATTGGTTAACAATAGCGAGAAGTGGAATCGGGTAAAAATATTTGATGTATCTAAATAAGTTACAGATTATGGCACCCTGTTTTGTTTGTTCGGCGGATAGATTATATATTTCAGTTTCCACTACAACACAAAGTAAAATATTCAGTACAAAGCATAAATTTGCTTGCTCTTGTTTTAGTAATAATAATAATAATAATAATAATAATAATAATAATAATTAGAAAATCATGGGATAAGTTTAGTATATCGTATGAGAAGAAGCCTCATAAACCCATTTAATTGCCATCAGTTATGTTGAAAATAGTTATTATAAACTATCTGAGGTACATTTTAGCTGTATTTGAAGAAACTCTCCTCAGCACTTAATAAAAAAAGTTATATTACAATTCGAATTCACCAAGTTACGATGGACTACAATGAAACAAGAAGCCATACAATGTCCAAGTCACTTGAACTGCCATGAATATAATGACAAAATTCAGCGCTAGGATCATGAATATACTGAAACTTGGCAGATCGTTTGAGGCCGAATGCCGTAACTATCATTTTATCGTGCTTTTTTCCATTTCCTCTTTATTTCCTATGCCAAGATATATAGAGTCGAGTTTCTCTCTCTCTCTCTCTCTCTCTCTTCTCTCTCTCTCTCTCTCTCTCTCTCTCTCTCTCTCTCTCTCTCTCTCTTTCTCTCTCTCTCTCTCTAGATATATAACGAACTACCAATTTCTGTAGCATCATTGGTCTGCGAAACCTACAGTTTTCGATTCTGTGGTATTATGTTGGACCTGTCAGAAATAGAAAGAAATTGAATAGTGTTTCGTGAAAAAGGTCATTTATATAATATTCAAGAAGTTAGAAACTAGATCTTTTTTGTTACTTTTTTCTTAAATATGGTGCAGAGACACATAGCAAGTCCTATGCATCGAAAATAACGTCATCTTTTCTTTCTGAAATACTTTATTACGTTCAAATTTCAGTATTAATACAACTAAACGTAGTATAAGGCAATTGTGTTTAAAATGTGGTGCACATAGGTAAAGTAACATTCATAACACTTGCCCATACACACACACACTAATATATATAAGCTATCTATCTATCTATCTATATATAATACAGTATATATGTGCGTGTATGTATGTATATGTATATATATATATATATATATATATATATATATATATATATATATATATATATATATATATATATATATATATATTCTGACTCTCGTCGGGATCGAACCCAGGTCTTTCAGTTGACTTGTATGGCCTAGTGGGCAGCGCCCTTGAAAATTTTTACAATCCCAATTATTAAGTAACAAAGTTCATTTAATATACAATTCTTTATACTCAGGTTATAACATGCACCCGAGCGGAAGCACATAATTGATAAGCGCTTCGCCACAAGTGGAATTCAAACTGCCGAATGGTTACGAAACGACGCAGTGACGTTTCCCAACCAGTCGGCAGGTCTAATCCCGGTGGTGACGAGGTACGAATGGATTATAATTCCCTTGGGATTTGTGTTATTCTTGAAGTATAGTGAATTAGGTACTAAACAAAGTTTATAGCTTATACATACATAACACACACACACACACACATATATATATATATATATATATATATATATATATATATATATATATATATATATATATATATATATTCGTACCTCGTCACCACCGGGATTAGACCTGCCTACTGGTTGGGAAACGTCACTGTGTGAATGTATGAGAGAGAGAGAGCGAGAGAGTGTGTGTGTCTGTATACCTCTTAACGTTAAAGCCACTTTAAGTACCAGTGTTGTTTATTCAGGAAGGATAATTACGAGTTTCGTAACCAGCTGGACTAGGAACTGCATAACAATGAGCTATATCTACATTCTCGAGAAGCCTAAGATTTACCTTCGTTGGATGTCTGTGTCCCGCTTTTCATGATTAGGCATAATGAAAATAACAACGTGCACATAAAAACATACACACACACACACACACACACATATATATATATATATATATATATATATATATATATATATATATATATATATATATATAAATGCGTGTATGTGTTTGCGTTTGTGAGATCGACAGCTTTCTCGCTTACTAGGAGACAGGTCCTTGCTTTGATGTATGTGCATATATATGTATATATATATAACAAACACACACACACACACACACACACACACACACATATATATATATATATATATATATATATATATATATATATTCACATATATATATATATATATACGGGGAGTGGGGCTGATTCTGTTTTTTCGAAACCTGAATAGCGTATATTTGTCATTATAATAGAAACTGTAATGGAAAGCGATTCTTTTTGTTATTTATCGGCAATTTATGGTATTTGGAACTCATCAAATTTATTGAGAACTGAATGGTAATGTTGGTTTGTTATTGTTATCGCTGTCGTGTCAACACAATAGGATTATACTTTTGTTTCCACTGAACAGTTTCCTCACATTGTCGCTGTTGTTTTTGCTGGCATTGATGTGGTACTTTCCAAATCATGATTCATAATCTAGAAAAATACATATCTACTAAAAGCAATTAAGTTATGGGAATGACTCAACTCTTAGAAAACAAGACCAGCAATTGTTGTATACAGTACATTACTCTTTAATATAGTCAAATTAATATTCATTATCTTTCTTTTGATACATACATACATTATATACTGTATATAATATATATATATATATATATATATATATATATATATATATATATATATATATATATATATATGTATATATATATATATGTATATATATATATATATATATATATATATATATATATATATATATATATATATATATATATATATATATATATATATACGTAATACGTAATACGTACAGAACATCACATGCGCGGCAGAAGTGTGCAACGTACATGTGGATGAGGGAATTGTTCTTTGAGAATGGGTGTAGGGGAATAATTGTTCCTTTATAGATGACCTAAGGAGTGGTAGAGAAAGAACAGAGTGGATTTTAAGAAAGAAGATTATGTGTGTGTGTGTGTGTGTTTGTGAGGTTCAGTTGTTTGTAACAAAACAAAAAATAAGACGTTTTAAATGACATTATTGGACATAGACGCTTGTAACTTAACTGATAGAGGGGCAATGAGTGTGTTGTTGATTATTTATGGTATATATATGGAGGACAAGTCGTTGAGAGCAGCTACAAATTTGACTGATGGAAACGTTTCGTGTGTTAGGTTATTTGCACGGGAGATGACAGGATTAGCGTAAAAGTGACTCGGAGTAAATGATGAGTTATGACTCTATTTTTTTTATATTAATACCTGTGATAGAAGACTCCTGCATTATATGAGTATAACATTACTTGATATACCAGAGAAGATGCATAGTGAGTTCTCAAAATTTTTCATATTCCGGTCATCTGTCATATGACCTCAAGGAAATAAAAAGTCACATTATAATTTTTTGTGAGTTACAGATGGGAGAAGAGAGTATATTTGTTTAACTCTTGCACAAGTCAAGTCAAGGTCATTATTTTCTAAAACAACATTTTAGGCTAGCTTGGAAGCACTTCTCTTAGAAGTACTGAAGGTTGTTTAAAAGAAAGCGAAAACTCGATAACAGAGGCGGAAAGAAATACCTGTACCTTGTAAATTTGCCAGTCTACAAATCCCATTTGTTTTTTACCAGAGGAGAAAATTTATGCTCTCTCCAGAGCCAGAAAATATATCTTATTTGATAAATATTGCTATTGTTTCCCAGGACAGAGATGTATCATGTGTTGTTTTAGAAATTAGTCATTTTCTGAGATTGATTTTTTTGCTAGATTTAAATAATGAATGAAGATAAACAGTTTGAGAAATGGTTTCACATGTAAGTAGATTATGATGATTTAACCTCTCTCTCTCTCTCTCTCTCTCTCTCTCTCTCTCTCTCTCTCTCTCTCTCTCTCTCTCTCTCCTGCCAGTTATCGCTCATTAGCACGAAAAGAGTTTAGAGGAAAACAAAAAGAGTGACCTCATTAAGTCTCCGTAAGAGTTCTTATGTTAGCAAGAGGATTTGTTTTTCAAAGGTACAGAAGACTAAAGGGAGGATGCCCCTCATTAGTTCAAAAGAATCCTCCATTTTTCCTTCCTCTTCAACGCGTTTCATAACGAAAAACTCATTTCCGCTTCAACGACTTTTCTTTTACGGACGTCCTAACCGGACTCCCTTTGTTCAGGAGCAGAAAACCTATAATTCACGGTCATCGTCTTATTTCGCGTCCTCGGTGGTGACCGCTTTTCAACAAAAGAATTCAAGTCAGTTGCTTTCTTAGGCTGGTAAGTTATTAAGACATCCTTGAAAACTTGTCTTCTAATAAAGATAGCTCTATGAAAGTCCTCTACTCCACTTTTCATTTATCTTGCTTGTTCAGCTGAAATGAATGATAAGCTTCGCTTTCAGTCAGACAGTAACCAGACCTCCAAACTCATCAATCATTGTTAGGAAGGCATAATTCATAGACATTCTAGACTGAGGAACGATTTCTTTTTACCACCCTACCTGATAATTGTCTTATTTTTTGTGAAGTTTGTATCTTCTTCGTCATTTAAAGTCGCGTACACTCTTCTTTGTTGTTCATCCTTTGTAAGGCGATCACCAATTTTCGAAAAAAATAATATCTCAGAGTCCTTTATAATAGTCGCGTAAATCATAGTCCGTTTGATTTCTAGTCAAACCAAAATGACTACGAACTTGTAGTACGTTTTCGACGCTGCCATTTTTCCCAGATTTGATTCATAAAACCTTGACCTAAGTAGGAATATCGTGTAGATGTGTGGCATAAACCTTGCCATATCTCCTTATACCGGGTCAAAAAGGGTAAACAGTTGGCACTATTGTTCTGCGTTTCTAACACTGAAGAAGTAAAATAAGCCGAAAGAAGTGAAAAATGATGAATAAAGGATGATTTACAGTAAAGAAATGCAGTAAAGAAGAATTGAAATCATCCATTAAACTGTTTTGAAAACAGGGTAGGATAAGGATGATTTAGTTTCTAATCATCTAAATGAATTCTACAAATGCTCAGTATCTATCTTAAGGCTCACTGATGAAAATAAATGGTACAATGCAATAAAAAAAAATTATTGGTTCAAAGATTGTAAATTAAGTCGGCCTTTTCCCGGAACGGTCTCTTTCTTCTGGGCAGCCCTTGGAAAGGATAAATATGATTTTATGACCGGATTAAAGAACCCCGAATTGAAGGATGCAGATTAACTGTAGTCGGATTATAAGTAAAAAAAATGTTTGGCAACTTAGTTAATGACAGAAATGTTCGTAGTCATTTTGGTTTCACTGTAGCATAGGAACCCATCTTTATATATATATATATATATATATATATATATATATATATATATATATATATATATATATATATAT
>JANJGK010000034.1:27663678-27681178 GCA_039081455.1 Macrobrachium rosenbergii
AAGAAAAAGTTACCTATAAGTATATTTACCTGTACATGAATATTTTAATATATTTAGTCAAATACACTGTTGAGAAAATGCAAAGGCATTTCTACATCATTTGGGAACAGTTGTTTTCAAACTTCTTAAAACCCAGTACTTTTTGATGTGTCGGTAAAGATCACTAATCGTAAATGGCAAAATAAAATAATCACCATGATCGGGACATGCATATTAATAATGGAGCTGATTATTGATATGTACTGAAGAGCGAATTCTCCATTAAAATAATTACATGTTACCATATACATGATTA
This sequence comes from Macrobrachium rosenbergii, assembly GCA_039081455.1. Taxonomy (NCBI): domain Eukaryota; kingdom Metazoa; phylum Arthropoda; class Malacostraca; order Decapoda; family Palaemonidae; genus Macrobrachium; species Macrobrachium rosenbergii. The sequence goes on from JANJGK010000034.1 coordinate 27,663,974, forward strand.
TATCTATGTATATACAAGTGCTGAATTATTTTAAATTCTAATTAGGCCGTTCTCAAACCATAGCCCAATTCCCTACTAACTTTATCTGAAATCCATGAATAATAATTTACAGTAATTTAAAAAAAATAGAAATATAACACAAACAGTCATTATGACAAACATCCAGATAAAAAGAAGCAAATGTGTATAAATATGAATTTCTATCCAACTTCGGTGGCGGAGGTAATATATTCGCGCGACGAAATTATACAAAGGCTGTATTTCTCTCTCGAATAAGTGGAAACGTCTCATGCAATATGATGTCGAGTTTTATGGCAGGGACAATCATTCGGAATGAACGAAGCCTGCTTTATTGTTCTCAAGATTCGCTGGCTTCTCTCTCTCTCTCTCTCTCTCTCTCTCTCTCTCTCTCTCTCTCTCTCTCTCTCTCTCTCTCTCTCTCTCTCTGCGGTGACGCGTTTCAGACGTCACATTTAATCTTCTTGTTATAAGTTTCAGTATCAACTATACCGTTGCCAGAAGCACGATTATGGGCTAAATTTAACCTTAAATAAAATAAAAACTGCTAAGGCTAGAGGGCTGTAGTTTGGTATGCTTGATGATTGGAGGGTGGATGATCAACATACCAATTTGCAGCCCTCTAGCCTCAGTAATTTTTAAGATCCGAGGGCGGACAGAAAAAGTGCGGAGCTAAAAAAATGCGGACAGAAAAAGTGCGGATCTAAAAAAAAAATGCGGACAGAATAGAGTGCGGACGGACAGACAAAACCGGCACAATGGTTATCTTCTACAGAAAACTAGAAAGGGAGCATGAGTTCGGTTTGAAGCCGATGGAAGCGGCAGACCAGCCAGTTTCATAAGATATTATAGAAGTGGAGTGAAACACATTGGTTAAGCAGTTATTACTGTAACCTAGTTGCAGTAGGAAGTATGCACAACAATTAGAAAAGCGTTGAGTTTTTGATGCCTCATAAAACAAACCAAGCTGATTGTTCTCTTCCTAAAAAAAAAAAAAAAGAATAAAAGATAAAAAAGGAAATTTCAGTCACCTAAGAAATTTCGCAGGCCCTTCATTTTATTTCGTTGTAAAAACAATATGGACAGGAAACCCAACCATAAGTATCAAAATATACCTTAGTTGAAACCTCAGCTTCTTTTCGACCATGTTCAATTCTCTAAATTTGTCTGAAATGAAACAAATCAGTAAATAAGTGAAATATTAATTATTTTAAAATCAGCAAACATGCGTAAACTATCACTAAATATGTGAAAACTATAGCTTACGTTAACCCAGTTCCCCCCCAAAATAAATAAACAAATAAAAAACACAGGAAAAATGTCCCAGAACCATTTTATTTTTAATCAACATCATTTCATGGGTGAAGGCGCCCGCTCTGGAGGACGTCATTTCTACCACGAGTAACTGTCAATCAAACGTGGCTAACATGGAAAAACATTTGCGGGCCATTTTTCATTCTATGCGAAAATATTTCATTTTCTAAAAGTTATTTGGACAAACAGTATTCATCTATTCGCACGTGGGCTTTCAAAACCCTTTCTTGACCATGACGTAGATTTATCCCTCACATTGTAGGTAGGACATATTACTAAACTATACATTATATATATATATATATATATATATATATATATATATATATATATATATATATATATATATATATATATATATGTGTGTGTGTGTGTGTGTGTGTGTGTGTGTGTGTGTGTGTGTGTGTGTGTGTGTGTGTGTTACTGATACCACATCCAACATCTCCAGCACTTCTTTCAGTCTTCTCTCCATGCAGGCAGAGACTTGGTGACTGAAAGAGATAGTGGATATCACATACACAGAATCATTTTGGGTTTAACACACACACGCATACGCACATAAAAATAATTGTCCAAAAAAAAAAAATTTTTAGACAAAACTAACACAGTAATCCCATTACGTAGACTCCTCCCGAGAAAAGCTACACTGAAATACAGAACACAGTGATCAGCCAAAAGCCAGATTGAAATTGATTATAGATGGAGTTGCAACTTCCGAAAATGAGACTGGAACTCGTCAAGGAACTGAAATTGTTTCAGTGCCGTTCTCTTTAGATCGAACGCGATTCCATTAAGCAACAGTCTCATTTCCAGTGCCGTATTTCACTCGCGATCGTTTTCCTCAATCAGTGGACGGCGATCCCTTCGATTCAATGTTGATAAAGTAGACGTTGCTGTACCTGATGACTTTGTAATTGAGGGGACCGACCACATTCGACGTAAGCTAATTGGACACACGCGCATATCAATACATGCTAATTACGATGAAATACAACGGCAAATGACCAAAACTTGAAAACTCCATAACTCTCCCTTACGAGCAAAAAAAAAAAAAAAAAAAATGGTTAATTAAATATATACAGGTAACATATGCTCATGAAAATTTTCAACATTTGTATAATAATGAGATTCAAGAACAGCGGTGTCAAAAATGCCAACTCAGATAAATAAACTACTTCACGCCTGGCGTCTCTGTTGGGAGGGAGTCAAGAAGTGCACATTAGGGCTCTTAAGCCCTTCAACACCTTGCCTGTGTTGGCGTGACCCAGCTTTATGTAAGCCAGCCAACCAACCAAGCGTCGGACATCCAGTCCTTCGTCTTGGATGTGCCCTGAAAAGAGGACAGGTGAGCAGTTCTGCATAATCGTGCGGAAAACTTCGTGGCAAAACGGGACAATAACTAATGAAGGTCTTTGTTATCCGACTTCTGAGAAAACTCCCATCGATGAAGGTCTCTGTTTTTCCTCGAAGTTTCTCTTTTTTATTAACGAAAAGAAACATGAGAACGGCCTCTCTACCTCAGCTGGAGGCGCGAACGGGAGCCTGTGTGAAACGTTTCTCAAAGAACGACACAGAAGTAAAGAGAAGTAAGGAGAAAATGGGTATCTTTTTCTCACAGGAACTCCCTTTAATTTTTTTTTCTTCATCTTTAAAGGATGAGAAAACAAGGCCTCCTTTCTAAGACTCCCTCTCTCCTGCCATCTTTTTTCAACAGTATTTCCTGAGTCGCCCCGTAAGAGAAAATGATTGATTGGTACTTATTTTCTAATTTACTAGTACAGTGTTTGCTCAGCGATATGATTATTAATCATACATGCTGTAGAAACATATTGGTGAAACAAAAATGCTTTCAGAATTTCTTGAGATACCCAAAATATTCCACCTATCTCCTACTCCCGTTGCATCATGTAAAGAGCAAGCTTTTTCGCTATTTATCCAGGTATCCTACATTTGCTACGACTAAGCAAGGAAACCGTGAAAGATTATGCGCTTAGAACGTAGGAAAATCTCAGTCGAAAAATAAGCTGATGTACTTTTTCCAGTTATTCTTCCACTCGGATATATAAATATACTGTATATATATATATCCGTGAGGGGAATAACTGGGAAAAGCACATCAGTTTATTTATTTGAGTGAGATTTTCTTGCAGTCGTTGTCAACAGCGATGTGTTTTAGTTTTGTAAAAAGTCCATTAGAATATATCTAATTTAAAAATCCTTTATTTACTAATCATCCATATATGTAACATTTCGTGTTAGTTAAGAATCATTTGCCTCTCTCTCTCTCTCTCTCTCTCTCTCTCTCTCTCTCTCTCTCTCTCTCTCTCTCTCTCTCTCTGACTTTTTAGTATAATTTTGATTGTAGGAGCTTTCATATCATACATTCTCTTTACAGCGATTATTATTATTATTATTATTATTATTATTATTATTATTATTATTATTATTATTATTATTATTATTACCTCATCCTCGATGTCAGTGGTACTGGAGCATGTATCACAAAATAAAGACACAATAAAATTGGAGAGCTTTCGGAAGTAGGTACAACTTCCTATGCCTTGCCGAAAATCGTGCAGGCTTTCGAAAACTCTTCGTTGTAATTATTATTATTATTATTATTATTATTATTATTATTATTATTATTATTATTATTATTGGTAATTTTAAAAATCCACATTTATATTAATAAATTTTGTTCATAAAAGATAATAATAATTACTCTTATTTATATAAATGTGGATTTTTAAAATGAACAAGAATATCATTATTAGAGATAAATGAAAAGAAAACAACTTATAAGAAGAGGCTTGCACGATCATTAATCACCATATCTAGGTAGAACGTTCTTTGTTTTATTGACTGAACCTGATCGATGCGTTAATAAGTGAAAGCGCTCGGCACTGAACCTCTGCCTCTCATTTTTCTGTTGGATTCGCTTATGCACTGATGTCACGTGCACCTACTGTGATTTATTTAAAATGTATATATATATATATATATATATATATATATATATATATATATATATATATATATATATATATATATATATAGATATGTGTGTGTGTGCCTGGAAATGTAGACGAACGCCGCTGGTTATTATTCATTATTCACGCATCTAAGAAATACCTGGAAGTAAATGTTACAATTTTGCTGGCTCTCCTGCCTATGAAAAGAATAGAAAAAAGTTATTTTGTTGCGAATGGGAAATGGATGTTAAACTACATAATGCATAGCATGAAAGCTGGAATGTCACTTTAGTCGGAATAGTGAATAATATATAGGAATAGGGCCTCCATTCTTTCCTATGAAAAATAATTCCAAGGTCTCCGCTGTCGCCACAGCAAAGCTGACAATAGTATAAGAGTTTTTTATTCATGAAGAGAAATGTAAATCTCAGAATCTGCAGCTCAAACGAGAGATGTGGTCTGTACCATCTAAAATATATTTTTCTGTTATGAAAATATCATCTCCATATAAAGTCTGGCGAAAATGATGTGACATTATTATTCATTTGATTCTGATATCCTATGAACTCTTTGTAATTTATAAGCATGTATAATACAAACAGCTGTATTATATTAACTCTTTCTTTTCTTCAGTGTCTTACTCCGAATATATATATATATATATATATATATATATATATATATATATATATATATATATATATATATATATATATATATATATATATAATTTATGCTCTGTGCAAGTCATTATGATAAAATGGTTGCTGTCCCCATGGACATTTTCTTGACATCAGCTGACCATGGTCAGCAGTAACAACAGGATAATTTTCACATTATTCAGCTTTCATAAGTAAACAATGAGGTTGCTGTTGTATCAGAAGAGGTTCAACCTCCAATTAGGGAGCATATTATCTCCCCATGTGAACCAGAACTCTCCTCTAAAAGCCCAATGCCTTGAGACAAAGTGCATTGTTATCCTAAGCCATTGTCGCAAACTTAGGCGGCAATGCATAGATTTCACCGCTAAATAAATGAAGCGACAGCCATACCATTGACGGTCAATTCTGTTTCCAAAATAGCTCACAGCGCTCCGTCTGGGTTGATACGTAGTTCATTAGTATTTCAAACCATTACCACTCTCGAGTGTAAGGGGGTCCAAGTAATACAGCATACCTTCTCTTGTAATTGACTGTCTGAACTGTTGTATCAAATTATCTAGTTATTTTTGCGTATATTGTGCTCATGAAAAAATACGGTTTTGTTCGTAAAGGGAGAAGAAAGGAAAAAACAAGATTGGTTTAAGCATATACGTCACAGAAATTAGTTATAGGGTAACATTTTCATGAAAGCAAATCAAATTGAATGTAAATTCCAATACCATACTTCGAGTTCTAAACAATACGATGTTGCGCAGGCAAACTAATTCTCCATTTCCCAAACCTGGATCTAAAACAGGTGCATCCACAACCAATTGCAATTAACCATATCAGTTTGTTTGATCCTATAATGCTTTCTCGATATTCCTTCTGGAAATTGACTTCATCCTTTCAGCTGTTAATTCCTCTAGGGAGGTCAGTGCAAAAGTAAAAAAAAAATTTTTCTTTTTTCAAAGTGGCTCAAATCATTTCTATTTATGTATATTTGATCACATATATCCATATTTGATTAAAAGATAACGTGTCTCTTAGAGGTCCGTTGTTTATGTGTGGTATTGATTTATAAGCATTGAACTTTGGTTTTCCATACTTTGGCTGTTAGCTTCACCGGCTGAACACGGAAATTATGATTTATTTTAATTTAAATTTTCATTCCTCTCAGCTATATCACGGACGATAAATAAATCTTATAGAATTGATAGGTAAATGGATTTACATAGATATCTCACATTATGTAGTTATTGGTAATCTTGCCATTCCGATTATCGTCAGTTCTAAACGTATTTTATTAGCGAAAAGGCTGATGATATTGTTTTGGTTCCCGTGAGAAAGACATACAGAAACATATTCATTTTCGTAACTGCTGCTTCAGTCGTGAAATATATCGAATCTAATAAAACGATACTGAAACATTCAAACTTGATTGAAGTTTGCATTTCTGCTGGAGATGGTCAAGCGAATTGGGTCGTTTTCATTTTGATCTGTATTAATTGATTGAAGCGATGCTGAATTTCCATTGAAGATCGCAAGTTGCAGGAACTAACTATCAGAGACTGTAAGCTTCTGCAAACGTTAGTTCATTGCACATTACTTTGCTGTTTATTTCAATATGAATATTAAATACAATCTTTGTGCAAAAGCTTTTGGAACGTAGTTTACTTTCAGTTGAATTTAAGCATTTTAGATAAATCGACTCGCTACATCTAACCTATTATCTGTACAAAGAGACAAAGAAAGGAAGACATGCAAAAATCCAAACAAACTAAAAAAAAAAGAGACAGTTTTACCGAAAGTTACTGGTGTCTCCAAAACGCCAAAAAAAAAAAAAAAAAAAAATCCCTTACTTCTGCCATCTTACAAGATCCTTGGAAACACTTTTTATAATTAACACATCTTTCTCATCTGCCTTTCAAATATTTTTTATACTTAGTTAACAAACGCAAGCGCACTAAATCAAGAATTAACAAGCAGTGTTCCGGTATATCGTAAGTTTATTGAGAGAAAAAAAAATTGACAATGAAAATACATTATGCCTGAAATTTCCTTCACAAAAGTGAATCCTTATGGATATTGGCTGTTAAACAAATATGCAGTTTTTTGTTAATTTACGCAAAAACTTAATATGGTGAGAGAACAGCATTTATTCTCATTGAAGGTAAACAGCTTTAGCTAATAACAACAAAATCAATTGTTTCTCTATTGACGTCAGAAGTGAATTAAGTACCTGTTGGTCAGCCGACAGTGTATGTATATATATATGTATATATACATATACATACATACATACATACATACATACATACATACATACGTACATACATACATACATACATACATACATGATTTACTGTTACAACATCTAATATCTCCAGGACTTCTTTCAATTTTCAAGGCTGAAGTTTTGAAAGCACTGTGCCAAAAAAGCTCACATACAAGCACACACACATACAAACGCACACACACGTGTCTTCTCTCTACAGAGATAGGTTGACAGAAAGTGCAAGCGGATATGACATTCGCTGAATCTTGTTGGCTTCAACGGAAACACACAAAATAACCGGCCAAAAGATTCAAAGATCGTAAAATTACAAAGATCAATTGACATGATTATGAATAATCCTTATAAATGACAATCAGTGATAGAATTAAGATTAATTGCCAGAAGTAATGGTAGCAAACGTCGCAGCCAAGCCTTCTTTGTTATTATTACGACCTATTTTAGACGAAAATAAAATAGTAATTTCCCTACATGAACTCCTTACGAGAAAAGCTTCACTGAAATACTGAATGCAGTGACCACCCATGAGCCAGACTGAAATTAATTACAGAGAGAATTGCAATTTCAGGAAATGAGACCGGAACTCGTCAAAGAAGTGAAATTGCTTCAGTGGTATTCTGTATGGATCGAACGCGATTGCATTAAGCACCACTTTCAATTCGAATGGCGTATTTCACTCGCCATCGTTTTCCTCAGTCAGAGGATGACGATCCCTTCCATTTAATGTCGATAAAGGAGACGCGGCTGTACCTGGTGGCTGTAATTTGGGGAACCGACCACACTCAATATAAGTAAATTGGACCCACGCACCTCAGTACATACTAATTACGATGAAAAACAATGCCAGAAACAGAAAACTGCATCATAACTTTCCTTTCTGAGCAACAAACTGGTTAATACGAATACTAATATATGCATATGCAAATTTTAAACATTTTTAGAATTATAAAGAAAATTTAAGAACTGCGGAGTTACCGACGCCAGCTTGAAGATGAATAAGCTACCGCAATTTTGGCGTCTTTGTCGGTTGTCTTGAGTCCAGAAGTCCATAGCAGGGAACCTAATCCCTTCATCACCTTGCCTATGTTTGCATAAGCCAGCTTTATCTAAATCAACCAACCAACCAAGTGTGGGGCGTTCAGAGTCCTTTACCTTGGATGTGCTCTGTAAAGAGGACAAGTGATCCCTTCTACACGATCATTCAGAGAACCTCATGGCAAGGCTCTTGCAGTTTATTGCTGGTAAAACATGGAATCCTTAAAGTATACCGCGTTTTTGCATTTTTATAATGCTACCGGAATTATAAGATACTGTAACCGTGGAAACCTTATGGGTGATGGGAATGATATGTCAAGGCTAACTTTTGATTTTGATGCTCACGCTGTAAGTGTTCTTTATTTTACTTCAGTATCGTTTCTCATTCTTGAACGAGTAGTGTCTTGGAAGAATACAGTATTAAAACCATAAACTACATAATACTTTTCATCACATTTATGTCTTTAGACATAAATGTTGACTGCAAATTTTATTAATTACAATAATTATGATTATATCTAAACTACATTTACAGTTTCTGCAGAAACTTACAAATCTGTATTATTTTTCAAGAATATTTATTCCAATAAAAAAAAATATTCCCCTGGTTTCGATGGACTACTGTACTAGTTTTCACCTTTTGCAAAATAAAACAGCATTGGCATTATTTAAACTATTGTAAAATTAGAAATCTAACTAAAGTGCAACGGAAATTAACTAAATTAATGTTTAAGGAAAAAGTGCATTCAGTATCCTTGATGACGAAACTTTTTAATTTTTTTTAGATTCGCTACGGCAAACACTCTTCAGAGCATTGGTGCCAAAATTCATATCTTAATATCTTATTTATTATTACATGATTTCAGTCTCAATTTTCTAAATTATCGAAGCTAAAAAGCTGTGAAAATAAAAATAATAAGCCTAAGAAAAGACTATAATAGCATGGAGTCAGAATAATGGGAGAAAGGTAAAGAAAGAAGGATTAAGAGATTGATTTTTTCCTATAACCAAGTCATACGTTATATTTCAAGAAGAAAGGTGCCATACCGCACTATCAAGGATGTTATTCCATTTCTGTTAATGTCATTCATTACGCCTTTCTACTTATTTATTTATCTTCATCTATCTACGTTTTTGCCTTTTATTTTGTATCGTGTTTTCCCTGTTTAGCATTAAGAATTTGCTCTCAGACTTTTGGGATAATTACCAGTGAAGGTCTTTGTTGTCCGAGCTCTGAGAAAACTCCCATCGAGGAAGGTCTCTGTTTTTCTCGAAAATTTCTCTTTTTTTCCTTAACGAAAAGAAACGAGATGATAGCCTCCCTTTCCCGGCTGGGGGTGTGAACGAGAACAGGTGTGAAACGAGAGAAAAGTAACGAGAATCGAGGGAAAAAAAGGTATCTTTTTCCCACGGACTCTGTTCAATGTTTTCTTTTGGATGAGAAAACAAGGCCTCCTTTCTATTCCCTCCTGTATATTTTTTTAAACGGCATTGTCTCAATCGTCCATTAATAGAGAGCGATTGATTGGTACTTATTTTTCAATCTAATAATGCAGTATTTGTGAGACTGAATGCTCATACATAGAAAAACATTAGAGTAAAACAAAAATTCTTTCATGTTTCTAAGGACACCCAGCCATTACACGTATCTGTAACTCTCGTCACATCGTCTACATAATAATAATATCGATTATCCTTTTAGTGTGAAGAAAATATGATAAAAAATAGAATATGCAGCAGCGTGCAACAAGGGCGTGGGCGAGGGCGTGATTCCCGTCTCTGGCCCATAGCCTTGATTTGCTCCGTTGTGGGCTGTCATTTTCAGGAGTGTTCAGTCGGTCGTGTCTCCCTTCGGATTCTCACAGGTGTCCTGTGGTTCCCTTGAAGAAGGGAAGATGAAGTCCACGTTCCTTTTGTATGTTTAGTTCAGGCCATTGTCGATTCTGTTTATGTGTAACTGTCTTTCCCTGTATCTTCATGCGTATCTAGTTATCTTCACGTATCTACGTTCTTGCCTGTTATTTAGCGTCGTGTTTTCCACGTTTTGTGTTTAGAATCTGGTCTCAGATGAGGGTCTTTGTTTTCCGACCACTGAGAAAACTCCCACCCAGGAAGGGCTCTGTTTTTCTTGAAATTTCTCTTTTTTCTTAACGAAAAGAAATAAGAGAACAGCCTCCCTTTCCTGGCTGGAGATGTGAACGGGAGCAGGTGTGAAACATTTCTCAAAGAACGAGACAAATGTAACGAGAAGTGAGGAAAAAAGATGGGCATCTTTTTCCCACAGGGTCTTTTTTTTATTTTTAAAGGATGAGAAAGCAAGGCCTCCTTTCTAACCCCAACCCCTCACGGATTTTATAACAGCATTGCCTCAATCATCCCTCTAGATAAGACTATTAATTGCTACTTATTTTCTAATTTGTTATTACAGTATTCGCAGGTGAAATGATCACCAGTCATACATGGAAAAAATTGAGGAAAAATTCCTTAATATTTCTGTGTACATCCACTTATCTGTTACTTACATCAACTTGTCTAGATAGACATAAAACCGATATTCATTTTAGTGTGGAGAGCATATAATAAAATAACCTAAGTTCCAAAATAATTAGAACTGGATATTTTTTAACTCCTAATTTTACTGATATACATGCATACATATATATATATATATATATATATATATATATATATATATATATATATATATATATATATATATATATATATATATATATAATATATATATATACGCCCAGTAATGAAATTTATTTCATTGTTGGGTGTAACACAGTCTCTCCAGTGACATATAAAACCATAATTACCCATTTCCCAATTTCCTGATAATGGAGGCTGGATATTATTTTTCATAGAATTGATATATGATAAATCATATCAAACACGGACCTCCGATGGCCGTTATGCTTCTATTTTTCAACGTTTCCTTTAATTGTGATTTTACACTTTTTAATTGTCGAACTTATATGCCTACTAAAACATATTATTATTATTATTATTATTATTATTATTATTATTATTATTATTATTATTATTATTATTCAGAAGATGAACCTTATTCATACGGAACAGGCCCACAGAAATCATTGACTTGAAATTCAAGCTTCCAAAGAATATGGCATTCATCTTAAAGAAGTAACAGAAGGTAATACGAAATACAGAGAAGAGATCAGTTATTAAAAAAAATATATCAACTAACCAATAAAGAAGAAAATAAAAATGTATGCAAATTATTGAAATACAACGAGAGTTGTATTTGGGTAGTAATGCATTGCATCTTTGCTTGAATGTTTGAGTTTCCAATTGCAACATCTTGAGAGAGACTCTTCCTGTGTGAGGAATAAAGAGCCTCTGGAACTGAGAAGTTCGACAGCAAGGCATATTTATTGCATATAAGTGCTGCTGTTCAGCAGATCTGATTGCTTTCAGCAGGAGAAGAAGATTCGGGATCAGTTGTGAATGCGAATGATCCCTGTCAAAATGCAACTTATGAAAAATTGACAAACAAGAGATCATCCGCCGATGGTCCCAGTCATAACTGCTAATGGTAGGAAACAGAAACCTACCACCAAGAACCACTCTGTCTAAAAGAACTAAATCTTTGGTAGAAGCAGACAATCACACCAAAGAACAGTATTCTAGTATGGGAATTACAAATGACCTAAAACAGGTTGTATAGATTTTATCGCTGTTATAAATATATGAAACCTTACGTATAATATACAACTTCCGTGCAGAATTTGCTGACCCTTTTATTAGATGTTTCTCAAATGTAAGATGTGAATCAAAAGTTATACCAAGTATAATTAAAGCTTCAGACTCATTCAGTAAAGTCCCAGCCACTTGAAGGGGAGGATGGGGTGGAAAACATGTGCGAGATCTGCTAATCAATAGTGTTTTCGTTTTACTGGTGTTGAGCCTCATACTCCACCTACTTCACCATTGACTAACCAACTCCATGTCACGATTGAGACTAGGGGCAGCATTTTTCTCATAGGTGAAGATTTTACTACACCCACAATTGTTGCATCCTCCACGTCAACACCCATATCACTTGTATATAATAAAAATAACAGTGGACCAAGAACACTACCCTGCGGAACTCCAGACACAATAGGTCGTGGTTCGGTAAAGGTCCCATCAACAGCAACTCGCAGCTGCGCACCTGTAAGGAGTCTTGAAGTAAATCTAAAACATATCCACCCACCCCAAGATTCTGAAGTTTATAAGGAAGTGCCTTATGATTGACTATATCGAAAACCGCTAAAATTTATTTGAATAACTCCACACTCAAACCCTTATCAAGGTTCTCTAGCAAATGGCAAGTCACATCTAAAAGGGCATTGCAGGTACCGAACTGCCTCTTATATGCATATTGACTGTCAGCTAACAATCCTTTGGATTTCACATGCTTGTATACAGTCTTAAGATAACTTTTCTGCAACTTCGGACAATACAAGGAGAATAGAAATTGGCCTGTAGTTACTGCAGTTTGCAGATATGCCACTCTTTGGAACAGGCGGTGTATTACTAAGCTTGTGGTCATCCCCAAAGATACTACGTCGACATAAAATTCTATAGAATCTACTAATCTTGCGAGATAACACACAAGAAACCTTTTTATAAAGCAAAGCGAAGAAACCATTAGGATATTCTCCACCCCAGCTATCAAGTTTATTGAGAATTCTCTCAACATCCCTAGAACGAAATGCAAATTTTGCAAGAATAAGTTCAGGATGACAACTATCAGGAAGAGGTACATCCTCAGCTGACTGCTTAGCTTCGAAAGCTCGATGAAGCAGTTCATCCTATTTTTTTAGGGTCAGTAACAAATCTACCATCATGTCAGTGCCAGTGATGTCTTACCCCCCTCACAGTATTCCTTCCCAGATAGTAAGTCATATGTATACCTAGTCTGGTTGAAATTGTTCAGTGCGTTTCAGAGTAGTGCTGGAACATACACACATACATACATCCATTTTTTTTATATTGATTCAGATCTGTACGCCTTTCTCACCGTGTTTTTTTCATAAATAAAATGAAATAAATGAATAATTTCTCAAGAATTTTCCTGGAAAATATTCATCATTATTGTTTAGCTTTTAAAACATGCCTTTAGAGTTTAGGCCTTTTGAAAAATAAGTATGAGTTGAATATTATTTTCAGTTGGCGAGTTATTTTTTAGTGATCTGCTAAAAGCTTAGGGTTTCCTTCATTTTTTCAATTGGCGATTTTAAAGTAGGAATGAACAAGGATTTAAAGTAATTCTTTTTGCTGTTTATATTCAAAATAAGCAATTACTGAAACATTTTGCAACCTCCCACGTAACTTCCCATTTAAGCAATGAGTTTGCTTAATTGTTGCGTGAACGACAAAAAACCAAATCGAACGAAATTCCAACAAAGAAATATAAAACATGAAGGGGAATAAAGATTGAGGCTCACTGATTACAGATAGGAATTCCATCTCTGCAAAAGAGGAAATTTTTGGAAATCCTGAATTGCTAAAAGCGGGTGACTTTTATCTTTTGCGTTCTCCTAGAAGGGAGATCGGTAAGGGCACTACGGAAAATGGAGTGAAATTATCCAAAAAGCTTTCTTTACGTGATTTAGCGTAAGAAATTCTTTAACTTTCAGTATCATCAGTAACTTGACTTGTCTGTTCTAATCTTATTACATGAATTAATTCTGTAAACATACCTTTCATCATAAAGAAAGTCCTTGCATATATTCGTCTTAGTAAAATTCAACTGCACCGTGAACATCGTCGTTGAATATATATACATACACATATATATATATATATATATATATATATATATATATATATATATATATATATATATATATATATATATATATATAATTTATATTTATATTTATATATATATGTATATATATAATTTATATTTATATATATATATATATATATATATATATATATATATATATATATATATATATATATATATATATATATATATATATATATTTATATATATATATATATCTGTGTGTGCGTATGTGTAGGAAAATATATCACCTAATCTCGTCAAAAATATCTCATAGTCTGTGTATGTCCGTCTCCTAGTCTCCCTTGAGCAGTGATAGAGAAAAGAAAAATGTCGTGGAAAGTATAAAACATTCCACTCATTCAAGATGAAGGATCTTTTTCGACAGAGCGAGATAACGAAAAGAAAAAGTCTCTTCTCAGAATTTACTGCCTTCTTCTGTCTGAACGGTCTTTCGACTCACCAATTTCTCTTCAAGAAAAATGTTAAAATCATCTCCCAGAAGTTTCAGTGCTTAATCTTCTCTATTCTCTTGCGGTTTGCCATAAAATTTTATATGTCGAGATTTTAGTTCTTTTTCATATTATTATTATTATTATTATTATTATTATTATTATTATTATTATTATTATTATTATTATTATTATTATTATTATTATTATTATTATTATTCCATTGAATGTATGTACATAAGTAAAATTTTAGGTTGGATTACTTACGAGTTTGGAAACTAATCTGCTGTCGAGAATGAAATAATGAGAAGTATTTTATTCTTACCTAGAAAACCAACTTACATGAAGTAGGCTATTGCAGTATTTGTCAGTACTGAGTAGATGGAGTAGCAAGTCGATGGATGTAATGTTGAGAGGAAGAGTAGAGGGAAGGACATATGATCATTGTGCCGTTGAATTTAAAGTGAAAGGAATTGAAAGTTTTAGTTGAAAAAAAAAACGTTGAAAATGCGTGAATAGATGCAAATAAGTTGACAATGGAATGAGCCAGAATGAAACTGAAGGAAAAGATGGATGAAAATTGGACAAGGGCAAAGACAATGAATGATCGTATGAGGATTATGTGATTTCACAATTGGGGCCTATAGGTAAGAGCAAGTATCTGTAGGCATAATATGGTAAAATGAAAGACTGACAGCAGGGAGTGATGGATGATAAAATCAGAACGTTAGTGAATGAATGAAATGGGATAATGGAGTTGAAAGAAAAAGATAATGCTGTTGCAATAGGAAACAAGATGAAAGATGGAATGAGGACAAATATAATGAGACAAGGTGGTGTGTGTTGAAATGCTTTTGTCGAAGCTAAACAAATCCTTTAGAAGAAAAAAAGCTGTAACGCATTTAAGAAAGGTTGCTGTGCAAATAGATCTTAAAATGAAACTTGCAAACGGATATATACCCTGTGGAGAAGACGCGATTCTTTGCCAGTGTTGAATATGAAGGACAGGAGGGAGGCGAATCTAAGTTTTTAAAAGTTCTAGGGAGTGACTTCAGAATATATAGGAAGGCCAATTTAAGATTAAAACAGGTAGTCACAGGGAAACGTAGGATTAATAATCAGATGCTTTGAAAGTGCTTTAAGTAAATGGGCGAGTTGTGTGAGGGATGTTTTATGCAGAAGTTTCAAAAAAGTGGGTAAGAGTAATAATCATTCCGTTGTGAAGGGAAGAGATGACTGAGTGGATGTTTAGAATCATTATGCCACAGTAGTACGTAATAATCCATCTTAATGATTTTTGCAATTGAAACAGTGCACCTTTTAAAAAAAAATTATTTACATAATATATTGTATATTTTGTCAATAAACTAACTAACTAACTATGCTAATACTGTGATTGAGAAGATAAAACATAACAGGGGAATAAATAAAATTATAGCAGAGTGGGTAGAGTCGAGAAGCAGAGTTTAGGAATCAAATGTTTATTATGAAACATTTATGTGATAAAAACTTTATGCTGCATACGGAGACCTATAAAATAATTATGCTGGAATTAGAACAGAAACAATGTCTTGGAGAACGTTGAGAATGCATCGTTCAATCATTATTTATTTAAAGTGATTAAGAAGTTTAGCATTTAAATAAAATATGTGCTAGTATAATGAGATGTTCAAAGTAACTTGTTCGTTGTACGTGCTTGGGATATTACACATCTATGATTATGTAATATCTTTATGGGTAACGCTTTCTGAAAAGCTGGGGAATTAATATTAGATGCAGGTGTAGGCCGAATAAGATAAGAAGACGTAAATGTAGTGAGGATTAACTGATATATGTAGACGATGTAGCTTTGACTAGAACTAGGACAGAAAAACTAAACATGCTAGAGAAAAAGTATGAAAATATTTGAAGGAGGATTAAGTTCAGTATGAATGTAAACAAAAGTATCATTTTAAAGTGAAATGTAAACATGGAGATAGGTATTTGGAAACAAAAGTGATATACCGGAAGATTTTGAACAGAGGGCCAGCAACCTCATCCCAGACTTGATGATGCTTCTAAGTGCAAAGAATAATTTGATTCGTTTCGCCTGGGAGAAAATCTTTCTTTTCCAGAATTGTTAGAATTTTTTTCATTTTACTTGACGACTTTTGCAAATATATACCTGGCAAACAAGAACCATTCGATAACACTTCTACACAGTCAATTGAGCAAGTGGCTTAGAGAACAAGCGTATGCAAATCTTTAAACGGGAAAATATTTCCATTAAGAAGAAGGATATTAGTGTATTAGTGTGCTGGATGATTGTGTTGCATTCAAAGGCTTTTTACTCTGGATATATATATATATATATATATATATATATATATATATATATATATATATATATATAAAAAGTAGGTTCAGTAGCATGATCTGATTTGACAACGAATTATACGTTTGCATTTTATTTTCTGCCGAAGAACCATATAGAGTTATCAAACGTGGCAGTCTGCTCTAACAGAATTACAAAATTATCAATTATCACCTTCAATTGTTAATTATTATTTACAAACTTTATAACAGTCTTGTATTCTTTACAGTGTAGAGTCCAGATTTTTTCTTATATAAAATGGAGTCCACAATACGTTCTTCAATTTGAAGAACGTACTTTCGGTAAAGGCAGCGATGC
>JANJGK010000034.1:27686178-27687275 GCA_039081455.1 Macrobrachium rosenbergii
CATAGAGGCCATGTACAAAATTTTGTCTGGGTCTGTTAAGCGGTTCGGATTTCTATAGTGGACAAACAACTATACAAACATTCACTTTTAAATATAATATATATATATATATATATATATATATATATATATATATATATATATATATATATATATATATAATTATATATATATAAAAATAAAATCGACGAAGGAAGGGGAAACACTGGAGTGCTACGAGGCCTTTCGACTGTCTGTCGTCCTTTACTTAGCAGACTGAAGAAATATATAAGGGAGTTTACAAGGAAAGCTCATATAAATGACAGATGGGGATTACAAAGGAAAAAATATTTACCTGGAATCCAGCACAATTGAAGAATTAGAACTGCCAAAACAGGTTAAATATTTAAGAGGTTTTACAAAGGATTAGGATCAACCGTTCAGAAGCAGGGGCAGGACAATTAAAAGGTTATACAATGGGGTGACTGACCACCCAAAAATATTAGTACAATAAGATAATTCTCTCCTTTTTTTTTTGTAAACAATAACAATTTTTGCAAGGTGAACATTTTTACAAGTAAAAAATTCTATTAAACATACGAATACATAGAAAATATATATAAGGTAACTATTTTGTAATTGAGTCAGTGATTTTATCTTTTAGGTCATTCTTGAACATTTTTTCTAATACAGGGGTCCAAATAATACATGCCAGGGCTATCTCTCTCTCTCTCTCTCTCTCTCTCTCTCTCTCTCTCTCTCTCTCTCTCTCTCTCTCTCTCTCTCTCTCTCTCTCTCTCAAACACTTTGGAGTGAAATCTCTCTATCTATGAGGTTTATTGCTAAATTATTACCTAGAGAGAAGAACAACAATTTATGGTGCAAAAAAAGTGGAAGGCAGCGTCTGCATAAGGAACGAAAAAACACGCGACATCTGACAACCGCTTCGTCATGTGAAAAGCGGTAATCACAAGTCATTTGTTTCCTTTTTGCGTACAGTATTAAAATGGTCCTACACACGATCCTACGTCATTTATTACAAGATCACCAACATCGCGTAGGAAGAATAACACGTTGTTGGCTCTGCTGGAATAATTGAATATCACCTTGGACACTCA
>JANJGK010000034.1:27687375-27689875 GCA_039081455.1 Macrobrachium rosenbergii
GGCAAAATTTGGTTCATTTAATCACTTAAAGCTTGTTTTTTTTTATTTTTTTATTCTAGAGTTAAATTCAGCCTTTGGATTATTCCTTGCTGCATGAGCTGTTGTTGTTTTTGTTTTAGTTGTATTTCGTATGTTGTCACTACTTTGTTGGTTATTATCTTCCAAATGTGCGGAAAGATTTTATCATTATTATTATCATCATTAGTATTTCTCTGTTTTACGAAACTTAGGAGGAAGGGGTTTTGGGTTGGTGACTATTTGACGTCATTATTTTCTACATTGATGTGGTTGTAAAGGTCACAGTCACTTCCAAATAATTGCGCTTTCCCGTCAGATCATTGGCAATTAAAAGTATTTTTACCTTTGTTGCTTTCATAGTTACTGCAAAACTGCAGGAAGAATAGTTTCCTTGTTTGAATCTTTATCAGAGTATGTTGTTTAGCGGTTAAATTACACCAATCTATTTCTTCTCTTTAGTGGGTTGCTGACGTTGTTATTTTCCTTTTTTTCGACCTGTTTTTTCTGGAAGCAAGTGGCACTAAGTTTTTGGAAATAAAGCTTTTACCTTGAGTCATGTTATGCTTTTCTTCGCCATCTCTTTGCCGTTATTTCTTGACAGTTTTAATAAAACTACCTTCCGATTGAAGAACAAAATGGTTTTGTAAGTTCAAGGTAAGATATAATATCACGTTAGTTAGTATCTCTCTCACTCTCTCTCTCTCTCTCTCTCTCTCTCTCTCTCTCTCTCTCTCTCTCTCTCTATCTATATATATATATATATATATATATATATATATATATATATATATATATATATATATATATATATATATATATATATACATATACATACACACACACACACAAACTCATCACACCTTTGACGCAGGCTAACTCTGAGCTCAAAGGGTAATGACATATGTGCACAAGGATCCACAGAAGAGATCAAGAATTCCCTGAAAATGGAGGCTGTGACGGTGGGGAGTGAGGATCAAAGGATTTGCCCCAACCAATGCTATACCACGGGGTTATGTATCAGTTTGTTCAAAAAGTATTCCTTTTTGCGTGTGGTTGTGTGTGCCTCTGACATTTCTCTCTCTCTCTCTCTCTCTCTCTCTCTCTCTCTCTCTCTCTCTCTCTCTCTCTCTCTCTCTCTCTCTCTCTGTATACATTTATACACACGCATAATTATGTATATATATATATATATATATATATATATATATATATATATATATATATATATATATATACAGTACACACACACACACACATATATATATATATATATATATATATATATATATATATATATATATATATATATATGTGTGTGTGTGTGTGTGTGTGTGTGTGTGTGTGTGAAATAGATTCTATAGAACATGTTTTATAGGTTTTCAGTGATAATGGTAGATATAGGCAGCACATCGAGTAAAAGGAAAAGAATATATACGATGGAATATCGGATTTAAAGTGAGAGAGGGCGAGTGATCCCTAGATAATTGGTGACATTTTCCAAATATCAAGGGAGATTACCGTAAAGAGGATAAAAGTATAGACGTTAGAGATCACCAAAACAATAGAGATAGATATCGACAATAATACATTAATTTTATTGCTCTTGGTTTTAATGGATTAATTTCCTAAAGACAGAGAATATGAATTTACAAAAGCGATCGATAATGAAAGCATGAAGACGACAAATACTATTTTTTTTTGTAATTAACAGAAGCTTTCGATTATTATTGTGGAATTATAGGAAGTAATTTAATAGAAAAGCAAAATAGCTGAAGCAGTAGAAAGAGAAAGACTGTTCTAGCTATTTGAGAAAAGGTAAACCATACGTGTGAAAAACTGTGTGAAATTCCAAGCAAGGTTGGAGCGTTAGTGTTCAGGACTGGAATTACTAAGAAGCCGAATTTATTTTATATAAGTTATGTATTAGGGAAATGGATGACCACTTGGAGTAGGAGAGAAGGTAGTTGAATCCAAAAATGTTTATGTCATGATTTGAGTGAATCGAACTGTCTACTGAAAAAATGTGGTGCTGCAGAATAACAGAATATAAAAAAAAAATTTTAGTTTCAACCCACCCATACCAAAAATTAATGGATACCTTTCCTAACTTAACAAAGTTAAAAATATCTCGTTCACAATGAATGTACGACTCATAGTCAATATTCTGGTACGACTCACATGGTCGAAAGTTATCATAATTACATCTATGGAAATCTGGTATCTTCTTGCAAGGTTGAGGAAAAGAGAACGGATTTATATATATATATATATATATATATATATATATATATATATATATATATATATATATATATATATATATTATATATATACATATATATATATATATATATATATATATATATATATATATATATATATATATATATATATATATATATATATATATATATATATATATATATATATATATATTGAGAGAGAGAGAGAACTCGCTTTTGCTGGAGGAAACCATGAAATA
>JANJGK010000034.1:27694875-27722375 GCA_039081455.1 Macrobrachium rosenbergii
AAGACACTCATACACACACACACACACACACACATATATATATATATATATATATATATATATATATATATATATATATATATATATATATATATATATATACTCGTATATATATGTATGTATATATACATTGTTTCCTAGTGGTAGTTAGTAGCGTATTCCCACTCGTGTGTGGGTGTGTATGTATGTATGTATGTTTGCGTGCACAGGTGTTCGTGTGTATTTGTCCGTGTTTATTTTATATACTGTATTTAAAATTACAAAAGTTGCCAAAAAAAAAAAAAAAACGATAAAGAAAAAAGTACAATATGGCTGAAACCACGTTGATGAAATTTTTGTATCAACAAAGTCGTTTACGTGATAGGTTAAGGGATACAAATAATTTAATTACTTTTTCGTGATGGATCGTTGGAAGATTAATGCGGCTTCCGAGGACTTTTCAGTAGTGCGTCTTTAATCGAAAGTTTAGTGTGATGGAGTTGAAGAATGGGAAAACAAAAACAGCTGGACGACAAGAAAGATGACGAAGATACAAGACTGAAGATTGAGAGTGGGGGAGGTAAGCTCGTAAACATTGCTGAGGCAACATGAAATTCACAAAAAAATTGTTACATGCCCACACGTACACACATCCACACACACACACACACACACACATCTATACTAATATATGGCATGGAAACAAATGGAAACCGGTCAAGACGTTTACCCGTCTGTTATTTTTTCACCTGTACTAATATGACATATATATATATATATATATATATATATATATATATATATATATATATATATATATAAGACGGCATTGTGGCTATTGCAATTACATATATATATATATATATATATATATATATATATATATATATATATATATATATATATATATATATATACACATACATACACGTAATTGTACTAGCCACAATGCCCTCTTAACTTCTAAAATTCTTGGTGCTTTTTTGGATAAGCTTGTAATTATGGAACCCGGGTTCGTTTCTCGCTACCGGACATCACAATTTCTTAATATTTCTTGCACTTGGATCTTAAGGCTTTGCAGTGACAAGCGTATCCAAAAAAGTGCGAAGAATTCGAGAAGTTAAGAGGGCATTGTGGCTATTGCAATTACATATGTACCTGGTAAAAAGTGTCCAGTAGATTCTACATATATATACATACATACATAATACATACATACATGCATATATATATATTATATATATATATATATATATATATATATATATATATATATATATATATATATATATATATGTGTGTGTGTGTATATATACAACCAGTTTTACGAGGCCATTATTAATATTAGCATTATTAATGACCAGCGAGATGAATTCTCATACCTGTTGTGTTGAGAGTGATAATCATTTTCGGCACATAATGAATGTCAAAAACACTTTTATTGCTGTGTCTTATTTGACCCTCCCCAATCAAACTGCTCCTATTGTCGTAGGCAGTTACAGAACAAACTAAATATGAAAAGCTTTCGTTTCCATTTAATCTGGAGTCTCCCAACCCTTCCTTCGTTAACGAGTGATGGCTGCAAGGGCCAATTAGGTGTGAAGGCAAAATTCGCTTCATTTCATCACTCAGGTTTTTTCCAGAGAAATTCAGTCTTGGGATTATTCCTTGCTGTTGCCAGAAGCGTCGTTATTGTTGTAGGTAATGTTGATATACTGCTGAAAGCTACTGCCCAACTACGTCGAAAGGTTTTATTATTGTTATATTTATAACTATGATTGTTACTATTATTATTATTTCACTCAAAAGACTGTCGTTAAGTTCATATTGCAATTTCTCATGCTCTCGAATAAAGTCCTTTCCAGCAAGAGAGAAATTATGCAACTGCTGTCGGAGGCGAAGGCGCCAGTGAATCTTCGCCTTCGTCGGTCAGCCAGACTCTACCGGATGAAACATTCAGATCCCAGCCGATCGGAAAAGGCGTAGCCTCCCCCACCCCCAGCCTCTGAAAATCTCTCAAAATTTCCATAATTCGTTTGCGGGTATAAGTATGACTTAATTGCACTCCTGGGTTCATTCACCTTTCAGTTAATGGTAGAGAGAATAAATGAAGTTTAGACTGCTACTGTATTCTTCTTCTTCTTCTTCTTCTTATTATTATTATTATTATTATTATTATTATTATTATTATTATTATTATTATTATTATTATGAAACTTCAGTAAAACGAATGGCCGTCTAGATGCCGTCGAATTTATATTGAAGTTTCTCGATCTCGGATGAGTTTCTTTGTAGTAGATGGTAAATAATATAACAGCTGTCTGAAGTTCATCTATTCTTTAATGCTCTGGTAGTTCTCTCGACCAGTAACGTCACATAATCACTTTTTTTCAATTCTGTCTCATTTCTAAAAGCCGGCCATTGTTTATAATTAGCATAAGAGGATAGGCAGGACTTTCAGGATTCAGTAAAGTTTTCATGCGGATACAATCGAGCGGAACTTGAACACAGCGGGGAGTTTCCGTCGAGTTACCGGTGGGAGGCTCACCATAACTAGATTTTTCGTGGAAGTTTCTTAAGGGCGATGACGTTTCCGCGTCTCGCCAGCTATTATTTGCATTGGGCCTTCTTTAGAAAGGGGCCCATGTCCCTGGAGGGAGAGGAGCCGAATTCTGGGACTAGTTATACGCCAACTGATGAATCCCTTATGATGAGAACCTACCGATCCCGTCCGAAAGATAGCTAACGAGATGACTTAAACATCGACGCCCTTACAAAGATTCCCTAACACCTGACAACTTCGGGCTTTCAGTACCGTAGGTATCCCACCTGAAACTTTACGGAAGAAACCCGTCGAGTTTAACTTACACTTGAGTGTATGCGAAAGAAAACTTTACTAGTAATTCCTAGAGTCCTGCCTTTCCTCTTATCCTTATAATAAACATTGGTCAGCTTTCAGCAAGTGTAACCATTGAAGACGAGAGTATTAAGAAGAACTGGGAAGGCTGTATAATATCAGTTCAACTGATGCTACCATCCTTTTCAACACAACTTGTTTAATATATGTATGCACCTGTTTATATTATTATTATATTATTATTATTATTTCTCTGCGCCTTAAGAAACTTATAAGGTAGGTATTTTGGGGTTAGTGTTACTTTCCGTCATTATTTTCTACACATTGCTCTGGCTGTGATGGTCACACTCAGTGTCAAATAACATCACTTCCCCATCAGAACAGATGCAATTCAAAGGAAGTTTACCCATGTTGCTTTCGCAGTTACTTTAAAACTTCGGGGAGGAGAGGAGAGTTTTCTTGTTACGATCATTGTCTGAGTTGTTGGTGTACTGGTTATGTTACATCAGGTTTTTTTTTTTTCAGAGGATTTTATTTTCCAGTCTATTCAGTTTTTTTTCCGTAGGTAGGTGGTATTATATTTTTTATCACTAAAAGGTTTTACCTATATGGATTTCTGTTGTACCTCTTCGTGCCTATTTAATTTGCAATTTAACAAAACGACATTCCCGTACACTTTCACAACCTGAAGAATAATACTTTCCGGCTAAAATGGCGTTGTATGTTCAACAAAAGATATAAGCCCCGTTAATCAGCATCCTTCTCTCTCTCCCTATATATATATATATATATATATATATATATATATATATATATATATATATATATATATATATATATATATATATATATACATATACTGTATATATATATATATATATATATATATATATATATATATATATATATATATATATATTATATCTATAAACACACATATATGTGTATATATATGTGTGTGTGTGCGTGCGTATATGCAACTCATCATATCTCTGACACAGGCTAACTCTGAGCTGAAAGGGTGATGAAGTTTGTGCACAAGATTCCACAGGAGAGATGAAGAACTGCCAGAAAATGGAAGTTATATCTCTAGGGAGAGAGGATCAAAGGATTTGCCCCAACCATTGCCATAACACGGGGTTTTGTAACAGTTTGTTCAAATGATATTCCTTTATATATATACATGCGTATATGTACAAACACTATATTATATAAATAAGTGAATGTTTGTATATTTGTTTGTCCTCTATAGAAATCCGAACCGCTTGACAGGCCCAGACAAAATTGTGCACACGGCCTCAGTGTCACACCAGAAAGGTTTTTAACTCAAAATCAAACCCCTACCCCGTGACAGACATACAAACACAGACAAAGCAAATGAAATTTTCGTTTTTACATCACTTTTTCCTTCAGTGTTACTGGGTTAATTCTCATTTTTCTTCTGACGCCCCACCTTTTATTCCATGCGCTGTCAGACATATGGTTTACCTATGACAATAAATCCAAATCCTGTATAAAATAAATTTTGTATCAGAATTTACGTGAATTTTGGTCATAATTTATGATAATTATTAAAATAAGTATTAAACATATACCTCACTGGTTGGTTGTATTGATAAATTAAATATTTTTGTCTTTGTTACAAAACATATTTCATATCTGTAAAGCAATGAACCCAAACCAGCAGGTCCAAAGATTTTCTCCTTAAACAGTTGTCTTCCTCATTAGCTTATGCATAGTAGCTGCTAGCTCAACACGACGTGCAAGATGTATGATGACAGTATATCCTCTGTCTTTATTAGTTCAAATGTGAATTTTCTCATTAATTCAATCGTTTCTTCTTAGTTTTTACCTTCAGAATTCGTTATAGTGATTACTTCGTAGCGTCACGATGGCGTATATTGTTATAAATTCAGTTTAAACGAGGTTTATGGGGTGTTAAGGCAACAACACTTCACTTCATTGTTGTTGCACGAGAGACAGACCTTTTCCCCTCCCACACACACGCACACACACAGACACACCTGAGCGCGAATTGTAGAAATACAATGTTTTTTATTGATTGTCTTTGTTCAGTGGGGATGCTTTTTGCTCTCTACTGATATAGGAATGTAATTTCCCCTCCCCCTCTATTTTCCCCTCACCCTCTCTTCCTCCTTCCCCTCCTGATTCCCCTTCCATCTTACCTTCTTTTTCCCTGTCCCTCCCCTCCCATCCCCTTCCTCTTCCCCTCCCTTTCCCCTCCCTCTCTCCCCTCACCCTGTCCCTCCCCCCCTCCCACTCCCTCCCTCTTCCCCTTCCTTTATACTGTCATTCAGAGTTTTCCCGGGCAGTGACAGGTTGGTCAGCTAGTATATATATATACATCTCCCAAAAACTCGTGTTACACCCTGCATATATATATATATATATATATATATATATATATATATATATATATATATATATATATATATATCCAAATAAGAAGACAATTTGATCAGGCACTTTTCCTATTTGTGAAATGAATTTTATAGGGCATGTTCCAAGGTTTTAGTGATAATGGGTGGATAGAGGCGGGTTATCGAATAAAAGGAGAGGAATTAAAACACTGTGAATGGAATATCGGATTTAGAGAGAAAGAGGGCGAGTGATCCCTATATAAATGGTGACAAAGTCCAAGTATAAAGGGAGAATACTGCAAAGAGGAAAACAGTGTACAGGTCAGCAGTCAACAATAAAATAGAAAGGAAACTAACAAAACGTATTAATTGCAACGGACTTGGGTTTAGATTGATGAATTGGATAAATAAAGAGACTACGTCCAAATACTCAATTGTCATCAATTAAAAGAACCTTTCGATTATCAAGAGAATTAGAAAAGCATAATTTTGAACTAGTGTAGTATGTTATCATAGTAAAGTAAATAAATTAAAATTGGTAAAGCAATAAGAACCAAGATCGTACTAGCGACTTTGTAAAAAAAGAGAATCATAAATCTGAAAAGTTGTGTGATAATTCCACGTCAGGTGCTGAGCGTTATTTTTTCAGGACCGCAAAAGCACAGCAATCTAATATATTTGATACAAACTAGGTATCTGGGGAGCAGATGACTACTTAAAGCAGTCGTGAAATAAGTTGTAACTGTCAAAAAGAAAAATCTTTAAGACGTGACACTGGTAAATTTAATTGTGTATTAAAAAAAATAAGTGTTCCAGAGTAAAATAATATAAAAAAAAATTTTATTTTCACCTCACCCATACCTATGTATGCCTTTGTTATTTTTACGTTATAAGGAATGTAGCACTCACATGGACCAAGAGGGTCATAGTTTCATCCATCCGAAATCTTTTGAAGTCGAGTAATGCTGAATAAGAAGGAACGAGGTTTTTTTTTGTTAATTTGCGCGTAGGCAGTTTATATATATATATATATATATATATATATATATATATATATATATATATATATACATACACACACACACATATATACATACAGTATATATATATATATATATATATATATATATATATATATTTATATATATATATATATATATATATATATATATATATATATATATATATATATAGAGAGAGAGAGAGAGAGAGAGAGAGAGAGAGAGAGAGAGAGAGAGAGAGAGAGAGAGAGAGAGAGAGAGAGAGAGAGAGAGAGAGAGAGATGGCATACAGCGGTCAACGCTGCTGACACATTTGTATGCTTTAACGGCTAAATCATAGCTGAACCCCTTTTGGAGAAAGCTTCCTCATCATGGGTAACCGCTTCATAAACCTGCAAACGGAACTCATTGGCTGAACGTAGAGCCCTTTACACACTCTATACCATTTTTTAGTTAAGTAAAATTTTGTGAAACCTATCATCTTTCATTTTTTCCAAAGGACCAACCCTTAAAACACATATCTCCATCATTTCACTGCACGAATGATGCACCTTAGATTATAACTTATCTCTTATTTACGTCACCTAGTCGGTGATTCGCGCCTTCTCTTCTCTCTTTCTGTCTACAAATGTCAATGGATTCCATGCTTCTGTTATGTTGACGTTCATGATCTTTCATATAGTCTCATTCGTCTAAGACAATACAGTTATATTTGCAACAAAAGCAAACACAATAATAAGGAAAGCCAGCTGAGATAATGTGAAACATGCATAAACAGGGAAACATTAATCCAAATCAGTGTAAAATAAATATGATATGCAAAACAAAAAAAATATGCAAGATCAATTCAAACATTTATATCTAAATTTTATTTATATGAAGCATATTTCTCCTCTACTTTGAAACATACCGAGTCTGAATATTCGTGAAATCTCTCTTAACTGTCTTCATCAATAAAATTATATCAGTCGCGGATAATTAACCTTTTACAGTTTTCTAACAATCGATTTACTTTAGAGACCATGAACAGGGTATTACGTAAAGTTCAGAATTCATTGTGGTCCCACATATGACAATAGAGAAACACTGAAAACGTAACATAATTATTAGAACACTTATTACACGTTTAGAAAATAATAGTAACTACAGTCACACAAGGTATTTTTTCCATGACCAGTTTCATGATAATATGAACGTTTCTGTACATCTTTGAGTTTTTTATGACGAATGAAGTTCTCTTGATTATGTTTACTCCTTCGAGGGAATAAAAATGGGTACAACCATTAAGAAATGTATATTACAATCTCTCAGAGTGACTGCTACCGTGAAGTTATTTCCTAAACTTCATACGTGGTGCACTTTTCAAAACAAAAATGATCGCTTTCCTCTAGCTGTGATGTGACATTAAAATCCTCTTTCATATGTTATGTTACATATAAAAGTCCATTCGTATCTGAGTCATGTTTAAAGAATTACCTTTACGAAAGAAATATTGTTAATCGCCGTTTGGAAATGTCCATCTGATTAAGGAAGCATGCAGAGTAGAATGAAAAAGTCAAACATTTTATTTCTGTATTCACAAGTAGCTTTATGTTATGGGGACAGAAGCAAGACAAGGCTTTTTCATGTGGCCTGTATCATAGGCATAATGTAAGGAAGGAAGCTGTCTAATAGCGGGGGAAATATGAGTTTAGTTACGGCCGGTTTTAGTTTCATAAAGGGGGCCACGAAATGCGGAACCTGACCCTCAAGTTTTGTGGTCGGAAAGGAAAATAAACCAGTTATGACCAAGGCTTCTTATATTATATATATATATATATATATATATATATATATATATATATATATATATATATATATATATATATATATATATATATATATATATATAGTGTACATTATATACACACACACACACACACACAAGCGGCCGCAGAAAAGCCATGATCGCGGTAACAGCTGTCACTGTGATCATGCCTTGAAAAATAGATGTAAGCTCGGCGTATCCGAATTTTCCTTTCACCGTTCTTGCAAGCGATTGTATATGTTTATGTACCGCAGGACCATTGTGGTATTGGATATATATATATATAAATATATATATATATATATATATATATATATATATATATATATATATATATATACATATATATAATGTATATATATGCATGTATGTATATATGTATATATGCATGCATATATATATACATATACTGTATATATGTATATATATATATATATATATATATATATATATATATATATATATATATATATAGAGAGAGAGAGAGAGAGAGAGAGAGAGAGAGAGAGAGAGAGAGAGAGAGAGAGAGAGAGAGAGATTAATTTCATAATTTATTTGAAAATATCTGCTCTGGGTTATCTTTCTTAAATATTAATTTTTGCTATAAACTTGGCATTGCCCGAGTAAGTACCCTCCAGCTTCAAGAGAAGGCATGTTGTGAGTCTAAAGATACCTTTTTAAGCTAACAATCATATATTATATTGAACCATTATAGAAAAGTCAAAAAATAATCCAGTTCTGCTACCCGATGGGAATTGTAGAGGGATGCCGTGAAAAAATCACTCTGGAAATTGAATTAGAATTTTGTCTTTCGTGACAAGATCTGAAAGAAGAATAGAATCCTTTTCTCGCAGTGATTTAATAGGATTATCAAATTTAAGAGATGATGTAATCAGGAAGCATAATCCTCCATTTCTAATATCATTTAGGTTATTTTGACAGGACGGGGATTCTAGTTTTTGATTCTTAACAGTCATACGAAAAAGGACTTTCTATATTAAGTGCAAATTTATTCGCCTGTGACATTTCTTTTTGTAGACTTTTAAATAACAATACTTTTAAATATCTTGTTAACAGTAAGTTTATCATAAATCTGTGAAATCCTGTAATAATTTTTCCAAGTTCTATGAAATGATAATCGAACTTAAAAGTCAGTGGAATATGATATTCATAACCAAGTATACGAGTATATATATATATATATATATATATATATATATATATATATATATATATATATATATATATATATATATATATATATATATATATATATATGTGTGTGTGTGTGTGTGTGTGTGTGTGTGTGTATGTATACATATAGATGCATATATACTTACATAAATACATAATATATATATATATATATATATATATATATATATATATATATATGGTGTGTGTGTGTACCCAACATTAAGCCAAAAATAGCCCATTAATATGGAATTCACTATATTTTTGGAATAACTCACACCCACAGGATATTATACAAATGATGCATGCACTTTTAGTGACCAACGCTTAAACCTGTTTCCTAGACTGGTGTACATATTCCTATCGAATTCAGGTTGCATGCTTGAAGTCGAAATCCGGCCATCTACACTATGATGGCTTACTTTGTAGCATGTAGATATGACTTACGCATAATAGCTTTTTTTCACAAATTCGTAAGTGCAATACTTATACTGTAAAA
This sequence comes from Macrobrachium rosenbergii, assembly GCA_039081455.1. Lineage (NCBI taxonomy): Eukaryota > Metazoa > Arthropoda > Malacostraca > Decapoda > Palaemonidae > Macrobrachium > Macrobrachium rosenbergii. The sequence goes on from JANJGK010000034.1 coordinate 27,704,594, forward strand.
TTTTTAGCCACAAATACCCACTTAATATCGAATTTCTTTTGGCTTCCGAATATTTTGCAACCCAAGGGTTCAATCTAAATTGCATATTTATACTATATATTTAGCATATACTTTGATCAGGACTCGAGCCTAAGCATTTCTGGATAGGTAAATGTGTGACAGTGACTTTTTGTACTCAGCCTTCAAGAGAATATAGAAATTGCTTCGATTTTTATTAATGTACTTCTGTCTTCAGGCTATGTATTTAGAATCGCGATTCTGCTCTTGCGAGGAGCGCTCACTATGTTTATACTCCCCCTCACTTGTATTTTATTCCCATTGCACAGTGAAAATGGCATTTGTAAAATGAATAACAAAACTACCATACTTAAATATCACGTTAATCTGCTTTTATCTCCCATGATTACTGAGGGCAAAGGTCATCGTTACCCATTATTCAACCTCGAGACGGGTCCGAATCATGGTCAGGATAGGGGCACTTGTCACATATATAGTTCCCCTTATCTGCTATCTTTTGTCCCTTACTGGATATTATCCAGAAAGTATTTCTTATTAATTCTTCTCTCGTATTGTGCTTGTAATTTTTTTCGAAAATGTCATGATTGGATTTATGCTCTGGAAAGCATTTCTTAGTTATCGAATTCAATAAAGGAAAATAAGAAGCAATGTGCAATAAAGGACAGAATGCAATGTTTCATCTTTCGTATGATTATAAAAGTGTAAGAAAAATCTAAATAGCAACATAATGTGTCTATTCGTTTAACATGGTGATTTACAGTTCCCGTTACTAACTTTCAAGTAACTCGCATAGAAAAATTCTTTTTTTTCTAGTTTATGTGTTTATGTACTCAACGTATTTATTAGGCTTAATATCCTAGATGCTAATAGTATAAAGAACCCACTACATTTCACAATTAAAACTAAATAGAAAACAATTTTCAGTTTAAAATTTCCATAAGAAATAACGTAAATATAAAGTTTCTTTTAATTTAGAATTTCCATCAGCAGCAGTCATGATATACTCGAATTTTCAATTTAAAGTTTCCACCAGGAATAATCTTAACATAAACGGCCATTTTCAATCGAAATTAATATCTCCCAATTTCTTGAATAAAGACGATCTCTAAAAACACTTGCTCTATTTGGCAAGCAGCAATTCCCCGTTCTCGATATAATTGCCCTCGCAAGAGGTTTGATCGAAGGCCACTCGAGATAGATTATTTATAGGAATTCATTCGCGGACTCTCGAGTTAGAGAGCATTTTATTGGAGAGAGAGAGAGAGATGGTATTAGAAAGGAAGTAGAGGGAATGAAATATTGCACTATGTTATTTTGAATGATTCATATTAAAATAACAAGTTTAAGAATTATGGAGTTTTGATGACTCGAAAATTGTTTTTTTTTTTTATTTTAGTTATTAATAATTTCAAAACTGAAAATTTGCCTGAAACTGCAGAAAAATGAGGAAACGAAAATTTTATGCCACATGTAGCAACACATGCACATAATTGCGTTTATACATATATTCATACCTACTCACATGCACTTCTAGCGTAAAAGATATTGGTGATGTAACTGTGTACATCGTAAGCCCAATTGCATGTTGAAATTCCAAGCTCGTAGCCGAAAAATATCCTAGAGGTAATACCAGGTTATGATCATAATTTTGTAAGCTGTGTACTTTCTGCACGATGCGTATTCAGAACTAATCCAAGTGGTTCGTATCTCGCGAAATATTTATGAGTTTATTATAAAATGCAATTCTAGTTGTAGTTGGCTGCTTGTAAATTTAATGTCTTCATTTTTCGTTCCGTGGAAGCGCATTGCATTTCCATTGAGTGGGAGCTTATGGGTAATATTCTTGAATAGCAAAGCATGAAAGCGTAATTTCAAACGTGACTGTACGCCCAGTCTCATGGGGTTAGAAATAAAAGCAATACCAAAGAAAAAATAGTAGTGTTATTGTAATTCGCAAAGTGCTCGTACATAATGAACAAGTCGATAAATGTTTTCAAGAAAAGAACGGACTTAGAATTAAATCGAATTAAATTATCACAACATTTAATGTAAGATCATATGATATTAATCTTCAGTTTCAATAGCAATGATAAATTTCCTTAAAGAATCTGTATTCTTCTGATCTATCAAAAACCCTTTAGATTAGACTTGGTACAACTTTAAATATCTTGGTATCTCTGGTGAATTATTATTCTATCCATTTCATTAAGAAAAAACAAAAATTTTGAAATATATTTCGCAATAATTAAGACAAATATTATCAACGTTTCGTCGTTCTTAGAATTTTATTTTCATTTTTTCATCTGCATAAAATGATAATTAAAAGAAAGAACTTCCATCATATAGCACTCTTTTTAATTTCTGTGCTGTCTTTGCCTACAAAAAGGGAGAAGAAATAACCATCAGACTGAAGATCATGAGCGTTATATATATATATATATATATATATATATATATATATATATATATATATATATATATATATATATATATATATATATATATATATTATATATATATATACATATATATAATATATATTTATTTATGTGTATATATAAAAATGTATGTATATATATACATATATATATACATAGATATGTGTGTGTCTGTGTGTATACATATATATATATATATATATATATATATATATATATATACATACATATATATACATACATATATATATATATATATATATATATATATATATATATATATATATATATATATATATACATACATATACATACATACATATATATATGTGTGTGCGTGCGCGAAAGGATGTGCTGACCCACCTATCGCTGTTTGAGAGTACAATGAACTGGATGGGTGCCGGGTTGAAGCGTTTAGGTATAGTGTAACGTTTGCTGTATCAATGAACATCTCCCGACGGCCGTACAAATCTGTGTGATGGTGAAATTCAGATATATATATATATATATATATATATATATATATATATATATATATATATATATATATATATATGTATATATGTATATATATATATATATATATATATATATATATATATATATATATATATATACACACACGTTTGCTGTATCAATGAATATTTCCCGACGGGCGTACAATTCCATCTGATAGTGAAATTGGGATATATACAGTGTGTGTGTATATATATATATATATATATATATATATATATATATATATATATATATATATATATATATATATATATATATATATATATATATGTAGTTCATTTGAAAGAGGCTGGCTCTACAAAACAGTCAAACAAGTTTCATAAGTGCAAAAAACTTCCAGACTAAAAGTAAATTCATATGGCAGCACAGAGATAAACTAAAAACTAAAAGATCTTTTGCTTATACAATATGCAAACAAAACTGGAACATTTAACATAGATTCTACAAGAATGTTATGGACATGTATTTCAAATATAAGTCTGGAATACATATGCACATAGCAATCATATAGAGTTTATGGAAAATTTCTCAGTGTATTATACGCATATCAAATAAGCAAAATGTTTTTTAGTTTTTAGATTACTCTTACTTTATGGATAAGCTTATCACTAGGAGCCTTGAATTGTAATATTCGAACACCATTATTAATACTGTGATAAGATGATGAAATTGGGTACATTGCAGCCCTTGTAAAATGTAGTTTTAACTCTAAAGATATGAACGTGAATGGGGAGAAAAAGAATCTATGTTTTTCCATCGTACCATTGTGTGCTAATCGGTAAACTCAATTTTACTAGCATGCATAGGTTCGAAAAGAGAGTGCGTCTATGTATATATATATGTATATATATATACAATATAGCTACGTGAACAGTAACCAGTTTGTTCAATAGAAGATGGCTCTAGAAAGAGATGCAGCCAATTAATTCCGAAAGTGTCGAAAATCTTCACAATTTTGGCACTTACATAATATTATCTATCTATCTATCCTTACATCTATTTGTTTATCTATCTATTAATGTACACACACATACACACACACACACGTTATATATATATATATATATATATATATATATATATATATATATATGTGTGTGTGTGTGTGTGTGTGTGTGTATGTATGTATGTAGTAAATATCAACGATTTTTATTTATGTAAGAAAATAGAAATCTGGCACGCATTGCCGACACTATTAGGATTCAGTCCAGGAGAAGCGCGGAGATGAAAAAACTCATTTCGCATTTTGCAGTGAAAATGAAAGCAATTTTGATGCCTCTGCGAATTTCAGGTGACATGCAAATCTCAGCGAATGCAGAGTCTGCTTTATTTCGCGTTATTATGTTGCTCGTCTGCAACGTCGTGTTTGCAGTGATAAGCTAGAGCGCAGGGGACGCAATATTTTCCAGTATTGCGAGGGCTGCTGATGCAGAGACAGGCAACAGACTGTCAAAGAGACGGAACGACAAGTGCACGGACACAGTCTTGGGGAGATTAGGGAGAAGAGTGAGATTTAAACATAGAGTGAATAAGTGGCAAGCATGCATATACACTCACACGCGCGCGCGCACATATAATATATGTATATATATATATATATATATATATATATATATATATATATATATATATATATATATATATATATATATATACACATATATATATAATATATATATGTACATATATATATATATATATATATATATATATATATATATATATATATATATATATATATATATATACACATATATGTGTGTGTATTTATACACCATCATAATATCTAGTCAGCAATTATGTTACCATTTTTAAAATACAACAACCACATTATTATTTCAAAGATGAATATGGAAAACGTCTGGGGATAAATAAATTTGGGTCACATGTTAGTTGAACGAGGAATGATGCATTAAAGGAACGATGTCCATAAGCGTAAAAAAAAAATTTAATTTAACATCACTTCCATCATAAACATAAATGCTCGACGACATGGATTTTAACCCATTTCTACGATTTATCTGTGATAGTTTATTGACGAGAAAGTGCAATTTTATTCTTTTCTTTCCGCTCCTCTCTAGAAAATTTGGTTTAAAATAATGGCTCACTTTTTGAGATGTGCCATTGATAGAGAATCGTTCCTCGAGATTAACTGTCTGTATTGTTCCTAAAACAAACACTCTAGTCGTACTTCACTGCAGCCTTCCTGCCACTTAAGGATCGTAAACTTTAATGAGTAGAGCAATTACTCTGAGGGTCTCACATTAACATGCTAATGACTTTTTTTACGTTACGGGAAATTAATTTGTCTAGTGATTTAATAGGATAATTGCGCTCTATATAGGCATTTCACATGAGAAGGGAGGAATTTCATTTTATACGCATCCAACTTACCTTTGTTTGATGGGAAGCATCATTAATTTTAAAATGAAAATATTAAGTAATCATTTTTTGTGATTTTTGATGACTGCAGCATTTAATTTTCAGTGGATATAAGCGGAATGATGTTATGGAATAGTTGAAATAAGAAAACAATGGATTTGCCATATCAGGCAGGGGGAACGATGTCAATCCTGGCTCCGCATGCTTATGCAAATTCACCTGAAAATCCAGTCATTTCTCCCTAAGCTCAATACGGATTCATCCATGAGATTTCTTTAACATTTATCGATGAATATTAGAGATATCTCTAATGAAAGACCGAAAGGCAAACAGTTAATCAAGTGAAAATGCAAATGAGCGTATATTAAAATTTATTCTCTGTTCAGCCATTTTGGGGAGCTACATAAAAGTGTACACACACACACACACATACACACACACACACACATATATATATATATATATGTATGTATGTATGTATATATATATATATGTATATAAATTTTATATATATATATATATATATATATATATATATATATACATATATATATATATACATATATATATATATATATATATACATATATATATATATATATATATATATATATATATATATATATATATATATATATATATATATATATATATATATATACATACACACACACACACTCAAGGAGGACTATCGCTGCGCAAATTGAAAAATTAGCTAAATATAGCCATGAGCGCATAGAAGATAGACCAAATAGATTAATTAGGTTATACAGAAGGAACAGAACATTTTCAGTTTTAGTTCGTGACTTCAATAAATAAATTTGCGTTCATTCAAAAGGATATTTAGCATATTGTTCCCGCATAATACTTTTTGAAAGTGTATCAATGTCATGTATTATCGTTATGAGTTGTAGAATTCCCTTCCTCTTCATTCAGGTAAAACGGGCCATACAAAGATGTAAATAAAAAGAAAAATTATATTGGAGTTTTTAAATGCATAATGAAAAAGGAAGTTTTGAACTGCCTCTGTTTTCATATTTCTGACAAGCATTAACATGGGTTTCATTTTATTCAGCAAAGCACAGCGTACTGGAGTTGCATATATAAAAAAAGTTGGTAGTGTTTGGGAGGTCTTGAAAGAAAAGTGTCTTTACTACATTTTAGTTTTTGTTATAAAACTATACAGGGGAGCCTATTCCCTCAGGCAGAGTTTCCCCATGAGTCTCAAGTTTCCATTCTCGCTCACTTTATTTCAGGCAAACTCCACGCACACCAGTTGTCAATTATTGATTTTACACAACAGCCAAAAACGAAAAGATAAAGAATCAAAGCTGACATGAAAACGATACGGAAGTCACTAGAACACGATTAAAAATAAAACAGTAATGACTGTCTAATCATAAGATTAATTATAAACAGATACTTAGTGGCAACACCAGTAAGTGGAACGACCGTACCCTACTGAAGATTTTCTTTCTCTGTTAAGGTTAATTACAGTTTATTCTGACTGTATCACAAGGGCGATTTGTGTAACAACCAGAAAAAGTTTCATCAGATTTCATATGCTTTTGTAACAATTCAAGCAAGTGTCAACGTCATCAAGTTCGTCATCAAATACCGACATGTCCCACATGACATTTGCAAATGGTCACTGGTCAAGAAGTGACTACATCGCTGGTATAACAGTATCACTTTAGTTAGACTTTGTCGTCGAATTGTTTTCCCTAAATGCTTGCTTTTCTGTTCTTCACAAATTCCTTTCTTCATTAGAGTACAAAACTAATTGTATTATTCACCCAAACATTTCCTTTACAACACTATTTCCCACCTTCTTTTTAGGTTTCACATTAAAGAATCATATAAATGATTATGTATATCTTTCACAATAGTGCCACTATCCCAATTATCATTATGATCACTACACACACACACGCACACACATATATATACATATATTAGATTTTTTATTGGTAATAAAATAGTTCAAAATACTTTTTGAAATCTTACCATATTGAACATTTTCTTTTGTCAGTTGTTACGTCACAATGTGTTTTTCGTTAATGAGTTTTCTGAATGAGTAGACCTCCCATTAGACTTACAAATTTTAGAGCAATTTGTAAAATTGGGAACGGATCCTCGATTAATTTTCGTTTTCAGCTGAAATCGTAAGGGTGTTCCATCTTCCTATTCAAACAAACTGTAACGATAATTTCCATCAGTTTTATGCAATGAACATTTGAGAACATCCACTTCCGGGTTCCTGCTTTGAGAACCATTTGCATTTAATAAATAAGTAATTATGAGGGTGCAACAAGCAGGCAAAAGCCCATGAAACTCTTGCACTGGAACACATTAGCAGTTTCATGGGCCATTTTCTTTCGGGGAAGAGCGTGTTATTACCATTCATGAGCTCCCGAGGTTAGAAAAGTTCAGGGCAAATTTCAAAGATGGGATTTTTCTTTAAGGGTCATTAAGGATCGTCCATCAAATTTTAATTAGCACGCGAAAAAAATACACGTTTTTGCAATGATCAAAGAAATGGAATGGCTTCAACCACCACAGTCTGAAGAAATCCACAAAAAGTAAAAAAGACTATACATATATATATATATATATATATATATATATATATATATATATATATATATATATATATAATATATATATATATATATATATATATATATATATATATATATATATATATATATATATATATATATATATATATATATATATACCTTTCAAATGAGAGAAGTTTGTAAGGGTCGTGAAAAACTGAACCAGGTGTTTGGTGCATTTCAAGCCTAAAGAATTTTGAAAAAATTAAGTTTGTATATATGTTTTTTTTTTTTTTTACACTAGTCATTACAGAGACCTCAGGCCGTTATATAGCATGGGAACCATAAATATTGATACTTCGTAGTTTGCGCAATTTTGAGTTAGGCTTACATCACAGTACTTATGTTATAAGGGTGCCCATTTTATTTCCATAAAGCACTGAATACCTTTTCGAATAAAATTTCCTGTAATACATAAATCAAATCACTAGACTATAGTTAGTTCAAAATATGTATTCTTGACATCATCTTTACAAAGGGAAAGTTGTGATTGATATTCTTTAAATATTTTCATTGTCACTATAAAAAGATACGCCATCAGTGAATTGTCTTTCTTTGAGGTAAAAGACAATGAAATGAGCAAATCAAGGATTTTATCTATCAGAGGTCGAAGATTATGGGAAGGGAAAATGACTGCATTTAATCCGGAAAAATTTCTTGAAAGACGGGGTTTCAAGTAAAAGGATTAATCTACAGAAATTTAGAGCAATGGCAAGTTCTTACTAAGCAAACATTGACGTTATCTTACGCATTTAACAAAAAATTAAAGCCATGTTTATCCAAGCCGAAGAAAATCATTGCAGGGAAGACACGGGAAAGAGTGAGAGGCGTTTAAACGCAAAGATAAACTTGACTATTGAAGGGTACATATTGATAAAACTTTAATTTTACTGTTTATAAGTGTATTTTACGTAAAAAGGACGGATATCTTTACCGAGTCTTAAGAACATTAGGTATTGTACGTGTTCTTAGTAACGTTGAAATTTAGTTCTTACGCTGTCTAAATTCTCTCCCTCTCCACAACCTAACAAGTTTCTCGGACTTCTTTAGAATAACTAAAACAAGTGTAATTCTATACAGTGTCATGATAGCAAAAATATTAAAATTGCATGCAAAATAGAGCTAAGTGGCACGGATTGTGTATTGGGGTTTGACAGGCTTCTGATGAACCTTCTAAAAGACAGGTTCTGGGGAAGTTATCCTCGAAGGGAGCTCTTCCTTGATTCAGCAGCTAGAGAATGACTGTGGCAGAAACTGATGTCTTACTCCTCTGTCGAGGAAGTCCCGTTCAGGGTAAAACAACCTAGTTGTTAAAAGGTTTTATTTTGTTGCCTCGCTTCCTTTTCCGCCCTTGAGCTCAGTGAAAGAACCCAGTCTCGATGATAATGAAGATCCAGGAGAAAAATCACTGATTGAATTATTATCTCCAAAATATGAGAATCCAAAATATGAGAAAACTCTTGAATGATTCCACTTACCCTGTTACTTTTAGGTGCCGTTTTCTTGCACGCCAGTATCCCATTCCATATAATAGAAGACTTGAATGTCTATGAAGTGTAGAGTGACTAATATTTGTTGGGAGTCCCTTGATGAGTGGTGATTGCGGAAGTAGCTGCAGAGGCTAATAGAAAAAAAGTTCAAAATATTTTGAAAGAAAAGTTTTAAAGTAAATTCAGATTAAAGGAATATTAATCATTTAACAGGAAGCCATGTTCGAGACTACTGTGAATGCTTAAAAACTAAATTAGTTGAATAATATAGATATTTGGAAGTAAATGGTATGAACAATGGTGGAAGTGGCACAGAGACAAACATTCTGACGTCTGTTCTATGATTCCTACACTTTCCCCTCTAATTCGAGAGGTCCCTGTTCGAAATGAGAAAATTATAGGAAAAAATTATAAAACATCACTCGTAAAACGCTCTCTTATAATGATAAAATCAGTTCCTCTTAGCGTTGACTCTATTTTGTAGAATATCGATCAATTTACTTAAGTAATAAAGAGGTTACTATCAATACCAGACATTGAATGTGGAGAGGAATTTTCACTCCCGAAACGAAACTTCAATAATGATTAGTGAAAGGTCCTAGTGTTCCCAATTCAGTGCAGAGCACTGAGATGTATTTCTTATTCAAGTTCTGTGAAGTTGATCTTTCAGACGATCTGAACATTGAAAGAGCCCCTGGGGGTAAAGTTACAGATTCTATAAAATGTGAAATCGAGGTCATTTAGAACGCATGGAAGGAATACAGTAAAGTTCTTGAAATTTTTAGCGAAGGTTAGCTTATATTCGACCATTTAATGGTTACCAACTGAATTGAAGTACTTAAGCCTGGACATTTCATCGAAAAATTCAGTTTTATTGCATACAAAATTATCGATGTTGATCTTTTCCATTTTTCTGAAGAGAGGTGAACTCGGTCGAGAAGTAGATGAGGCTGATATTGGTCCTATCTTATCATGCTACCTGCTACTCATGTAAACAGAAGTAGACGGGGATTGATTATTTGTCTGAAAAAAAATATTTATGCCATTTATACCAAATACACCTCAGGAATCAGACATTTTCGCCAGTGAGTGGACCAGTGATGAGTTCCGTCTTTTTTTCTAAGCTGTGGCCAAAGATCACGATACTCAGTCCTGTATTTCTGTTTTCGCGAAGCCTTGAAATTTGTAGGGACGTAAGGGACGTTTGACCTTCCAGGGTAAATGAAGTGTGGCCAATAAACGCTGTGTCGTGTTTGCTTAGTCACCTGAGCCGCCTCTCATTGTAGTACAGAATAGTATTTGGCAACTCCTTCCTTTGTGATACTGAATTTAAAGATCATTATGATAGTGACATGTAGGAAGCGAAACTATGAGGAGTTCAATACCGCAAATTCAGACAATAAAGAATTAAATTCACGGAAAAGGAAAGACAAAAAGCGACGACATTGTTATAATATACTTCCAGATATGATACAGCACGACTTATAGCCATGGCAAAAAAATGAAAGAAAAATCATAAAAAGCGTAATTGGGAGGAGAGTTATGCTGTGTATTGATACGAAATGATAACCCCTAATACTAGTTTCACGACAAAACTGACGTCTTCCCTGGCTGCAAAGAACAATTTCCCGCAACCTAATGGTAAACGAAAACAGACCAGGGGCTGATATATATATATATATATATATATATATATATATATATATATATATATATATATATATATATATATATATATATATATATATATATATATATATATATATCTACCTGTCCGCACTGGACCTGTAAGTCTCTCATTAACATTTACATTTTCACGGCAAGGATGTATGTATATGTATTACGTCTAAGTACTCTACGTAAACCCTCCAGAAAACGTTCTCTTATAAATCGCAGTCATAATTCACTGCGAAAACCATTTTCAAGGCTTGATAATACCCAAAGTCTTATTTGGTATTCAAAGATTGCTGTGCATTCACAGCACTAATATCCAAACTTTAATGCAAGAAAGCATACTTCTGCCAGACGCCGACAGAATGCAAGTTGACTGTGTACTCGAATAAATGAGGCAAACTATAAGAATGGTATTTATTATTATTATTATTAATATTATTATTATTATGCTTTCTACAACCATAATGTTAAATTGCTAAGATTGCCAACTTCATTTTGTTGCTGTAGTTCAAATTTCTGCTCTTGGCGAACACCACGCCCCAAATGTAAAATCTTTTTAATATTATCAGAATAGAAAATGGCTTAATTGGTATCCCCTTCCATAAGAGGCTTAACATTTCCTCTATGACTTGCAGTCTTCAATAAAACAATTGACACTCCTAATATATTAAATTTTAGAAAATAACATTAAATCTCAGTAGCTAAACTGCAGTTGGCAAGATTAAATGTAGGAACCACACTAACATATTTAACTGCCCTCCTCTGATCTTTTGGAAGACAAGGAAGTAAGCAGCCGGCTTGAAAATCGGGCTCATAAAATTATAAAATGAAACCCTTTAGTTGAATATTAATGGTAAATATATATATATTATATATATATATATATATATATATATATATATATATATATATATATATACATATATATATATATAGTGTAGAAATATCAACACACAATTTTGAGTGGAACAGAAATAAATTTCTGACTCACATTACGCTTGAACCCAGATCTTTCAAATGAAAGACCAGAGCGCTGCCAACCGGGCCACACAAGTCTTAAGAGAAGTTGGAACCTGAGTACAACTGTACCCAAGGAATTACCTGGGCAGGCTAACTGCTGTCAATTGGGTCACTGCTGAGTTGGAAAGTGGGGAAAAACACGCTGGTATGGAAGCAGTTAGCCTGCCCAGGTAATCCCTTGGGTACAGTTGCACTCAGGTTCCAACTTCTTTTGTGACTTGTGTGACCTGGTTGGTAGCACTCTGGTTCTTCATTTGAAAGATCTGGGTTCGATCCTGATGTGAGTCAGAAATTTATATATATATATATATATATATATATATATATATATATATATATATATATATATATATATATACATATATATATATATATATATATATATATATATATATATATATATATATTAGTATTTGATTACATATTCAAACAAAATGTGCTCCTCTCGTATTCCAAATAATGTACGAGCTGCAACAAGTTCTGTGAAAACACTTTTGTTTCGTAAATTAGGAGGAAGGACATGATGTTTCAAATAAATGCCGAGGAGATACGTTTACAGTGGTAAGACTGATTTACATTAACAGTGTTGTGCATATAAATAAATAGATTGTGTGTGTATATATATTATATTAATTGCATTAATAGAATACTTGGGTATAGAAGATACTGCGGAGGTTCTTCAGAAAATGTCGACTGATGTTTCAGGAAATTATTCAAGAAATGTAGGTCGTATCAGAAAACTATTTGTAAATGCCTGTAGCGTATGTCTGAAGGATACTTACAAACGTTTCAGCAATATCTAGGAGCTGTTAATGTTGTCTTTACTATACTCCATTTTGATCTGTTTATCTGGTGTATTCATTATATCGTATTTCCTTCAGTTACATGCCCTGAAAATACAAGATATAATTTAATATAACTGATGATGCGATGCCGTGGAACCATAAACGATAACTTTTCTTTATCATACAGTCAAATTAAACACTAATAGGCACCATAGACGTGAAATATAAAAAAGTAGTGGCAAAGCTTTACGATATAGCGATGGTTTCTAATGCATTTTCGTAATGTTTGACAATTTTGCGAAAAGCAGAGAATTCGTTCACTGGCCTTGACTTGCCCAAAGTACTGCCATCAGCATTATAATGGGTGTTTTTTGTTTTATATTGCTTTTCAAATAAAAAGCCAATACGTGTCTAACCCCCGTACCTCTACTAGCCATATCTAAATTAAACAACGAAAACATGCATGGAGAGCCTAAAAAGGGTGTTTATAAACACAGAGGCAATTAAATAATAAAAGTAATAAGATTTGTGGAAAGCACCCAGTGGGCTAAAAAAGTTTGGGATAATGGCTGAATTGGTTTGATGAAGAAGCAAAACTATTGTCTGTGTCTTTTTCAGTAGAAGATCCATGGATCCATAAACCTTACCATTGAAATCAGTTTCTTGAATTACGTGTATTCCTTTCTGGTGATTTTTATATATGGCCTTGGCATGGTAATGAGTCTCTTTGATTTCATCTTCTTTTATATGTTTCTAATTTTTTTCTGTTGCTGTACTTCAGTCTACCGCATCATGGGAGACCTGTGATAGTCTTTATCTCTGTTAATGGTTACTTATTTCCGTATTTTCCCATCCATTCTCATTATAATTTTTCTTTTGCACGTTTATTCCACGTAACACCGCTTTGAAATAGCTATGCTGTCAGCAAAGCCGTCATTGCCCGGCTCCAATCTTACCAATTCGACGCTTTAAATCGTAGCTCTTCTACACTTACTTTTATCCCTATCTGAAATCTGTTTTTGTCTTTGCCTAACACATTTATTTGCTTCAATCACAAATAACTATGAACGTGCGCACACATATGCAGAATTCCCCTGCCAGGGAAACATCCAATAAACCCCATTTTCCCTTATTATTATATGTTTGTTTATTCCCTTGTAAGAAATATTATCCAAATCAACTTCCATGTCACCTAATCCTCAGTAATATAATATAAAAGAATAAATTCGGTTAGCATTCCCTCCTCCTTAAACCTGCCTCTCCCTTTCCTTTCTGTTCTCGAGAGCAAAATGACACATCGCAGTTCCATTTCTCAGTTCCCCCATTGAACGTCTACGTCTGCCGGATCTTCTGTAGGATGAGGCTGACAGATAAAATGGGGCCTCAGTAAATATAAGGCATCTATCGAACGAACAGATCGGAATAGCACCGTGAAAGGGGATGGTGTGACGTACAGCCCTTCCTTTCAGAGCTAATGACTGTCTTCCATCATCTGGATTTTCTGAATCATCAACTTTACGTCAAAGAGAGAATTCCTCACGGCTCTACGGGCGTTTTCCAAGGAATTCCGTTTTGTGTTCGTCTTTTGAGGTGTTTTTTTTTTTTTTTGTTTTGACATAAGGCAAAACAGTGATATTTTCAAATTTATGCATGGTATGGCGACACTCACACAATCGCCCATGTATGTCCATAATTACACTATATATATATATATATATATATATATATATATATATATATATATATATATATATATATATATATATATATATAAAATGGATGTATGTATGTGTGTGTGTGCATGTTCCAGCATAACTCTGAAATGCATTGACCAATTTCAGCAAAATTTGGTATACATATAACTTACTATCTCGAAAAGAATACTGTCGGGGTAAGACATCACTAGCACCAAAAGGCACAAAAGGCGGGGGGGAAAAGGACTTCCCTGAAATGAGGCTGGTTCTGCCCGTGAAACAGGGCTGGTTGTTCCCGTACACTTAATAACTACGATTTTATCATACATATGACTTACTGTCTGGAAAAGAATACTGTGGGGGTAAGACATCAGTAGCACCAAAGGGGGTGGGGGTTGGAAGGGGTAACAGAGAGAGTGAGAAGGAGAGGAAATGAGAGAGAGAGTAGAGGGGAGTTAGGGAGAAGAAAGAGGGAAATAGACGGGGAGGGTTGGAGAGAGAGAGAGAGAGAGAGAGTAGAGGGGGTGTTAGGGAGGAGAGAGAGAGAGAGAGAGAGAGAGTAGAGGGCGTATTATGGAGAAGAAAGAGGGAAAGAGACAGAGAGCGTTGGAGAAAGAAAGAGAGAGAGGGAGAGGAAGTGAGAGAGTGAGAGGGAGAGCAAGTGAGGAAGAGAGTAGAGGGGGTTTTAGGGGGGAGGAGGAGGAGAGAGAGAGAAAGCTTATCGGTTGTCATTCAGAGTTATCCCGGATAGAGCCGGGCTGGTTAGCTAGTGTGTGTGTGTGTGTATATACGAGTATATATATATATATATATATATATATATATATATATGTGTGTGTGTGTGTGTGGGGGGGGGGGGGTTAAGAAAAAGCCACTTCATACAACAAAATGTAAATTAATAAATACAGAACAGGTGCTTTTGACCTTCACTAAGGTCCTCCTCAGTTGTACTGAGAAAAAATGACAAAGTGTACTATGACATAAAAGTGAAAATACGCAATTATTAAAAGGGCAATTAAAATGGAAACTGTCAGTCTGGGGGGTCTTCCTTGGGCATCATCATTTCTTGAAGGCGTCTTTTTGTTATTGCATATGTAATTAAGTAGTTCGCTGGCCGAAGGAGCAATTTTTTTCAAAATAACTAATTGTAGATTGGCTGTCAGGCTTATTAACTGGTCTGTTTCCTTGGAAATTCTTGGAGCCTGAAGGAACAGTCCTGAAATTACACTTTTCTTATCATAAGTTGAGTGATTAGAAAAATAATGTATGTAACTCTCTGAGTGGTTGGGCTTCCTGTATACATTGAATGCGTATTGATTACCTGATCGGCGTACTTCAACAGCGGGAAATGGTAAAATGCCGTTATTTTCCCATTCAATTCTAAATTCAATACCCGGGGATAGGTTATTAAGTGTTGCGAAGAACGAATTAAAACACTCATTATTGTGGGGAAATATTGCAAAAATATCGTCAACACATGGAATCAATAAAATAGGACGTAAGCTTAGTAATTCAGTCTCTAAATACTCCATAAACAAATCAGCAATTACTGGAGAAGAGGAGAGCCCATAGCAACTCCGATTTTTTGCCGGTATATTTTGCCATCAAAATTAAAAAATGGTGGACTCGACGCAGACCTTCACCAATTCAAGGAAAGGGTTAAGGGCAATGGAAACAGCGAGTACACCTTCTGAATGTTTTCTTTCTAGAAATGATAAAACATCGCTTCATGGTACACTAGTGAACAAGTCTTTGATATCACAACTAACCATCCGTCCACTCAAATTACAGTTGGAATACAAAACTTGTACGTGTAGTTGTTATTACATATAGAATGATTATACATGATGGTCTAGAAATAAAATGTTTCTGTATATTGAAATGAAATATATTTTCCTTCAAGGTCAGTACCTGCAATCCCAGTAAAAGTATTTCTGAAAATTACTGAAATATTTCAAACCCTATTCTCAATAATTATTGTTACGAAATCACTGTTAAAACAAGGAGGCCTGTATGAATGATCAGTCGAACGGATAAAAAAACGCAATTAGTATTGAAATAGGAATATACAAACGATATTTTTTTTGAAGATATGATAAAGCAGTACTTCAAAACCTATTGTAATGAGAAGCGCAGAAAACATTAATCACTCCTCTGCTTACCAAAAACGCTCGATAACTTAAAACTCACGATGGGAATTGGAACCCCTAAGCTCACGAACTGCACCTGGAAGCTTTAGCTGTAGAATCCAGCGCAGGCACGGGGGATTAAAGCTTAAGCTCTCAGGTAAGATGGAAAGTTAAGAGTATTCACAGGGAGCGAAGTGGATTGAGTGGCTTTCGTTACAAAGAGAATGCAGAAGGTTTATAATACTCTTAACTGAACTGTAAATATTTATGAAGAAATAGTGATATATATATATATATATATATATATATATATATATATATATATATATATATATATATATATATATATATATATATCACTATTTCTTCCGTGATTTATATACAATCATGAAGCTACAAATGTCGTTTAATATCAAATTCACGCTACCTCGGGAATATCCCCGATGGGGAATTATTATCGAAGGGGAATTTGTAAGTGATAAATGGATCGGCACTGCCGGGTGTCAATCCCTCGACACAGTTACTTTCCAGCGATTCCAGTCGACGGTCTACCCACTGAGCCATCAAGAGAGGTACCTGGCATTACCGATCCATTTACCACTTATAAATTCCTTTTCGGTGATAATTCCCCATCGGGGATATTCCGAGGTAGCGTGAATTTGATATTAAGCGACATTTGTAGCTTGATGATCATATATATATATATATATATATATATATATATATATATATATATATATATATATATATATATATATATATATATATATATATATATATATATATATATATATATGTGTGTGTGTGTGTGTGTGTGTGTGTGTGTGTGTGTATAGAGAGAGAGAGAGAGAGAGAGAGAGAGAATCTGTGTTTATGTGTTTTTTGAACAAATACGTGTAATATTTACAATTATCCCATTAACTCTTGTTCAGTTACAATAAGGCTTGGATTAGTTGAACACTTTTTGAAAAAGGAATCTGTTGTCCATTGAGAGATAATGATCTCTCTCTAG
>JANJGK010000034.1:27727375-27734875 GCA_039081455.1 Macrobrachium rosenbergii
GGGGAGACATGACGGGCAGTGCCAGGTTCCAGCGCAGCGTAGCGCTCGCCATCAAGCTCGTCACTGGTATAATAGGTTAACGCTCCTCTACGAGAAAAATTTGAATCCTTTATTATTATTGATAAACAATCATCTAGGGAACTAAGGTTCAAGTTTCAAAAGAATGAGATATAAGGAGAGCAATAAAGTAATAAAAAGAAATTTTGTACATAAAAAACTATGCTGATTGCTTCCTCTTCCTCATTTTACATAGTCTATGATTAAAAGGTTTTGTCAATCGTTCCTTAAATCTCACCGAATCTATGGATCCCAGAGGAATAATGAAAGGTTTCGAATGAATTATCAATCTTCAGATCTAAGGCTTTATCCTCCCCTAGGGACGCACAATTAAATCTGAAAACATGAAATGATTGGTTTTGTTAAGAAATTATACCATACTCGGGTGGTGCTCGTATTTCTGTCCTTGTTATCCTAATAAATATGCTGGTATCTCTGCCATTCTTATAATGATAAGAAAACCAATCTCCAATTATTATGAAATCAGTTCCTTTAAGATCAGCGCAATGTATTTTTTTTTTTTATGAAACACTTTAAGGATGCCAATAATAGGGAGTACGTTAAGAAAAAAGTTTGCTGTTAACGTTGAAGTAATGTTAACCCTTTTACGATGAAGCATCTATATTCTCGTTATTCTTCTTTCTATAGTTATTGAATAGAATAGAATATAGCATTTAGGTTAAAGGCCAAGCGCTGGGACCCGTGAGGTCATTCAGCGCTGAAGCGGAATTTGACAGGAAGAAGGTTTGAAAGGTGTAACAGGAGGAGAACCTCGCAGTTGCACTTTGAAACAGTTGTTAGAGAGGGTGGAAAGTCACTTGGAAGGAAGAGAATATGAACGAAGGTATAGTAAAAGGATTGAAAGAGGTTGCAGCTAGGGGCCGAAGGGACGCTTTAAAGACCCTTAAGTAATGCATACAGTGTACCACGTGAGGTGCACTGACGACACTACCGCCATACGGGGTCTGTAGTTATTAATCAACTATAGAATGAAAATTTTTCTCTCTCACAAAAATATATTAGAAATGGGAGGGTAGAGAGAGAGAGAGAGAGAGAATAATATTAATATGATGCTGAATATCTGATGGAATAAACCTTCCCTGGTGAGTGAGGAATTTATCACCGAGATACTATAGTTTTCATATCGTTTTATATGTTATAAATGATTACTTCACAAATCCCTAATCTTTTTTATCTATTCTCCCACCATCATTTGAGACCAGTGTGTGTGTGTGTTTAAACTCATAGACAGCAATACAAGTCAGAAGAAAGAAACACGCAATCTTGCTTTCTTTTTAATTCACTGCGCCGAAACACCACCGATATCTAAGAGGAAAGTGTGGAAATCTTAATCTAGGACCCATGAGTCCACGTACGTCTTACGTTTTCCGCTGACTTTGCCAGTTCCTACAGGGCCTTTGTGCAGTGGATCCCCAATTACGATACCGTCAACGCAAGTAACTTCTGCTCGTTGAGCAAAACCTTCATGTTGGTTACCGAGTCTGAACTGCCATTACGCCTGGTTTTATTATTCACCCGATGAGATAGCTTAAATAAAGTGTATCTTAGTTTAATCAGACCACTGAGCTGATTAACAGCTCTCCTAGGGCTGGCCCGAAGGATTAGATTTATTTTACGTGGCTAAGAACCAACTGGTTACCTAGCAACGGGACCTATAGCTTATTATGGAATCCGAACCACATTATGGCGAGGAGTGAATTTCTATCATCAGAAATAAATTCCTCTAATTCTTCATTGGCCGGTCGGAGAATCGAACGCTGGGGATGAGAGAGCTGCGGATATCGATTGACTTAAGAGTGACTTGTCCCTCTACCCTATAATATTATTTTGTTTTTAATTTGCAGTACTGGAGTAGAGCCAGTTTATTTTGCATCAGGGAATATAAAGACAAATATTTACCAAAATCGTGGCCTCAGCTGCGAGAGCGGTAAACATCAAGAAAAGCTCACGTGGGAGATTTCATTTCGCACCGGATGCCGAAATTGAAATGTAGGTGATCAAAATATTTATCTGAAGTACTTTTACTTGTAATAATGATAATAATAACTAATACTGCTAATTATTATTATTATTATTATTATTATTATTATTATTATTATTATTATTATTATTATTATCGTAAAAGTTTTAATGAACAGATAGTGCCCCTCGAAACAGACATATTACACGATGTCGATATGTAAAGACTGCAATTATATAAAACTTTTGAGTTCATAATAACCTTTAAAATAAACAGTTTTATTTATCTAAATAGTAATAAAACGCAATAGATGGGACGGGTGAAATATAAGTTTGGATAAGTAAACTAACCAAGGAACGGCCTCTACACCTCCAGAATTGTATTACTATGCAATCTGATAAGGATTCTGGAAACCAGAGGCCTGTAAATATCTTAATTTCTCGGGAGGAGAGAAAAGCAATGAGAGAAATTCGACATAACTTGAAGAAAGGGGCCAGTGCATGATGTCCAGCCACGCAAATTTCAAACTGCCAGGTTTCATCAGGATCAGAGACAACATGTACATTCAATCTTTCCTGTGACCTTGAAATTACATCAGGGTTGGGATTTATCAAGGGGCGAGTGCGGAAACAAAACGGAGGACATGTAAAGTAAGCTTGATGGAGAAAAAGAACGTAATTATTATTATTATTATTATTATTATTATTATTATTATTATTATTATTATTATTCAGTAGATGAAATCTGCTCTTATAGCACAAGCCCACAGGGGCCATTGACTTTGAAATTCAAGCTTCCAAAGAATATGGTGTTCATTAGGAGGCAGTAAAGGTAAACACCGGAAGTAGAGATACCACTTAATAGAAAAATTAATAAGTAGATAAATAGACAAAAATATATTAAGATACAAGAAGAATAGCATCAGGGTAGTAATGCATTGCATCTTCGCTTGAACTTCTGAAGTTCCAATTGCGCGACATCCCCTGGGATGCTGTTCCCCAGTCCAACGGATTGAGGAATAAAGGACCTATGCAACTGAGAAGTTCGACGGCGAGGAACATTTACTGCATATTGGTGCTTCTGCTGTTCAGTGAATCTGGTTGCTCTCGGCAGATAAAGGGGATCAGGGATCAATTGTGAATGTGAAAGAACTCTGCTGAAATACAACTTATGAAAAGGGGACAAAAGAGAAACCATCCGCCGACGATCCAAGTCATAAACTGAACAAAGCAATGCTTGACCTCAGGGATAACGAAAGCTCTTAGATTTTACGAATATAACAATAGCAAACCTATCATCGGATATGATATAATTCAAGACAATTTCTCTCTAGGTTTCAGAGTTCCTTGATGCAGAAAGAAGAAAAGGTTAAAAAGATTACGTAACTCATAACAAGAAATAATGTTGCTTACCTTTATGATTTATTGTTTTTGTGTATGTTTGGAGCCATTTTTTCCCAACATGTAAATCGAGAAATGACTCTTATGTCTGTTTTTAGAATTAATGAGTTTCCTTTTTTTTTCTAAAATTATTAAACTATATTTATTTAATAATCAATTATTTATTTTGCTCTACTCTCTGTTCTTTCGTTTTTCATGTATTGATATGTATTATGATATATATGTATGCACAGACACATCTATATACTGTATACTATATATATATATATATATATATATATATATATATATATATATATATATATATATATATATATATATATATATATATATATATATATATACATATACATATATATAACTTTTTGTGCTGTTTTGTTTTCTATGAGCATGAGTAAAACAGTTTCACACAGTAATCCAAATTGTAAATTCTGCTGAGGAATAATTATGCTTTGAAACGTATTGTCACCTGCGCGTAACATGGACCTTAAAAAGCGCAAAGGACTACAAACAAAGGATTACCGGAAAAAACATCCTTTGACCCCGGGGCAATAAATACAAAATATTGGCAGTTCGTGAAAAAATGAATCTCATTCCTGTCTAATAAAATCCGAGCCATGACAAAGACCAAGTGAACTTGGCAATAATTTTCAAACAGGTTCCGATAAATAAAGGAAAAATATGTAGATAATGGTTTCGCTGTTGTTGTTGTTACTCGTAGTATTATTGTATTTTAACGGAGGTAACCCTGGGAGATTATATATATATATATATATATATATATATATATATATATATATATATATATATATATATATATATATTATATATATATATATATATATATATATATATATATATATATATATAAATTTGTCTCCATTAACAAAGTAATGTATAAAGAAGTGACGGGAATAGTGATTTACTAGAATATGATTTTGCCTGAATTATTTGCATACGTGATGCTTTCAGCTAGTCAGATTTACATAATATTTGCGTGTGCTACATATAACTGGATATGTAGTATACAGTGATATTATGTAATACATTTGCGTCATTATTCAAGCACGTAGTGATTACACCGAACTGATATAAATATTGCATGAGATATATGCGAAGGTTTGTAAAGCGTTTGTAGCCTTCATTCCCCTACTTGTAAATTTATTATTACAACTCCATGAAGATGAACAATTATTACTACAAAACATTATAGTTTCAAAACACAATACAAAAAAGACTCTTGTGTTGCGTGATTCTGATCATTATTACCTTGACTGTGCAAGTAGCGATAAAGAGGTGAATATTAGAACAGGAGAAATAGAGAGATAAAGATGAATCAACAGATAGATAAGCGAATTGATGTCAAAACCACAGAAAACGAAGAAACTGAAAACTACAAATGCCTTCGCTATGATTTGTTAACAAGTTGTCAAAGCCTTCGATAAAGACTGCATTATATATACTCGTATATTTATATATATATATATATATATATATATATATATATATATATATATATATATATATATATATATATATATATATATATATATATATATATATATATATATATATATTATATGAGCTGAGTCGGTATGCAGCTCTGCGAAAATATTATGATTTCATAATTTTTACGGCATCTCTCTCTCTCTCTCTCTCTCTCTCTCTCTCTCTCTCTCTCTCTCTCTCTCTCTCTCTCTCTCTCTCTCTCTCTCTCTCTCTATTATGTGCGTATCATGGGGAGTTTTTGTGAGTAAATATCTTTGTATGATAACAGGACAGTATAAAATATATGGTATCATACTCTCGTTTTTGTGTGCATTTCTCGGCAATCGTTCATATGATATATCACACTACGTCTCATCTGCGCCTTTATATACTTTTTTAAAACTCACGTTGTCATAGCCCAAGCGTTCTTGAATGTTTAAAACCGCCATGAACATTGCCTTGAACTAGATTATGAGGGAGATTACTGAGAATTCCCTTTAATAGTTTGATGTTCTTAAGAACATCAAACTATTAAAGGGATTTGAGAGCTAATCAATATTTCATTAACAATCCCAAGTAAATTGTCATATTTTTCTTAACATAATTTTAGCTATTCCATCTAACATTTCAATCTTTTCCTTTGGGTCATTACCCGTAGAATGAATTTTAGATGATAGAGAAGAGATGATTCTTATTTTCCATCATTTCGGGCTATTGCAGGGAACGAAGATCTGCATGGCAATTCCTCGTCCGATGTCTCTGAAATATCAGGTATTTCCGCGGGAGGCTTGTTGTATATTACACTCGATTCTTCTTGAGTTAGCAAAGCGCCGTCTTCCTGTGGGAAAAGTTAGGGCGTAAGTAAACAGCGCCGGGAATCGTGTTGATTTTGGCTGAAAGACGTAATTTAAACCAACACTTCAAGATTGGATTGAATTTTGAGAGAGAGAGAGAGAGAGAGAGAGAGAGAGAGAGAGAGAGAGAGAGAGAGAGAGAGAGAGAGCGAGCGAGAGAGAGAGAGAGAGAGAGAAATAAGCCTTCAGAAAGAAAAGTGTGAAGTTTCTAATGCTCTAATGTTTATTTGTGTATTTATTTAGAGAGAGATAACACGCATAAGCCTTTAAACGTGTGTGAATTTTTCAATGTTCTGTCTGTTAAGGGAGGGAGAGAGAGAGAGAGAGAGAGAGAGAGAGAGAGAGAGAGAGAGAGAGAGAGAGGGCGAGCATAAACAACCTTCGAGAAAAACTGCGTGAAGTTCGAATGCTGTTTTTATTGTTAATTTATTTAGAAAGATACCACGAATAATCCTTCGTGAATGCGTGAAGTTTAGAATGCGTTGTTATTTATCTGTTGAGAGAGAGAGAGAAAGGGGGGGGGGGTATACTGATTATTCCACTTCGAACGTGACAAACCATGATCATGAAAACAGTCAACAGCCCCTAAAAACTTCACTACTAGCATTATGGTTGTCATTCTACTGTTCCTGGGACTCCTTCAGTATCAGAATAAAAATGTCATGGTCATAAAAGATGGTGCATGTCATTTTACATTCGATTCTTACAACGATGAAGCTTAAGTTATGGAAAAGTGGCTTCAGTTTTGTCTACACAAAGATGATATGTGCTATGCAGCAACGTTTTATGAAGGTGGTACTCCATTGTGAATCCAAACAGTTGTATTAATCTAAATCAGGTAACGTTATGAAACGTTTAATAAATAAACAAAAAAATGCACATTTGTTCTAAATAATAATCTCCACTTATCACAAAACGCATAAAAATAGTTTGAATATTGCAGATAAACATTAAAATTAATGTCTCATTGATAACAAGAAGTTAGATTGAACTTGCAGCAGTTGTAATGATATTTCTGTCATGCATAATTTTACGTAGATATTTTATGAATCAAAATTACCTACTTTATCTTATGCTTCTTTTTTTTTAAGTTTTGGTTTCCAATTTGTTTTATTGTTTGGCCATATATATATAAAAATTATGACATTTGGCTTTATTGGAAATAGGTGGGTGTAATAAGAGTCTGGCTTGCTTTGCATGATCCAAAGAAACAAATATATTTTGAGTGATTTTTTCCTTCGAACATTATTACTGTTGTAAACATAATGCACGCAGAATCATATTGAAGAGGCGAGGAAAGGTAACTGATTCACTTGATAAGAAAGAGGAAGAGAAGAAGAGAAAAAACCAAGAGAGTACAAATTGCAAGAGTAAATAAAGACTCAGAAGTGTGTATAATCAATAAAAAATAATCAAGGAAGAAATCCTGTTGCGTTAAAGCGTCAGTTGATTCATTGGGCCACGTACGCGGACAACAGAGACGCACTTTGCCACACAACATTTATTGCTTGGCTAAAGACCTGAAATTAATTTGGATACGTTTACATTACATTTACGCAGAGGAAAGTGTAGTGATGATTTATGGCCTCAAGGAATATAAATCCACGATACGTAAATGAGACCAGCATTAGTCACTGGCGAAACGAAAACTTACAGTGAAATGTTTTTGTACGTGCGATATGATTGTTGAATTGAAGAATGTTTGATTTCATAAATATTT
>JANJGK010000034.1:27739875-27742375 GCA_039081455.1 Macrobrachium rosenbergii
TGAATACATTGAGTGATTGATTGATTATGTCTTTGAATACTCTTCATCCCCATTACCATCTCTTGATGACTGATAAATGACTCTCTCTCTCTCTCTCTCTCTCTCTCTCTCTCTCTCTCTCTCTCTCTCTCTCTCTCTCTCTCTCTCTCTCTCACCCAACCAGTTAAAGAAAAAAGTATTTTTCTTGGATTCTCAAGATTCCTATCATCAAATATTAGTTAAACCCGTTTGAACATTATAGCCTCTTGCCAGACTTTTCATCTCCTCCTCCAGCTTTTTTTATAATTTTTCCGGGAAAGCTCCTCAGCATTTAATTAGGCCTCATTGACTTTACGGTTTCTCATTAATGTGTAAACGATCTCCATCCGTGGTAGGCGTGATCAGCTGTCCGTTCTGGGTTATGACTTTTTTATTCCTTCTTGTCACCTCACTGTAGGTTCAGTGTTTGTAATGGCTCAATTGGCTTTCTTTTGTGACATATCTAATTAAAATTTCACCTAAAATAGCCTCTCTCAATCAATATTAAGGACCAGTTTGCTATTTTGATATGCCGTATCTGATGGGAACATTGAATAAGGCAGAGGCATGCCTTACAGTTTATACATCCCGGGATTATATATGTAATCAACGGATAGGTTTGCTTAAAAAGCAAATGGGTGTTACAGACTAAATACACACACAAAACAAAGCCACTACAAGACCTTCTAAAAACATAACAAACATCTCACACGTCTCGAACTCTCGCCCTACCCGCGCAACAACTTCTCGCTGCTGGGAAGAAAGGGCGTTGGGTCGGGTATGATACATGAAACATACGCTACCGGGGTCTAAGCGATGTCAGGCAGGGCAGCCGATCGAGACTACAGGTCTACCCCAAAGCCAAATCAAAAGTCCTTCAAAAGAAGGCATCGTGCTTACCCCATACAAAAATGGGAAAAATGAACGTTAAAAGAAGAAGAAGAAGAAGAAGATGCCTTACAGTTTATAGACGTTTTTATATGAGCCCTCGAGGCCGATTTCGTTATGATATTTAGAAATAATTTTTCCTTTCTCACTCCCTCTGCATTTATGTACCAACCTCCTCTGAACACACCCACGTCCCGCCCCCATCCCTTCACCCAACACGCAATATCTATTCTTCCTATGCTCATAATTGTTAACTGAGCCACACGCCCACAGTAATTAGATGTTGCAGACTTCTCTTAGAGAAATCATGTAATTCATAATGCTGAGTCTTCTTCTAATACTTTGAATTTTTTATCTAGACATCTTCAGTTCTCTTTTTCCCTCCAGTTATCAAAGTCTCAAGTTAAGCTCCTTCGTCCGTTTGTGGAGGGTTGCGCTCATATTTGAAGAGCTTCATCTTTCTGTCAGTCCGATGTAGTATTGAACTGAAGGTTATTCGTAGAATCAGAGACATGATCTAACCTCATCTCTCGATGCTCTTCTCTTCGCCATAAGGTAGTGTCTCTCTCTCTCTCTCTCTCTCTCTCTCTCTCTCTCTCTCTCTCTCTCTCTCTCTCTCTCTCTCTCTCTCAGATGTTATAGACCACTAAATTCTATTTCATGCGAAGCTTTCACATAGTAAAATAGCCATTCCTGAAACGTTCTGGGGAAAGAAAAATAATAGATTCAGTAATTCAGTACCTTCCACATGCACTGTTTACCCAAAGGAATTCTGAATAAAAACCTGTACACGCCTCAAAAATTCCTGTGGGTAACAAAGGCTTAGTATCTGATATATTCTAGGAGTTACTTTTATTTAATGGCAGAATCGAGACGTTACCCACAGACTGGATGATTCACAATAATTTAGTCACAGAATGAAATAAAAGGAAATGGGAGGAAAAAAAATTCACAGAATTTTCTGTCAAAATTTCTGCAGGTTCGAGTATGGAAAAAATGTCACGTTTTTTAACCACAGAAGAAATGATTCAGAACATAAACCGGAGAAGGAATAATTAGAAACATTAACCAAAGAAGGAATAATAACTGTATAATGTTGAAGATTTTAACATGAAAAGAAAAAAAGAAACCAGTGAGCATTCTTTAGAAATAATTTAGTTCAGATATATAGTATGTATATATATATATATATATATATATATATATATATATATATATATATATATAAAACAATGAAACATACTGAATGTTATGCATTTATATCACCCTCTCACTTTCTGAATTGATATATCCAATGGCTGGTAAAGGAATATCGACACAGATTTATAATTGCCACATTTTAATTCTTCCGCCCGTCTGAACACATCCCAACAGTCGGCTGCGGCCATGTCACAGTACTTTTCTCCCTTTTTTGGTTGGGAAAAGCTTCCAGTTCTGAAACTGTATAGATACAGGCCCAATCCATTTTTTCTCTGAGGCATTTCACAACCTTGAAATAAATTTCCTGGACTTGGTCAGGTTTCTCATCTATGTTTCTCCAAGTGGCATAGTTTCGGCATTTATAACCTCCTGTTGCGAGAGAGAGAGAGAGAGA
>JANJGK010000034.1:27747375-27777375 GCA_039081455.1 Macrobrachium rosenbergii
TGCTGATTATGTCAACAACTTTCTTCTGATTCCTTGCAATGAATAATTATACACCAGTGAATCAGGACATTTTAATAAACGAAGATATAGACTCTTGCAGCGCCGATGCATGTGCGGTCACTTCGCGTTCTAGGTATGTGCCATTTAGTGGCCGTTCAAGTTATTAGGACATGAACTCTTGTTTACTGACATATCTTTTGCTCTGTTAAAAGTGATAAATTATCTGAGCCAGTGCATGCGGTCTATGTTCAGGCAAATCTATTCAAGCTGACAGCTTAGCAACGGATTACTCAATAACAAACACATACACAAACAAATACATGCATATATTCTTATAGATAAATGAATATATATATATATATATATATATATATATATATATATATATATATATATATATATATATATATATATATCGTTTGTGTGTATGCAAGCGCAAGCTACGTCATTCATTTGGATACATAGCCTAAAAATGATTTTTACTGGAAAATATTTTAATGTATGCGATTCAGTGCTATAATATTAAAATAAAATCTGAATTTCTCTTCCTACTTTATAAATAACCTTAACGGCTCAAGGTAAAGGTAAAAAGTACAAAGTTTTCTAATCTCAGTGGACTGGAAGATTTCAGGAAAACTTCAGCAAGAGGAACAGCGGGGGTAAAATGTAGGAAACTAGTGTCTGAAGTTTTCCGAAAACTGCAGACACCAGCAGAGTTCGGACGGGTTTCATTGCCTCCAGTGCTTTCTTAAATTCAAGATTGTCTTTTAGTTTTGGGGTGGGTAAAGTATGCCGTCTTCTGAGAAGAAACGAGAGAGAGAAAGTGGGAGGCAAAGATTTTGAAGGTATTATTTGTAACTCGTATAAAATCAAAATCTAAATGAAAATGCAATAGTTTATTCATATCCATCCTACCAGACTGAACTGGAGGTGTATCGATGAAAATTTTTTTATAAAAATCTTACTAGCAACCTTCATTTTATTCTCTAGCAATTATTCATCAGCAGTGTAGATATAACTGTCATAAAACTCCTTTGGAAAAGATTTCATCTTTAAGATAACAATGTAATTATTATTATTATTATTATTATTATTATTATTATTGTTATTATTATTTCAGTAGATGAAACCTATTCACGTGGAAGCACACATGGGACATTGACTTGAAATTCAAGCTTCCACAGAATGTTGGTTTCAACCTCCCACGGCAGACCCCACACTGCAGCTGTAACTGATCATGATACAGAGCCAGTAATTTTTCATCGCCCTGGGGGAGACTCGAACCCGCGACATCTGAGTGGCATGCCACAACACTAACCACTATACCAGCTGACCAGCCTGTTTAATGTATCATAACTTTGCTATACTCTTCAGTTTCTTTCCTTCTGGAATCCATGGTTAGGTAACACGTGCTAGTCTTACGCAACTCCTGCCCGCTGTTATAAGTTCCTAATCATTTGTCTTTGAAACGTGGTGATTATTAGCTCGCTGACTATTGCTGATATCTGAAAGATATAATTTGTATACTCCATTTTAGTGTAGTGGTTCATCACTCTGGATTTTAGTTTCTGTGAAAGAAAACTGTTGTGCCGGCTTTGTCTGTCTGCCCGCACTTTATTCTGTCTGCACTTTATTGTGTCCGCACTTTTTTCTGTCCTCCCTCAGATCTTAAAAACTACTGAGGCTGGAGGGCTGCAAATTAGTATGTAGATCATGCACCCTCCAAACATCAGATATACCAAATTGCAACCCTCTAGCCTTGGTAGTTTTTATTTTATTTAAGGTTAAAGTTAGCCATGGTCGTGCCTCTGGCAACGATATAGGATAGGCCACCACCGGGCCTGGTTAAAGTTTCATGGGCCACGGCTCATATAGAATTATACCGAGACCACAGATCTGTTTTCGGTGGCCTTGATTATACGCTGTAGCGGCTGTACGGAAAACTCGATTGCGTTGAAGAAACTTCGGCGCATTTTTTACTTGTTAAATCTTTCGTCAGATGAATTACCCACGAACGCGGTGCTAATAACCATAAAGTATAAATACGTGAGGTGAAACCAGAGTGATGGGTGATCAGTAAATTTGATGTTTCAATGAAACCTAAATTGTTATTTTTGCAGGACCTAATAATGTATAAGAGGTCATTTATAAAGAGAGTTATGGCTGGAGAATCGAACTAAGATGATTAATTCCTCATTATGAAGGATTTCTCCAATCAATTTCGTCCGATGCAACAAATATTCAGTATGGAAATATATATATTTATACACACACACACACACACACACACACACACATATATATATATATATATATATATATATATATATATATATATATATATATATATATAATCATGAAGCTACAAATGTCGCTTAATATCGAAATCCACGCTA
Source organism: Macrobrachium rosenbergii (assembly GCA_039081455.1). NCBI lineage: Eukaryota > Metazoa > Arthropoda > Malacostraca > Decapoda > Palaemonidae > Macrobrachium > Macrobrachium rosenbergii. The sequence goes on from JANJGK010000034.1 coordinate 27,749,772, forward strand.
CCTCGGTATATCTCCGTTGGAGAATTGTCGCCGAAGGGGAATTTATATAAGTGATAAATGAATTGGAATCGTGGGGACACGAACCCGCGACGAAAGCCTATTCAGCGACTCCAGTTGACGTAGACCATTGAGCCATCAAGAGAGGGCGACATTTGTAGCTTCATGATTGTATAAAAATCACGGTGTGATAAAAATTTCATATATATATATATATATATATATATATATCTGTTGCCTCTACAGACAAAACAACAATACCCATGCCTTCACATTCTCCACATCCTGAGCCTACTCTCTCTATCTCTCTCTCTCTCTCTCTCTCACTCACGCACGCACACACACACGCGCGCGCGCGCGCGCTTAAGTTATCCCGCGAGGATACTCCTATAGACCACGCTCATATACTGACCACAAATCGCATGCTCTTTGGCAGTATATTATTTCCAGATGAATTTAGCAAGACATCAGTTACTACATCCTTTGAGAAATTATGACATTCTGTTTTCTCGTCCATTCCAGCAGAAAATAACAACAGCATCGAATGACAATATTTTGCCTTTATTCGAACATTGACACGAGGCAAGATTTTGGTTCAGCTACGCGTGAAATGTGACACTATGCACCATTATTTCCTCTCGACATTTTACAGTTGAACGGTGTCCCAAAATAACGTTACAGGTTTCATCAAGTGTGTCAGAGTTGATCTGGATATACATAAAAGTATATTTAATAGGATCTGATGAATTTTTTACAGGAGAACTAAAGACGCATCTGCTATTAAAATTGTGAAGAATTTTGATTACATTCCAATATTTATAAAAGCATCGTGAAAGTAAATTTTAGTGATAAAAAAGTATACCTTAGTTTAACCAGACCACTGAGCTGATTAGCAGCTCTCCTAGGGCTGGCCCGAAGGATTAGACTTATTTTACGTGGCTAAGAACCAATTGGTTACCTAGCAACGGGACCTACAGCTTACTGTGGAATCCGAACCACATTATAGGGAGAAATGAATTTCTATCACCAGAAGTAAATTCCTCTAATTCTTCATTGGCCGGTCGGAGACTCGAACGCCGGCCCGGCAGAGTGCTAGCCGAGAACGGTACCGACCAGTCCAACGAGGAACTAAATTTTAGTGATAACCACACAGAAAGGTACTAAGGATATTGATCCCTGTAGGGGGTTAGTGGCATCAGTGCACCTCACGTGGTGCACCGTAGGCATTACTGAAAGGTCTTTGCACCGTCCATTCGGCTCCTAGCTGCAATCTCTGTCATTTCCTTTTACTGTACCTCCGTTCATATTCTTTCTTCCATCTGACATTCCACCCACTCTAACAGTTATTTCATAGTGCAACTGCGAGGTTTTCTTCCTGTTACATCTTTCAAACCGTCTTACTGTCAATTTTCCTTTCAGCCCTGAATGACCTCATAAGCCCCAGTGCCGGGTCTTTGGCCTAAATTGTATATTCTCTAAGGATATTAATATTTGTAAGAAAGGACAATACATGTTAACATATACCTCTTAACAATAATATAATACACTTCGGTATAGGACAATGTAAGAAATATCAACAATGAACTCAAATAAATGCTAAAAGTACCTAAATTCAAAAGTAATTCACAACTCATTCTCTACATCCCATGGTTGTCAACTTCTCATAACAGCTCAACTTAACAAAACTTTGTTGAGTTTTATTAGGTGTTTGGAGCGAAATCGTTTGGCTGTTAAACTGAACATTAAGAAGTTCCTCTTGTCTCTTAATAGCTGTGAATGGAAGACGTTTGAGCTATATTTCTAGTTTTCGTAAGACTTACTGTACTCTAAACCTTTCGTCTTAAGAATCCATTATTTCTGTTCGAAGTTCTGTTTTAAAAATGATTATGTAAAAAAGCGATCACCGCGATGTTATTGCACGTAGAAATACCATTTGAAATATTCCTACTGACAAGGTAAATAAAGGCCCAAAAATCTCAAGAATCAGAATTTAGGTAAATTATTCTTCTGCGATATTTAAACTTGATGAGTTCGTTTTTTGAAAAATTAGCAGGTCTACAATTCATCCTTTTCCTGTCTCCAAAGATAGTCCCGACATTAGAACAGTGTCCTAATGCATGGCAACTGATATGTTGCTTTATAAGTGTCTTCATTGCATGACCATCAACAAATACGTCTTCATACCACCTTCTGGAACATCTGAAGGTACACGTATTCCAGTTCTGCCTCTGGGGTTTAGTTCATCTGACCCATGGACTTGGCCAAAGACCGTGACACTGGGGAATGCGCATGCTTCAGGATATGCTTCATTTCAACTGTCCAACCTGCAGTGATAGTATTCAGCAGCTGTTGAGTCAGCATCCTGATTCATTAAATTCTGCTAAATTGGACTGCTGTTTTATACATACTTTCTTAGGTTTAAGGGCAGTGCTAACTGCTGTTTTATAATACTTTCATAGATTTAAGGGCAATGCTATCTGGCAGCATTACAGAACTATACACTTCCATTAACCAGCTTACTTCATGACATTTCCTATCAAGTGCTTATTCCCATAATATTGTACTAGAAGGAGACCACTGACCGTATCACTTGGTGCAATGTCTTTTGTGACAAGCGAAACATGAGGTGCACGCTTATATTTCCTTCATCTCCCTCTGGTTTGGGAATGCAGTTTTCTCTCTAATACTGTGCCATCAGACCTCTCAGGCTGTTTGGTGAACTTCCTCACAGTCAGCAGCTTGTTTTCTCCGTGACCCACAGCTATCAGAATACATTGGGGTAGCCCCTTCAACATCAACCACCAAGTAGACAGTTTGGTATCCTGTAAGATACGTGATCACTCAGACTAAGTAACGAGAAGACTGTCTCGTGCTTGGTCATTCCTTTTGGATCCCTTCATTGCCATTTTACTTTTAGCAGGTTTTGTTCACCCAGTCCGTTAGAAAATCAGCTGGCGCCTGGTTAAAATACGTGTACTTTTAAAAAAAAGTTCGCGTCCGTGAGTTCAACATAAGCTCCGGTGGAACAATTTCGAGGATGTTCTTATTTGTAAAATAAACACGAGCCTATCTGGCCAAATTCATATTGTCTTAGGTGGTCAGTCATGGTTTGCACAGGAGAAAATACTAAGAGTGAAGTTAACTTACCCTCTTTTTCAGTACCAATGAAGTACAGCACAGTCTCCAACAGACCCGTGTCTTTAGTTTTGGCTCTTTGAGTTAGCTTTCTCAAAGTCTTGAACCAGCTTTTGTACATTTGATTGTGCAGGACATTTGCCAGTAGGTTCTGTTACTTCCGCATGCTGTGGGAGATTTCTTGTCGGCCATAATTCAATCGTAGGACAATTGAACCTTCAACATGAATATAATGGTAAAAAAATAATTTATTTAATGTAAGTTATCTCAAACTCTTTAAACTGATTTTGGTGTAATGTCAATAACTCCCAGTGACAAAGATATACTTGTTCATTAAAAACTTCCTTTTTTATTGATAAATTCAATCAAATCTTATGGTTTAATCAAAACAGGGAAAAGTAAGGTTATTTTGATGATCTTGCTAAAGGCCTTAAAATTTATACCTGGTAGTGGAATCTACCCACATCGTTTTTATTTCGCCAAACTGAAATGAACTGACATGAATGTGCAAAAAAAAAAAAATAAAAAAGTGCCGCCAAAAATATTTTCAAGGAGATTGTCATTTTTAGGTTGTTTGCGATTAGGAGATATGCAAGGATTAGTCTTGAGTTTATAATCTTACACACCCAAACGTATATGACGTGAAACCATGTGGAAAAGCACTGCATATGATAAACTTCAATAGAAACCGCCGATAGGTCAGCCCAGGGAAGGGAATGGCAGGCAACCAGTGGCGGCAGCACGTCCGTTACGTTGCATGAGTTGTAAACAGCTAGCCAGGCACTTTTGAAAAACAACTCCGAAGCCATTGCCAGGCAAAGTTCGTGAGATGGGAAGTTCATTCGTGTGAGTGCATATGACTACATTTCATACATGATAGACGTTGGAGAAAAAACATCATAAAATATTTAGCTCATGTGTATATCCATTTATTACTGACTCGTTAATAATTTCTCTTGATTTTGTTCTTTACTACATTCGGACACTGCTGTGAGAAATTTTGTTTAGAGAACACGTGACCCTTTTCCGTTTTGTTGCTTAATAATAATAATTATACTAAGGAACGTCATCACCTCGCGTTCACTCCAACGTAAATCCTCAGCCCTAACAAGAAATGTATTCTTTCCGATATCGGAAACTGATAAAAGGTAGAGTAATGCGAAGAACGACCTGCGTGATTTACTTTATGCATTTTTAAGACTTTTTACTTTTGCTTCCGGTAGGGGAAAAGAAAAGGTTGCTTCCTCGAAACACGTATTGTGTGTTTATGTCCCTTGTGTGTTTTGAGAAATGCCGATGTGAACCAAAAGTATACTAATATCCTTGTATACTAGGATACACGAACTATGTATGTGTTTTATATACAAATATATATACCTGTATACTGTATATATATGTGTGTATATGTATATGTATATATTATATATATATATATATATATATATATATATATATATATATATATACGTACATATATATATAATATATACATACATACATACATACTGTACATATACAAGTGCCAAGGAAACAAATACAGTCACAAGAAGACTTCGTGGCAAGACAAACAATCCTAAAGGGGCTGACAACTGCCGAATAGTGGTAATGCCTAATAACCTACTTGCTTTAAAATGTCCTTCGTTAAAATTTCATCAACTTTATATAAACCTAGACTGATATTTAATAAACTGTCACAATCCTTTTTAATTATACAAGGTTCTGTCAAATTTCGTTTCACTAGATCTTTTCAGAACATAATTTCCTTCGATTCTGTCCAATTAATACCGAGGTTACAGTTATTTATATGTGCAAATAATGCACTTGATATATTTTGCTTGTCCTTACACTGTGTTGCTTCAATCGAAAAGCCAGCGTCTTTCCACTCTGTCCCACGTACGTTTTATTAAATTGCTTACACGGAATCCTATAAATACATCTTGCTTCATTTCTCGGTGAATTTTCAATTAATAAGTTTCTAATAGTCCATAGTGTTTTAAACACACCAGTAATACTCAGTGACTTGACCTGTCTAGGGATATTGTTAGAACAAGTGTAAAAAGGAAGTACTAGAAGATATTTGTTTTCGAACTCATGAGTTTTTGTCAATCCGTAAAACGTTTTTCGGGCTTTATAAAAGGTGTTTGGATACGTCAAAGTGCCTGCAATTTCGCGTATCTTGTCAAGTTCTTAATCTAAAACCTCCGGGCTACTGACCCGCAGTGCCCTTAATAGCAGAAAAAACAGCAGTCTTTGGACTGGTTGATTTGACTACTTTACTTTTCTTAAATTAAAGGAATTAACTGATTGGCTACCAGTGATAACCGTTAGCATCATACGTTGTTCTTAAACCGGTGATAACTGGATTGAATATCATAGCAAACATTTATCCGCCGGATTTTACTTGTTTTGCTGACATTTCGTTAAAAATCAGTTGACTTGCATATAAATCGAAATAATGTTTTTATTTAAACATCCGCCTCTGTAATCATGATAACCAAAAGACAGAGATTGAAATGAGTAAAACTGCTTTTGAGCTTTATCAGTGCTACACATCCGCCAATATTTAACTTTACAACGATCAAGTCATACTGGATATCCTTGGAAGATCTGGAATTAGTGAGTATCAGCTCATTTTCTTTTATCTTCTGGTGGTAGCTAGAAACCAAGAAAGGAGGCAATAGATGTAATAATGTTTCATAAATGTAAAGAGAAATGAAACAAAAATAGACTAGCACTCTCAAGAAGATTTTTTAGAAAATGAATTGTAATCTAAATTCAGTATGTTGATTTAGAAGTTCCAAATCCTAAACTGTAAAAAGCCTTGTAATTTGAGATACAGATGAATATTGAATTATATTCCGTTCCCTCTCGCTTTCTCTGCCAGTTCTGGTTTTTTTTTTAGTTATTTAAAGTCAATTCTGTCGTGTGCAGTGTTGACGATAAAAGTCATATTTTCTCCCTGGGCTCTTCCCGGCGAATGAAATATTTATGAATGACGAGTGACGCTCCACTCAGAGTTAAAAATGCATAAACCCACAAGAGGAAATGTACTCTCTTTCTCTTAGCGAAATATCACAATCCACAGTGTGAGTGCGCTTTTGTATTTCCCACTCTCTCTCTCTCTCTCTCTCTCTCTCTCTCTCTCTCTCTCTCTCTCTCTCTCTCTCTCTCTCTCTCTGAATACCATACGATTTACTGGTTGTATAAATTTGTAATTTTCTATCATAACGTCCTGTCTGTGTTTTTGTCTCCTTCTCATTGCAAAATTCATCTTAATAAAAATGACTCGTGACATTTTTCAGTACACGTGCAGAGCTCTCTCTCTCTCTCTCTCTCTCTCAATACCGTATGATCTGCTGGCATTAGAAATTTGTCCTTTTTTATTATAGCATTCTGTCTGTTTCTGTCACCTTTTCACTGGAAAATCCATCATAATAAAAGTAATTCGTGACATTTGTAAACCACATGCATAGCGATCAAGTGCAAGAAGTTCTCAAGACGCAGAGGTACAGTGTTCCCCTCAGAGAAAAGCATAAAGAGCTTAAGAATAAAGTAAACTCGCTGCTAGCTGATGGTAGGAAGCAATACTACGAACAAGTGTTCCAAAAGGCGAAAGGTGACTTATCCAGTTCTTGGAAGATTACAAAAACTATGCTTTTTAACAGTTCCAACTGAAATGAGACCATAATGTGATACCGCAAATGATTTGCACATGAAAGCTGAGAAATTCAATTATTTCTCCGCAGAAATCGGGAGAAAAACATTTGAGAAAACTCAAGAAGGGGTAGTGAGTAATAACACTTTTGAAGCAGCCCATGATATATTGAATAAGAGTCTTAATAGTTTTAAACCTACTCCGGTAGATTGCAGCACTGTAATTCTAGTGATAAAAAATTTAAAAGACACAATGCTTATGGATCTGATGGCATTTGCCTGCGATTAATTAGAGATGCGCTATACTTAAGCAATTTATCTTACGGTGATAGTCAATACATCAATAGTCACCAATACGTATCCAGAACTATCGAAATATCCCCACGTAATCCCTGTTTTTCAAAGCGAAAATGGCGACGGCGCTCTAATCCTCAACCAATTTCTTGACTGTCAATCTTATCGAAGCTGCTTGAAAAGGTTATTGCCAATCAGTTGACTTAATTCTTAGAAAACAATAAACTTATTTCAGAGAGCCAACACGGTTTCAGGCCAAAATTATCTTCAGAAACTGCCCTTTGAAAATATCAGATGAAATCTACAAAAATATGGACAATAATAGAGTATCCTTACTTTTACTGCTGGATCTTTCAAAAGCTTTCGACAGTGTAATTCATACTATTTTATTGGAGAAATGCACAGTAATGAATATTGACCCCAGCTGGTTTGGGAACTATCTTGATAACAGATCCCAGTCAGTTAGAATAAACGATGTCGTTTCAACTCGTAAAAATATAAACTTCTATTTTCATAGGATGATTCTTGAACAAATCGTAGAAACGCTGTATATTGCCACTGCCAGACGAATGATGCTAGAATCGCTATCATATGCAGGGAAGCTGGTGACTATATGTAAGTATGCATAATTGCTTTAAATTTATTTTTTGTTTCTAAATAGAAAAATGAATACCTTTTGGATACTTTTTCTTTTGGAGAATTTGGATGTTTTAATTTTTTTTTAGTATCTTTTTGGATACGTTTTCATTTGTTCCGTTGGTAACACTGTTTAGAGGGTTTTAGGTCTCGGACGCTCGAAGTATCGTAGTGTAACGGATGTTTTGACTGAGATTTTTGTGGTTTTATCGGCTTTCCATGTCGTTATAGTTTAGAAAACCGCCGTTGTTTTACTTGCTCATATTGTCTAGTGTGGAAGGGGCAAATTGTGTGTACAAAGGTGTCCAGGAGGGTCGACGTTATGTATTGTGAATTTTTCAAGCAGTTCAGACTGTAAGTATTTTTTCCATCCGGTTCCTATTTTATTTCTAGACTTGTGGTAATAGGGATGGTTCCTCATTTCGCAATGATGTTGCTAAGTTTTACTTGATTTAAACACTTTGAGCTAGGCTTTTTACTATGTATATAAATATGGAAGTTTTTGTAATGTAAACAGTAGTAGTAATTTTCATGAATGGAATGAGTCAATTTTTATAAGCAGATGTCGGCACGCCAACCACATTTTATTGACGTAACCTTGTCTCGTAACGTAACATCATTGTACTCATGTACTGATTTATGTAAATGGGTTTCGGTATGCTAGCCTAGTCTTTTTGACATAACATTTGTCTCGTGACTCGCTCTTTTATGTAAAATGGTAGTTAAGTCTGGCCACTGTTAATCTTTAAAGGCATCCTCTTAGAAAATGTTTATCGTAGCTCATGGCATTAGCCATTAACGGTTTCAGCTAATTTTAAAACCTACATTTTAAATTATTTAATGACATTAATTCAGTTTAAACCGTTATTGCATTTGGATTTGAAAATATAATTTTCAAGTTTAGCTTTGAACTTTTGTGGCATTAGCTTCATTGGCATTCTTAAGCAAATGAGTACTGTTATAGTGGGCCCCACCCTTACACCCTAGAATTCTGGGGATCATAATTAGGAAGCAGGGTTATAAGGTAGGGGTTAACACTAAGTGAAATGAGAGAACCAATATTCCCATTGATAAACACTGTTCCGATTTATTTAGCTCTATGAAATGACGGCAGACTACTATGCACCAAGGTAAAGCCCAGTTACCCCAGGTAAGATTAGGTGCGGTTTGTTGGGTAATTTTCTAATGAAGCAAGTGTTAGAAACTTTCAAATTAGTCCGGTATTTGAAGTATGGTAACAGGCTAGTTGTCTCATGTTAAAACATGATGTTTTAAAAGTTCTAAATATTTTTAGGTAAAATTCGTCTTACTAGGTCAGTAATATACACTGTAATAGCATATAAGTACTTAATCCTACGTTTCCCCCCAGGATCTGATTATTACAGCGAAGTATTTAGTTGTTCTAAGGCGGCTGTCCGCGGTGAGCTAGCCTATGGCAATTGATGTTTTCCTATGTTATTTTACCTGCAGAAGAACAGTTTAAAATAATCTTTTGTCGGTCGGCTGTGACTAATATGTAATTGACCCTTGAAAACTGCAGTTCTGCACCAGTGGGTCGCACACAGCTCAAGGGTAAATTACAGTTTAGCAGCAGCTGACTGGCAAAATATTATTTTAAAATATTATCTTAAACTCTTGTAAAGCAAGTAAAATTACATAGAAAAATGTCAGTTGCCAAAGTCTAGCTCCAATGCACACTATTCGAAGCTTCCGTAAATGGAAAACAAAACATTACCATTTCCGCTTTCAACTTGGATGGCTCTGTAGGTTGCCGTGGCAGAACGGCGCTGCACGCCTTATCTGCACTTTTTAAGATTCCTGGCAAGCTCGTATGTTATGGCAAGAGGTAATTACTCTAAATTCTTGTTCAGCAAGTAAAATAACACAGGAAAACGTCAATGGCCAGTCTCTTGCAGCTCCCGCTAAGCGCAGAAAACTGGCAGCTGCTGATTGGTGAACCAAAAGCTAGTACATGCATGTTAAGGCTTAGAATCGGCAGTAGTAGTAATGAATGAAAAGTGCCTTTGGAATGGTTCCCACTATCCATTTATTCACCCTTCTTTTTACGCTTGTTTTTCGTGTTCCAAATGACATATATAACAGAAAATACAACATGAAGGTACCCAAACCTTTTCCCAAGTTATTTACCCCACCAAAAACCCTGAATTCCCAACGGGTCCCCCTTACTGTTAGCTATTCTTGAAAGGGTTTTGCCACACTGAAAACCCCGATTCCCAACGGGTCCCCTTTACCATCGGCTACAGTTCTAAGATAATTTACAGCTTAATTACAGCTGAGCAACAAAATATTACTTTAAATTCTTGTTCAGCAGGTAAAGTTCTATAGAAAAACGTCAACTGCCATAACCTAGCTCACCGCGGACAGCCGGCTTAGATCTACCAAGTAGTTTTCTGTAGTACGACACAGTTGCGTATTGATTCAAACCTGGAGATTTTCTAGGTTCTAATTAGTTTGATAATCTTGCCCAATTAAGAAATCAGATTAAACCATGTGACTTATGTTTAAATCTTTGTTTAGCAATTTATCACACCTTTAATATTTACCTAAAATTAGGATTGCATGTGTAATACTCAAATTTGAGATACTTTTTGCTAACTTATTTACTTAACTAGAATTGCATGTATTATAATACTGACCACTATAACAACTTTAATTATTTCCAGATACCAGTGAAATTCAAGAGCATTAGGGAGACTTTGAAAATATGCTCAAACTGCTATATGTAATTGGAAATTACTGTTATAAAAATTCTGAAGCTGGGATAAATATCAAACAGTTTAGGAGGAAACTTCAAAACCTTTACTCTCCAGGTATGTGTCATTCGACTGGTAACTTTCTAAGTAATATTTTTTGTATCCCCAAGCCAACTTTTTTTTTTTTTATTTTACCTCCACCCACCCCTGTAGGGGTGGAGACCCCTCCCATGCCCTGCCCGTAGGTCTTGTGACCTATGACTGGGCAGGTTCATGGGAGGTTTCATATAACCAACTATTTCTATTTTTACCAGGTGGTAAGTGTATCATTATTTCAGTTTGTTCCTACAGTTATGCAAACCCCAGTCTATTATATAGATTACCTTTGAAATCTTGTCTGGCCATTGAAGCTAGTTAATGAGGTAGTTAGCTAACGGGGACCATTGTGTAGTGCCACTATTTCTGTGCCCGAGGGCTTTGGCTAGTTTGTGGTTCGTGGATAATAATGCTTTATGAAGAATCTGATAGTCTTGGAAATGAATGTCTGCTGGGTTATGCCACCCGTGACAATACACCTACATTGTTTTGTTTGGAGTCCACATTGTGTTATTGTAAGCAGTCTAGAAACAGTGGCAACACACATCTAGGCCCTTGTCAAGATGTATGAATCTGGTAGGATAAATCAAAGTTTTGCAGGTCATCCAAACAATTTGTGGGTTCACCGATTCCTTGTCGTAGGACTACTCTGAACCCAGCTGCAGTCTTTCAGTGCCGTACAGTGTTGTCTTGTCCACAGCAAATGTATGAATCAAGCAGTGAAAGGGGTTCTTTTGGTGTATTCAAAACACATTGGTATCATTCATTCAATGTTCAGCTGCCCCTCCCATGCTTGGTCTGAATAGGTGTAGACAGACCAGACAGAAAAAAAATAAAATCTATGGTGTTCTGGCCACCTGGCTTCCCACTGCTTCCACTTCAGTCACTACTCTGGTCTCAAGGACCTTTCAAGGAGACAGCTGTTGTAGGTATGTTGTTTTCACTGAGCAGTACTGGAGTCCTTCCAGTAAAGCTTTCATTGATCGTTCGGCTTCATCCAAGAGTTCTTTCTTGGAACGACCTTACGGACCTCATTGCTTCAATTATGGTTTTTTCCCCTCAAGTTGGTGTGCCATGGTTGTGGACTCTCCTGTTTCCACTTAGTGGTGTTCTTGATGTTGCTCTGGAAGTTTCTGCTCCTGTCCTTTTGATGGAGGTTGGGGGAGGATGGATGGTTGGGAAGGGCTGCTGGTATTAGTCTGCCACTTCCTCCTGATTGTCCTCTTCCTCCTCCTGCCCCTCCTTTTCTTTTGCCTTCCTCTTCTTGCCCCTCCTTGTCTTTTTCCTTCCTCCTCCTGCCCCTCCTTGTCTTTTGCCTTCCTCCGCATTTTTCTGGATTTCTTTATCTTAAAAATGGTGAAAGTGTATGAAGGCTAGGAAGGCAGCCCTCTACATGAGGTTTGTCTTGCTGTGACTTGCTTTCTGTTGGGAAGGGCCTGTGAAGATGATCTCTGTAGGGGGGTTTGTGCCGTCATTGCACCTCATGCGGTGCTTTGTAGGCATTATTTAAGGTTCTTTGCAGTGTTGCTTTGGCTCCTAGCTGCAATCACTTTCATTCCTTTATCCTTTATCTGTACCTCTGTTCATATTCTTTCTTCCATCTTATTTTCCAGCCTCACTCTGTTCAATTTTGTCAGTGCTACTTCACTTGGGAGGCATGTGTTCAGGCTTGCCTTTATGGGTCAGTGGGGCCTGTCATTTTCTGGCATCACGTGGCACTTCAGAGGAGGATAAGGCCAAGCTCAAGTTGCTGGCTTCAAGGATAAGGGCGTGGACCTTTCCCTCCAGTTTGTACCTACAAGCTAACCTGGTCTTTAAAGGGGACAGTGGTGTCTGAAGTTTGTCAAGATTGGTTATGACCAAGGTGTTTGTTTCTGAACTTATTGGTTCTGAGCACCTTGTTACAATTTATGAAGAGTGAGGTTGAGTTGATTGCTGAGAACTGATGATCAGGACTTGTACACAGTGTCTCCTAAGCCTTAGGGGTTTACAAGCACTGTCAAAGGCCCAGTCTGATTCCCAAGCTGTCATCTTGATAAAGGTGTGGTCTTCCAATCTTTTCCAACCTCCCAACTAGGTTTCAGACTGAAAGGGAAGCATGCACATGAAAAGGGAGGCCATAAAAGCAGCACTAATCCTTCCTGTAATTTTGGGTTGGATGTCATGACCTGTCACTAAAAGGGTGGACCTTCAGATAGTCTGTCCTTCAGGATGGTTACAGACTTTCCTTTAAAAATAACACCCTTACCTGCCATACCCTTCCTTTTTTTTTAGACTGGTCCTATTTCTTATTCTTCAGTATCCTCCAAAATTCTGTTAATGGGGTGTGGAATATGCTGGAGGATGAACTGGATGTCTACTTAACAGGCTTTCAGTACTTTTTTTCCAGCATCTTCCTTCTGGAAGACTGGCAGTCTTGATATATCTTGTTTTTAAATAATCCTGCTATACCTATGCCCATTGCATTTTGCCGAGCACAGTGAAACAGTGGTTAATTTCTATGATGTTACAATATTACCAATAATTTTTGCTCAATGTATATATAACCTTTAATACCTATTTTGGCTTATCCTTTAATATATTGGATGAATTCCAGTTGTCTTCAAATAGAGCAGTATTTAAATAGTAAAGTGAACAGGAGGCATTACTAGCAGTTGTCTACAGCATCCCTTCAGCCCCTAGCTGCACCCTCACTCGAGCATTTTTATACTGCCTTTCATGCCCATTTTCTTCCAATTTGCTGTCCCAAAACTCCAACACCCTATTTTCCCCAGTCTTTATAGCCAAATTTTCATGAATTAATCTTTTCCTTTTAAAACGAATTCAATTTTTTCTCCTGTTGGGGGTAGTGCCGTCAGCACACCTCACGCGGTGCACTGTAGGCATTACTTAAGGTTCTTTGCAGCGCCCCTTCGGTCCTTAGCGGCAACTCCCTTTTCATTCCTTTCACTGTACCTTTGTTCATATTCTTTTTTTCCATCTTCTTTCCACCTTCTCCTAACAATTGATTCATAGTGCAACTGCGAGGCTTTGCTCCTGTTGCACCTTTCAAACGTACCTACCTACTCAATTTCCTTTTCAATGCTGAATGATCTCACAGGTCCCAGTGCTTGGCCTTTGGCCTAAACACACTTATTCCATTCCAATTTTTTTTGTTTTTGACTTCCTAATTGTATCATTATACAGTAAGCTGCCTTTTAAGTCAAATAGTTACATCCTAAGAACACAGTTGTATTGTAGGATCTACAGTGTCACAATTTGCATTTTCTAAAGCAAGAGCATTGCTTCAGTTTTATACACAAGCAAGCTTGCAAAGCATACATCATGCAGAGATCAATTGGGTGTTGTACTGAATGCTAATATGGTAGGCTGAATATTTTTTTTCTCCTAATATGCATTTTACCTGGGGAGAATTATTTCTCAGCTTAGTAATGGAATGGAATTTTCTTATATCTTTTGCATAGGCAATGACACTTGGATGGAGGAGGTGGTGGTATTTCATCAGGTTAATGGGACAGTTTGCTTGTTCTTGAAGGATGATAGATATAATCTCAATGCTCTTAGAATGATAGACTTCAAGTGGACTAGTGATTGTTTGCAGTACTTTGATACAGACACTTCAAGTTGAAAGATTGAACGATAGTTTTTAAAATATTCAGTGAACTTACATTATGCTACATCACCCTATTTTTTCACAGTACCTTTTCATTCTTAAGCATTCTAGCCATTCAGGGATAAATAGTTATTGGAGCAATAGGGAGTGTATATGAGTGTCACAGCATAATGCTGTAGTGGCTGATATATTAGTATCAAGGGATGGTTTGGTGGATATTGATGACCCTATATTTTTGCCAATATCTTCATTCATAACCATTCTAACAGTTCAGGGATAGATAAGTGACTGGAGCAATAAGAAGTGTATATGAGCGTAACAGCACAGTACTGTGGAGGCTGATAATCGTATGGTCAAGAGGAACTTCAGTGTAACCGTACCTCACTCTACATTTCCACCCATCAGTGTCCATTAATATTTGCTCTGGCTAATCCAAATATAATAAATATGTCTATCATTCAGATTAGAGGATACACAGTCGCTGGAGCAATAGTTAGTGTACAGTATGTGAATTTCGAAGTATAGCACTGATACTATGTCACATCACACAATATTTCCACAAATCTCTATTCATTATCATTCACCCCAGCCATTAAAAACATGGATATTATTTTTCTAAGATTTAATTTTAAGGATATCAACTGACTAGAGCAGTACAGTGTATGTTACTAACAGAGCACATTGCAATGACATCACCATACTTTTCCGCCCATTGTTGTTTGTTCTTGTTCACTCCCAGTCCTAAAAACATCTATGCCATCTGTCAGTTAGCTTCAAGGAAACAGTTATGTGAGCTTTGTGTTCATAACCATAGGTTCAAGACAAGCTGCACCGTGGCCCTACATCACCCTACATTGCCATCCATTTTTATCCATTCTTATACATTCCATCAGTTCAAAGGGTACCAAATCTGCCATCTATCATTTAATAGTGACTGGAACAAGAGGTAGTATATGAAAGTATCAGAGCATAGTGCTGAGGATGTTCATAAGCACCAGATCAAGAGGGACTGCAGTGTTACCCAACTTTCACTCTTCTTTTCCACCCATCCTTGTCCATTTTTTACCACCCCAACCATTCAAGTCATACCAGTGCCTCTATTATTACTTTCAAGGGTATATAGTCACTAGAACTACAGGCAGTGCATGCATAGTATTATGTATGCTGACAACCATGAGGATTTGAAGGCACTGTAGTGTTACCCTGTATCACCCCACATATCCTGGAGAAATAGGTAGTCATCTGAGTGCTCACTATAAAATAGTTCTCTTGATGTTGGTGATCACAAGGTCAGGAGGGACTTGTATTATCCCACACCACCTTATATTTCTACCTGTCTCTGTCCATTCTTACTCATTTCTTCAAGTAAGATTTTGCTAAATATACCATCTATCTTAAAATTTTAAGAATAAATAGTTGCTGGAGCAGGAAGGGGTTTTATGGGTTGATGACCACAGGATCCAGAGTGGCTGTAGTTACCTTACTTCAAACTTTGTTACCAACCATCTCTGTCCAGTTTTATTCAGTCTGACAAATAAGGGTGTAACAAATAGGCCCTCATGCATCATGTTCATTTGGTCTTCACCAGTGAATGGGACTGTCATACTATGGATATGAAAGCTGCTTACCTTTAAGATCATGACCTTGTGCAGGTTGTTCACCTACATTCTCTGCCAGAATTTACTAATGGCAAGCTGTAGGGATTGAAGAAAATAGTTTACAACCTTTGTGATGCTGTAGGCAAAGGATCATTTGTTGGATCTCAGAGCTAAAGTATCATCATTGGATTCAGCACTGTTCATGTGGAGCAATAATGGTAAACTCGGAGGCTTTGTAGGTGTTTACGTTAGTGACTTACTTTGGCTGGTACACATGAGTTCTAGAAGCAAGTGATAAACCACCCAAGCCAAATATTCTTTGTCAGCAGTTCAGAATCAAAAACCTCCAGATACATTGGTCTAAATGTTGTCTCCAAGACTGACAATAATATAACATACAACCAGTTTCAATTTGACTCATTTCGGAGACCAGTCACATTGAGTAGACATTTTGCTACAGTGAAGTCAAGAGAACTGTTCTAAAAAAAAAAATATTTAGCCTTAATTGGGCAGCTCAATTGGATTGCTAGACATAGTGGACCAGATATTGAATTTGATGTATGTGAACTTAGCTTGAACAGCAATCAAGCAGCCAAAGCAGATTTGCTTAGGATTAACAAGCAATCATAATGGTGGAGACTGACAACATGACGCTCTACATTCCAAGGACAGATTTTACCCTGAGTGTTTTACAAGTGCCTCATTTGCCAACCTTGTGGGGAACAGACCTCAGGGAGGTATGGTGATCTTCGTGGAGGACAATAGTGAGGTGAGATGTCCAATATTCTGGCAAACTGGAAAGATCATACAAGTTGTCAAATCTACAAAATCTACCAAGACATTGGCACTGGTTGAATGTGCTGATGCTGTTGTATATCATGTCAACATATTGCACAAGGTCACTGGATGTAGAAAATCTAAGATAGTTTTTCACTGACAACTAGAGTCTGGCTGATGACCTCTGTGCCTGATGAAAATACAAAACAGAAGATTGAGCATTGATGTTGGAATGAAGGTAGATTCATTAGGTGTCCTGAGTGGATACACAACAATTGTCTGACTGTCTTACTAGAAAAGATCTTTGACTGAACAGTCGACTGGGAACTATGGTTCAACATAATGGGTATCACATATCTTTATGTGGTAAAACATTGGGTTATTTATGGTACTTCAGCTGCTTAATTATTAGATTGAATGCCAGTAGTATGTTCAGCCTCATTTTTGGAATGTCAGCCGTTAAACAGACGTCATGGGACGAGTGGTGTGGCGAGGCGATTCAGGTTGTGTGACAATGAGTTCAGCATCAAGAAGGATTGCAGTGCCAACCTTCCCTTTCATCCATCTGAGCACCTCACATTTTCTGGACTCCATGATCTAGATGTCCATCCTTTTCATCTGCTAATTTTCAGATCCTTGAACCCTGAACGGATAAAATTGACCCAGTATATGTAATTCTGCTTATTGTTAATCACTTTAGCCATTCAGATCAGTGATGTAACATCCAGTTTATTTTTTGATTTTATAGAGAACTGTTTACTAGAGCAATAGGCAGTATATGTATCAGAAGAAAGTGCAATAGGTGTTGATGACCACGGGGTCAAGAGGGACATGAGTGCTCCTCTACATCACCATACATTTCCACCCATCTGTGTCCATTTTTATTCATTCTAGGTGTTCAAAGCATACAGATTATGCAAGGATCCATTGAACTTTAATGATAAAATGACACTGTGGCAATAGGTAGTATATGTGGGTATCATAGCATAATGGTGGATGATGATAATCACACTACCAAGAGGGACATCAGTTTCACACATGGGTAGTCATTTCCCACTTTCTCTGCCCATTCTTATTCTCTCCAGGAATTCAAAGCCTACTATATATTGCTCCTATCTCATTTTAAGGTTGAATAGTTAATGAAACAAACGTGAACATGTTAGTATCAAAACATAATGCATTGGATATTGATGACCACAGAATTAAGAGGTATTGCAGTATAACCCTTCCTCAACTTACATTCACAAAACTTATTCAACTTACATTCACAAAACTTAGAAATATTATGTTCCTGTATGGTATACATAATCTTAAATTTACTGTGTGTATGTATATATATATATATATATATATATATATATATATATATATATATATATATATATATATATATATATATATATATATATATATTGCACACACATATATATGTATAAATATGATATACATATATTTATATATGGATATATGCATATAGATATATATATATATATATATATATATATATATATATATATATATATATATATATATATGTGTGTGTGTGTGTGTGTGTGTGTGTGTGTATGTATGTATGTATGTATGTATGTATGTATGTATGTATAATCTCTCTTTTACGTTAAAGCGCAAAAATTCCTTGCCTGTTGTTCAAGCAAAACAGGCAAATAATATTTTTGGGTATGATTCGCTCTCTAGATGTCTGTCAGCTAACGATAACGTCTGTATTGGATCGCAGCATTTTTAAATTTGCCTGCAGGAACATCGGATATTCTCTTTCAGTTTTACGCGACATGCGAAATCATAAAACAATATTTCCTTTTATCATTTTCCTGTTCCTCCCTTTTTGAAACTTTAAACAGGAATGGGGTTTCGTAGTAATGGGAACTGGATATTCAAATATGCTTTCGATTCCTCAGTATTTTTTGAAGATAAACATTAGAGACGCATTCAACTTTTCTGTCTTGCTTGATCTTTTTCAATATAAGAGCAGATAATTAGGAACTAAATGTATGCACCTAAAACACTGGTATAAGGTGTTGCGGTATAACCTAAGCCAATTTAATGCAAGAAATAAAGTTCAAATACTGTAAGGGAAATAAATAGTTAGTGTTTACTATCATTATATATATATATATATATATATATATATATTTATATATTTATATATGTATATATATATATATATATATAATATATACATATATGTATGTATATATATATATATATATATATATATATATATATATATATATATATATATATATATATATAAAAGATAGTAACCACTAATTATTCATTTCCCCTACAGTATTTGAACTTTACTTCTTGCATTAAATTGGCTTAGGTTATAACGCAACACCTTATACCAGTGTTTTAGGTGCATATATTTAGTTCCTAATTATCTGCTCTTATATTGAAAAAACAGGTTTTGACGTAGGAAAAACCTATTTTTGGTAGTCTCTGTTTCGTCCTCAAAGGAGTTACCTTCCATGGTCTACCAGAGCTCATGAAGACAGAAAAATAGAATGCGTCTCTAATGTTTATCTTCAAAAAATACTGAGGAATCGAAAGCATATTTGAATATCCAGTTCCCATTACTACGAAACCCCATTCCTGTTTAAAGTTTCAAAAAGGGAGGAACAGGAAAATGATAAAAGGAAATATTGTTTTATGTACACACTTGAATTACTTAATGTACTAATTTCTAGATAATTGATTTCCATTTTGGTGAGATCTATTACCTTTAATTTACCAGTGTACTTATGTAAATAAAGTAAATGTTAAGAAGCCGATTTCTCACTTGGCGACCTACCATTTAATATTTTTTTTTCTCTCTGGTTACGGTATTTCGAGAGTTCTATTTCAAGGTCCTATTAATCCAGTAAATTAAATGCCAGCGCCTCTCGAAATGCGTAATTATAATATATATATATATATATATATATATATATATATATATATATATATATATATATATATATATATATATATATAATTACGTATTTCGAGAGGCGCTGGCATTTGATTTACTGGATTAATAGGACCTTGTCAGTTTTCTCTGCATCTGGTATCGCTGGTATATACGGCTAGTTGGACTTGAGGGTCGTAGTATAGGAACATTGCACCTCAGGGTCACGCCATCCATTATGGCTGACTGTTTAAAGATTTTTATTTCATTTAATTATATAGGTGTATATGTGATTAGTGGCTCGTTCGTCATTTGTTAGCTACGTCAATTAAGCATCAAGAGGACAGATCGATCCCACGAAGATAGGAATAACTTAGGCACCGCGTTAGTAAAATTCATCTTGGACCCGTTAACCTAAGCTTCCAGTAATGTACGTGATGGTTAGTTCGCTCCTGCCGAACACAGCTAGGGTGAAGAATGGTACTGTTCTAGCGATCTCGTCGCAGAAGCCTCGATGAGTAACAGAGAGTTAACAACCCCTGAAACCGTCGGCACTAAGGGAATAATCATCGCTATGTACTCTTAACAAATTTTTAAATGTCTAGTTCATTGTCTTGTTGCATTCCTTTAAAGTGTTATTTTCGTACTGTTTCCCAGCAGTGCTCTCAGTCTGAAGGTTTTTGTTCTTTGTCAACCCTGTTTCATATTTTTTCAAATGTATATTTTCTTTAAAATGAAAATATTGTTTGACGAATGAGTGGAATAATTTATGCAAAGTGTTTCTTAGTTCCTTTTACAAAATAGCCAAATTTCGACGACAAAAGCTCTTTGTTCTAAATCAGTCCGTGAGCATCAGCTATCATAAATTGTTATCAACTTGAAGTTATTAATTTTCAAAGTTCAAAACACATACAGGTTGAATATAACTATGTTCATGAAATGTTATTCCGGTACAGTAACTTTTGGTTATGTAAAGAAACGTAAGACAAGGATCAAATCCAAATCATGTATATACCACCGTGTATATAACTCTTAAAGAAGTAAAATTACGGAAAGATATCTTTCTCGTGCCTGTGAAGGAGCAAAGCCTATACAACTGTGTTAGAGAAATAGAGGTGAGTCGATGGATGCAGTAGTATAAGAGAAATTACCTCTATATCAATGACCACCATATGTCTAATATCGGTAACCGATAAATGTTTCCAATAAAAAAAATCTATTCCTTGTCCAGAGAAATGACTGAAATTTATTCTTTGTTTTTATTTTCCCTCCCTCCACAAGGCACATTCATATGTGTAGAAGAGAGAGAGAGAGAGAGCTTGATCTACATTCATAGTAGATTTATGTTCAGCAAATATGTTATACTTTTACATTCAATAATGTTGTACATTTGTAATCAACACATACTATGTTATTCACAAATGGGGTCTGCTCTTCCATCAGTGCCATTCCCTTGGTGCTCTTTCCTTCTCATGGACACATAATCAACTAGTCATTTAGTGATTCAGCTCCATAAAACAGGGAATTGTTCAGTGCTGCCGACCAACCCTTTAATTTTACTAAAAATGATACGTCATTGTTCTTCACCAGAAATGATTAAAATTGGTGCATATTTTTCGTACTTGGAAGTAGCTGTTCTTCCACTTGTTGATGTATACAGTACTTGTATTCATAGTTATGTTGCCTAGAAACACATTAGTATCACACAGCTGAACAAATAAATTTACTGTTCATCAATGGGTCCCTGGCATTTGTGTTTACACTGAAATCTCTCGTTTTTCCTGAGTTAATTTTGATGCCATACTGAGAGCAGCAGTTCAGTAATAGTTGAGATTTCCAAGTTGCTCCCTCTCTCTTTGTGGTAACTATATCGGTTTCGGTCATTAAAAATAATACATGAAGGTGCTCAAGCCAAGCCTCCCATCCATATTCCTTTATCATTCGAATCATTGGATTCACTTAAGCAGTAAGTGAAAAACATCCACTCAGGGTTCCATAACGAACACCAGCTTTAGATTCTACCGATATATAATCAGTTATGCTTGTGATTTTTGCAAAGCATATTCAGTTGCACCCACCCCCTATATTTGACCCACGCCCCAATCACAATACAGGTTTTAAACATACTTTCCTGAGGGGATATAGTAGATCTCCCCGTCACAAGTGTCGAGCCTTTTTCCAGCATCTGAGCTACCACTGACCGTTGCTATACAATAAATGAAAATATCTAAATATAATGTCATGTGCCAAAGGGTTTTATAATCATAACTTGAAAGAATAAAGTGCATAAGATGAAATATGAATCATACGAAGGATATACAACTCGTTCAATTCGTTTTACATGTTACCTTGGATCTTATGATACCCGTAAATCGAAACAGGTTCTGTGGCAATTATACTTTTTCAAAGATCAAGAGATTTCTTTTAATATTTGATCTAAATATATTTATATTTTTTTACCTGGAAATAACTGTGCCTTTATAAAGGAGCCATGGGTGCAATAAATATACTCAGTGAGGGAGTAAAACATAATTTATATGATGTAATCCAAATCGGTTTATGTTAGCAAGAGCAAAGAAAGAAGAAGCCCGGCACGTGTGAAATGATCACGTTTCCTTAAACTATTCATAATTTTAATTGGCTGATAGCAAAATTCACTAATCTTTCAAAAAATATTGGTATGTTTCATACAAAAAAAATCTATTTTTTTTTCTCATAACTAAGCTTAGCTGCAAATTGTTTTAGCAATAGTTCAAGAAATACTGGAAGAAACCAGCTTGGGTATAATGCAAGAAGAATATTTCTTTACATATATTAAACATTGTGTAATTCAATATTGAGAGGATAGATAAAAATTAAAGGTTGTAAAGGGAGGTAAGGAGGAAACTTTCCCATTTTCAGGAAAGATGAGTGATAGAGAGCTCTAATTGCTGGAAATGTAATGAGGTCAGGAAACTTGTTAAAGAGGGAAATGGCGTCTGGATGAATAGATTTGGAAAGGAACTAATTACACGGGGGGGGGGGAGTCGGGGAAGCGAAAGTTGGGAGATAATTTGAGAGGGAGACAGAATGGGGAATAAACGGAAGAACTGAGGACATAAAGAAAACAGGTAAGATCTGACGAAATTTTCTGGGGCAGGATAATTATTGAAGTTTTAAAAAGAATTTGTGAAGAGGAGCAAAATGACGGAAGGTCAGAATGGGATTAGAATCGATAAAACGAAATTGTTTGATGAAGAAGTGGTGATATCGTTATCGCGCTCGGTAACTCGTTTAAGATATAAACCTTTATTGAATGCAGATAGTTTAAACTAAGAGAGAGAGAGAGAGAGATAGAGATAAGGAAAGTCCTATCCTATTGAAAGCGTAACAATACCTCTTAAAACCTATACAAGTTATAATTCGCTTTTGAAATTGTTACATTAATTACACGCATTTCTAGGCCGATATAAATTCGTATCCAAATTTCTTAAATAAGGCTTTAGTTAATTTTATATATTGTTCTAATAATTTACTGTTACATCAACTTTTTATTTCCTGGCCCGTCAACAACATTGTTGTTTTCTCTCGCATGAAAGAAATTTTTGCTGTTTGCCTGTTTGCATGTTTTACATCATTATGATGTTTAAATTTCTTCTCCAATAATCTTCCATTGTGTTTGGTATAATTTTTGTCATATGAATTGCATGGGACTTGACTAAAAATACTTTGGTTTCCTCAAGGATAGTTTTTTGATAGTTTTTTTTTTATTGTTTTAATGCTCTTTTTCAAGCAGTAATACAATAGAGTGTAACACTCATTGAGAACTCCCCGAGATTCAAGACCCACGCTTCCCTTAGATTTCTGTTTCTTGTTAATCTGAGAGCCTAGGGTAGATAAATATGTGCTATTCCCTGCCTCCAGTACAGTGCGCATATTAAGAAAACATACAAATGAAATTATGTTAAAATATTTTATGACAATTTAATACTTTTGATAACGTTCTAAATGGTGGTCCTGGAAATCCCAACCAAAAAGAGTTATCATGACAAACATTTTTTTTTTATTCTTAGAAATTTGGTGCAAAATCATTCTTCCATAACGGTTGGAAAGGTCATCAAATAATTACAGTGAATAAATTTGCAAACGAGATAATATTAATGACATATCTTCAGAATTTGAGTCCCAGCCATTCTACTGCACATAGCAAACGCTGGGAAACACACACACACACACACACACACACACACACACACACACACACACACACACACACACACACACACTATCTGCCCTTGCCCGAAATCAAGCATCCATTGATGTAAATGCATATAACAGATTTTTTTAAATTTTCAGAAACTGACCATGGTAGCAGACGGGACAGGAAATAGATACGTGCACATTTTCTGGGGATCAGGTTGGCAACCTTTAAATGGTAAGTGTAACATATATCCTTGTTTGGTTTACCTTTATGTATTTTCATTCGGCAAGTCCTGTTAATGAGTTTTTTTACTAATCCCGCATGGCTGGTGAACGGTGACATTTTTAAATGGTAATAATAATAAAAGGTGTATAGATTCCCTTCCATCACTTGATAATCTGGGAAATTTGGAATGTTATATCACTGGTACAATACTTCAAACAGTAGTGAAATTATTTGAAACTGAAACATTTTCGTTTGACCACTCCCAGATGATTAGAAAAAGTTATTTATATAACGATAATTACAGTCTTATACCTTTACCTTATTCTAAAGATATTTTACTTCCATCTTCGTTGAGAGTCACTTTACACTAATTCCCCACACATGCCTGGTCAGAACTACATGCTTTGACAGTTTATAACTTTGATGAGGGTAATTTTGTGCTTATGTTGCTCTTCGCCTAACCTTGTGGCATCTCAACGTTGGATATCGGCATAGGAACTTTGTTTTCGTCGTTGGCTCCTCAAACACTTATTGACAGTCACAATATGAGTGCGATAGAATATTAGTGGAATGGGTCAGCCAAGAGTAAAAGCTTAATTTCCACAAGGAGATCAACACCCTTGCCAATGCATGGATATTCAACAACGGTCGCGATTACCTTCGTTTTTATCAGGCCAAGTGAGTTAAAATCACCTTGAACACTAGGTTGTGACTTTACAACTGGAAAGTTATAATAATAGATATATATATATATATATATATATATATATATATATATATATATATATATGTATATATATTCTTCTTCGTTTTAACGTGCTTTTTTTCCCATTTTTATATGGGGTAAGCACAATGACTTCTTTTGAAGGACTTTGATTTGGCGGTGGGGTAGGCCGTAGCCTCGATTGGCTGGCCTGGCTGACATCGCTTAGACCCGGTAACGAATGTGTACATGTATTGTACCAAATCCCCAGCTCCCTTTCTCCCAGCAGCGAGGAGATCTGGGCGGATAGGTCGATAGTTCGAGACGTGTGAGGTGTCTGTAATGTTTTTTTAGAAGATGTTGGAGTGGCTTTGTTTATGTGTGTATTAGTCTGTAACACCCATTTGCTTTCAGCAAACCTATCTGTTGATTACATATGTAATCCCGGGGTGTCTACACGGATAGCCAAGTGTCCGCCTTCTCTGACCAGTTGGCTGCGGGGATTGAACCCTCGCCACAGACCTCTATGAATTCTAAGGTTGCTGCTCTACCGACCGAGCCATCGAGGCTCTATATATATGTATATATATATCTATATACACACACACACATATATATATATATATATATATATATATATATATATATATATATATATATATATATATATATATATATATATATATATATGAAGACGGGAGCAGACACTCAGACAGTAGACATAATGGAGCTATGGAAAAGCATTCTGTTTTCTATCCATTTATTAAAATACCGACGTTTCATATTGCTTGATCCATTTTCCAGGCTGAAATAGTGATTAAAATAAACCGTATTTGCGTATGAAAGATAAGATATATACACATTACATACTTATTTACGCCATGTTAGCGGTTAAAAAACAGAACAAGGGGAAAAACCAAAAGCAGAGGCAAGAAGTGCAAAACACCTACCCACAATGGTAGCGTAAACCAGACTAGCAAGAAATGCATTGTGGGTAGGTGTTTTGCGCTTCTTGCCTCTGCTTTTGGTTTTTCCCCTTGTTGGGGGGGGGATTCGCTTTTTTGAGGAAATGAACGTGATTTGGTGTATTTTAATGCCATATAAATATGAATATATGGATGATATTAAGGGAAAAGTATGTCTGATTTATCAGTATTAGTCAATAGATTGGCTAAAATACGGTACAAGTCTTCTGCGACATCCTGAATATACACTTCCACTTAACCCTGTAGAGACTATGATCAGCATTTAATATTACAAACTTTTACAGTATAAGTAATAAAGATGTAAATAAACTTATTTTTTTATGGTGCAGTATATTATAGGATTTATAGGACTCCATTGAGAGTCTAAAATAATAGTGTCCTGTAACAATAAAAGCCTTTTACTCCAATGTGGGTTTTAATATCTAAGGTTAGGGATGGTAGCAAAAGAGGTAGTAAATAAGTGACTGACAAAAATGAGAATGTACTACTTGTGACAGTACTTGTGGAGAAAGCAAGAGAAAATATAGAAGGGGACAATGCTGAATGAACTGATTGTTGAATGTATGAATTGAAAATTTTGTGAACAATAACATAGTTGGATGAGAAGAGAAGTAGTGGTGGAGGATAGAGATGCATGGAGGCAATTCATATGTGGGCACCCCCTCGAGGATGAAAGCAATTTTGCAATTGATAAAGAAAGTGCTTACCTCTGGATACATCCAAACAATATAGGTGCATTAAAAATTGCCCGTTTGTCTGGCACTTTGTTTACAAATTAATAGCTTTGTCTTGAGGGTCAAGAAAAAAGTTGTCGGGACAATTGCTATGTTGTCCCCTCTGAATAAAAAGTTGGGGATATACCCCTCCCATCCCCCCCCCCCCCATTCCCACTGCTCTTTCTGGAGTGCCACCTCTAAAGTACTTGAGCATGTTGCCTTTACACTAATTGACAGCAGATATTCTTATCTGTCAAGTTGCAAGGGTGTTGAGGAATGTCATTGACAGGTAGTGCTGGTCAGAGAGCTGTGCCTCCCAGGAGGTTGTGAGGACTGTGAAATTATTCCACAGGGGTTATATGAATAAAGAATATAAGAAGGACAGGCAAACCTGAAAATTATCAGTAGGGTTCATGTAACCCCTGCTGAAGTAGACACTACAGTGAACCGTACTGACTACTATAAGGACTGGAGGATGACCCAGTACCTCATGAAGAACAACCCCACCATCAGCGGCAATCCCATGAAGAAGAGAGAGAGAGCCGTACACCGAACACTGTTCCCTGGGAATGGATGCTACCATTCATACATCAATATGATCACAATCGCTGTTCTACATGAAGTAGCGGTATGCTACCACTGCATGAGGGAACACAGCAACTTCCGCCAGTGCCAGTAGATGGTGTGGAATACCACAATCCTTGATGGTGACATGGACCACCACTGCCTCCACTACAAGGAGGTCCTCACCATGCTTTGGTGGAAACCCACACTTAATGTATCCCAGGAGACTCTCCTTCTTCTGACCACTGTCAGGAAAGCACAACTGCCGCCCCTTCTCCTCAGGCAGTGAGCAGAGGTCCCCAGCTCCAACCAATCAGTGCCTTCGATACTTAAATGGACTTGCTGCCAATAGGAGAGCTCCCTGACCATGACCATCCAATAAAAAATCGTCCTGCTTCTTTGTATACGTAGTTTTGGGTATAATTATACATGCACCTCCGATGCCATTCACCCTCAATAAATGGTATCATGGATTACCGAAACGTTGGGATAATAAATGAGCTTCCGAAAGTTGCTTTACAGCTTGCCTACTGAAACAAATAAACTTACACGCTAAGTTGAGATGTTGTGATATAAGCTCAGCATCATACAAAGTGCCATTCTTTTCAACGAAATAATAATAATAATAATAATCGTGTTTGGAATATATGTATATATGTATATATATATATATATGTATATATATATGTATATATATATGTATATTATATATATATATATATATATGTATATATATATATTATATATATATATATATATATATATATCATTATATATATATATATATATATATATATATATATATATA
>JANJGK010000034.1:27782375-27794875 GCA_039081455.1 Macrobrachium rosenbergii
ATAAACATGTAAGGATAAGCTGAAATAACATACTTAAATGACCGTTATATGTAAGGATTAACCCTTAAGTATAAACAATCTTTCTTGTAAGTAAATAGCTGGACGTCATCTTATCATTATTATTATTACTGGTCTGGTTAAACTAAGATATACTTTTTACTGATTATTATTATTGTTCAGATATCAGATGTTTTTATTATTGTTTGCGCAAAATTAACGAATAAGTATGCACAATGGAAATATGCGGACATTTGTTTGCAGTCCAGCCATGTTGCAAGTAGGACTAAAAATAGGCTGCGTATTTCTTTTTTTATAAAATGGTGTTGTCGATGTCAAATGCAAAACAAAAATTAAATTACGAAACGTATAATTTTGAATGAGAAATTTAACGTCAACACGTTATTTTTGTACATCTCATCGATAGATATTTCTTTCGTGAAAGTTCTTCACCCAAAGCGGTCTGTAGAAAGAAAGGCTTTTTGACATCTTTATTCAACCTAAAATATCCGTCATACTTTTTAATTTCCCTATCATTTTATTCTGTATGAATTACTTTTGGTTTACCCATCCAGTTTTCCAAGCTCCTTGCCTCTGAACATCCTTCAGACTATTTCATTGAGATTTTAGGCGTGAGACTCAGTGGAGTGGTTAAGCTACATGGCAATGATGACTAAAGTCGTTCGTGCGTCAAAAGCGGAGCCATCTCTCAAGTAACTTAATTACAAAACTTTGGCATCCGTTTCCCCTCAAGAATATCCCGTTCAGGGGAAGGCGCATAGAATATCTATAAACTTTCCAAGGAGAGATCAGAAACACTGTTCATTGTATGGTTTGGTATCAAGAGTATCGTAGACAAAAGTTCCTATTTTCATTATTTAGTGGGGGTTATCATGTATCTTAAAGATTTTCCACTGCGCTTTTGCTTAGAGTCAGAACTTGTGCTTAGTTAAATATACAATTTAATTTTTACATACTGTTTATATATTAACTTACTTGACTGAACATTATTATATTTAGAAATTGAGAGTTGGTTTTCATTTTACTTTTATTATTATTATTACTATTATTATTATTATTATTATTATTATTATTATTATTATTATTATTATTATTATTATTATTATTCGGAAGATAAACCACCCCTATTCATATGGAACAAGCCTGAAGGGACCATTGACTGGAAATTCAAGCTTTCAAAGAATATGGCTTTCATTTGAAAGAGGTTACAGAGGACAAGTCGAAATACAGAAAAAAGAGATTAGTTATTAGAAAAGAGAAAATAATAAATCAATAGACATACAGATAAAAATACAAGTGAATTAGCCAAATACAAGGTGAATTGCTTAAGGGTATTAGTGCAGTGCATCCTCGCTTAAACTTTTAAGAGTTCTAATTGCACAACGTCCTTAGGAAGACTGTTCCACAGTCCAACGGCGTGAGGGATAAAGGGCCTTTGGGACTGAGAAGGTCAACAACGAGACACATTTACAGCATATCGCTGGTGCTGTTCAGCAAATCTGGTCGCTCTCGGCAGGACAAGAGGATCGGGTGCTCTGTTAAAACAACTGGAAAGTGCTCTGTTAAAATACAAGTTATGAAAACCGAAATATAATCATCCATTATTAATGCAGATCCACTTATATCGTTGGTAAATGTAAAAGGTACTGACTATAAGTCCCAATATCATAAATGGGTTATAGCATTAGGGCTATAACCCATTTATGATATTGGGACTTTTAGAGGCAGTATCTTTTATCAGTATCTTTTACATTTACCAACGATATAAGTGGATCTGCATTAATAATGGATGATTATATTTCAGTTTTCATAACTTGTATTTTAACAGAGCACTTTCCACTCTATCTGTTTATCTTTTGTAACAGATTTTTATATGTAACCGTCCTAACCTATAGTTCTTATCCTATGGCTGCCATATTGGGAGATGAGATAGCTGGTGATGAAAAGTAAATGGGAAAATTAATGTTTTCTTCTTAGGTATTTATGAACTAACGATGACGGTTAAAGTAGATCTCTTAACGTTTGTTAATTTTATGATGAATTCCGCTGTTTATATTGCCTTGGTTTTAATTTCGTTTCCTCTATTTTTCCTAGTTCCTACAAACTTCCTACCTTTCAGAGGAAGCTCTTATGCTTCCTGGAAGTTACAATCCACTCTCCTCTTTTGCCAAAGTTTTATCTTCGTTTTTATCCTAGCACAGAAAGAATTGGCTCGCCTATCCCATCGTCTCTAAATAAGAGGAACAAAAGCCAATTATAAAGACAGAAGCCAAGTGATTGCTGAAGTAAAATAATCTCCTTGGTTTGGTGCTTTGCAGCATGTAAACAAATATTTAGTTTTTTAATTAATTCGTTAAATGGCAACATCTTTGTCAATTTAGGGAGTAAAAAGCGAAGACGTCATATATATATATATATTATATATATATATATATATATATATATATATATATATATATATATATATATATATATATATATATATATATACATACATATATATACACATTTATATATATATATATATTATATATATATATATATATATATATATATATATATATATATATATATATATATATCTAATTTTATATATCTAATTTTATAAAACATTTAAATTTTTAAACAGCAATGACCTAGAAAGGTATTATTGGTTGTATTATTCTGTTACCTCATCGGGAAATTGGGTAGTTGGTGAGAAATTGTAAATGGAAAATTTAATTTACTATCTTCAGAGGCCTTTCTAAATAAAAGAATTTAATTACCTAATGAATGAGAATTTGAAAAATCTTTTGAGACTCATGCTGTACTTACAGCAGTAAGTCTTACTTGTGATGGGCCCTTATTATTACCTGCAGTGATTCGTCATTCTTCTGATCTGTTTGTTATGTAAATATAATTAGTTAAGGGAGCCCTTGAGTTTACGTAATTTTCCCCCTCACATGAAGAAGGCCCTAAGCCACAGATTTTCCTTTGCTTGTCTACGAAGTTGTCCTAATATTGAGTCAGATGTCTAATAAATACCGTAGATTTCTTGACAATCTAAGGAACTCCCTGCATTCATCCGTTGCCGCCCAGAATCAAGCAAGTATCCCTCGGACGTTCGTAGCATAACAGGGACCCTCATTACGTGAAGTTCGTGACCTTTTTGGACGAATTCTGGTGTCATTATAACGCCTGTATGAATTGCGATCATATTCCTTTGCCTTTTTATTCTTTGAATTCAATAATGATATGAAAATTAGCCTCACGCATAACTTTATTAATAGTGCTATATATATGTATATATATATTTTACTCTGCTACCACAACCAAGCCTTCGTGACACACACACACACACACATAATATATATATATATATATATATATATATATATATATATATATATATATATATTATATGTACACACACATATATATATATGTGCGTGTGTATGTGTGTTTATTAACTATATACGAATGTACAGGTGCACACATACACTTA
Organism: Macrobrachium rosenbergii; assembly: GCA_039081455.1. Classification (NCBI taxonomy): domain Eukaryota; kingdom Metazoa; phylum Arthropoda; class Malacostraca; order Decapoda; family Palaemonidae; genus Macrobrachium; species Macrobrachium rosenbergii. The sequence continues at coordinate 27,785,878 of JANJGK010000034.1, forward strand.
GGAAAATGTTTACTTTCATAATGGAATATGCACGAAAGCTTGGCTATGGTAGTGGAGAGTGAAATGGGTGGGGTAGGGGGCTGTAGGTAATGACCACCCGCGTGTTATTTCCCATGTGGAAATAATTTTACAACATGATAGTCTGATGATGCAGCTACATTTAACAAGATGTGAGATTACGATAACGTGCAAATAAGCTGTGGTGTATTTTAAAATAGATATCAATTTCTGATTTGCCTTTAGTTATGGAAATAATATGGAATCCTACCCAATCAGTATCTGTGTAGGAAGGGAAAGTATCATTACCTAAAGCATTTCATGTAATATTTTCCTTTCTAACGAGTTTTCGATGATAAAGTGAAGACCAGTGTCCAGTACCCTTGGTTCTTTTTGTAGTTGCTGAGAAGTAATTTTAATTTGACTATGCTGTTAGTATGAACTTAGGCATTTGTTTTCTGCTTAATGTTCTGGATATAAGAAACACTGTCATTATTTTTATTACTGTTTTGTAACAAGTTTCATCTCTGCAGCCTTGGTACTTTTTTTTTTTTTACATTATAGTGTTTATATGTAAAATCCACACCGTTATGAACTGACAGTTATACTTAATTTATCAACTGTTATATGAAGTAATCAGAACGAGATAGTTGTTTTTGATGAAGTTTCACAGAACAGGAAAGCGGAACCTTATAATGGTTTTATTTTACTACTGACATGGATTTTGGGCCATGAAAATAAGGTTGTTGTATATACAGTGTCATTCTTCCATTCTTTGTGCAACCGTTTACACTATGTTGAAAAAAAAACAATACGCTTATCATTTGAATTAAGTCAGTACGTCTCTGATTTCGAGGAATAGTGAAGGGATTAACTATTTCATTTATTTCTTTCCTGTTAAAAATGAATTCCAAAAAACTCTGAGTACGGGAATGTTTGTGTGGATATTAAACATCCTCACTTCAAAGGCAATTGATAGATGTATAAACCTTTATTTTGATATCCATCAATTTCTTAAGCAAATATATCCACCGATTTCTTAATTAAATAGACATGCAAATCATATACTATACATATGTCAAAGAGATCCCTGTCCGGATCGCCGACCGGGATTCCCTCTCACACCTCAAGCGTTCCTTTGAAGCAATGTTTGATTTACGCTTCTAGGTAAACTGGAGTAACAATGCGCAGCAGTACTTCTTTGATAGAAAACCACTTGATTGGAGAGAGAAGTAATCATAACAGCAAAGACCAGAAAGCCCCCTAGAACCACAACTGGATCACAATACCCAATAGAGAGGTTGTGTGAATCACTAAAAAAATCATAACCAACAACATCGATCTTGTTGGCATTGCAACAGATATAAAAAGCACTGTGTATCATTAATGAAAAAAAAAAAAAAACATCGCTTCCCCTCCTCAAAATCGTCTTCACCCATGCGACTGAGCTCTAGACCACCAAACTAATAAATAGCTATATTTTGCTGAAGTAAGTATAGTATAGTGCTCCATGTATTCAGGTAGTGTGCCATTCTGTAGGTAGGGAGCAAATAAGCAGACCATTAGACAAAACCTGGACACCTTTCTATCCTCAAAACATCTTACTTGGAAGAGAAAAACTGTCAAAGAACAAACATCCAAGGCGTGGAACTATTCAAAATACTAAAACTATAACGCATATGTCACCATCAGGATTTCCAAAAATAACCGCTGAGTACCCCCACCTTGTTCCTGACTGGATAGTAGTGACCTCTCGATTTTCAAAATTGTCTTCTAGCTCATCACTCCCATAAATCTCTTATTTCTGACAGCTGATTGGTGAAGCCAAATTTTTTGGAATCAGAGAATTTGTACGTCATCCCTCCCTTACGGGAACTTATGTATGCTGATGATTTAGTCATTATAGCAGACACAGACGAAGAATTGCAAGAAAGGTTTTTAGTATGGAATGGAGCCCTAGAAACGACAGGATTGAAAGTGAACATTGGAAAGATAGAGCTAATGATTAGTAGTAAAGAACGGCATAAATAGGTAAACATTCAAGGGGAAAATGGTACAGTGCTAGAACAGAACAATGAGTTTAACTACTTGGGATCAGTAATAACAGAGGAGGGTGGTACTGAGGAAGCAGTGAGACAGAGTGAAAGAAGCATGGCAAAAATGGAGAGAAATAACTGGAGTTGTTTTAGACAAGAAAATTCCATTAAGGTTCAAAATGATGATTTAGAAGACAGTTAACAGGACCGTACTATTATATAGGGCAGAAACTTAGGAACTTAAGAAGAAAGAGGAGGGACTGTTGGAGAGAACCGAGATGATGAAGATGAGATAGATTGCTGGAATATCACTACTGGGAAGGAGGGTGAGCCGAGATATAAGAAGAATGTGTGGTATGTGCAATGTGAAGGAGAAGGCTAGGGAGGTTCGTCTGAGATACTATGGCCATGTAATATGAAGAGAGGAGGTGGAACCAATCAAGAGAGCCAAGAACATGCCAGTAATTGGGAGGAAAAGTGTGGGGAGTCAGCAGATCAGGTGGATGGATGTGTTGAAGAGGGATATGGGTGAGGTGGGACGGGGGGGGAGGAAGATACGAGGAATAGAAATAGATGGAGAAAGTTGACCCAAGTGGCCAACCCTGCTATACAGTGGGACTAATAAGGTCGAAAGAAGAAGTTCGCAAATGGATAATTGGTGGATTTACCAGAAAAGTAAACAGAAAAAATGGGGTGTAATAATAATAATTGTTGTAGTAGTATATAGAAGCATACATCAACAGATTTGTACATGAAAACTGACTTTCATAATAACCGCACATGAATCCTTTTTATTCAACATTGAGTCCCATGTAATGGAGTAAAAGCCTTGCACAACTAATCCTATTTTCCCGTTCCATTAGAGATTGTGTTAGTAAATCCCGGAATCCTTTTCGATTCCTAACTGACGGGAGGAAATTAACTGGAAACTACGATTTTTACGAACAGCCGCTCTCTTCATGACTGTGATTCCACTCCATTAGATACAACCAGTGTTTCTTTAATGGATATGGTTTTCCCACAACCTTGAGAGGTTTTGCTAATAACTGGAGAAAGTGGTAGGAGGCATATATAGTTTTTTTTTTTGTGTGAATATTGATGGTTTTTCGTTAATTGAACAAAGCAGCTGCCAGTTCAGTTAACATTTTTTTTATGAACCAACTAATAAATGTCAGAAGCCACTATTGCACAGACGTTTGTGAACGTCTGTCACTGACAGATGGTTAGGAGTTAACGCTCTCATTATCCAGCAGTCAGCCCCCGCTCAAAATTCTTATTAGCCTGCGGCAGCCTTTAAGGAACTGGTGTAAGTAGGGTTAAGAGTTAAACAATCTCACAACCCCATAGCAAATAGCCACCTCTACCCCTCCCCACCTCCAGATGCAAATGAGCATGCAGCAGTCCTTATGGAACTGGTGTGACATTGTCCCACTAAGGCCCAGGAGCCTACTCAGAGTATATCCTAATAATGTTGCTATATACTTCAAAGGTAGACAAAAACGAAATCTTCAAATTGAATAGCCTTTCCACTTCCAATGACTGACGCTAGAAGACGTCAACCCTCCTGTTCTCAGCTGCTCTCCACCGCCCACCCTAGCTGGAACCCACAAGAGTCAGCTGACTGCTGGGCACAGAATTCTTTGCTTACATCATGGGCAGTACTGCCTTCACTGTGTCACACTTAACAAACAGTATACGGAACCTATGACTGCTTACATCATGGGCAGTACTGCCTTCACTGTGTCACACTTAACAAACAGTATACGGAACCTATGACAAATCAGATACTGGAATTCCATGATTTTTAAAAGTTGCAATGTTTGTCATAAATTTAAATTCCTCCCCCGCCCCCTTCCTTCCCTTCATTAATACAAATAGTAGTAACACCTAGAGGTTTAAAATACGGCTCAGGATTCAATGTAGGCCATAATGTTTACTTATTGGATATCCCACTCATATTTTTGTAACTTGAAACTATTTAAGAAAAGATTTCCGTGGAAATTAGGTTTTTATATGCTGGCTTCACTTTCTTCATTGTGTGCTACTGATGTATACTATTCTGAAGAGATAGACCGTTGCCCTCCTTCAGAGTTAAGCTATCAGACTTTCTTCGATAAGTCTGTAAAGAAATACACTATTCCATTTAAAAGTAAGATTCCCATTCCTAGTTGCTGACAAGCATTCATCATTTCTCTTGTGTCCAGAGCCAATAATTTTCACGTATTCGGCAGCGAACTAAGAGCAGGACTGAGACACGCTGAACCAGACAGAAAGATGCCATCCGTTAAGGGTGTCGATCGTCGGAGTTTAACGGAAAATGGCACTCAGTCTCTAGTTCTGAAGAATGGGATATTTGCGAGGCAATTGTAGCAAATTTTCTAGTATCTTGAATTACGAGTATATTTCTTTATTAGAAAGAAAACAGAAATCAGGAAGAAAATTTTAATACATTGATGTGTATGTGTAACAATGTGTGCCTACGTTTGCGTTGGTATTCAAAGTTTCATGTCTGTTTCAGAAAGTTTATAATAGGCTATCGACCCTACAGTATGGACATACCTTCTTTTGAATCATAATTGTGGTAATTACTCAAAATGAGCACACATTCATTTATGTAACCAGACTACAAATATGTTAATTTCATGAGTCTCTGAATACATACCCTTATAAGAAAACGGTCAGAAAGATTGGTATATGAAACCAAATGTATAAGAGGGATTCAATTATGTAAATTATGATCTTATACTGGGATAATTACCGTAATCTAGATAAGAAAAATGACACGTTAAAAGAAGAGGCAATTGAATTTTTTTTTGGTGAACAGCTCCCTCTTTGATTAATATTCTCTTGCCAAGGAATTCATTTCCATCTCAAGAACAATTTCTCTGTACCGAACAAGAGCCTTCACGCTGTCTTGAGAATTCCTTGTTCGGGTTTACATAACTTTCAACAACTGGAAGCAACTGAAATATTTTTATTTAGTTAAGAAATGAAGCTGACGCTTTCGTTGACATTATGATCTCTTTTCCATGCAATTTTTAATAAGCTCAGGTTTGAAATCATAAAATTTTTCCCAAGTAATTTTCCACTGGAGTCTGATAGTAAGATTTCTCAAGACATAATGTAGGGTAGACATGTGCTTAGAATGATCAATTACTTCAAGTTGGAGTGTACATTTCTTGATCTTAGTAATGTTTTCGTAATATTGTTATTTTATTTTATTGTCAGAGTAAGGTTCTGCAAAAGAAATGATGATCCTTCTATTATAAATTATTTCTGTTTTTCATGTATCGAATGTACCGGCTCGTTATTGACAAATTTTCACAGACATACATACATACATACACACACACACACACACATATATATATATATATATATATATATATATATATATATATATATACTCGTGTATATATATATATATATATATATATATATATATATATATATATATATATATATATATATATATATATATATATATATATGAGATACATTATACTTGAAGATGAGAAGCAAGTAATAATACTCGCGCTTAACCGGAACCAAGATAATAATATATCCACACTGGCTTTATGTTATCCTTGGGAAGCCAGATGAATTTATCTTTCTTATTCCTCAACCATGAAACAGAAAAGCTTCTGAAATATTGCCGTGAGAATGCGCTTCTCCTCCCAAGTGCTGCGAGACGTATCTTAGCATAATTCATAAAGAAATGTTGCGCTTTGCTCTAAGCCTCGACTATAAACTTCTCCTGTTGAGGAATTTTATTCAAATTGATATTTTCTTTTACCTAAAAATGCCTCCGTGGTTATTTTTTGTTGTGAAATTTTTTTTTCTATGAGATTTAAAGAAAAACAAACCATTCGTTTTAGTTTGATTGTATATTGTGTTTGGGGATTTATGTTTATTTTACTTTATTATATTTTTTTTAATACTTCATTTTTTTGCAACGTACTTAGCATCGGTATTAGTTTGTCTCTTATGTTTCATTTATAATCAAGGTGTTCTCTTAAATCTCAGTAGGATTTAAGCGTTTATTTTTTTATTATTAATGTGAAAATATGTTTTGGACAAGCACAACCAAACGCCATCCTTCCTTGCGTATGCGAGAGGCATTAATTTGGGATACTCACTTCCTGGCAGCTCATACAATTTCTGTTACTCCTTTTGTAATTTTTAGATGGGGTAGTGGTCAAAATAAATCATTACTTTACAACAAAAGACAAGCGAGATCACACATATGTATGTATGTTTGCATGTTTATATATATATATATATATATATATATATATATATATATATATATATATATATATATATAGATATATATATATAGATATATATATATATATATATATATATATATATATATATATATATATATATATATATATATTCCATGGAGAACAGGAAGGGGAACGCCTATCTGTAAAAACAGTCTTGATCTCACATTTGCAGTGGTCATAAATATATCATATTCTTCATGTTTTATCTCGTATTTTTACGTCATGATTTGTCCCCACATTTAGTCGTGTTTTCTCGTTTTCATTTACTGATACAGTACTTGTTTCAGTGGAGGTTTTGTTTTAACGCGTTGCCGAGCCTGTGTGCGTAATAAACTCTTCAGATCGAACAAAAGATTGCATTCAAAAGCATTGTAACTGAAACGGAAATTCTGTCAACAGCTTTTGTTTGAAAGGAAATAGCATACTCTTATCAATATTCACCTATTTACTTACATTCGTGTCCCCCGTATATATCTATATTGGTGCTGTTGCTTCATTCATTCTGTCGTAGTACTGATTTTGTTTGTATGTTCTATTTTTATCGCAACGGTTTATCATATTATATAAATATTAGATTTCATTTCATGTAAGTACTTCATTGTATTCGTAGAAAGGAAATTGAATTTTACTGTACCTTGTATTGTTTTCATCATCATTCACATCAGTCTGATAATGAAGTTGTTGACTTTGAAGGTTGCCAAGTATGGTAACTCCTCTAACTTTTTCCCTCTAAATATCCCACCCAATCTCTTAGGCACCAAAGATGGAATTACGTTTTATCTTTCCAAGACTTTTTCACCGTGGCCTCATCTACATTTTATGTAATTTCATACATACATAAACACACACACATATATATACGAAATTTTTATCACACCTGATTTATATACTGTACAATCATGAAGCTACAATTGTTTAATATCCAATTCACGCTACTTCGGGAATATCCCCGATGGGGAATTATCACCGAAAGAGAATTTTTTTTTTTTTATAAGTGACAAGTGGATCGGTACCGCTGGGTCTCGATCCTTCGACACAATACCTTCCAACAACTCCAGTCGACGGTCAAACCACTGAGCTCAGTGGTTTGACCGTCGACTGGAGTTGGAGTTGTTGGAAGGTATTGTGTCGAGGGATCGAGACCCGGCGGTACAGATCCATTTATCACTTACAAAAAAATTCCCCTTCGGTGATAATTCCCCATCGGGGATATTCCCGAAGTAGCGTGAATTGGATATTAAACAACAATATATATATATATATATATATATATATATATATATATATATATATATATATATATATATATATATATATATATATATATGAAGCTACAAATGTTGTTTAAGATAAAAGTCATGCCGTCCATTTTAACCTACGCTGCAACTCACATTTAACTACACGGCCGGCAGCCTCTATTCGGTGAAATTTCTTGAAAATAATAAACGAAGTTACGGAGAAACTTCACCAAATGAGTATTCCCATTAAGTTTAGGGAATGTCGTCTAGGCTGGAATTCAAGCCATCTGCCCTAAAGAATTTCTCTGCATAGTTCGTTCATGACAAACTTATTTAAATTTCTTGCATGAAATTAGAGACCTCCCATGTTCTTTTGCCATCACATTCTAATTTATAAGGGTTACCTTTCGGCATTTGATATTCATGAACCCATAACATGAGAAATAAGGCTTATTAGGGTATTGAACTGGACTGAATTTTATGCACACGCACATAATACACACACACTACACCTGTCATGCAAAAATCCTCGGATTTTTTGCATGGCAGGTGAAAAGAATAATCCTCTTCTCGTAGTTTTTACAAATCCCCGTTTTATTATATAGTAATAACTGTGGATTGAAATCAAGTTAACTTCTAACCAGCCGTACCACAAATCTAGCAGATTCTCCCGACGAGTAATCATAGCCTACGAAAACTTGCTATTACTATGCTATATATCAAAATAAAACTAACAGATGAATAGGTAAATAATTGGTAATGTTCTTGTTATTTGTTCGCTATAACTATGCTCTATATCAAAGTAAAACTAACAGATGAGTAAGTAAATAATTGGTAATGTTCTTGGTATTTGTTTGCTATCACTATGCTCTATATCAAAATAAAACTAACAGATGAGTAGGTAAATAATTGGTAATGCTCTTGATATTTGTTTCCATTTCTGAGTGCCCCAAACTTGCATATTCTTCCCCTTTGAGGGTTTGGAGATGCAATCTGTGCCCACTGGGAGTCTTTCAGTTTCCATCCTTCGCTTGACCCTCTGGTATAGTTAGAAGCAAAACCTTTTCAGGCCTCATTTCTCCTTGAACTCTTCTCTTAAGAAAATTCACAGAAAGCGTTACATAAAAATGACCTATATTCTTTTGATTAATGATCAAGTACTGCAATTATTTTACAAATTAGGATTATTCTCATTGTGTATTATTTATGATCAAGAATAGGACTATGCCATTGCCATGCTTATTAAAAGTGAAAAATGAGTTAAATGAAGTAATTGTGTATTTTCGCTATAAAAACAAAAAAATACATAGACATATGAACAGCAAGCAATGCATTTCAGTTATGTCTCCTTAGATAACTGCTAAAGAAAATTCGCTCCTTTCAAGAGTTTTGTCACATGTTTAACCATCATTAATTTTGTAAGTGATGTATAATG
>JANJGK010000034.1:27797375-27837375 GCA_039081455.1 Macrobrachium rosenbergii
CACACACATGTACTTTATATATACATATACATATATGTGTGTGTGTGTGTAGAATCTACTGGTCACTTTTTACCAAATACATTTGTAATTGTAATAGCCACAATGCCCTCATAACTTACTCGAATTCTTCGCACTTTTTTTGGATGCGCTTGTCACTACAAAGCCTTAAGATCCACGTGCAAGAAGTATAAAGAAATTCTGACGTCCGGTAGCGAGAAATGAACCCTGGTCCCTTAATCAGAACGAGGTACCATTGTTGACCTGACCACGAGAAGTTAAGAGGGCATTTTGACATATAATTACATATATATATATATATATATATATATATATATATATATATATATATATATATATATATATATATATATATATATATATATATATATATATAACTAGTGCGTTTGTATTTGTTACACCTGACCTCATTTTCTTTCATTGTTTCTGTGAGCTTTTATATGTTTTTCTGGGTATATAGCATCGTAGAGGAAACAACAAACTTTCATAAAGTGCATTCATTTCATGACAGACTTTGTTAATTCTACTATAAGAGTTTAACGTAGTCATGTCTGCAAGGAAAGACACAGAGAGAGGGCAACTATGGTTTTTAAATAACTCCAAAATAGTCTCCATAATCTAAACCAGTATAGTGGTGTTTAAGATTGCAGTATTCGATTTGTTTTTACCAGGACAGTTGTGGTATAAGAAAAAGGAATTACTACTTGGGGGAACGATGGTTTAGGTTAAATGTGGGTAGTAAGCCAAACGCATAATTTATATTTTGGTCCTTATTCTACTTACTTCTTTAAGAATTTTCTGTTTTTTCCTCTTTTAAAAACGGCATTTAAAGATTGCTATTAAATGTATTTAAAGAATGCTATTGAATATAACAATAAGAATGACAAGCAAAGTTATATAAGTACCTTTACCGGGAAAATAGTTCATTACACATTGGCCCCCAATACACTCGTCCAACTTACGTTAGTAATCTCTTATATGCAGTGTAGAAAAGATTTGAGTGCCCTTAATAGTGTTCACAAGAAAGTTAATGGGATGAGGTACCAAATTCCGATTTGTCTGGTTGGGAATGAAGTTTGTATGCATAAATAAACAATCTCAGAACAGACCTCGTCCACAGCAATGGCGTGAAGGGTGTTAAGCGTCAAGGCTCTTCATAATAACCATCAGTACCCGTAAACAAGGTTAAACGGAGCCCCCGCATCAGGGTCTGGATATAAATTATTGCTTTACAGTGATTCAGACCAGATGCAATAAAAGGATGCTTCTTAGTTCTTGCTAAGTACTTTGTAGTTTGATGAAAAGCTTTACCATTATTGTTTCATTATTAATGGTTTTGCAGTTGATGCCTTTTTATTATTTAAGGAACCCAATTCAAATTCCGTGCGTGAAAAGATTCCATTATTGATTATTTTCCCCAAGAATATTCTCTTCTGTACCCTCTCATTGGCCATCAATTAATAATACGGATCTAGGTTTCGTGATCTGGTTGTAAAAGCCATTCAGAATCAGGTCACTCATCCACTGTTATACCTTAATTTTTTAGGAATACCGTGACAAGAAGTACAGAAATGTGTCTAGAACATATTACATCTAAAAAAATTTTAAAAATCGTGTCCGAAGGAAGCGTAATTTTTCCTCAATTAAAGTTAACTTGGCTTTATGATTAATAGCTTAGTTTCCAAACGCGAATGCAGTGTATTTAATCGTAATTGTCTGATCTCCGTTAGTAAGTGAATATAGTAACAATCATCATCATCATCCAGGTTCCATATCCCCAAGGACGTCGGCAATCTTGGCTCGCCACTCCTCTATTTCCGGCTCTCTGCAGCAACTGAGCTGCAGACATTCTTCCTCCAGTCATTCTCACTAATCCATCCATATATTTTTGTCTAGGTCTTCCCCTCGGCCTACTTCCATTGATTTTACCAGTGAGAGAGAGATGTTTTAGTTCTTGTCTTCTCACTATGTGACCCACAAACCGCATTTGTCTACCTCTCACTGAAGCCAAAAGTTCTCTCTCAACGCCTACTCTCTCTAATACCTCCCCATTAGTTTTCCTTTCTGTCCATGATATTTTCAGCATCCTTCTCCAAAACCACATTTCTGCAGCCTGTAACCTCTTCTCGTTTATTTTCGTTTAATGATGATCGTAACTGTCTAACGGAGCTTATCAATAACAGTCCAATTTATTTTCCAGATTCTGGTATATCCTTATATTAATAGTAAAACCCATAAGCATTCAAGGGTCTTGCAAAACGAGTTTCTTTTTATATCATGACGAACCTGGTCTATGCAGAAAATTAAGAAGTAATCTTAAAATACATTTTTAGGAGAATTCTTTTTATTTGTTGAAGGCCAAGAACGTATCCGTCCCCTTTCTAATATTCCCGTGTCAGAGAATTTCTACGAGAGAGATGTATCTAGACTTTTTCCTTGGGCTGAAAAGTTTTTAATGGACCCGAATTTTCTACAAATGGTCAGCTGCTACTACAAGGATTCCATTTTACAAAATGAAAGTTCAGACATCTCCGAATGCCCACATAGAAAAAGGGTACCAAAGAAAGATTTTGAGAGAGTTCATTAAAGTTCATCCGGGAATCTTGGCGAGTCCGGTAGAGTGAACAAATGATATTCTTCAAGTCATTAATTTGTAGAACTTTTTCAGTTAAAAAATTTATCACTTTCGACGCGCACGAATAAAAACGTCATATATAGTGAGTCATAGATGTCGCGATATCAGATCCACAATAATCGGGATAAGTTGCACCAAAAGTGAACAGCCGTATAAGTGTATAAGCGAGCGGTAAGAATTTGACTGTTCATCGTTGTGTCCAAACTGAAGCGCCCCTGACAGAGCACTGGCCGGGACAAATGTACTTACAAATTACAATTCCCCTTGAGCGTGAGTTATTCCGATATTATAGAAACGTAAATGATAAAATGCCATTTTCCTTTCTGCGTAAATAATAATCATTATTGTCAAAATTATCATTATATTTGATACCACTCTTCACTTCTTACGAAAGCTTTTGTGATCTTTAGAAAAAGTACTTATACAGCTACAGCCTTCTCTCTAAAGCATGATAGTCGTTTCGATATTCTGTAAGCCTGGTTTCTTATATTTTGTTCTTCGTTTTCATTTTATAAGGGACTAACATGCCATATTCAGCTTGTTTACTGAATGTCTAAGTAGGTAAACAAGGATTGTATTTGAGCTATTATTTTTCAACGTATAAAGCAATATTGCTTTCAGTAACTGAAAAAGTTCTTGATGATTACAGAATTTAAACAGACTATACGAATTATTACGAAATTATTTTCGCTTGGACAGTGAGGCCTTTACCATAAAGTAACGAAACTGTAAACCGAACGTCTGAAAAGATTGCTGAGACTGCAAGTAATCTTGAAAAAGAAAATCTGACAAAGATCCAACATTAAGAGAGAGAGAGAGAGAGAGAGAGAGAGATTTGGAAGTGCCAGATTTTGCCTGTGTCTGATCAATAAAAGGAGCTGCAAAAGAAATTAGGTGAAAAGAGAGAAGTTGAACAGGAAGTAAAAATGTCAAAGTTTTCTCTTAGACGAGTCTTTTTCTTCGAGTCGTCGCAACAGTCCGACTAAAGGATTTATTCATTTTATTATTGGAGTTGTAAAATACCTTTGATAGATAGAAGTGCATTACTTGATACTATATGGAATAAGAAGAGAGAGAGAGAGAGAGAGAGAGAGAGAGAGAGAGAGAGAGAGAGAGAGAGAGAGAGAGAGAGGGGTGGGTGGGAAATAGTAGGATGGTTAGATAGACAGGCTCTTCGTAAACAGATTTAAATATTTTTGACACTTTTTACATATTTCATTATTTTTAATTTCTTAGTGATTTTGAAATTGATTTTTGACTGAAATCTTGAATGTTTATAACTATTGATTGTTTTTTCGGAGTTTTTTTTTTTTATAATAATTCTGTTATAATAATATATCTGTAAACGTTAAACTAAAATTAGTCATCAGTTACCTATGTTAAGGGATCTTAAAGGGTATAGAGATTTGAAGAAGTCAAAATTGATATTCAAATTATATATATATATATATATATATATATATATATATATATATATATATATATATAAACATTAAGTAAAAAAATATCGCCTAATATCAAATTACAATGACAATAAATAATATTTCACTATAAAATTAGAACTACCCATTCCAGTAAACGCAAAGTGAACCATTGTTAGAACGAAACTGATTAGATCCCATGAAATACCGCGTGTGCATATTCAGCCATGGCCAAAATTTATTCTGTGAATGGAAGGAATTTTTTGGTAGCTAGTTTATCGCTTTTATGCGAAGTACTCTCCAAATAAATTCCATCCCTGAAAATGTTTACAAGGTGATTACGTCAATCATGAGACAGACAGTCAATGATAACTTGTGCGCATGCCTTCTAACACTTACGCAGTAGAGCAGGTGTTGTGGGAACAGGGTTGCATATTGAGGTTGTGTGAACAGGGTTGTATGTGGAGGTTGTGGGAACAGGGCTGTATATTTGGGTTATGGGAAACTGGTTGTATGTGGAGGTTATTGGAACAAGATGGCTGCACAGTCTCTCATTTGACCTCTGACTTATTGTCTGCAAATGTAGTTCGATGACGATTAGCACCTATTCCGAATAAGATGAGGCATACGTGGCATTTCATAGGATCAAAACAGTTTGTTCTAACAATGTCTCTCTTTGCGTGTATTGGAATGGTTATTTCCAGTTTGTAAGGTGAATTATTATCTGTTGATATTGTTTGCAGTAAACGGAATTACAACATGCAAGAGGTACTAGATTGCAAGGTTTCTATTAATGACGAAAAAAAAAAACTATCTTTCTTATCCGAGTTGTGGAGGAAATAGATTGCAGAATGGAATTTTCCAGTTTTCTTCAGAGGGGCGTTAAAAAAAATTTAAACAATTAAGATACAGACAATTAAGTTGTATATCGTTATACAAATTCTAAGCCCATAAAAGTCCAGAAAGTCCGCCTTACTAGACCGAAAGAGAAAAGATGTTGATAAAGTATTTAGTGAAACCGAACAAACTAACAATATAGTTTTTAATCCATACGTATGACAACGGCAGTGAACAAAATGAATTAAAGAATATAAATGGAAATCACACTTAGAACTAAATACAAATAATAATGTGATGACTGGAATTTTAAGTGTAGCATCACCAGCCCTAGGAGAGCTGTTAATCTGCTCAGTGGTCTGGTAAAACTAAGATATACTTAACTTAATTTACGTTATTGAGAAAAGAACCTGAGTATTTCATGCATCCATACGAAAGGATGAAGCTTTGAAAATGCGTAGACCTTTTGGGATACTGAAGGACATTCTGTTGCTTAACCAACAGCAAATGTAGCATCATTTACGTCATTGCGAAAAGAACCTGAGTATTTCATGCATCCATGCGAAAGGATGAAGCTTTGAAAATGCGTAGACCTTTTGGGATACTGAAGGACATTCTGTTGCTTAACCAACAGCAAATGTAGCATCATTTACGTCATTGCGAAAAGAACCTGAGTATTTCATGCATCCATACGAAAGGATGAAGCTTTGAAAATGCGTAGACGATTTGGGATACTGAAGGATATTCTTTTGTTTAACCAACAGCAAAGTCTACCCGACAGGATTGCAGTGGCACAAGACACATAAACTTCTAAGTGTTTTGTGCGAGGGACAGTCAAACAGCTGAGTTAATTGATAAATCCAATAATGTTTATGCCAGAAACAAATATTAGAAATCGTGATGTTCCATAGTCAAAATAAACAATATTATGGGGAAAAGATAGTAAGCGTCAGCGTTCAAATCTTTTCGATTTGTGCGCGTATGTGTGTGTGCGAGAGCGTGCGTGCGTGTAGGTGCGTGTGGTTGTGTGGAAAAGGGAGGGGCGGCCTTGCAATTTTTAGCCGTAGACATTGCTATCCTTTCCGGAACTTATCACCGGGTGAATCGCTTATTACCAGCTGAATTCTTGATCAAGAGAATGAGCAGAACGTAATTATGACGAAAAAAAACTACATTGTTTATAACGTTAGGCGAATCCTGGAGAAATTCAATTGGGGAATTATCGGAATACAAACGTTTGATTTCAGATTTCCTCGAAAAGAAAAAGAAATGAAGCACTCTTATGCCGGGACGTGTTTGAAAGTTTAGTTTTTGTGATTTATGAAATATAGTAGCAAAGAGCAAACTGGGAATTATTGACAAATTGTTAAGTTATAATATCATGGCATAATTTTTACTTACCATCACGGGGGCACATGTATTTTACTGTTAATACAGACAGCATACCGATGATGAAAAAGGTAATTCAAATCCTGATGAATATCAGTTTAAAAACATTAGCATCTGTTTATTGCATGTTTGGGGTAGTGAAAAAAATTACTACAAGGGAGGACTTTAACCGAAGTCATTTCTAGGGTGTAGTGAATATGACAAAACTTCTATGAGATTTCTGTTTATCAGTGTTCGCAAATATACCAAAAATCTCAGTCATAAATCATTGTTCACTAATTTACAAACAGTGATGTTTAGTGATATATGTTAGTACTATGAAAGTCGGAATAAGGATTTCAGATGAATTTTTATGAGTTTTAATAATATCGAGAATGCACTACTGTGACTTAGGAGAAATTTTAATTAACTATAAATTATATTATTCAATTGGCGTCAACCTTGGACACCTACAGAACAACATGCCTTAAGGAAAACTAATTAAATCCTGTTTATCGAACCAGAATATGACATCCCCTTAATTACCTTTTGACTTTATAACATGTTCCACATCGAAGGACAACCTCACAAAGTTCGTATCCTTTTACCCGAGTTATTAACTCCAAGCTTAGCGTGCAAGCATATTCTAAACTTTAAAAATATTTACCCATGTTGAAATAGCTTCATTAAATGCAAGACGTGGGAATAGCTCGCGTTCATTCACTAAGGTCTCAGGTGTGCCCTGTGCTTGGAGATTAGGAACACACAAATAACGCCTTACGGCAAATTATGAAAGCGAAGACCTTCAAGAATGAAAAGAAGCTTCTGTCAGTTGAATTGAAGCAAGTAATGGAAAGTTCTTTGAAATGAGATGTTGCAAAAGATGGGGAAAACAGTTTGCCTAACCTCTCTCTCTCTCTCTCTCTCTCTCTCTCTCTCTCTCTCTCTCTCTCTCTCTCTCTCTCTCTCTCTCTCTCTCGAGAGCTGTTAATCAGCTCAGTGGTCTGGTAAAACTAAGGTATACTTAACTTTCTCTCTCTCTCCTTCTGTACTACTACTACTACTACTACTACTACTACTACTACTACTACTACTACTACTACTTCGTTACGAAGTCAGTTATACCACTTGAATAGCATACAAAAGAAAACTGCTCTTGAATTTGTCATACCAATCAAAGCAGAATTGATATGCGACTCAAAACCCTGAAACCGACGAAATCCAAATTTGTTTAAAGTCACAGTTCAAGAAAACAGAGAATAAATTGTTCTTCAAAATGAATCTTGTCACCTCTCTCTGGAAAAAAACCCCCAGGAAATTAAAGTTACAGAAATGTTTCAATATTCGTGATTGAATACTGGTATCCTGATACTGAGATAGCTATAAAAAAAGGTTAGTTAACGATGGTGCTAAAGGTTTATATGAAAAATGTTGCATATTTGCTGTTTTACCTCACCAATCATACATGAGGACATAATTCAGTAAAAGGTTAAATATAATCTTATCAGTTTTTTATATATTTTTTTTAATTAAAAACCAAGTGAAAATTGAATCGTTACCCAAGTAAGAAAAATGACATATTCTTAGTATACGTTAACGATTATCCGAACGGTTATTCATGCACACGGAAATAAACCATTATTCCCCGATAGCAATTCCACGGATTGCTGAAAATGACAGCTTATGATTTCACTTTCGAATGATAAGATTTGATTTCTCATTTCCTATGTTACGTATTCAAGAGAGGCCATGATTAAGCCCGGTTTATCTGGAAAAATGCTATCAAAGTCAATGTTCAGTGAAAATCAAGTAATTAGTTAGTATGAAGTTTCTGTTTTAGATCGTTGCTTTTTAGTTTGCAGGTGAGATTGAATTATGAAAATAATGGTTATGGGAACTAAGCTATATTTAAGAAAAATTTCACAGGTCTAGGCAGGGAAATTTATTTATTTTTTCCTTGTGACAAGGAAAAATGAGAGGAGTTGGATTGCTGGACGGGATGAAAACAAAGGAAAATGTCAAAGTAAAAATGCAAGCTGGGAAGAGACCAGAGTAAAACGTCAATACGACAAAGAAAGTCAGAAAAAAAAAAACATTTACTCGAGACTGAAAATGTCAAGGTACCCTTCGTATAGCTAAACATGTGTACAAGTAGGCTCGCAGCGAACAGCACCCGTAATGGGGAGGTTTTGCTTCCTGAGAACAATGTCTGCCTTCTGGTGGACTTATCTTCCAACCCCTGAGTTTAGAGAAGAAGCAATTTCTTTTAATCTATCACCGTGTCTTCTCAGTGAGAGATGAGAGTTAGATTATATTCATCTTTAAAAAAATTTTGAACCAGTGTCTTAGGTTATTCTGAATTATTTTTGCAGTCATATGTGTGCATATTTTTCTGATTATTTTATGCACTTTTATGTGTATTTTGGTTTAATACTCTATCTGCTTTTCGTCTCGTGTTTAGCGTTACGGGAATGCTATTCTGAAGAAAGACTTAGCAAGGTAGACCTTAAGGGTCTTTTCACCTGAATAGTTACTTAATTTAAATAATAATAATGTAAAGATTGTGGGAGAATGACGAGTGATGGAGAAAATTATTATTAAAAAATAAAGGACGTAAACACTCAATAGCTTCAAAGCAACTGTGAACATAAATCCAAAAATTCGTAGTCTGATACAATAAATTCGTTTATAAGAAGATATATTTCCAGTTTTCTAATAAAACATTGTTTAGCTTTCATAATAGTTTGTGCGTCCTGATGTATAAGTTCTCTCGGCTTATTTCCTCTCCTCTTTCCAAGTACCTGTCTACATCTGCTGTTTGACAGACCAGACCTTAAAGACGATGTTCAGAATGACAGACTGGAAGAAGGCGTCGGAAGCTAGGAACATTTATAAAGAAGCAACGAACCAAAAAAAAAAAAAAAATACCTCCACTCGATTGGAAATCTGATCAAGCGTATCATGGATAAAGGTCGCGTCTACATTAATGAGCAGCCGAGAAGTAAGGAATGAGAAATGGGATGTTGTTCACTTCTTTTAGAGCAGAAAATGTATAACGAAATAATTTTTCGTGAAAAGACGTCTATGACTTCCCGTCGCGTCTATTTCAGTCTTCCTCATCATTCAATGGACAGTGAGCTTCAGTCATGTGAAATGACGATGCTTAATTATTTTCTGTCTTCGTAACGAGTTATTCAGCATTCCTACCAGAAGTTTTGGAAGTGAAAATGACCGTTTAATTTGTTTCATGCCTAGAGATTACTTGTGTATGAACTGAAACTTTGAAACTCGTTTTATTCAGTAGTGTGCCTGGCCTTTCACTGTGCATATCTTATTTTGTAAAGTATAATCATTCGCTTTTAATATTTAGTTGTTACAACTATTTGTGGGGTGAGGTGGCTTGCAAAATGAGTTTTCATTTCTTGCATATTGCTTTGATTATGGAGTTAATGGGAACACTTGATATAAACTAAGAACCATCATAAAAGTGATTTCGTTCATTAATTGGATTTTTTTTAAGATCAAGAGGCTGTGCAATCCCATAGTGTGAATGTCTTAATAATGTGACGTATATATATATATATATATATATATATATATATATATATATATATATATATATATATATATATATATAAATTAGAAAATTATTGTGAATATACCATTCATACTAACGCTCCAAAATCAACAAGATAAACGATTGATAAGGGATTTACACACTTTAGCAACTTTTGTATATGTGTCGCAATGGTTGTTTGGCGTTCTGGAACATCAATGAAAAGTATTCCAACATGGTAATTGGGGAGTTGTTTTTCATCTGTTTTTAAACTCATCAAAATGATGTTGCATGGGTAAAACTTGCGTGATCATAGTGTTATGATTCTTTTTGAGCTTGTGGTATGTGAAAAACTTGGTTACATTTTTCTAACAATTTTAATGCTTGTTCTTCTTTCGTATATTCGTCGTCGCCATGGTCTTCCACTGATGATGATGTAATAATTTCTTTCATATCTCAATATTCTTCATTGTTTTCTTGTTCCCCATCAATTGCCTCTCTGCTGACTTTTCTTGCTGCCAGAAGAATTTTCTTACCTGCTCCATGAAATCTAGTGGAGCCTTTCAAATCGTTCACGATGCTGCATCTTCTGGACTTCCAACGAGCTTCTACATTTTCTGCTTTTAATTCTTCTATTTCATATTTAAGGGATATTGCTGTATTGATTTTCATTAAGGCATCATGTCAAGATAGGGTGGTGAGGGGGGATGGCACATCAAAAATGTTCAAAGACTGAATTTAATTGAGTTGTAGGTGCCTTGGCACACCCATTTATATCTTGGTGAAGATTTTGCAGCAATTAGATCATGCCGAGAGGTAAAAGAAACAGTCTCAGCACTTTCATCTTCCTACTGAATAGACTTAGAATGGGTAAATATACTGTCCATTGTAAGAAATATTGAAAATCCCAAACCTTCTTGTTACTGGAATACGTTAGAAGGTTTTCGTCTTGCTCTTGAGATGGCAGGAGATCATAAACCGATGCACATTCCTTTTAACCCTTACCTGGAAACTTTATATCGTTTGCTGGAAGTCTGGTATTGGCTTTCTTTTTATAATTTTTGTACATGCAAGTCCCTCCAGAGCCTTTAATCTATTCAGCCATCATGTACTTGCAGTAAAGGGTTCGGCTCTCGTTTGAGGGGATTTTGTATCGAGATCCTCGTATAAACTAAATTCTTTCCTTCGCAACCCGCTACTCTCCACAAAAGTATATCTTCTATTTATGCTTATTGTACTCAACCTTGATTCTTTCTCTGTCTTCATTAAACATCTGAATTGCACTGCGTTGAAAAAAATAATCAGGACGCCTTTTTGATATGTATCTTGGTGAACGTTGGATAAAAAAAATTATTCGGCTACCGTAGCAGGTGGCCTTGATCAAAGTTTCTATCAAAATCCTAATGCTGTCAAAGTCTCATGAAAGGGCGCTATATTGTCAATGACTGACAGTCAATGATTGTAAGGTTGTTTACGCATCAATAATGCACGTTGTTATTGCACCACCAGAGCGCAATCAGAATGATTCATATAGAAATATTGTTAGATGTTTAAGCAGCCCACACAAGTATTTGATACGAGAAGTAACAATGTAATCTCATATTTCAATTTGAAGGTATTTTATTTTACAAAAATCTTTCTAATAAAAAAAGTGATGAAACATGTTGTGACCTTATTGTCTTCAGATTAAAAGTGAACATAACTGAATCAGATTTACTCGCTCTAAGAATAGTTATGCATTAAAGCTGTTTAATCTTTCTAGATATTTCAAACATGAATTTTCTCCCACTGAACCGGGGAGGATTCGTTAACAGTGAGGGGTTTAAGCAATGGAATCTAACAAAGGAGAAGCAATTAGGCAAAGGCATCTATTGTTTGTCAGAAAAGACAGCACTAATTGGATGCAATAGCAAGTTTGCAGGATAAACGATGGTTGCAAATTTCAGCAAGAAAGCTGTAAATATTTGTTTCATTGTATAACGTCGCATGAAATGAAAACTATGTTAATAAATAAATGAATATGTAACTAAATAAATAAATAAGTAAATAGATAAGTTAATAAATATTTAAACAAGTAAATAAATAAATGAATAGATAAATAATTGAGTATTAAATAAATAATAATCAAGGAGAATGGTACTCTGTTCATTATATATTATTCATGTATATTGTGAATGTCATTTCAGGATGGAAAATATGTATAATTCTGCATTACAATTTCAGTTTGATTATCGTTCATCACCTTTTTCTTCCATTCATATCTTCCGTATCATATGTTTTGTCTGGCAATCAATCCTTTCATTATTCTTGCATCCTTCTCTTCACCTGTTCCGTTTTGTTGACTGCAGTGGGTCTTAGCTGGGTTGAGAGAGAGAGAGAGAGAGAGAGAGAGAGAGAGAGAGAGAGAGAGAGAGAGAGAGAGAGACTCGTGTACTCTGTTCTACCTCCGTAAAAATTTATTGAACACCTGAGTATTCTATAAATACCTTATTTTCCTATCAGCCTTGTTATCATATATATCCTGTAATCAAAATTGATTATAGCCCTCTGTGTGGATAGATAAATCATGCACTTCTTTGTCTTTTCCATATATATTTTTTATTTTATATGTATATGGTTACATTATCGGATAGATAAATCCTGCACTCCTTTTTCTTTTACATCTATATTTTTAATATGTTCATAGTTAAATTATCTTGGGTGAATTTAAGTACATATGCTCTTTGATACAGACTGTACAGAGTTTGCAGAAGTCTTGCTAACAGACATACATGAATTGAGAACATGCTTATCCAAGGGATGTCAAGTAATTAATCTTGCTAATATGGCTGGAAAACTATTTATATATTGCATAACAAAAGTAAAACCTTTTCAATCATACGAAGTTAACCCACCAGGTGACATATGGTAAAACTTTGGAAAGCTAAGATAAATCTGTTTCATTATCTGTTTGTAATATTCGGGATGCCATACTGTTTACGATCCAAGCTGTCATCTCTCTCTCTCTCTCTCTCTCTCTCTCTCTCTCTCTCTCTCTCTCTCTCTCTCTCTCTCTCTCTCTCTCTCTCTCCACACGCTTCTTCATAAGTCAGTGACTTTGTTCCTCGCCTTTCCAATTCCTTCCAGAGATGGTGTGAGTAAATTGAATTTCACCGAACGGGCGCGTAGAACTTAGATCTTTGATGAATGCGAAATTGAAATCTAGAGTTACGGATTTCTTCGATTCCTCTGAAATAGCTCCTTATGGCGTAGGAAAAGAGAAGACGACAAATTGAGTAGTTTTTCGTGCTGCTTTTTATTATTGACCTCTATCTTATATAACAGTTATTAATTAAGATAACGGCCAATAGTAGAAGAAGCTTATATTGAGGTAATAGTATAAAGAAGCTTTTAAGATATATTTCGCTAATTGTTTCTTCGAAGCCCATTTCATCATTACGTAAGGAATAATACGTAAGCTCTGTTAATTTGCGGACAAAAAAATGTTTAAAGATCCTGAGTGGTTACTGCTGGTAACAGAACGTATATATATATATATATATATATATATATATTTATATATATATATATATATATATATATATATATATATATATATATATATATATATATATATATATATATATATATATATATAATATATAATATATATATATATATATATATATATATTATATATATATATATATATATATATATATATATATATATATATATATATATATATATATATATATATATATATATATATATATATATTAGATATACATGGAAAGAGAAACAATTTGATGCTTATCATTCACAAGTCCTTCCGGGTTTTGTGATCATCTTACTTTTCACTATTATAAACAGAGTAAGTTATTCATGCGTATGTTTTTAATACCGATGCGTATTCATTATTCAAACTATTTGGTCTATATCCATTACTTGAAAAAGGATACTAATAATATTATTCTTATAAACCTATTGCTTTCATATTAACTTTTACCTTAGACATTAGAAGAAATATGTTTATTATTTTAGAGGGAGGATTGAAAATTAATTCTCCAAAGGTCCCACTGCTTGAATATAAATAAGGGGGCTCAGCAAAACTTGTCGTAAGATAATGATTAAATTCACAGAAATGAAACAGTAATGAAACCATACGATGCACCAGGTAATGTTGGCTTGAAAAAATGAATGGCAAATGCATGGAGTGAGAACATTATTTCTCGTTGCAGTATTTTTTTTTTTTTTTTTTTTTTTTTGCTGCGGTTTAGCTCATGGAATTTTCAGTTTTTACTCGTTTAAAAACAGAGGCAGTGCTAAATGACGACACTGAAAAAGTTAGCACCAGTTTGAGATTCCTTTAGAAGTGACTGTTGAACGTGAAAAAAGGAAAATCAAAAGCCACAGCGATGGAAGCACCAATGGTTGATGGAATTACAATTGAAAGGCTGTGGTGCGGAGGTGACAGCATGATTGAACGGTTGCTTAGGCTTTGTGAAATATGTCAGGAAGAGGGAAAGGTTCAAAGGAATGATTGAGAGGAATAATTATCTGGCTCTACATGGGTAAAGGTGATAGAGCTTAGAGCAACTTTACGTTCCTGAGCACACCAGAGTTAGTAGTGCTGAATACTCGCTCGTATACTCGCACAGTTTAATTGCAAGGGAACCTAAATTTCATAGGTGATTAATTTAGTGAAATTGGTGTGGTAAACTTAATTCTAGTACTATGACCACTAGATTTCTGAAATCCATTTTATATTTTGTGGTACATGACGAAAACCGAAAGACAACTGGAAAAATTCTCGATGAAGAGAGAGCAAGAACTTCTAGCATAAGAACTTATAAAACAGTATTTATTGAATCATTATTCACTGAAGTCAAACTTCTGAATCTCACTTTTGTGACGCACTGAATATGACATGAGTCAGGTTGAGTAACATTTCATGAAATCACATTGATAAATTTTGCTGCCTTTCTTCACAGCTTGTCTGTCATCAAGGAGTAGGAATACAGTATTTTGAATGATGAAGGAGGCGGGATTTCATCCCAAGAAGACTCTTTCACTGGAACTCCTACCCAACTTCTGATGAATAAAAATTATATCAGTTATTTATGTTAATATGTAAAGAACGGAATTATGATGGATATCCAATTTTCAATGAAATGCCTTTGATGAAAAAAGCAAAGAGGACAGGTTGCTATTTTTAAACATCAGTTGAATTGATATTGTATATCAATATTGCAGAAATGGCATTGTACTGAAATGATGACGCATCGGAAGCTTTTGGAAATGAATAACGTTTTTAGTACTTGAATGGTGATAGGTTGTTAACCAATTACATATAAAACATTAAAAAAAACTTGTTCATAAGTGTTTGTAAACACAGGGTTTAATACTTGAATCTCTCTCTCTCTCTCTCTCTCTCTCTCTCTCTCTCTCTCTCTCTCTCTCTCTCTCTCTCTCTCTCTCGTAGACAGGCACAAAAACATGTACACGATCTTTGTCGTGTTTATTTGATATAGTTTTCCTGCGCAATACTAAAATGCATACCTGAATGCACACTTATGAAGCAGTCCACTTTATAAGTAACAGAATTACAGTATTTTCGTTTTTCAAGAGTGAGTGCTGATATTATGAGCGTTATTTTTTTCGTGATGGAATATTAATCCGACAATGTGAAAGGATACATAACGAGAAAAATTTACATAATATACCTCTTTGCAATATACTATCACCCGACGTCTTGATATCTTTAAGGTACCAAAAATATTCACCACATGTATATTAATGCTGCAACAGCTTTAACTTTCGGGATTGTGATATCGGAAATTTAGGTCTATCGACGCTTCTCGGCTTATTAAAGTTAAATATGTCGTTATTTAGTACCACATTCGATACATTTTCTGCTCTTTCGTCTTCCCTAGTTCTATACCAGAAATCACTGTTTGTGAAAAATATATATCAAACAAATTATCTGAGGTAATAGTTTTCAGCATATAAAATGAAGCTAAAATCCATGTGACGTGAATACATGAATCTTATAAGTGGCTTCCTAATTAGACATTTTGGATAATTGAATGATGTAACCAAATATTTCACCCCATGTTTCATTAGCGGAGAAGAGGCCCTTGCCAGTAATAAATGGTGGAGAGTCCCACAGTTTATTAGCGAATTTATTTGAATATTTTTTCCAATAATAAAATCGAAGCATTTGTTTTGTGGAGTTCGTTAACTCGATTTTGTTAATCACAACAACTGGAAGCTATCTGATGATGAAGTAACACAGTATTTAACAGTTAATTTAAGTGAACATGTATCCAGCTGTGTAATTAAAAATATGTGTGCAATTCTTTGTAATGCATATCTTATGTCATCATGTTCCCTCTCATGACATTATCTTCCATAAACCTTGCAATACCTAGTCAGCTTAACAACAGATCTGGTTACTTGAAACGTTTACTTTCAAAAGTAAAGGTCATTTTGCTCTAAACAAGGTGATATTTTCATAGCGGCTAATAAAATGTTAATTATGGGCATGTAAACTTATATACTGATGCTCGTACTATAAACAACTCTAAGAGTCTGTTCTAAAATAAAGATTAGCTTTAAGCTACTGTAAAGTATATTTTTATATTACTCACTAAAGAAGTTTTAACGACGTAGGAAAACTATTAGTTAAATTAGGTAAATGAAGTCATCTGGATATTAAATTAACTATTAATGGGAAATAACTGACTGAAGTCAAATAAAAAAATAAAAAACTGACTGAAGTTTACTGAAAAATAAAGTTGAATATATTATGCAAGATAGGTTAATGATGAAATTGCATTAAATTTTAACCGAAACTATCTCTGGAAAAAATTGTGCTTTAAAGCTTACACAGTTGCATGCAAACGCACGTATTATATATATTATATGTATATATATGCATATATATATTATATATATGTATATAACATTAAATTTCTCTACTTTGAAGGAATCTCCTATGCACTTTCTCATAGTGCATATATATATATATATATATATATATATATATATATATATATATATATATATATATATATATATATATATATATAAAACCTCTCACCTTTGAAGGAATCTCCTATGCACTTTCTCACTCATACGATATGCTGGTTCTGCTACATTTCATAAGTTTTCTGAGAGAAGGAGCGTTGGCGTTAAAGATTCTCTGTGTTCTTAGAGACTGGTGAAGGATAAGTCAGAAGGTTTTTCAGGATTCTTGCACGAAGGAAAATCCTGAGAAGACGCAGAGCTATTTATTTTAATTATATGTTTAAAAGGTCTTGGGATCTTTAGGTTATGTATTGTTTAACGGGGATTATTTCCTATTTTTCCATCATCCATCGACTCAAGCGTAATGTTTTCTATTTATTATTCAATGCTCTGTCAAATGGTATAGGATGTTGCCTTTTCTTTGTACATTTATTGTGACTCACCATATTCGACTAATTATCACGTCTGGACCGATTTTAATAACACCTGGATTACCCGCCTGGCAATGGTATTCTAAGGGGAATTAGTCAGAGGATAACACCCAAAACATCTTTTAAGTGGTGAGTTAGGATGAATCTTTGAACAGAAAACTTCTACAGCTTCAGTTTGACCATATACATAAAAAGTATATTCAGTAGGAGTTTGTCAACCTCCTTAAAAATGTTACGATATTCAATCTCCCACGCGTTCTCGTTTACGTTGGTTATGAATCGTTTTACAGTCGCTTACAATGTGCTATCCCGCATTTTCTTCCTCTTCTCCAGCTTCCTGTGACTTAAAAAAAACCATGGGCCCTTTCACTGAGCAGATACTCACCCTTTCAACTGTACAAAGTCATGTCAAAACAAACTCTTTCTTTTTTTCACTCATGCCAATTAGCTTACTCACTTTGCTTTACCTTGGTTTTTTATTTCTTTTTCTTCTACAGCTCGGTTCAGAGTAGACTAACGGGTTATGCTTTATAGATAAATGAACATGGGACATATGTACAGTTCAGAAGAACAGACGGAAAATCCGGTTAATCATTGATCCCTTTAGTTTGACCATGTGTATAGTCTGGCCCATAACGTTGTAGAGCATAATTAAATTTTTATTTTACATGACCAAAAACAGCCATCTTTTCAGTCTTTAAATAACAGTTTCATTCCGAGGTTGTCTTATGTAAGACTTACCTTTTCACGAAACGAGGAGAGAGGGTGGGGACAGAGAATGAAATACAACATGAATGAAACGGAAAATGTCAAGTCTTTCCGTGTGTACAATGCATGGAGTACAATACAGCCAGTGCACGAAGACAATCTTTATTTTTTGACCTACAGGGAATTGCCACACTATTGTAAAATTCTCTCTCTCTCTCTCTCTCTCTCTCTCTCTCTCTCTCTCTCTCTCTCTCTCTCTCTCTCTCTCTCTCTCGACTTTCATTATTGGGCAAGGTACTTGTAGGGATAAACCATTCTGTACTGCAGTGTTAAGTCAAATTGTAGAAAATTGTCAATAACATGTATGTATGTATATATATATATATATATATATATATATATATATATATATATATATATATGTGTGTGTGTGTGTGTGTGTGTGTGTGTGTGTGTGTGTGTGTGTGTATGTATGTATGTGTGTGTGTCACAAAATCTCCAATGTGTTTTGCAGTCAGGGCTAGAATAAAATCCGTTTGCGGATGCTATGAATAACCGAAAAAACTAGTGAAATGAAAGTGGTTTTTATTTTTTTACTGGCAAAACGATGGTGTCACTTTTCACATGAAATGAAAGAAAAAAGATAGGGTTCATCTACATCACGTGCTAATAAAATTAGGGAAAATGTAACCTGTTTTTATATATATTATGAATTGAATTTACTTTTCTATATCCAACTGTTTATTGTTCATTCGTCTACAATCAAGTGAAATTTAATCTAAACCAATTTTGGGTCAAAGACACGGAAGCAAATCCAGTGGAACTGAACTAGGTATTCTAATTTCATTGAAGTGTCGCAAATTTTTTTTTTTATTTTTCATTCATGCAAAGCCTATTCATTAGCGAGAAAAGTTATATGTTAAATGAACCATATACATTTTATAGAAATATAAGTGATTTAAACAATTTTACAATATCTTTGCTCGTATAATTTCACACTTATCTTAAATAGGTATCCCCTCTTCATTCAGGCCATTCCATACTTTTCTTTTTTTCTTTTCTGGTGTCGACTTCTTTTTTTTATTCCCTCTTCCATCAAACTTTTAGCGAAATTCTCTCCAAAATCCGTCAGCATCCCTGACAGATGCGACGCCACGTAATCCTTAACCTGTCAATCTCTCCCAAAACCGTCATCAGCTTTAAAGATTTTTCTCTTTCATTTCCCTCTCAAACATTCTTTTATTTTTCCATGTACGTCTTTTGAAAACATACTTATTTTTATGCTTCTTGTATGTCTTTCAACGCCGGTTTATTTTATATTCTGTTATTTTTGTCCTGTTCGCAAGAGGGGAATCCGCTTTTTTTTTTCTTTTTCCGTATCACTCATAGATTTTTCATGTCTTTTTTACATGTGGACGCTTGCTCAGCTAACCCACTGGTTTCTTTACTATGTTATATTTTAATTTTTATGCTTCAGTAGTAATGATGATGATAATAGATTTTTCTCATATCAGTAATGAAATTCAACAATCCTGTGGCCATCACGATATACCTTTTTATATTTTAAGAGAATAACAATTTATTTTACTTTTTATTCATTAGTAAATTCTTTTCCACTTACTGTACATATACCAGCATTTATTACCGGATGCCCCCCTTTTCCCTAAATTCCAATTCACTTGTAACCGAATTTCATTATCTTTCCATCATGTACAAAAAATTCTCATATCACTTATAGTTGGGCTATGTTCTTTATGGCCTACTTGCTCATATATCCTTACAAACTTGATACCCATAAAACACTTACGCTCAAATGTCTTTTAATATCAAATTTACTTAACCTCTGAACAACATGCTAAGTGAATTTGATATTAAACGACATTTGTAACTTAATTTTTGTGAATATAAAAAATGCCACGGTGCATGTGACAAATATTCACGCATAATAATAATAATAATAATAATATATATATATATATATATATATATATATATATATATATATATATATATATAATATATATGTGTATAAATATATTTGCAAATATTATGCTGTTCGACCTCTCTCCTTTGATTTTGGTAGGAATATAAACAGAACCAAAAGAATAGAAAAAGAAACAAAGATAAGACAGCACCAAGGAAAAGCTTCCTCGGTGGAAAGCGAGGAAGGATGGCTGTTTGTTGTTTGTCGTGTCCAAAAAACCAACCGTCATAATAGCTTTCAAGTTTAGCTTAGGGACATATCCAGCAGGAATGGTTTCACCAGGGCCACCTTTAGTTAGGGTATCTTTAACCTCATTTTTCTCTGAACTGTGTATTGGCGAGTTCTTGTTATTTTTCCGACTGCCCACAAGCTACGAAAGGATGGTTGTTTACAACAAGCAAACCCCCCCTATGCATATTCGACCCAGGTCAGAGAGAGCCAAGCAGTCACCAAGAGAGCACAATCGTTAGTGCTCCTGCTCCCTTTCCTTTGTCTTTTCTAAGTTAATGGAACAGATGAAAATCGCGATTACAGACCCCGAGCGTTGGATGCCAGTGACGCAAGTGATCTGCGAAAGGTCAGTCTGAGGATGACAGTTATTCGCGTTCTTCTGTTATCTCTCCCACTGTCTTTCTGGTTTAATTTCTCTCTTCTTAGTCACTGACTAAAGAATCCTAGTGAAACCATATCCCCTTTATGAAGTCGAGTTCACGAAGTACAATTAGTGTTGCCTAGTGAGATTGCATAAAGGATCCTCCATGGTGTTAACATAATAGTCTCCGTTTAAGATACACCCCTTGCAGTAATTAAGGATTAGTGAGAGGATGTCTAAGTAACAGCCAGGCACACCTTAGAACCTGGTCATACCTTTGTTTGGAGGAGGAATAGCTGCAGAGTACTAGGGAACTGCTTCTAAAAGCATTACTAGAGCGATCAGCTGTTGTGTTACAACCTAAAGTGGGGGAAATATTGTGTCTGAAGGGGGACGAATTGGGGAGCTGTTATTGGCTCATGTAGATTTCCTCACTTTAACCAATTTACTTTGTTGGACTAGGTGATTGATCAATGTGGTTGTTTAATCCATTGGTTCCAGAGTAAAGCAAAATATTCAGTAACCTAGTTCCAACTGGCGACTGAATCTAATTATGTTAATCATCTGTCTTTTGGGGGTAACTTCCAGCCTTAATTGATGGGATTATATGGGTCTTAGGTAAAGTAAGGCTGTATAAATCACAGTAATTAATAATTGAACTAATCCGCTGAATGACCCACGTAAAAGTATTATATGTATATTATAAATTATATATAACATAAATATACATATATGTATATATATATTATATATATATATATATATATATATATATATATATATATATATATATATATATATTTATGTTTTTATATATACATATACTGTATATATATATAATTAATATAAATATATATGTATATATAATACAATTATATACATATATATATATATATATATATATATATATATATATATATATATATATATATATATATATATATATATATATATATATATATATTATTCAATTATGCTTTTGTTAACATGAACTGAATGACGTACCTAATGGTTAGTCGATTTTCATAGGACGCAGCCGTGGTAGGGTAGAGCATTTGACATGCTACCTCATCCGTGGTTAAGTTGTTGATCTCGATAGACATAAATTTAAAAGTGACTTCAATTTATATATTTCACATTACACGATCTTATAATTTTCATTATTTTCATTATTTTCAATACAACTCAAAACGTGCGAAAATGTGCAAGTAATAAGGCGAATATGCAAATTGCGCCGAACAAATTGCTAATATCTGGGAAAACAAAGATTCAGTGGAGAAAAAATAAAAATAAAACATAAGTAACAGATAAAAAGAAATGACTTTGACAAACGTAGCTTCCTCCTGGGAAAACACTCCCTAGATATAAGCTTTGTAATAAAACGTAACTTTCATTTCCAACGAAGATAAAGGAATTACCATATGGTGTCTGGTTTCTCTTAATTAAGTCAATTAGCTTTTTGGGACAGAGAACTCCGAAATATAAAACAAATGCAGTCAGCGTTTCCTCCCATATGATTGGGCGTCTTTAAACTTATTATATTTCTCACTTTCCTCTTGAGAGCCAACGCTTGGATGACCCATGACCTGGTGTCATTTATTCTTCTTTAGTTTAATCATTTCTCCCCTCCAAATGATATGCCTTCCTCTCCAGTTGGCACCCTCTTCTTATTTGCATTTCAACCTTTGATTTTAGGTGGTTTCACGTCGGGAAATTCGCGAGCAGATCATTAGGAGTAATTTACCCTGCATTCCCTCTGGACGCACTTTGGTCACATACTAATTGCGTAAGGAGTAGTGGCTGCTGTATCATTTCTACAGGATCAAACATAAGATATAAAAAAGAGAAATAATAATGTCAAATAGTACTCATATACCTCTGCTTTCCTTTGATATTTCGATTGTATGTGTAGCCATGCGCTTGCAAACATACTTAAACACACAATACATACGTTTTTAAAACTTTTTTCCTTTTGCTCTTTATGACAGCATGTCCATAAGATCATTAATATTAGGAATTATGTGTCTTCATATGATGTGATACTGACGGTATATCGTTCTAATATACTGATATGTTTTCAGGTAGCTAAGTTATGCAAAGGGAGCAGGCGAAGATAGGCGAATAAAAAGTCTTCATAATTCATGAATATATTATTTGGAGATTGAATTAAAATTGGGCAGGCCATCCCTCAAGAATAATGTTTTACAATGCACCACTAATAAATTTCTGTATAACATTAGTAAGATGTTTAAAACATGAGATTATATAGAATTCCTCTAACAGAATTGGATTAAATCTCACGAACTCTATAAAGGGTAAGGAAAGTAATTAGGAATATATCGAATAATATATGAGGGTTAGTGTGAATAATAATCCTTATTCAGTAAAACTGTTCTTTTGCGCCTAAGGAGATGAAAGATTAGTTTGAATCAAGAGGCATCATTTAAAATCACAATACAAAAATATTACCTTCAAATAAGATTCACCTTAACACCACAGCTATGTTTAGAGGATAAAAAATATAAAAAAGAAATAATGCCAGATATTACTCATCTCCCTAACTGTTTCTTTTGCACACACAGATTTACAAAATTTTTAAACTTATTTTCTTTTTACTCGTTACAATGCACGTGTATAAGGTTATTAGTGTCAGGAATTGAGTCGCCTCATAAGATGATGTCTTGATTGTACGTAGATGCGTTTACAGGCAAAGTTATGCAAAGGAGCAAGTGAAGACAGGTGAATAAAAAGATCTTGTTATTCATTAAATATGTTATTTGTAAATGGAAGTAAAATTAGGTGACCTACGGAATGTTTTTTAAAAATACACCCGTCTTAAACTTCAGTTTAACATTTGTAAGGCGTTTAAGTATCTTGTCAGGGCGGACTTCTCTTGGCAAATCAGGAACACATGAGAAACATCTACTTGGTAAATGACACTGACACCACTCCTGGAAGTGAAATAATTCCAGATGAGACTACTAATAAGGTAGTATTTCTCTTGGGACGAGTTAATACTCATGTGAAATGGGTTCCATTACTCCAATCACTTTTAACAAGGGAATGGCGTTAGTCTATGCACTTCTAGCAAGGGACACACGGGCACTGATAAATACACCGTTGCACAGGCAAATGAGAAAAAGGACTGAATTAAATTATGACTTCTGAGAGAGAGATATTGAGTTAGAGAAAAAGTTACACTGGCTTGGCACTAACTCTCGAGTCACAGAACGTACTGCACTTTGCTTCCTTGGGATGCTTGTATAGAAGATTATCCACTTGCGGTAGATCTTAAATATCTCATGATGACGTCTGGTTCAAAGGTTAAAGCTCTCCAAGTGCATGAAATGATAGCCTGCGAGGCTCAAGGGCTCAGTGCTTCAACTGGCAGAGCCTTCGGCTCATACAGACTGACTGACGACCTCTGTCGTCTGGTCCTTTTTATGGCAGAAATTGTGCTGCAGACTTGGCTTGCGGAGACGGATGCGGCCTATACCTGCGATTAGAGAGAAGATCTTTGGCCAGTACTTTGAAAATACAAAAAGGTTTAATTAGGTTTAGGCTTGGCTAGTGGGGGATCAGTCATTATCTTTTCCAGGTGCTTTCCCTGGCGTCTCATTAAGTAGGAGAAAGCAGAACACTCCCTAGAAATCTCCTGTCATTTCTTATATTGTAGCTATACTTAACCCTCCCCCCCTTAATACAATGGAAAAATTTTTGAATTATTAAGAATTAAACGATGCAGCGGCGTGAGTTCGTGAGAGAGAGAGAGAGAGAGAGAAAAGTTTTCGTAAACATTTTTTTTGTATCTTTTTTCAGCATTTTCTTTTTTGAGTGCGAAAATAAACTTTTTAATTGTTGAGCAACAGTCTGACTCGGGAACTGCTTGCCACGAGAATAGAGGGGTTTTCCATTTACCGTTAATAATGGTTGTTTATTTCGAAGAAATATTTTTTAGATTTGCTTTTGCAGATGGAAACCAATTCAAACCTAATCTTTGGTACTTGCTTTTAATGGCATTTAGAGACCTTCCTTCTGCGTGATAACCATTGGTCCTAGTTATCATGCCGGTTAATGGGTTATGTTTAAAATTACTCTGAAGCACAAATTAATTACTTAGCTTTCCTGACTTAAACATTATTCATATGCATTTACAAGACTATTGGTTTTCGATGTATTTTGAATTCATTAAGAGTTGTGTGTATTTGTAAGTATTACTCGTTTTCTTCATATATGGACAGTCTTTCTTTCTTAAATTTGCATTGCTTCTTGCGCTTATCCCGTAATTCATTCATCTAATTCAGCGCGTTAAAAGGCCAAGTCGACATTCTGATCCGTATCTGTATGGAGGTTGAATCCAATATCCCGAATACGAATAATAATCAAATGCCTCCATTCGTCAACCATCCAAGTCAACATTCAGTATTTTATTTTCCTGGTTTCAATTAACCTTCATAGTATTACTTCTGCTTAATTTAATCTCACCTTTCTCAGTTTCGATCATTAGCCATCTATTTACCTCCGGCAACGCATAAGAAAAGGGGTTATATACGTATTAACGTCGTGTGTGACTAATTTCAATCACATTATTATTATTATTATTGTTATTATTATTATTATTATTATTATTATTATTATTATTATTATTATTATTATTCAGTGAACGTCGACAAAGATAAATTATATAAAATCAAATGGAATTTTAATCCATTCTTATAACCATTCGCCCTGCGGAACCAAAAATAATTTTTGTCTTCCATTTCATCTTTTGTTGCTACGGGCTTGATATTGAGTAAAGCATTCTTTGCAACAAAGAAACACTCAAGACTTACATCGAACAGGCGAGAGTGCCATTGCAACATTGCAGAATGCACTGTTTGACAGCGATAACGTTGCACTGGATGGAAGTTGTTTCGAGCCCTGAGCACGATTGCGAGGACGCTGAAAGTTTAATCCCTTAAGGCTTACATTTCGA
This sequence comes from Macrobrachium rosenbergii, assembly GCA_039081455.1. Lineage (NCBI taxonomy): Eukaryota > Metazoa > Arthropoda > Malacostraca > Decapoda > Palaemonidae > Macrobrachium > Macrobrachium rosenbergii. The sequence continues at coordinate 27,822,912 of JANJGK010000034.1, forward strand.
ATTTCGAATTAGTTTCCTGCAAACCGTTGTTAGAAACTATTTTCATTTTGTAATGTTGTTGCTAAGTTCATTATTTGACTTGGTTTCCGAAATGTAATATTACACATATAATTTATATTTTTCTGATTTATGCTTAGTGTATGACATTTGTTATCTTCTGTTATCAAATAAATGCCAATGGAATGTGGAAATCAGTCATCTAATATTAAGTGCCGTAAGATTAAAAATAAAGACTAATGCTCACATACCAAATTTATATTTCTTGATGACAAATTGAGAGAAAATAGTTTTTCACGTGAAAATCACGTAAAACTAACCAATAATAAAAAATTGTTAACTGGCTGGACCACTTCTAAGATCGTAGGTCGTTAAAAGGCAATCAGTAGTATTACTTTTTTACGATACTATGCCGTGTGTACTTTCCTTTTACTACCTAAAAGGAATTTGGACTGAGGCTACACATTCATATACACTTTTTTTTTCTTTTTTCTATCTCGGCTCCCCCTGTCCATTCTATATTTCAAAAGGATAGCGACAAATTTCTTTTTGGTAGGAGTGGTGGGTTGAGTGGACCACACATGGGCTCATGAAATTTCAAATATTGGTGGAGGATAATTTTTTTTTTTTTTTACTTTTGTGAAGATAGGTGTAATTTGAGTGTCTTGCGGTCATATTCGAATCTGCATCGTTAAATATAAATGTTCTTTAACCATTTAACGGTTGAGGTGTACATTTACCTTACTTGTTGCTAAAAACAATTCAAGAAGGATAGTAATGGTGGATCGAGCAGAAATATTTTCAGATGTAACTAATATTATAGGTCTTCAAAACCTTACACGTAAAACAAAATACTATGGGCATGAAGGGCTTACGTATCATGAAAAAAACAGGCTATAATATTTTTATGTTATGGAAAAATAGTGTTGGAACACAACAGTTTATTAAGGCTTATGTGACATTTATAATCCAATAGCTTTTATAAAAGTCCAAGGTACAGTATATCTCATGGATCTTTTTTATTTATTTATTTTCTGTTTATCGATATTTCCTTATCGTTAAATTTAGAATTTGATAAATAAACTCTCTAATAAAACGAAACATCCGTTTTCCCTTGATCAAGTCAACTAGATTTTTTGGGAAAGAGAACTCCGAAATATAAAACAAATACCGTCAACGCTTCTAACCCCAGATGATCCGGTGCCTTAAAACATCTTCTGTTTCTTCCTTTCCTCATTATAGTCACACTTTGATGACCCATGACCTGGTGTCATTTATTCTTCTTTAGTTTATTCATTTCTCCCCTCCAAATGATATGCCTTCCTCTCCAGTTGGCACCCTCTTCTTATTTGCATTTCAACCTTTGATTTTAGGTGGTTTCACGTTGGGAAATTCGCGAGCAAATCATTAGAAGTAATTTATCCTTCATTCCCTGTGGACGCACTTTGGTCATATATTAATTGCGTAAGGAGTAAGGGTTGCTATATCATTTCTACAGGATCAAACATAAAATACAAAAAGGAGAAGTAATGATGTCAAATATTACCAATTTCTCTTCCAGTTCATGGGATGTTTCGATTGTGGAGGTAGCCATACGCTTTCAACATACTTATGTACACCAATACACTTTTTTCATTATACTCTTTATGAATGCATGTCCATAGGATTATTAACATTTAGAATTACGTGGCCTCATATGTTGTAATCTTGACGGTATATCAGTTTAATATATCGGTGTGTTTTCAGGTAGTTAAATTATGCAAAGGGAGCAGACGAAGATAGCTGAATAAAAAGTCTTCATAATTCATGGAATATATTATGTGGAGATGGAATTAAAATTATGCAGGCCATGCCTACACAATAACGTTTTAAAATGCACCACTAATAAATTTCTCTGTAACATTCATAAGACGTTTATATCATCAGACCATATCGAATTCCAGTGACTAAAAATTAAATGTCACGAAGTCTACAAAGGATGAGGGAAGTAATTAGAAATATATCCAATAATACATGAGGGTTAGTGTGAATAATAATCCTTCTTCAGTAAAACTGTTCTTTTGGGCCTAAGGAGAGAAAAGTCTGGTTCGAATTAAGAAGCATTATTTAAAATCACACAACAAAAATATTACAGCCAAATAATGTTCACCTCAACACCACACAGTCATTAAAGTAAAATTTGATAGGAATACTGGAGTTTACAAAATTATAGGCTGCACCACCTACGTTAGGAAGGAGCTTTGAAACCTAAAGCTCTTAGCTAAGATGGGCAACGTCACTACGTTCACAGGTGGCGAAAATGCTGAAATGGTTCTACATGCAAAGAGAATGCAGATGTATTGAATTGTTGAATTTATGAGAGTATGCAAACGCTTGAAGTTAACCGTAAATGACATTTCTCTCTCTCTCTCTCTCTCTCTCTCTCTCTCTCTCTCTCTCTCTCTCTCTCTCTCTCTCTCTCTCTCTCTCTCTACATGAAAGCATAGTTATTCATTCGTATGTATAAAAGCCTTTGAAAAGTTCTGTCATTCATATTAATATGATAAAGCGCTAGTAGTCAGATGCCTCTACTGGAATGCGGTTAAATGTACAGATTCTATGAAGAGCTGTTTCATTTATATATTTTTATATTTTGTTTTATTTATATTTTATTTATTTGCATTAGATGAACTAAATTTAAATTTATTTATTGTATAAACAGCTGTATTTTTAGTCATTAAGAAAGACATGGAGGAAGCAAAAAGGAAGAGTATTATGGTGAAATATTATCCATTTAATGTCCCAGTGAGAGCTTGGATAAACTGAGGAGAAAAGTTAGTAAACTGAAAATAGTACTTTATTTTTAATACATAATTTAATTTTTTATACTGTTAATGAATTTGTTGAACTGGTAAAGATAAATTTGGTGTTCTGACCATTTCTCGTTTTATTAGTATAGACAGTCAAGAAAGTAACATCATACTTTGTTTGAAGAACTGATGAAAATGTCGAGTCGGGTCTACCATCGAAGCTTTGACTTGAATAGATTCTTGTGACTACAAGCATCAAAACAACCGGAAGTACTAAGGCCAAGAAGGAAATTGGCGATCATAAAGGTTGTGGCTGTATCACTTAATTCAAGGCAGTAAGAGTCTGTGTGAGGACTGAAGATTTAAAGCCTAATGCCTCGGGTAAGACGGCAGGGGGCAAATGTTCACTGATGCTGCTATGGAAGGTGAATTCTACACTAAATTTTTTTTTGAGAAATATTAAATGGATAACACATAATACAAACATTAAGTGCTTGTTGTTTGTCATTTCTCATTCAGCTTCTGATTCGTAGGATCTATTCTGTATTTGTAATAGTCTGAAATAGTTGTAAATTCAAATTGAACATCTAATCAGTGTTAATTAGGCAGTTTCTTTTATAGAAACAACTGCCTCCGATACGCTAAAAAGTCCACCAGTATCCATTTAGTGCAAATGGCTATTTCTCATTAATTCACTATGGCAGTAAATTAAATTCATATTTGAGATTCGGTAAAAAGTTCGAAGTCACATAAGAATAGATAAATGTAACATCCTCCGTCAAGGAATATTTAACTATATTATATATATATAATATATATATATATATATATATATATATATATATATATATCTGTATATTGTAAAATCATACGTATCTTACACCTGTTATTATGGTACTTTCTTGTTCCGGAATTCATTTTGGTAAGTCAACCGGTTAAAAGGCCAAAATCTACATCCTGATCTGGATCTACACTGAGGTCGAATAAAAAAATTCCAGAGTACGTATATGAATCAGCTGCTTCCATTTGATAATCATCCATAAGAACATTCAGTACTCTATTATCCTAGTTTTCAGTTACCTGCATAACCTACTCTTGCTCCTATTCAATCCCAGCTTCCTCATCTTGCGACCTGAAATGTGCAGAATTGCGTTTTCAGTAATTTGCACATTCCAGAGCTTCATTGGGTTATTATTATTATTATTATTATTATTATTATTATTATTATTATTATTATTATTATTATTATTATTATTATTTTTTAGTAGTAGTAGTAGTAGTAGTAGTAGTAGTAGTAGTAGTAGTACAATGAAAATTAATAGTTATGAAATCAGTAACCTTAGATAACAGGGTTCGGTGATAGTGCAGAGTTGGACCTTTCTTGACACTTACAACGATCCGTCTTTTAGGAGAAAACACAATTTTGCCTTCAGGTCTCATGTTTTCTATTTTCTTTGGACCTGCTATAGAGTAATGCATTCTTCATATCAAAGAAACAACGCCAACTTACGTGTGAAAGCGAAGGCGAATGCCTTGAATTCAATAACGTCGAGCGAACAGGCGAGAGGGCCATTGCAACATCGCAGAATGCACTGTTTGACAGCGATAACGTTGCACTGGATGGAAGTTGTTTCGAGCCCTGAGCACGAAGCGAGGACGCTGAAAGTTTAATCCCTTAAGGCTTACATTTCGAATTTCGAATTAGTTGCCAATGTGGAAACAGAGGGTGAAATTCGGAGGCTACTCGCTTGTGCCTGCAGACCGTTGTTTAGAAACTTTTTTTATTTTTTTTTTTACACCGTTGATGCTAAGTTCATTGTTTGATTTCGTTTTGCGGACTTATTAGATTGCATGAGTGTATTTCGTATTTCTCGATTTATACTTGACGTATGAAGTTCATTACCATTTGTTATTAAAAAGATGCCAGTTGTACGAGGAAACCAATGATCTAATATGAATTCTCGAGTGATAAGAGAGAGAGAGAGAGAGAGAGAGAGAGAGAGAGAGAGAGAGATAATGACACGTAAAGAAAATAAGTTATTTTCACGTGAAATTCACTTAAAAAGAAAGAGCGTGTAAAAAACTATAATTGTCAGGGTCACTTCTACATGCGTTGCTCGTCGCAAGGTAATCATGATAAAAATACTACCCTTATTGCTATTTGATACGGCTATGCTGTATGTACTTTACTTTTACTGCCTAAAAGGACGTAGGGCCAAGGTTTTCTGTAATCTCTGTCCTTTATATATTTCAAAAGGTAACGATAGTTTTTTTTTTTTTCTTCTTTTTTGTCAGGGAGTTGGTTGAGTGTGGCTATGGACCAAACTCACGAGATTTCAAGATAGAGCGAATTCTAGATATGGTTTGAAGGTAAACTTTTTTGTCTATGGGTGAAGATATACGCAATGAGTACTATCTAGCCATATACTATTTTTCATACTGGTGTATAAAAGTTCTTTATGAATTTAACGATTGAGATGAATATTTACTCGCCCTATTACCTTGAAACAGAGATATTTCTGCTTGACAGGGTAGACAAATATCTATTTGCAACTGATTAGATGCAACAAACATTATAGGACTACAGCACGTAGGAATTAGGATATAAAATTTAGGCCGTAACCAAAACTATGGGACCTGTGAAGTTGAAATGTTGTTAGGAGAGGGTAGAAAGTAATTTAGAATAAAGAGAAGATAAACGGAGGCACGGTAAAATAAATGAAAGGGGTTGTAGTTAGGAGTTAAGGGACGTTGCAAAACAACTTAATGCATGCAGTGCACCGCCTGAGGTGCACTGACGGCATTTAACCCCTTACTAGGTTCTTCAGCACTAAGGGCATAAAGGGTATACGTTTCGTGCAAAAGTATTAAAGTTTTCATTTCACGTAAAATTAGTTTTGGAACACCGGTATTTTAGTTAAGCTTCTAAGACATTTATAATTCAGAAAGATGACAAAAGCATTTATGAAAATCCAGGGTGCAGTTTATGTTTAGATATTTATTTATTTATTATTTATCGATAAACTCTCATTGTTAGTTACCTTTTTCTCGAATGTGAAAAGTCTGTGTTGAAAATTGATTTTCAATCTCTTGGCCTTTTATGGCTAATGTACCCTTGTATTCAATTCGGGGCTTATTGTATAAAATTGAAAAAACTCTTCCGTCGTTGTTGGTGGATCAGAGTGCAAACATTTCTTTGAAATTTTATTTATGGGAAGTGATTCGATGTTAATGTGAATATTTTTTATTCCCACATTATGCTAAAATTTTTAAGCTCATCTTTTGTTGCAGACATTTAAAATGAAATTACAAGTAGGAATAAAATAAAATAGCAATAACAAGGAATGAATTAGAGTGGAATAATAATAATAATAATAATAATAATAATAGTGTTGATGATAATTAATTTTTTTTAAAGTTCATGCATTTCAGCACGATTTCGATGTGGTAGACATTTTTAATCCCCTAAACCAAAATAATACCTTTTACGGATTATTCACTATTTTATGAAATGCAAATTTAGTCTATTATCCCCTCATCACTTTTCGGAATCGTATTATAATAGATTATAAACTCAGTAACGAGCACGGATTTCCTATAACCAATCGGGTTAACTGGCTACAAATAAAAGGAAATAAAAAAAAGAAAGAGTGCTTATCTTTCAAACAGCGATTTAGTAGTATTTTGAAAATGTTGTTTTATAGCTTGCACAAATCTTTTCAGTACTGAGCTGGGATTCAACTTAGTAACCTGTGCGTATGTAAGTATGTGTGTATGAATATATACATAGATTCGTATATATATATGTGTATATATATATAATTTATATATATGTGTGTGTATGTGTGTATATATATATATATATATATATATATATATATATATATATATATATGTATGTATGTATGTATGTATGTAAATTTCTAGCTCATTTCCGGACCGAACTCCGGTCTTTCAAGTGACACCCCTGGCCGATAGCTATTGGCCTGGACTCTCACTTGAAAGACCAGGGTTCGGTCCCAGTGTGAGTTGGAATTTATTTTTGTGTAACACGTTCTTGTGTACATTTCCATATATTATTTTATATATATATATATATATATATATATATATATATATATATATATATTTATATATATATATATATATATATATATATATATAAATGGATGTGTGTGTGTGTGTGTTCCACATACTCTGAAATGCATTGAGCAATTTCACCCAAACTTCGTATACTTATGACTTACCATCTGGGAAAGAACACTATGGGGGTAAGACATCACTGGCACCAAAGCGGGGGATGCGTGTGTGTGGGAAGATATTTGTGTCTAATCCATAGTTTTCGAGGTTGCTGGGATGAATAGTGACACTCCCGATACCCTTCAAGTTCAAGTTCAGCCCTGATAGGAAGTGGGGTGAGAAGGGGGTGGGAATCTAACCCATAGTTTTCGAGGTCCCTGAGAAGATTAGTGACACTCCCGATACCCTTCAAGTCCAAGTTCAGCCCTGAAAGGAAGGGGGGGGGGGGGGGGGTGAGAAGCGGTGAAATATAAAATGTCAGTAATGCTGGGCAGTGTAACTGAAGCAACTATATTAACAGGAATGGGAGAGAGAGAGAGAGAGAGAGATAGTTTATCGGTTGTCATTCAGATTTCCTGGGCAGCGCTGGGTTGGTCAGCTAGTGTATATTATATATATATATATATATATATATATATATATATATATATATATATATATATATATATATATATATATATATATATATATATATATATATATGATTCACGATCGAAGTGGACATCTGCGTCTGTGTTTGTGTTATATATTCCGCTAAGACAACAAGCAGTGAATTATGTAAACTGTAGTTTGTCGATTGCAGCCTTGCAAAGTATCAAAAGCGGCCCCTCTAAAGAAAAGTGTTTATCAAAAGAATGTTTGTAATTATATATTATTTTTAATATTTTTCTCTTTAATCATTTTATTTCCCACCCTCCGTAAAGAAGCCGTCTTCTGATTCTTACAGAATTCTTTGGCTACAGTGGTCCATCGATTTGTTTACACATTAATACATTACTCGTAGTAGTAAGCATTGGGATTCCCAGTCTCACAAATGCTTTATTGGTATTTACTTCCAGAATGTGGAAATGTTATTTCTACGGTTTTAAAACTTCTCCGACTTACTCTTATTTATGAGAGCAGATTTTCTACTCTGTGTATTAGAGCAGATTTTCTGATCACTTTTGGAAAAATCATACATATTCTCTTTTTTTTTAAGGACAAATTTCTGCCTTTATTTAGAGCATCTCGATAGTAACTGTCTCTGCAAGATATGTAAAAAATGCGCCGAAGTTTCTTAGGCGCAATCGAGATTTCTATATAGCGTATGATCAAATAATCAAGGCCACCGAAAATTGATGCATCTTTCGGTGGTCTCGGTATAATGCTGTATGACCCGCGGCCCATGAAACTTTAACCACGGCCCGGTGATGGCATATCCTATATCATTGCCAGATCCACGATTATGGCTAACTTTAACCTTAAGTAAAATAAAAACTACTGAGGCTAGAGGGCTGCAGTTTGGTATCATTGATGATTGGAGGGTGGATGATCAACATAGCAATTTTCAGCCCTCTAGCCTCAGTATTTTTTAAGATCTGAGGGCGGACAGAAAATTGCGGACGGGCAGAAAAAGTGCGGACGGACAGACAAAGCCGGCACGATAGTTTTCTTTTACAGATAGCTATAAGTAAGTAAAGATGCTCCTCCAATGTTTTTGCCAAACTTCATGAATTATATTCCTACTAACAATAATTACATCTCTGCTGTGTAAATTACCAACTTCATCAACATTAAAATCAAATCAAAAGTTTTCAAGGGAATACGCTTAGCTTTAAGAACAACCAACGATTATAATAATAAATAATAAAAAAGATCTTATATTATTTCATGACAGAGAACAAACAAACCTTGTTTAAGATTAGAACTGAAATAATTGACAGGAAAATGATAATTGGAATTGGGACTTGGATACATGAAAAGGGAAGAGAACCTATCAGTGTGAACATTTTGTTGTGGAAACCAAGAAAAAATGATAGAACTTCAGCGGTAGATTCCAAATGATGGAGTCCATATTATTTATATTTAAGCAATTCCTGGGATAACCAAGACTCGGAATTAATTATCAGACCATTGGCCCTTAACCCTGTAAGTAGCTGCAATAGAAACAAGTCCCAAAATCAGACTAATCTATGATGATTCCAACAGGAAGTGAAATATTTGCATCATAATCAATGTATGTTAATGCCTCTACATAAAATCACGCTGTGATATCCCGTTAGAAACCTTCTCACGACTTTCAGGTTAAAAATTCCTTCTTAAATTGTAATTAAATCAAAGATAAGCAATAAATTCAAGAACTCGGGAATTCATAATCTTTTTTTGCATTAGAGCAATAATTCACAGTATCTTCTGAAATGCTTCATAAGAGTGAAAATGTTAATGAATTGTAACTGACGACAGAGTTCAAATGATTGAGTGCTGTGTTGAACGCCCATGAATCATTGCTTGGTTTTTCGGGCTACATTTCAGTTTGTGAATCCGTTTAATGATTGGAATTCCTTAGTTTTCAGATAATTTTGGAATTCCTTAGTTTTCAGATAATTTAATGCAATGCAATTTAATGGGCTTCTAGATATAATTCATTTGAAACAAGTTTTAACTATAACAGCAACAACAACGTCAACAATATCAACAACAACAATAATAATAATAATAATAATAATAATAATAATAATAATAATAATAATAATAATAATTAGGAAATTGGTGATGATGGTTATGATAACAATAGACTGGAGCAAGCAGTGCAAAACACTGTTTAACTCAAATAGTCAAAACAATTTATGACATGAGTATTATGAATGAGCTTTAGTCTGCATATTAATGAATTTGTGTCTGTGCATTTGTAAGTTTTCAAAAAAGTTATTAATTCACCGTATAATATTAAAACCTAATTTTTAAAAATCAGTGTTAAAAAAAGCCGTCATAATTAATTTTATATGTTCAAAAGTGCGCTCAAAGAAAAGGATTAATACCGTGCGCATTTTTAAAAAATAATTTCTTTTCTGACAGTGTGTGGATATATTCAGCTTTTGAGTCTTGGAGTTTTTCTTCGGTTTCAGTGTCGGGAGAAAGGGCAACTGGCTTTTTATGTAATGATCCAGGTCAAAGTTTAGGTTTTGAAGTTGCGAGTGTTGCATGTTTTATGTCTAGGAAGGATCAACAAAAGTTTGCGATGAATATTCTACGAAGGAAAGGAGAAAATAACTGGTATCGTGAAGAGGTAAATACTTTTTTCCCTTAGTTTCTGAGATCCATAAACACTTGTGTGCAGACGTACACGATATATGTATATAATTTATATATATAATGATTACATATCAATACACATAGAAATCTGTAATTCTATAAACAAACCCGTTATTATATTACAGTACTTACATTATTCGTAGATCTGCGATATGTCAAAACCTAACATTGCCATTTTCTTATTTCTGTCTTCACATGCAAGCTTTTATTGGTGCTTCCAAAACGTGAAAAGTTGTCAGTGGTCCTGTGCGCTGTCATTGAAGCCCCAAACTCTGGGCTCCAGTTTCTTTTGGGGGATGCTGCCGATATTACATAAGTCTCTCTCTCTCTCTCTCTCTCTCTCTCTCTCTCTCTCTCTCTCTCTCTCTCTCTCTCTCTCTCTCTCTCTCTCTCTCTTCTTGTCTCTTATGCTGTGTGACAATCTCTTTTAGTAGTTTAAAAACGAGTATCGAGAGACTTTCAAGGCATGAAATAATCGTGTTTTCACAAAGAGGAAGAAAGTACATTTAATCATATTTTACTTTGTTTTGGATTAGAAATTTGGTAACTGAAGTATAAGATTACCATAAGTTATATTTCTTCCCGGAGGTATTGAGAATGCAGCAGTAAAACTGCCTTTATATTCATATGTTTTATGCAAATGGACTTACATATCTCCCTTAAATTTTCTTCACAATATTTTGATCATATCGATTTGGGATGAAATTTTACAAAATTCTCTCCCACACTGCATGCTTCAAATATGGCTAAAACTCAGAGGTTCATACTTTGAACTCAATTATTCAGAACTATAGCGTTGAAATAAAAGTATATATTACGATATTCCAACCGGATTTCTGGGAAGCTCATATATTTTAGAAACCACTCACTATTCAAATGATTTCAAATAGATTTCTGCAGTTTTATTCCCATTTCGAATCGAATGGGCATGCACTTTTTCAGCTTCGTTTTTATACGGCATGATTCGCCCAGCCGTGCCCTTCACTCTCTTCCTGAAACTTTATTATGAATGGCACATCTGTTCCATAATGATGCGAACCTGATCTTTGAAGTTGTGACGCCAAAAAATCTCTCGGTTATCGATCAGTCTCCTCCCCATTAAGCTTTTCATTGCAAGGTGAGAAGTCTTTCTTATGTACTGCTCTTTTGGCTTCTGTACTATAAAAAGATCATGATTTCAAAGTGAATACAATTTTGAAGATTGCAAAGGCCTGCTCATTGCATGATGAAACGGTACTCAAACAGTAAATATTTCTTGACGTAACTTATAATTTTAAAGAATGTTGTTACGTATTAAACATTCAAACGAAAGTCCTGGGACATTTTTGATAATAATTTCCTTTAATTTACGTCCCTTGTACAATCATGTTCACTAAGTAAAGGTTAATATGGAGTAAATATAAATATAAAAAATCATGAGTAAATACCTCTTCCAACGTCGTTAATTAAGAGAAAAATGTTGATGATTTTCAGACAAAATACATTGGAATTTCTGGTGGGCAATGGGCCAAGGAAGACTGCCTTAGATTTTCGGATCAAGCATTTTTATTCTTTGGCGCTGGAGGACTTATTACCATTTTTTTTTTCCAAACAAAATATTTGGTCTACAGTTGTAATTTCTACTTTATACTTCCGACAATTTACTGGTAAGAGTTGTTCACAACGGAAAAATTTAGTTGAGGACGTAATAAAAACAACTATGTCGTAAAATTTTACTTCTATGACCGATTTCCTGTAGCCTTAAAATCTTCCATTCTTTAGCAAGATTTTCTATCTTTTCATTAGGATTATTAACATTAAGAGGAATTATTTTTATTTTAACTTTTTCTTTTTTTCGAGCCTGGACTAGAGAAAGGGAGTGGGCTGACCATCCTCATTATACATGAGTGCAATAGTCATGCATTCATTAATATTTGTATTTTAGTAAGACACTAAATAAAGATGGTAGGGAAACAGGACTAGGAAAAAATAGTTTGGTACAGTACATTTTCATCGGGGAAAATCGTGAGATAACCGTTTCAGCATTACGAAATAGAAATGTAGGATATTGATAATGCTAAGATGAAATATGAACTCGACGTTTAATTTTCTAAAAAATAATTCTAAAAAAAATAGTTCAAAAGGAAAATTTTTAATGAAAAAAATTTGAAGTAAATAAGATTTTGTTTTGATAAAGTAATGAAAGCAGGTGCTGGCCTGAATAAAAAATGTCCAGGGAAGAATTTTAATCAATATCAGGGGAGGAGGTTTGCATTGGATATCGAACATACGTAAACTATGAAGCAAATGGCTTGTATTTCAACATTCCATTATTTTGCAGAGCTCTGCAGAAGAGATATGCATAATTTCAATCCCGTGTTTAAAGGGTCTTCCCGTTTTCAAGTCAGTTCTTTTTCTGTGAGAGATCTGTTTCCTATTCTTTTACTTCGGAAAATATTTTTTTTTTTTTTTTTTTTTTTTTTTTTTTTTTTTTTTTTTTTTGCTGTAGAAAAAAAATGACTTCCCGTTAATGATATTGAACAGAGAACCGAAAAACCGAAACAACTCTTAAGTAAATTTGACTGATTTCTCATCACGCTGAAAGGGCCATATTACTTAGAAAGGCAAAACATCAGTAATACGCAAACCATTCCCTTCATCCAGCTGCTGACCTAGAACACATTTTAACATTTAACAAAAATATCTAATCTGTAAAGGAAAAGGGCTGAATCTCGGCGCCCTAATTAAATTATGTTCATAATTATATGCGATTTATGTTGCTCTGTTATGTGACATACTATGATTATGTTCTCATATTATAATACATCTTTTTATTTAGGGGGAGGGAGAGAGAGAGTATCGTGTTTCGAAAATAGTGCGTCAGTTAATATGTGCGGATAATCTAATATTGTTATTCTAATTGTATAAATATTCATATGAAAGTACTCTTAAAGGTAGCCGCCACAGCACAAAGTATCAATCGTAAAAACATTTAAAATCTGAGCACAGAAAATAACAATTAAGTATGTTCATGGGAAACACTAGGCAGATCCAAAGATTTACTCATAATTTGCGATCAAGTACAAAAGGTATCTGGATGAAATATGCTGTTACGCTAATCTATTATTTTTTTATAAGTTATCAGTAGCTTAAGACAAAAATAAGTGCCTCGTCTCCCGTTTTTAATCACACCAACCAGCGGTGTAATAATAATAAAGTGACTCAGAGAGAAGCCGCATCAGAGGTCTTACTCAGTTTGAAAAATTATTCATGCTTATTTGGGCTGGGTTGTTATTTTTTTTCACAAACTATGATATCAGTAGAGACAGATGATAGATAAAGAGCTTAATAACTGGATAGACAAAAGTGAAATATAAAAGGAATATAATAACTAAAACCGATGCATATGATTCGAAAAAGACGATTAACAACTTTATTATTGATTTGCAAAAGTATACTAACACTAACGAAACTGGAAGGGGATGATGTATTCCACCATTCTTTTTCTTCTGGTTGTCAGCCTGTCTGTCTGTACGTTCATAATATACATCTAATAATGGTAACGATTTATTAGAGTGACATTTCGTCGATGGCTGGGTTATGGACCAGTGGAAGATTAATGAGACTTTGAGATGGGGAGGTATCTGGATGCCTATTCAGCATTTTTCTTTTTGTGGTGGTGGTGGTTTTTCGGGGCCTGAGAGTGGGAATAGGGGGTTTGGGGGAGCTTGGTGTGGAGATTTTCTCAGTTCTTCCGATTTCTGAAGGAGAATGATGTTATCAAATGAAGGACGCTTTTTCATGGTCTAAGAATTGTTTTCATCGAGTGAGGAAGTTTTTCATAACCTCCACTACCCCAGTTTTGGGAAATTCTGCTTTCTTCTGTATATCCTGAATACATATACATGATTCCTTTTGAACGATTTATCAGTCAGTTAGTGAAGTCCGTCATAATTTTTTACACAGGAGACGAGGAAGGGCCGGAGGCAACCAGTATTCTCACTTTTATTTTTCGGGAATAGAAAGCAGTCTCTTCCTGTCACAGGTGAATGACCGGACAAAATCCCCTTCGTAAAATACAGTAAACGAATGAAATTCAGACGCAACGCCGTATCTTCGATTGATGTCAATGCCCTAATGAAATGTTTGTCACGAACCCTAGCTGGAAACTAATCACAAAGTTCTTTTATCCATCTGAGTAATGAAACACCCAGATCCTTTTATTACGAACGAGCAATGAGGCTCCTCTCGTGGAGCATCGGACAAAGGACGAGTCCAATTACTCTATGATAAAGAGGCAGATGGCGAAAGGAACGTGCGTCCCAGAT
>JANJGK010000034.1:27844875-27854875 GCA_039081455.1 Macrobrachium rosenbergii
TATGACACGTGGCCAATGTATCGCTAGGCCCACTGTTTAACTCCCAAGCCCGAGGGCTGGTACCTATTCTCCTACTGGACTTGTCAGGTTTTTTTGGACCGTTAGGTGGACTGGCTACCGGATTTGTTCAGTGGCTCAATCCGAGCCATCAGCAAGTGGTGGGATTTGAACCCCGGCCCTCTCGACTGGTAGCTGAGAATCGCACTGCTGTGTCACCACAGCAGCAAATTATATATATATATATATATATATATATATATATATATATATATATATATATATATAAAGTTAAGTATAGCTTAGTTTTACCAGACCACTGAGCTGATTAACAGCTCTACTAGGGCTGGCCCGAAGGGTTAGACTTATTTTACGTGGCTAAGAACCAATTGGTTACTTAGCAACGGGACCTACAGCTTATTGTGGAATCCGAGCCACATTATAGCGAGAAATGAATTTCTATCACCAGAAATAAATTCCTCTAACTCTTCATCAGCCGGCCATGGGAATTGAACTCCGGCCCATCGAGTGACAGTCTGAAGCTCAACCAACTCTGCCAACGAAGGGATATATATATATATATATATATATATATATATATATATATATATATTATATATGTTTATGTATTTATGTATATATACATATATACACATATATGTATACGTATATAAAGAAAGCGAGAGAGAGAGAGAGAGAGAGAGAGAGAGAGAGAGAAGTTTTTGCAGCGTTATAATCATCACCTTGGGTTTTGGCAGTTGGTGAAATCGAGAAGATAAGCAATTTCTTCGTTTTACTTATATTTTCATCCGGTAGAGGGATCTCGTATCCCATCATTTCTCTTCCTTTCGGTCATATCTTTTCAATTTCCCGATAATTAAGAGAGGAAGAATTATACGTCACCGTCGGTAATTGGGTTGCCTTACCCATTTATCTTCTGTTATTGGATTCCTTCAGACGACCCTGAAACTATCAGGAACAAATGAGTCTAGATGGCGTTTTGCGCATGAACTGTCTGTTGTTTTGGACGACCTGCAATATAAGTGTCATAGAATAATGGAGAAACATAAATTGAAAATATTTTAATGGGAGTGTTTACAATAACAGGAGGATAATTTGAATATGAACTCTTAACAACATACAAAGATGCAGTATTTGTGTTAGAGTGAAGCTACACGTTAGCAATGAAACAACTTTGTTAACGTGAATGGAGGTTTATTTCATAAGTATCTGTATTCATTGACCGGTTTGTTTACAGAAGAGGAGCAAAGGTAAATTAGAAATGGATATACTTGCCTCATCTGATCACAAATGCTCCTTCACAATACCATTTTCGAATGTGGAGATTGTAGCCGTTTCATTGCTGGCTTTTGTGAAAGATTTGTTTCTGACCACTTGCACAATTTTAAGAGAAACTATTGAAATACAACTTTCTAAATAACAATTTACTCGTAAAACGGCTTACATTATATACTACAACTGAACTATCAACGATTGATATGATGCCAAGTGTATTGTATAATTTTCCTGTGCTTCAACGCAAAAGGAATTCAAGTGATCCTAGGAATACGTAATAAACAACTTGAGAAAGATGAAAAAGAGCCATATGTGTTCTAGTTGTATCTAACAATAATTGCCTGTAGTCATAAAAAAAAGTAATAAATGCACCGAAGATTCTTCGGCGCAATTGAGTTTTCTGTACAGCCTATAATGCTGTATGAGACGTGGCCCATGAAATTCTCAGCCACGACCAGGTGGTGGCCTGTCCTATAGCGTTGCCAGACGCACGATCATGACTAAATTTAAGCTTAAATAAAATAAAAACTACTGAGGCTAGAGGGCTGCAATTGGGTATGTTTGATGATTGGAGGGTGGATGATCAACATACCAGTTTGCAGCCCTCTAGCTTCGGTAGTTTTTAAGATCTGAGGGCGGACAGAAAAAGTGCGGACGGACAGACAAAGCCATCACAATAGTTTTCTTTTACAGAAAACTAACAAGGCATTTATTCTTGTGTTCACCAGAATAACTGTTCATTGTAAGACTATATTTCAACTGTCTCTCTCCCTGAATGAAGTGTGGTATCGTGTTGAAAGTACATCGCAAATTCAATATTTTCAATTATTTTCCCTCCACTAAATGACATCTAATCATGTTTTATCATAATTATTGTCATTATTGATATTATTCGCGGTATAGTCATTAATGGTCTTTTTACTAGCATTGAGATCTATCATTTTTAGACAGCCCTTCCTATCATGAAAATAGCCAAGAAATTATAAAGGAATAATTACACATTTATTTGCAATGCATCGACATATGAAATGGCCATTAATTAACGTTGATTACAGTAATAAATTGCAAAACCTAATCAGCGGGAGAGTTTATGACCATATTGATAATTTAGCGAGAGTCTCTTTAACGAGAGAGAGAGAGAGAGAGAGAGAGAGAGAGAGAGAGAGAGAGAGAGAGAGAGAGAGAGAGAGAGAGAGAGAAAATTATCAAGATAGATTTTCGTTGAGTGGAATTTTGGGTCATCTAATCCTTTAACGATTCATTGATACCGCAAATTTCTTTCTATTTATTTTCATCGCAAAAAAGGTATTTCGTATCTCTCTTGACAATGAAACTCATTGCCATCCATTGCTGTTTCCACTAGTCAGTCTCTAAGCACTGAGTGATGGGATGACTTCCCTGGCATCATGACCACAGGACATTGTGTAGTAGTATCGTATAGTTCAACTTTCAGACTTCTCATACGAGCGAATGCCTAGCGGTTACAATGCCAGCTTAGTCTAATAAAAACTATTAACTTTTTATTCTATTGTAAGCGATGTAGGTCATTGAACTCTCTCTCTCTCTCTCTCTCTCTCTCTCTCTCTCTCTCTCTCTCTCTCTCTCTCTCTCATGATCGATTCCTGGTCAGAATAATCACCAGAGCCTGTATTGCATAACTTCACTGATCGGGAAAGCTTACTACATGACAAGCATTGTTTGCTAGCTGTCCAAAGACTGCTCAGTATTATTGTGATTATTTCAGACACGAGTTTAGCTCTTAAATGTGATTACGATCTCTTGTGGGTTTAGCAGCCATATAACAGAGTATCTTAACTAAAATTCATTTTTTGTCTTTGTCCTTGATCAAATGCAAACAAACATTCTGTATATTTTTTTCTAGAAAAAAAATATCTGAAAAACCTGTTGACACACCAAGTTTAAAGATGAGTATTTCGTGTGGAAATTATTCCTACTTCTTATTTCTTTCGTAGACGTTTAACATTTGAAAAATAAGTCATAATTCTGTCAGTGTTATTGAAATCATTCATTAGGTTTTTTCATAATTCTCCCCATTGCCGCATATGTTGTAAAGGTCGCTCCTAAATTAGTCTCACTTAATAGTAAATACATAAATTTTGCTAATTTAACAAAGGAAATCTAGAAAGAAATCGACCAAAAAAAATACTGCGAGTATGAACCTAGAACACTTGACCAAAAAGCAGTAAGTCATCGCCTTCTTATCTGTAGACCTTATCTACTGCTTTCAGTGCTACTAGAAAATACAGCTTCCATAATGTATTTCAACCTATGTCTCGGTTAGATGACTTTCCTCTTCAAAGTGCCAGTCATCTGGAGTTAAGACTAGTTCCTGTTTTGACTTAGCAAAAATCTGGCTTTGCAATGTGCCATGCAATTTAGGGTCATTACTGGGGACACGTCAATAAATTATTTTAATCGAACCAGGCATGCAAAGTTAAGGGAATGAAAAGCTTGACTTTTGCCTAGCCTTGTACATTTGACGTCACAAGAATTAAATGTCAAAAAGATTGCTTTACCCTGCAAGAGGATCAGTAAAATTAGGGTCCATTTGTAAAAGCAGACATTCTCCCCTCTCGTTCATCGGTACCCAGCTCCGGCATTGTATATATCGTTTTTTCCATTTAATCAAATATTTTGGTCTCCAATTAAACCTGGAAAACATATGGCGAAGTTAATTTCTCATGTTGAGTCTAATGTTCAATTACTGGAGAAGAGCCAGCTATGGTTATTTGCTGTTATTTTTATGATGGTTATTAATGGGACAATATGAACATACTGGTGTGGAGAGATACTTAATTTTCAGCTATGTACAGTAGTTTGAGCTATCAAAAGGCACTTGCCATGATATGCAGATTTTGGACTTATGAATGACCATAATGCTGCATTCAGTTATCTTACCCACAAATGACATCTGATTATGTTTTTTTTATAATTTTCATTACTGATGCTACTCCCAATATAGTCATTAATGGCCGTTTCACTAACACTGGGAACTCTCAGTCTACAAGAATTGATTTTCAGACACCCCATCCTATTATGAAAATAGCCAGTAAATTATAAAGAAATAATTGGGATTTAGTGTCTCCACACTGAAGAGGGAGCTTGACGCTCCGAAACTGTATAGTCTGGAATGCATTTGTTCTCCAATTTGTGTTTTTTTTCCAAATGACCATAGCTCTTTCTTCACATCTCAGTCGTCCTGTATGACAGCGCTACAGATAATATACATCAGTGCACATCTTATATTAAAATATGATAGTTCTCAGAAACAATCTGTAGTCATCTGATAATTATTTACAGTTCTCAGAAACAATCTGTAGTCATCTGGTGATTATTTACAATTCTCAGAAACAATCTGTAGTTATCTGATAATTATTTACACTTACCGCAAAGGTGGGCGCAAATCAGATAAACTAAGAGTGAAAAGGCCAAGTGTTTCTGGTTATGGTAAAAACAGTCTTCATATGCTAAAAGGAGTTTTTTTTTTTAATTTCTATTTACAAATGAGTTTTAAGTCTGGATAATGATAGGAAGTGAAACGTAAGGGACGTCTCTACGTTGTAAAATGAAAATTCGTTAAATAAATGGCTTTCAAATGAGAAGTAATGGGTCCCAGTGAAGCTCGAGAATCGTAGTATTCAGTTTCTCCAAATTTCCAGCTAATAACTGTCAAAATGTTTGGTGTTATTTATCTAAAGAAACATGATCGCAAACCTTTCATCATGCAGCTGGCTGATTCTAGTCTTCAAGCCTCATTTTAAATATGGTATCATAAGAAGTGCTCTACAGCACGTATAAAATACCACAGATAACGTTGAAATACCTAATTAAAAAAATAATACTAAAAAATAAACTCTTATAAAATGATAATAAAGTCAGTTTCGTATTATGGTCCTAAAAGTATCAGTCGTGTGATCGCATATGCAAAGAAATTTCTTGTGTCCAAATGAAAACTTTCCTTTCTTTACATAAATGGTCTGACACTTATAGTTGGAGTAGTTACTTGGTAAAGTTAAATGGGATTTGGGAACTTCCAAATATCTCAGTTGACAGGCTTTTGTTGGTACTCTGAGGAGTCACAATAGGATTCCTGAATAACGGAGGGGAATATTTGCACGTTTCACCTATTTTACAAATGTGTATGCATTGCACGTAATTTATATTTGTAGTTATGGGTAGGATTAAGAAGCAGCAGATCCTGTGGGAGCATTGGGCACGGCGAGTTCGTCCTTCACTGAACAGCTGGGTATTTACGGAGAGAGAAGGGGGGGAGAGAGAGAGAGAGAGAGAGAGAGATATTATGACTTTTCCCCCTTAAAAGATACGATAACAAAGGTGAAGCCGTTCTATTTCTAGATTATTTTTCTGAGAAAATGTTACTAATCCAATTCCCATAACCCCACAGCGACCAGGTGCGACTTACATAATCAACTGACAAGGTGAACACCAACTTTTGTTCTAATATACCGATATCACACTTTTGTCACCTGGCAGTTGAAAAAAGTATACCTTAGTTTTACCAGACCACTGAGCTGATTGACAGCTCTCCTAGTGCTGGCCCGAAGGATTAGACTTATTTTACGTGGCTAAGAACCAATTGGTTGCTTAGCAACGGGACCTACAGCTCATTGTGGAATCCGAACCACATTATAGCGAGAAATGAATTTCTGCCACCAGAAATAAATTCCTCTAACTCTTCATCAGCCGGCCGGAGACTCGAACTCAGGCCTAGCGAGTGCTAGTCCACAGCTTTGCCGACTCGCCCAACGAAGAGCTACCTGGCAGTTGAACCATGGGTATCTGACTGTTGAGGAGTTTCACAGATATACCGCCATGAGCTGGCATGGAGGAAATTAGATGATTTTGATTCCAAGCACAGATGCCTTTTTCCGTGGGAATACGTGCAAGGGGAGCCAAATTAGTTTTTAGCTACCTTGGTGGCTCGATAGATTAGTTGACTTTTTATGTGGAAACCCAAAACAGGCATTGGTTTGAGGTAGGTTCACATACTGTATTTTATTCCCTCTAGCGTGAAATTACTCGCTTTACGTAAAAATTAATCGTAAGGGATAGTGAATTCATTATTGACAAGTTATTTGAAAATTAATGCTGATTGTAAAAAAAGTAATTATACAATTATTGACATACTGGAACACATTTACACCGTTGCCTGACACACATCGTACTCGGTTGTCTTGGTGGAGATGGCTTCATTGAGTTTTTAGAGCGTAGAATCTAAATTAGGTAGGAGTATGTTTAAGGAACTCAAAATAAATTCTTTCTTATCTTTATAGGGGGGGCGGGGGGAGGTGGATAAGTCAACAGTCATCATCCATATATTGGGCAAAAAGAGAGTAGGTTTAAGTACTGGTCAGGGTGGGTACCGTTATCAGATATATAATTTTCTTTGGGTGTGAGTTACTCTCATGGTGGTAATTCTATGTTAATAGGTAATTTGCGATTTCCTTTAATTGCATAATTCTGTAATATGTAAAATTAGTTTCATACTATTATACGCATGTATAGCCATGTATTACACATTTAGTACGGAGCTATCAGAGAGGAAACAGTTTGATTTCTATTCTGAAATACAGAACCTTAATTCCAGATGAATACATGTAAGAGCGATATCAGTTCTTATCTCTCTGGCAGTAAGCGAATAAGTCAACTGTCACTCAACGTGCCAACCACAGGAAGCCAAAACCTCGTCAGGTAATAAATGTGCATATCATTTATAACTTACTTTTGGGTGTAGGTTAATTAATGCAGAGCAAATTCGATATTGCATATGATACTTGTTCTCTTTTTTTTTTGTCGGTAAATATTGGAAACTATGAAATTGGCAAACGTAAAGTTAGTGACCATTTGTAGAAATATTTTCTAGTGGAATGCGTTGACTTTCGTTATAAGGTACAGAACCTGATTTCAACAGAAAATATGTTCAGGAGAGGCGAAATAGACATTTATATCTCATTAGATGGACAATATTATGTAATTCACTTGGGTACAAGTTATTTCGCAGTTGCACTGAATTCAACTGTAATATTTTATTTTTGGCTGAAAACATTCCAAGAGTATAGCTTTCCAGCACTGGAATTTTTCAGGCCCCTTACATAACTTTTGCCGAAAGTACAGATATTTGGAGAATTAAAATCAATCTATTTTCTTTCCGGTAAGATATTTCGACGCTAAAAAAGTTTCACTTGAATTGTGGCCAGTATTTGAATAAAGTCAATGGACGGTAGGCGTATCACACTGAAGTGAACACTACGTGATTTCAAATCTTCAAAGAAGACACTCTATTCAGTGGAAATGTCAGTCGAGGGCCTAATCGACCGCTTAAATTATACAGAATTACGAAAGTTTCTAATTGGCGTCTATCCGAAAACAATTCAAATTAAATGTTGGAATCTGTTTTTGGCATAGTTTCCACACGTAGTATTCGTTGGGCAGACGAACAGACCGACAGAGAAGGCAAGGAGACAGCTATATATATATATATATATATATATATATATATATATATATATATATATATATATATATATATATATATATTGTCATAAAAATTTAATATTATATTATTATTATATTATATTATTATATTAATATTATATATAGCCAAAGGACACTGTATCTTCCCCTTACCCTCCTATTCCAATCTTCATTTCAGTTCCCCTCCCCCTTCCCTCCCCTCCCATTCACCCTCCCATCCCCATCGCCTCCCCCATTCACCTTCCCCTTCTGCTTCCCCTACATTTCCCTTCCCCTTCCCCCCTCCTCCTCCTCTATCTTCTAACTTCTTTCCCTTTTCCCCCTTCTTCTTCCCTATTTCCTCCCCCTACCCCACCCCCTGCCCTTTGCCACCCCCACTGCCCGTAGACTGTTATTCAGAGTTTTAACAAGCCTACCCATGGGTTGTTATTCAGATTTGGTATATATGTGTGCGTGTATATATATATATATATATATATATATATATATATATATATATATATATATATATATATATATTATTATTATATTATTATATAATAAAAGTGAATGCTTGTATGTTTGACCACTATAGAAATCAGAACTGCTTGACAGACCCAGACAAAATTTTGAACGTAGCCCCTATGTCACCCCAGAAAGATTATAAATCAAAATCAAACCCCTAACTCTTGACAGACATACAAACACAGACAAAACAAATGAAATTTTTGTTTTTACCAGTGCTGTTCACCTTTTCTTCAGCAACTTTATGGGAGTCAACAGTAGATTGGGCAGAAAACCACCACCTCTTCTGTTGGTGACGTCATTAAACTTCTCCCACTGTAATCCCTGTAATCGGTTTAGTACATCCAAATTAAAAAGATGTGTTTGACTGTATTAGAATTACTTCCATTCAGTCATAAAGCAATGTAATTCAAAATATAACTTCTACCACCACACCAGTCAGCCCTTACAATCCTCGCCACGGAAAAAAGTAGTAACAGAACTACCTCCTCATTAAAAAATTACACGCGCTGAAGTTACCACATTTTTGTCAGTGTTCATCTTCAGCCAAACGTATCTTAATCATACCCCGCCAATAAAATACAAATTCTTAAGCATCCTGTGGTAACATCATCATTTCTAAGTACTTAAGGAAAAAAATTCATAGTAATGGGCATAACTCTGGAGATCGAGAACTAATTCATCGATGAAATGAAACAAATCCATCACCAGCTGCGCTTACGTATTAGGAGAATAACTGCTTCTGTGACAAAACTACCCCTTATTAAAAAATTACTCACGACGAAATTACCACATTTTTGTCAGCGTTCATCTTAAGCTACACCTATCTTAATTATACCCTGCCAGTAAAATACAAATTTTTAAGTACCATGAGGTATTACAGTCATCATATCTAAGCACTTAATCTGCTAAAAAAAAACTTCGTAGACATGGCCATAACTTTAGAGATAAAGAACTACCGTTCATCCTACTTAGCCTACAACCATGAGTCCCCCATAACATCAATTTTTGATCAGAATATATGTGAATTTTGATCATAATTTATGATAATTATTAATATAATTGTTTACTTACCTCGATAAAACAGACATTGAATCAACTTGTATTGATATTTTCTGTAAGCCGAAACGAAATAAATCCATCACTATCCATGCATGTTTATTAGCTACCGGCTAAACTCGCCGTGCATGATGTGCGTTGTTTCATTTTTTTTTTCATTCAAGTGCGAATTTCTTTATTAATTCATTAGTTCTTTCTTTGTTTTTACCTTTGGAATTCGTTATCGCGGAATATAGATCATTACATTTAGAAATCTTTTCCGACAGGCATTTCCAGAATCTACATGTATGTAGGGTAAATGTAATGTATGGTCCAAACAGGGATTAAATTAAGATCCGGTAACTAGTGCACTTTGATGAATACCGGTACGGTCTTCTTTGGCGGGGGTGGGGTAAAGAATAATTGCTACTGCAAGTCAGTCATTCTCACTCTCCCTCTCCCTCTCTCCCTCTCTTTCTAATTTAATCAGACAAGTGCCTGGAGATATATATGTATGTATATATATATATATATATATATATATATATATATATATATATATATATATATATATATATACACATACATACATGCATATATATATATATATATATATATATATATACACATACATACATGCATATATATA
>JANJGK010000034.1:27857375-27882375 GCA_039081455.1 Macrobrachium rosenbergii
AGATGAGACATATGAATGCGTCCAAAATCCTTTTCATCAGGCCACCATCACCGAACCATCTTTCGTTCTGAACCACAATAGTTTCTCGGTAGATCCTACGCTCTGAGAAAAAGAAAGAAAAAAAAAGACTGCGTAAAATCCCTGGAAAACCTCTGACGCATTGGTTAAACCAAATGGTAGTACTTTGAGCCGAAAAAACTCGGAACTGAAGGGTAGCT
Organism: Macrobrachium rosenbergii; assembly: GCA_039081455.1. Taxonomy (NCBI): domain Eukaryota; kingdom Metazoa; phylum Arthropoda; class Malacostraca; order Decapoda; family Palaemonidae; genus Macrobrachium; species Macrobrachium rosenbergii. The sequence goes on from JANJGK010000034.1 coordinate 27,857,594, forward strand.
AATGGTAGCTTTTGGGGATCACAAATGTTAGACTTCTCTACCTTACCAATAAGATGGATTGTACAAACCAATAGGCCTGAAGATATTCAACCACGTTGTTCAGTTTAGTTTAAGAATAACCGTATACTTTAGTCTATATCAGACATTGCCTTGACCATATGCAGCACCTTTAAGAAAAGGTCTCACCATGGTAACTCGCAACATGACCGTCACGACCCGCTTCTCCGATACACTATACACTAATTGTGTGAGTGCATAAACACGAATGTATACGTCATTACTGTACGGAAAATAGAAAGAGAGAGAGAGAGAGAGTTCAAACAAGTCATGGAAGGTCTTTAGAAGACATTTCACTACCGTTAGGGGAATTAACTTTTCAAAATTCATCAAAAAAAAAAAAAAAAAAAAAAATGGGGGGAACATTTCTGTTTTTTATTTTTTCTTAGCAAGAATGATTCTCTGGAAATGATGGGTCAAAAGGGTCCTATTGAAACTGACATCTTTGTTACTGACTAAATAACAATACATTAGAGTTTGTTCGTATTTTATCCTATAAATGATTCTCTGGAATTGAAGGGTCCTACTGAAATTGATGCCTTTGTTATTGGCTAATTAACAACAAATTATACTTCGTTCGCATTTTATCCTATAAATAAATCTGGAAATGAGGGTTCCTATTAAAACTGATAACTTTATTAATAGCTAGTTAGAACAAGTTAGCTTTTTTGTATTTTGTTTAAAATATGGAACGCTAACGGGTTAGCTATTGCTTCATGTATTTCAAATAATACTGTCACTTGCTGAATATGCAAAGTGGTGTATTGTTATAGTATATATTCTTATTATTGTTGTTATTTTCACAAGAGGAGCTATTTCCATTTATATATGAGTAAATCAGTAATATTTGATAATTGAAAATAATCTCTGTAATTGATAGAGACCGTTATATACAGAAGAAAGTAAACTGTACTTTAAGAACAGTTACGGTTAAAGTATTGCAACAAATACAAAGGACTTTCGTACACCTCAAAGAAAAAGGATGGCACGAACCAGCAAGTAAAAGTAATACGAAAAGCAGTAGCTATGGACTCCTCGGGCCATCGAAAAGTCGAGTAGCCGGAAAACAAACATTTGCAGTACGGATGAGACAAAGAAACTGCGATTTATCTGGGCGGGCCAGAGGAAATAAGAAGCTTAAGGAAGGCTAGAAACAAGAGTAATAAGACTTGAGGTGTTGACTGAAACAACAACATTAAATCCGTCTTTGTCTTTTCTGATGGTAATTCCTGTACGGATATTGCGCCACTTGAGCGTTGTTTAAGTGGGAAGAAATGGCTCCAAAAGAGAATCTTTCTTATATTGAAAGTCTTTCGTATTTAAAATAGCTTTAATTCAATCAGTAGATTGTTTGACTAACTCCTGGACCGCACTTTGACCCAGTGCTGTTCAGAACAGGCGTAAATGCCTTTATTAGGTCGATGTCAGTGGAGTCGAGTTGATCTTTACGCCGCAGTGCTATTAGACTTCCCTTCATCTCCTGGGTTTACCTATTGTATTGGTCTTTTCCTCCCGCCACTCACTCCGTTGACAGACCTAGTATTTTCCAAATAGTTTTCTTTTCGTATAAAGAAAGCTGACACTCGACACTTCCTCTAGAATTTATAGTAGATGGGAACAGTAAGCATATTGCTATTTCCCTTTCTACGAACAATTCCCTGTACCAAAATGCTATGACAAGTAAAGAAGAAATCTTGCGGTTTCCCTGTGTTTCCGTATCTCTTAATAGGAGGAACTGAAATGGTCCACGCCGAATTGTGACTTTTTCGTCTTATTGGAATGGATTTTGAAATTTAGGACAAAGGCCAAGTGCTGGGACCGTTGAGGTCATTCAGCGCTGTGTTCGTCTCATTAAAGCCATGGCAATTTTAATTTTCATAATATTGCCACCCCTGTATTGGAAAATACCAAAATATAATTTTGTCATTGGAATGTTGATTTATGTTGGCTCGTAACGTCGACATGGAAGGAATACGAAAACAAGAAGAAGAAAAAGGGTGAAATTTTAACACCAGCGGAGTATTTCTAATTGTGGAATTGATGCAAATCGTCGCCGCAGCTTTCCTTTACTTTAAAGTGACAAAGGTATTTGAGAATAAATGTAACAGGTAACGTGAGAACGGGAGAAATTTGTTGCAGTATAGAGGAAACAGGCAATGCAACAGGATCTCTGCTAAATTTAGAATGTATGAAATAAATGTTGAACCTGCAAACCTCCGTGCAGATAACCCGTGGGCGCAGAATACAAATGAGAGAAAAAATTGTGAGCAGTTCAAAAGTGTTGGTGAGCCTTGTATGCCGAGCAACAATGGTCGAAGGGATGACAAATACAAATAATCATTATTGAATATGATTTTAAAAGGTCGGTAGCGCATCGCAGTTGTAAAGATATAGTAGAATATAGTGATGATAGTTGATCAGATGGAGAGAACTGGCCAACAATTTTTTTGGAAAATTAGAGTAATTCAAACGTTATTCAGAGATCTAAGAGAATTGGGAGTGAAGGATCCTGAGAATAACTTGAGAGATGCAGCACTCGACAGGGGAACGTGGAGAGATCTGGTGTAAGCGGCCATTGGCCACCAGGTGTCCCGAGAGCCACCGGAGTGAGTGAGTTATGCGAGGAAGAAGAGGAAACCGTCAGTCTGGGCTAGGTGAGGTGGAGGAAAGGAAAGTACTTAATATTCGGAGAGCCGGAAAGGAGAAAAGATTAAAGAAAGCGGCGCACGCGGTTTGTAGACCGTGCAGTGTTGATTTGTCGTGTTCGCAGGTCTGGAAATGACCTCACAATGTGATCGTTTATTATCTGTAGTATTGTGGAAGTTTGGTTCATTATGGCTCAGTTTCTGATTTTTTCTGGATTACAAAATGCTGTCTATTCCACTCTGAATTAATAGTATTTGCCACGTTTTTTTTTTTTTTTCGTAAGTAACATCTAAAAATTTGATAGGATCCTGGAGATGAGTCTTCAAAAGTAGTTATTTTCAGTATAAGCATTTACCATTTCCTTAAAAACCTTATTGTCAACTTATGTTTGCTGTTGTCCAATGTCTTATCTTCATTCCCCTATTAACCTTTGTTGTCATTAGCCAATAAGTACTTACAAGTGGTAGTGACAACATTGATTTATACTGCAGATGCAAACTCTCAAGTGTTCGTCATTCTACAGAAGCTTATCAGTAACAAGCGAAATCTCAGTTGCTAAAATGATTGACTCAGTAGAACTCCTCAGTTCCAGAGGTCTTTTATTTCTCACACCGTTACACTGTGGAACATTCTCCCTGAAGATGTTGTGCGATTGGAACCTAAAAAGTGCAGGCGAAGATGCAATCCATTGCTGCCCTAAAACAATTCACCTTGTACGTTAATCATGTATTTACATTGCTATCTGTTTATTCATTAACTTAACAACTTTTTTCTTTTTCCAATAACTGAACTCTTCTTTCTGTATTTCATATTATCTTTTGTAATTTCTTTGAAATGAACACCACAATCTTTGGAAGCTTGAATTTCAAATATTAATAATAATAATAATAATAATAATAATAATAATAATAATAATAAATCATTGTAGATATTCACATTTTTAGTATGACATTGCACATACATTCACGTATATATATATATATATATATATATATATATATATATATATATATATATATATATATATATATATATATATATATATAAAATATATATATGTGTGTATGTGTGTGTGTATACATTTAAATTAAACTGTTTCTTGTCTTGCTTGGGTCACTAAGGAAAAAAATTATGCTGAAAATAATAATTAAATAGTACCCAATTTTAAAATAGTTATACCACTGCCACAAGAACACAATATATTGTATTGCTAATATATATAGCCGACTTTCTAATCTGTGTACTGGGGACTTAACAGGAAGAGGAATGAAACGCTTAAAAAAATATGTAATCCATACGTAAATGATAATTTTGCTGTAACACTAAAGCCTTGAAATTAATTAGCTACATTTCTTACTAATATTATAGTATCCTAAAGAGCAAATAAGAAATAGACAGACAGACGGACGTTTTTGTTAGGATGCAAGAAGCGGTAAATCTCTTACCTTTTAGTGGGGAAGTTTCGACCAGATGAGGGTGACATACAGCGTAAAATTTGGCCAAAAATGTTGAGATGATCATGATGGCGATTGTCGGGAATATGACCCTACCCTTTCACAAGTTTGACGACAATTTAGTTCGACCCAAGTTTGAAATAGAGCTTTGCAAACAAATTGTGTGATTTTCAAAGGTCCTTTTTTATCATTTCAACTGAAACTGAAAGAATTCATAGGTATTTTTTGTTTCGTTTTGTTCGGGAAGGGCACTAACAGCCGAAGTGACCACAGTTTGCATAGTAAAAAAAAAGAAAGTAATACGCTCGTCATTTAGTGGATGTGAGCTGTTCTGCTCAGACTAGACCCAAGTTTACTATAAGGGTTTGCATAAAAGTTATACCAGTGCGATAAAATAGGGACCGTTGAAACTTTTAAATCTAGAAAACTGTGTTTAATCTGCTTCGATCTATATTGGCCATCGAGTCTGTATGTTCGTTAATATTTTTCTTGTACAAACCTCTAGATATACAAGTCCAACCTGTCTTGTCTTGTCTTACAGTTTGTAGTTTATATATATATATATATATATATATATATATATATATATATATATATATATATATATATATATATATATATATTATATATATATATATATATATATATATATATATATATATATATATATATATATATATATATATATAGAGAGAGAGAGAGAGAGAGAGAGAGAGAGAGAGAGAGAGGAAAAAGGTAGTTGATACTGAAGAGTTATGGGTCATTAGATACTCAATAACAATGTCCACATATGGTTCAGAAAGTAGTGAGCATGAAAGTAGTAAAATGGAGCCTCAAAAAAACTATATACCTGGCTGCTGAGTACCACACATGGAAAACTGTACTTCGGAAGCTCACTCCTTTGCGAAGAGACATTAATCACTGGCCGTAGGGAAGGGCCTTTTTTTTTTTTTTTTTTTTTTTATACCAAACCTTACATTTTCTTAGCCTAGACACTTCAAAAGTTGTCGCATAAAAGTATTTTTGAACATCATATATTAATCGAAAGTCTTTCAAATGTGTCGGTTGTTTTCAAATGTATTGTACTTGACAGTAAAACGGAATGGAAGTTATTTAAAGCGGAGTCCATTCAGTCCTGCTACGTAATGTATTACCTAGGTGACAGAAATGATAAGTTGAGGACTTTAAAGGAAGTGACTTATCTGTACAAACAGTAGCAGTAAGTGTACAGTGACACTCCTTTATAACTAATATGACAGATTTTAAGAAGTCTGTTTTCAAAAGTAGCGAAAATCATTTAGGCAAGAGGTTACACTTCGTAAAGGAGTATTTGGAAAATGATTTGATCTAAATCATTTAACTCTCAAGGCACTAAATTTATTCAAACAGAATTGACTGGCAAAATACTATTATTACCATTCTTACTACTGTATATGAAAGTATATATCCTCACTATAAAATTCAGAAGCTGAATGAGTTTAAAACAAAGCGAAGGCAATAATAAATAACACCAAATAGATAAATATGAATCCAACCGATTCGATAGATACAAACTTACAGGATGCAAAAATTTCAACACTTCAGGATAGTGGGCTATTTGTGTAAGAAAACGTAGAACAGACGTATAGAAGTTTTTGCTTCAATATCTTTCTGTGATAAGCGGAACCGAAGGAAACGGAAGCTGAGTATCGTTGTTAGAGATTCCATTTGAAGTTGATCGTCCGGAAGAGAATAAGAAGTCTTATCTGAAATTGAGTATTTACTTAGTTCCTTTCACAAACAAGTGGTGTGGATTTTCTTGAAAGGTATCAGAAGATACTCCACGTTCCTCTCTTAAGATTTTTTAGCGTTTTTCTCTTTGCGTTTAGTTAATAACAAATAATTAGACTGCACTTCACTAATGTCAATCACTACATGAAAGCAAACGGTTATGTATATGTGCCATATATATATATATATATATATATATATATATATATATATATATATATATATATATATATATATATATATATATATATATATATATATATATATATATATATATATATATATATATATATATATGATATATTGTGTGTGTGTGTTTGTGATTATGTGCCATTGGTTGCACAAAACACTGTTAAACACTGATAAATCCCTTTTGTGTAAGGGGTTTATTATTATCACAACAAAACTTTATTAAGAAACATTATATCATAGCATAAAAACGTGTTTCATTTTATAAAAGAAAAATGCATGGGTATTATCTACTCCATAGAAACCCTAAATTCGCTCAAACAGATATGCTTGCTGTTACAAGGGAGTGGAAAGGGTGACATAATGCAATTTCATTTCCCTTTAGAGAGTAACTAGTGAATTAACTACGTTCTGTCAGGCACTTTATTGGTCGTTATTCACCATTCTCTCTCTCTCTCTCTCTCTCTCTCTCTCTCTCTCTCTCTCTCTCTCTCTCTCTCTCTCTCTCTCTCTCTCTCTCTCAGGGTATTGTCAATTTATGAAAGTTACGAATTAGTCAAGAATGTATTTCTGTATTCAGTGCCATTTTAGTCATAATATCTACTGTATGTCATGTCTGTAACAAAGAATGGATCAAATATATTTTGAAGCATTAATTTCCCAAAGTTTACCTATAAAACTCCGGCTTTAGAATTACAGGAATCAGTTTAGCCAGTCAGTCGCCTCTGGTGAAAATAATCACCCGTTCAGTTAGTCTGGCCGAGTTAGAAGTTCTCTTCACATCCCCAATCTTATTTCGTTTGTTACGCTGTTAACAATACCATCAAAGGATGGAAAGCCCCTTACAATGTCAACTTTCCGCTTTGTGGGCAGTCGTCACCGTAACTCTCTGAAACACAGAGTACAAACTATTAAGATTTGAAGCAGTGTGATAGAATTCTATTCTACCCGTTAACCATTTCTCACTAAAGCTGAGCGATACCTCCTTAACATATTATCACTCTAAACTTTACCCTTTCTGAATGTGGAGATTCTGAATGTGTTGTGATTCTCCAGTGACATTTTAACATTCACATCTTATTTAATTGCCTTAATTCTGTTTTCTACATTAGCAGGGATATCTCATACTAACTATAAGAAGTAATAATAGTTATTGAAAAATATCAAAGAAAACCATTTTTACTTCAGTTTATATACACAATCCCCTTTTTCTTTTAGAAATCTCCAAACAAGGAAACTTTATCACAATAGGTAAGCAATTCATTATAACTTCTTCGACTCCCGTCCTTCTACCGTTGTGATTAGCAAAGTTCGAGAACAAGAAGTACGGAATTCCTCCCAACATCTTATAAGGGTTGAATGGTTCTGGTCTATCAGGGGCTGTCGGGGTGCCTGGCTGGCTAAGGGCACGATAGACATCTGCGTCGTTTGGTAGTTTCACTAAAATTGTTAAGTCTTCTTTCAGGGAAGCCAAGAATGTTAATGACAGTATTTACTTACCTGCCTTAAAGTCAGTAATGATCTTTTTAGAAAACGAAAGAAAAAATCAAAGAACTGATCATTGGCGTATGCCAAGGAGAAATATATATATATATATATATATATATATATATATATATATATATATATATATATATATATATATATATATATATATATATATATATATATATATATATATATATATATATATATATATATATATATATATATATATATATATATATATTTCGCTTTTTTCTTGATTTAACATTAGGTACAGTATTGTGATTCTTGACCGTCATCTTCAAATATTTCATCATCCGTATTACTAACGCTTTCATTATTAACAGATGTTCATTTTGGAAAGGAATTGTTGCTTGAGCACGCCTACTTTCAGACCTGCGAATATCATCTTTCAATGATGAGCTATTTACTTTTGCTGACTGTTCCTGCTGATTTAGTTTTATTATGTAATTTAACTTACCAAGGAAGTAGCCTTATTCTCCGATCCAGTTAGATTATTTATATACGTATATTCATACGTATATATATATATATATATATATATATATATATATATATATATATATATATATATATATATATATATGATTGCATAAATGATGACTATTAATATTGCAGCTAAAGGTACCTTGTCTTCAGAACCATACAAATGAAGGTTAAACGGAAAACCTTTCTTGACCATTTTTATAAGCAGCAAGATTTCATGTAACTTTTTGCAAAGAAAAACGTATGGGTGAAAAAACTCATTTGTCTCTTTGCAAAAAGGCAAATGTACTCATGAACGATAAAAGTCGTACGTTGAGACTGAGAAAGATGTTGAACATTGAAAATCTATGTAAATCAACTAGTGTAAAAACTAAGTTCCTAAGATAATTAATTTTGCTTTGTGTAGACTCAAGGAAACTTAGAGCCACCGTGATTATTGAAGACCGGAACCGTCAGCAGATAGTGAAAATCTTGGAAGCACATTTTTTTTAGCTCTGCATCTTCATGAATCATGGACATTAACAATAAGATGTTCATATTATATAGTCGTATACCACAGGAAGCACTGCTTGCAAAGAACCAAACTTGTTGTAACAACCAGATTACAAAGCGTGATGGAACTTGTCATCAGCCAATAAAAGAAAATGACTCGGCTCTTTCAGTGCTATTTAAGGATATGATTCTAGATCACATGGCAGTTAACTTCTCCCTGACCCTGATTCTGAAGGTGATATCCTGAAGCATTATCGGAATGCTTGTGGGAGGATCATTGCATGTTAATTTGTATTTAAGTGTGCATATCCAATGCCTCTCTGATTTCCATTGCATTGTACAGCAATGTCATTTATATGGCGTTTACACTGCTCAGCAGGGTTGGGTTCTCTGTCTTGAAAAAATCTAGTTACTTAAACTGTCTGATTTTGGAACGTTTCTTAGTATGTCTTCTTCCAATGGCAATTGAAAGCTGACACTGGGCTACAAATTGCTACTGCATGAAAACTAAGTAATTTTTCATTCATGTGATATGGCAGTTTATCGGATAGTGTATGTATTGGGTAAAATGTGTTTGTTAGATATTGGCATGAAGTGTAGGAGAAGCAGGAGAACATCTGTACCGCTGCATATGACCACCAATCATTCATGTCATTCACACAGTGACTTACAGAAATGGGGTACCATACATGTATCACCCGGTTAGTGGTTGCTGTGAATCGTGACTGTTGTCCTTTCTGTTCGTTTGGTATTAGTGGCACTGGTGAAAACTGCTCTTGTTACCGGTTACAAGAAACCCAACATATCCTCACTGCTCTGTATGATTACCTCTTAAAGAAACCTCGTGAGACCTCCTGCTCTGTTCTCCACTTTGGCAATGAAAGTACTCCAAACCTTGGAGGGCAATGAAAGTACTCCAAACCTTGGAGGGCAATGAAAGTACTCCAAACCTTGGAGGCCAATAAAAGTACTCCAAACCTTGGAGGGCAATGAAAGTACTCCAAACTTTGGAGGGCCATGAAAGTACTCCAAACCTTGGAGGGCAGGACTTCTGACCCACTGGGGATTTTGTGAATTATTATTATTTTCTTTTCGTGATCTCAAAGCATCATTAATTAGTGCAATCGATTTACGTAACTCTATTCGATATTGCTTTAAAGAAGAAAGAGAAGTGAACCGTAGGTTCGGAAGCCTCTTATTTATTTATGATTAGAATAATTGAAAATCACAAATTTATCCGTATTAACTAAATATGTTTTATGCATATTAAACATTCATTTACCTTTTACTCTATTTCTTTTTGTAATTCATATTTGTCTTCAGATATTTTCGGAAATATCAAGTCATTCAACACAATAAAAGCTTTATTTCTTAGTGAGATAAAATCATCTGTGCAAGAACATGATTGAAAAGTAAAAAAAAAAAAAGATAAGCCAAGTTAGTTGCCGGTGAGGAATTAGGAGATACAGACTGGGATGAATGGCACTAAGATAGCAATAGAAGCACTGGCGTAGAGCAACAGCACCGTCGTTGTATACAGTATTGCTAATTTGAGGCGACAGATCTAATAAACACATGCCTACCATCAGCTGCAAACTCACTCCGGTCCCGGGTGTTCAATATTCATCAGAGCAACTAGTTGAAGTAAATTGAATTACCAGCACACCCAGTGCAAGGGGAGTTTCCTGCTTAGTTCACTCAATACTTAATTCTTTGTATTTCTTTAATACTCAAGAAAATCCCATTTACCTCCAATAACTCAATCTGGACTCGCGTTCATCTACCATCAACTTCAAAGAAGGCTCCAACGTGATAGTACGTTATTATGTGGAAAAACTCACTATCAAGATATAGTGCAATATAATGATGAATAAACCAGCAAAATAACAGGCGACAGATAAGCAGCTGTATTCACAGTGTATACTGAATATATAAAAAAATAAAGTGCTGAATTGTATTGTTAATTACTAAATATATTAGTTAATGTGGTAATCTTGTAATTTTCATATTTATTTATTTATTGTGTATTTTGCTCTTTTCTAATAAAAGAAGATTCTCTATGGAATCATGCTCTTGAGATTTTTCTTTATGAATAAGATGAGAAAGACTGTTATCTGGGCCAGGACAGGAAGGGGGAAGAATGGGTTACTTATGGGAATCCGCGGAGTGAGAAGCCTTCTTCATTTATTTTATCTTGACGTAGGTCTTTGTAGTGATATGCATACAAAAAACTATAATTTTGTGGTTCACATTTTTGGTATTCGTAAAGGGTTCCTTTCCTTCGGTTATCACTGTCTACAGGAATGTTGTAAATTCCAGAAGTACAGGTACAACCTTTTTCTTATTGACTTATGCAACTCTGTGGCTTTTTGTACAGTGAAACCAAGGATGGGATTTATGTAAAACGGGTACAAAATCAGGAAGCTTTTGTTTATTACCGTTGATGACGAATGTTATGTCAGTGTACCAGGCTACCTCTATGAATCATAAGTTTGTGATTCCTAGAAAAAACATTTTTCCTCGACTAGAGCCCCGTAAATGTCATGAGACAACACGAGCTCAGATTCCATTGCCACATGGAATCTTGACTCTTGCTGTCTGGTGAAAGAGGTTACCATTTTTAAAAATTAAAGGACACGTACTTAAAAGTTTACACCATTTTTATAGGAAATGTTGGAAAATAGCGCTGGGACGTCTTTTTAACAGCTAAATGTAATTATTGTAAAATTTAACTGCTAACGTTTTACGTAATACGTTTTCAGTAATTATTTATTTTTCTAAAATGACCAGAATTCCCAATCTGTAAGTCAAGGCGAATGCGACATCAAAGGAAGTGTTAATTGTTTGGTGCCAAGAAAATATATTTAACATTTTGGATTCGTACTCTTTTTCTCTTCCGACGAAATTTGAAAAAGAAATGGAATTATCTATCAATATTCACCGTGCATAACGCTTTGATGCAACAATTCATAGTTACATATATATGCATAAAAACTGTATCAACAAATATCCTCAATAATAGACGTAGGGAATAAAATGACAAAATAATGTAAAGATGACCAGTTTTTAGGTTTCTGTAAAAGAAACTATTGAGATGGCTTTGTCTGCCCGTCCGCACTTTTTCTGTCCGCCCTCAGATCTTAGAAACTACTGAGGCTAGAGGGCTGCAAATTGGTATGTTGATCATCCACCCTCCAATCATCAAACACACCCTCTAGCCCCAGCGGTTTTTATTTTATTTAAGGTTAAAGTTATCCATGATCATGCATCTGGCAACGCTATAGGACAGGACACCACCGGGCCGTGGCTGAAAGTTTCATGGTCCGCGGCTCATATAGCATTATACGCTGTACAGAAAACTCGATTGCGCCGAAGGAACATCGGCATATGTTTTTTACTTTTTTTTACTTAATCTTTAGTTTTTGAAACAGTATGGAAGCTGTGTTGCTCTCCAGACTAAATTTTTCAACTTTGTTGCTTTCTATTTTTTTTTAACAAATTTAATTATTATTTAGGCGTACTACCTTGAGCTCTATATCACCAAGGAAATTCTATCATCTTTCGAGATATATCATAGATTGGCGCACATTACTTATTTCATCAGCACAGCAAGGACTGCCTAGTCTCTCGTCTCTGAAACATTTGGTAGAATGGCCAGTTTCAGCAACTTTAGAATTAGCATTTTCTTCAATATCACCAGGTGAGAATGGCAAGCATGCCCATGGTAATAATCTTGGGGGATACTTTTAGTTATATTGTCAATGGAATTTTTAAATTCTTATCTGAAACTGATCTTCGACAACAAATCTACCTCACGCGGTGCACTGTAGGCGTTACTTAAGGTTCTTTGCAGCGTCCCTTCGGCCCCTAGCAGCGACTCCTTTCATTCCTTTTGCTGTATTTCCGTTCATATTTTCTATCTTCAGTCTTACTTTTCACCCTCTCCTAACAATTGTTTCATAGTGCAACTGCGAGGTTTTCCTTCTGTTGCACCTTCAAAACCTTTTTACTGTCGATTTCCGTTTCAGTGCTGAATGACCTCATAGGTCCCAGCGCTTGGCCTTTGGCCTAAATTCTGTATTCTGTTCTGACAGCAAATCTAAGAGCTAACAATTTCATTTATGGTTAGAAATTGGTCACATCTTTCACTGGAGGTACAAATTAATGATATCGGCATCGACACCAATAATCTTTGAAGATTTGACACTCCATAATACCTGTATATTCCACGACCTTCTAACCTTTGTTGTAAGATTTTTTATTCTTCCTAGCTGCATAGGTAATCAGTGTCATTACTTCAGTCACATATTTGTGTGTTTACTTAGTTTTTTTTCTTATCTGTATTCTACATCGGAACATATTCAATTAATGTTTTTTCTTTAATTTTTATATATGATAACTATAATTCGTAGATAGTTTTTCACAAAGATCATTTTTTTCGGCTCGCCATTTAAGGCTGTATGTAAATTAATTATAATGAAACGAAATAAATTTATCTTCCTGCAACAAACTATTTTGCACCGAAAATTTCACTAATGATAAGGAAAGAATGAAATCAAAATAATAAATATAGAATTCAAAGTTGCGAGTGGGAACATCGAACTAAAATGGTGGTTCTCGGCTTGAAAATTCCTGGAAGATCCAGACTTAGTAGACATTAAATCTCTCCTTGTCTCATTTCTGTGGAATAACGAGGGGATTAACGATGTCGTTCGTTTCTTCTGGAATGAAAACGAATTCCTAGAATGCTCCCGAGTACGAAAATATTTGCGTGAATCTTCAACAACAGCATAGCTTGGCTATTGATTGCTTCTCAGTGAAAATATAGGTCATTCTGTTGAAAAATAATGCTTTGTTGAAAGTCACACTCAGAGATATGTGAACTTCGGTTACAATTTTTTATTAATTCCTTCTGATTTCTTGAATATATGTTTTACCATTAAATATAAACAGTGGTTATATATCATGAAAATTCTTATCACTTTCTTAAAGCCTCCCACATTGAGCACCATAAAATGGAAAAACAAGACTGAAAAGGTTACAGAAATGGTACCAAAGGAGGCTCCTGATACATTCTAACAAAAGTTATGGTGTTGGTCAGGCGTAAAGTGGGCATCGTTGAAAATTCTTTGATTTAAAGATGATATTCATAAATTCAGTTTAAAATGGTTGAAGAGTGGTGTGTAAATATATATATATATATATATATATATATATATATACATATATATATATATATATATATATATATATATATATATATATATATATATATATATATATATATATATATATATATATATATTATATATACATACATACATATATATATATATATATATATATATATATTATATATATATATATATATATATATATATATATATATATATATATATATATATATATATATATTATAATATTTATATATATGTATTATGTTCTGAGTCTGGTTGAAAGAGTTAAATTGGATTTTGAATGTAATTTGCCTTAGGGGCCAACACCTAGAGCTCAGAACATGAGCAATAAATGCAATTACTAAGATGACTTACCTTGATATGACATCTGTTTAACAGGGAATGGGAAGGTCGCCTTTCAGACCAGTCAGGTAACTTTAAATTGAATTTATTTACAAGCTGAGCAATCAGAAAATTAATATGAATGGCTGACTGAGCAGCAAACAAGGCACATACAGTGTGCAATAAAAGTAAGACTTTATGTAGCAAATAAATAAATCTGGGAAGGGCTACAGCCCTGAAAGAGTTGGACATACAAATGAAAACCACTGCTGTTGAGACTGGTTGATAAATAATAATTAATGGTGATTTTAGCTGGTGGTTAGGAGGGTCTTGCACGTAGCAAGATTGTAGATTGTAGTTAAATGTCCAAGGCAGTTTGGTTCACAAGGGCAGGGGCAGAAAACTCAAAGAGCCAGATAACAGAATTCTGGAAAAGAATTTCAGATTAGCATTTAGATACATAGACTTTCTCTCACATGAAAATACTTATTCACGGTGGAGGAAATTATCAGTTTGATTTAATTAGCACATGGTAACATCATGTTGGGAATGCTCTAATTATTATCACAGAAAATTTATTTAAGCTTGGAACAAGTCATGAGGGAAAATATGTGTGCTAGGCTGTGAGAAACAAAGGGACTTCGTTTTGGGAGAATGAAAAGTTGGAAATACTGAAAATGGAGAGAAATTCATGAGAAGGAAAAGAGCACTGGTGTTACTTGCAACTCCAAGACATACCTTATTGCATCTGTGCATGGAGCTCGTTTGCAAAAGACGAATTCCGGCCGCAGAATTCCCGACATGTGGCCAGTGTGGATGGGCACAGGACATCGGTAGATCTGGAAGAAGCAATAAAAACCAGTACAAAGGTCGAAGGGAAATAGGTCTTATAATTAAGACTAAGGGCCAGCCTACCAGCCCAATTACTGTCCTGGCTGGTCCTTCTTCCCTAATGACTTTCTGTCCCCCAAAATCATATGATATGGAGCTAGGACGCCTATATATGTCCCCCCTAGTGGTGTCTCCTGCAGCCGCCATGAGAATTGATTTCCTAGCAAATGGACTGGAGGGACGAATTTTCTAAAGAAAAAATATGGACTTTGAATTTAGTTTTGTGTTTAATTAATTTTGCGTTTAATTTTGGGGTTTACTTTAATTATGGGTGTAATTAATTGTGAATTTAATTGTGGGGTTAGTAAATTTTGAATTTAATTGTGGGTTTAATTAACTTTGGATTTAATTGTGGGTTTGATTAGTACTTTCTTTTGAGTTTTGGGGATTAATTGTTAGAGTAAAGGGAATTAACATTGTAGTTTTTTAAAGTATGGGAATTCTTCTTCTCCATTGAATCAATGACTTTTAATATGAAAATTTGTTTTTAAACTTTTTTTTTTGTACCAATAAACGTTATTTTCCACTTGCACATTAGTGTAAAAATTTTTTGATCATCTCTTGAGTATGTCCTCTCATTGATTTACCATAATTTATTTGGTTTCTTTTATTAGGTATCGGCTTTACTCTCTCTTTAACTTTGTACATTTATACATTTTATTAGCGAACTTTTGTCCTTTAATCTGGAATCATAAAAATGATTATACATTTTGAATTATAGTAATGATAAAAACTTACTCTGAATTTAAGATCATCAAACACATGCCATGCTGGTACAGCCCCCGCCCTGCTGCCGTACCTTAGTTTAGTCGGCTAGGTCGGCAGCCAGTATTGGAGTACACTCACTGTCAGTGCTAGTGTCAACAGCGTCACCTGTATTACCTTGTCCTGGTCACACATATCCTACTGTTGTAAGCACTTTTCCGTCTGCATTCTCTATAACAGGTTGGTCATATTTCGATTTTTATTGACAAGCTGTACTGTGAACAAGAACCTGTCATAAACAGCGACATTTGAAAAGAATACTAGCAGCTCTATGAGCAAGAACACTTGTTGGCATAATGCCATCTTAATCTTAACTAATCTATCGACAGTAAATAGTGAACTCCTGTGTATTGGTTGACATTTACTATGTGCGCGTATGCGTACATACACACCCTTACACACACTCCAATATATATATATATATATATATATATATATATATATATATATATATATATATATATATATATATATATATATATATATTGATGGAGCCTGATATCCTTACCATGGTTATAAATATAAATATATATATATTATATATATATATATATATATATATATATATATATATATATATATATATATATATTTATATTTATAACCATGGTAAGGATATCAGGCTCCATCATTTATTATCACCAAATGCAGGGTCGAGGCACTGTGAAACTCGTCCGAAGTTAGTAACAATATCGCACGAAGATGAAGACACTCGAATATGTAATTTTCACCGTCCAAATTGAGGCTGCCTTAATGGATGGCGTCTCTCGGTGTGGTTAGTGTCTATTATTCCATGCTCCTAATTCCCTGCCAGTCATGTGGAATGGCGCTAGACACCAGAGGATTACTGCCCTTGTCATTTGGAAACACACCTTGGCAAACGCATAGAGCCATTGGGATTGAGTAAGCAAAGATTTCAGATATTAAAATAGAAAAAAGTTTTTGAAGGAGCTTTATACGTTTGAATATTCATTGCAGAACACTTTTTTCACCGTGTAGAAATGCAGGAACATATCGACAATCCTAACAGAGCCGATCCCTTTAGAAAAGTGTCTTAACATTTTCCACCACTCAGGTTTTCTATACTCTTAGAGTATGATTTTTGTTTTCAGAAAAACGTGGGTGTCTGAAACAAGAAATTACGGCACATTTCGAGTTAGAATGAGGCCGCGCACCACGAGAGAGAGAAGGACCTCTTAGGAAAAAAGAGGAGGCAGTAAAAGCTACATTTTTTAAGTGAATGGAATGAGATTTACAAACTCGTGTTACATGTGGAATTAACTGTTGTTTCTTAAATGAGTATATTACACAGCACACACGTATTTCCTTTACATCACAGCACACACGTATTTCCTTTACATAACAGAAAATGCTACATTTAATGGAAAATTAAGCAAAAATATTTGCCTTATGTTTGTAGAAAGGAAGCATATAAGAATAATCATTATTAGCATTCGATTATATATATATATATATATATATATATATATATATATATATATATATATATATATATATATATATATATATATATATACGAGTATATATATATATATATACGAGTATATATATATATATATATATATATATATATGTGTGTGTGTGTGTGTGTATATACTGTATATAAATCTGAAAAAAATTCAGAATAAGACACAAACCCTTATATTTCGATCGAGTGGCAGTACTTTAATCGAAATTTATATAGTTAAAGTTAATTGTGTTTTCATGTACTTTAAATTTTACTGAATTCTGTTATAATACATAAGTAAAAAAAAATGCCCCAAAGTTTCTTCTGTACAGCCACTAAAGCGTATAATCAAGGCCACCGAAAATAGACCTATCTTTCGGTGGTCTCGGTATAATGCTGTATGAGCCGCGGCCCATGAAACTTTAATCACGGCCCGGTGGTGGCCCATCCTATATCGTTGCCAGAAGCACATCTATGGCTAACTTTAACCTTAAATAAAATAAAAACTTTTGAGGCTAGAGGGCTGGAATTTGTTTTTTCAAGGGGATTTATGCCATACAGTTTGCAATCTCGGCAAATACGCAGAATTTTCTTCGTTAAGAAACATTATTGTTCAACCAGAATGAGAGATTTGGATTAGAAGTGTATAGCTACCACGATACGAACTGTATATCTTTAAAGTGGATAAACTTGCCTTTACATACATATAATGAGGATACGTTACATCCAGATAAGTCCGACATTCGTGAATAAACTGTGAATGTGAAGCGTAGTAAAGTAGAACACTGGTATTATATCCCTATTGGTAACCGTATATGTCAAAATACAGTTTGAATGAATGCGTGGATTACCAGCGTACAGATTATTAACAGTTCCGCGAATTTTTCCTTAATTTTCTGGAAAACCCGAAGGTGTTTCTTTAGCCATTTGACAAACACTCCAGTTCTCAGTTCCCCACCCAGCAAAGTGTAGACTGACTTTAAGAGGTCCACATGAAGTGTATTTTATGCTGAGCCTTGTTGGCAGAACTGAGGGTTCTTTACAGAGTCCGTCGATTTCGACTGATTTAAGTAGGGGAATTGTGGAAAAGAAATCGACAATGAAACGATGAAAGCTAAAGATACACGCTAACGTGAAACCTTTCTGCTTTGCATACTCGATTTCAGTGTTCTGACAGGTAAAATTTCAAGATATAAACCTAATGCAGATAAACTTTAGATTGTAATTTTTACTGATGATTTTATCTTTTTTCTTCTCTAAATGAAATGCTCTCAAGGGACATTATTAGCAGGCCAATAGGTAGCAGAATAAAAAAAATGAAGATATAAGTCCTGAACTGCAACTGAGATTATATCTTTTATCGGAATAATGGTATGAGCTACTTTACGAAAGTAGATCCTATTACGGTATATGGAAAGTAGGTGCTTTTTTGAATATCATTATCCCGAATGTGTTTTTACACTGTACATCTAACAGTAAGATATTCGGATACTTCTATATTTCTAAATACTCAGCCAAAATACAAGGGGGGGGGGGGTGGGGGAGGGGTGTGAGCGTCGCGGCCGCCTTCGAAATATTGCTGCAAGACTTTCACCTCTCCTAAGTTGTCGGATATTGAGTAAAAATTCAAAGATATGTTGGGCTTCAAGTTAAACCTAAACTCTTAACTTCGACCGTGTTGGAATTTCACCAAATTTCTCTTTTTTTTTTTTTTTTTTTTTTTTTTTTTTTTTTTTTTTTCGTAAAATATCCAGAGGACAGGATTAACTGACCACTGAATATAACTGTTATTACTGTTAGTTTTGCTAATGTATGTATACCCTTTTTTTATAGAATTCTTCCTCTTAACACAAATAACGTCCATTACAAGTCCATTTCATTTGTGGTTCATTAACGTTTTCAGTTTGTATAATAGGTTATTCAAGGAACTTGTGATATAGGCGAAGGATAAGCAATTTTTACATGAAATAAGCTTAGGAAAATGTCTTTCGCACGAATGTCAATTGTGCACAGTCACTTTCAGTTATGTCATCCAGTTATTTTTATCATGAATTCGTTTAGGAAGTTAATTTTCTTCCATTTAAACAAAGAAACAAAATAGGAAATGTACTGAATATCATTTGGCGAGAGAATAACAGAGTTCCCACGACTTTTGAAAAAAATGGTCAACATCTGCACATTCTATAATACTATGCGAGATATGATGTTTATTATTTATCCTTGTTGTTATGAAGCAGTTATTTGTGAAGTTTAACAGTAACGAGAAAATGTTTTACGTATATGGACCCAGAAAACGCTCATAATAGAACTGATGGAGAGGAAAAGGGGAAGGGGTTATGGATAAGTTCTTGACAGCTGTCAAACTTTTTATGATGGAAGAGAGCGCGAACCAGAGTATGTGGACGGGGAAGTCAGTAATTTGTAAGTGTTCGAGAGGGCCTGAGACAAGGGTTCGTTAACGTCTCTGTGACTTTATTATCTTATACGGGTGGATTGATGCGAAAAGTCTGGGCAAAGAATAATGTAAAAACAAAGTTATGTTTAAAGAAAGTGGGTCAGGAATAG
This sequence comes from Macrobrachium rosenbergii, assembly GCA_039081455.1. Taxonomy (NCBI): domain Eukaryota; kingdom Metazoa; phylum Arthropoda; class Malacostraca; order Decapoda; family Palaemonidae; genus Macrobrachium; species Macrobrachium rosenbergii. Next base: position 27,877,402 of record JANJGK010000034.1, read on the forward strand.
AGCGTGGAATGGTGTATGTTTGCAGACGAAACAGTACTGTTTAGGGGCATTAAAAACGAACTGCAAAGACTAGTAAACCGGTATTATAAGTGTTAACAAGAAGAAACAAGTAAAAAATCCGCCGAAGTTTCTTCAGGGCAATCGAGTTTTTTTGGACAGCGTATAATGCTGTATGAAGCTCTCAGCCACGGCCCATGAAACTCTCAGCCGTGGCCCATGAACCTTTTAGCCACGGCCCATGAAACTCTCAGCCGTGGCCCATGAAACTTTCAGCCACGGTCCGGTGGTGGCCTGTGTTGTTGGCACCTATAGAGGTGTCAGACGCACGACCATGGCTAACTTTAACCTTAAATAAAATGAAAACTGCTGAGGCAAGAGGGCTGCAATTTGGTATGTTTGATGATTGGAGGGTGGATGATCAACATATGAATTTGAAGCCCTCTAGCCTCAGTAGCTTTTAAGATCTCAGGGCGAACAGAAAAAGTGCGGACGGACAGACAAATAGCCATCACAATACTCTCTCACAGAAAACTAAAAAGCTGAGAGTAAATGCGAACATGATATACAGTTGTTGGTGAAATATAGGCCAGAAACAGCATACACTGTGTTATTATGGATACTGGATGAATGGAGGTTGATTCGTATGAGTACTCGGAAGTCAACAAAGCCTGTAGTAGGAGGCTGTTGAGTATGATTGGAAGAAAATATTCTAAAAATAAACTGCTTGCGTGGTATATGAGACCCTAGAAGTATTTAAAGGTCTGGAAGTGTAGAAATACAAAGATTAGAAAAATATTTCAGCACAGGTGTAAGAATGGCTCAGAACATTTATACCGTACTCGGTTTAATCCTGTGGAAAGGATGGCGAACGAATAGTTTGCAAAAAGAATATAACTCTGAAATGTTAGGAGGAAGGATAAAAAAGAAATATGACTTAGAAAACAATGGATAGATGGTGTGAAAGGAATATTGTGAAAAAGGGCCTTTAACATCAAGGACGTACAAGAGAATGTATGAAATAAAAGTGAATACTAATGTCTGAAGGGTATATATATCCATGATTCAGAAGTTAAATTATGATTAAGATAGTAATCTTATATAATTATATATATATATATATATATATATATATATATATATATATATATATATATATATATATATATATATATATATATATATATATATATATATATACATATAAGAAAGAGAGAGTAATTTTGAGCAGAAAATGTTCTGTACAGATGTGCATTTTAGGGCTAAGTTTGTTGGTAAGGTATTAGCACTGCTTTCAGGAGAGAAAGATGGTGTGCGGGATGACTGAGTGGTCAGGGATATAGGGAGCAGGAAGGTAGAGCTATTGGGCCGATGTGAATAAAATACCTCTCAATCAAATATATTCTTTGGATATTGAACAAAAGAAAAAATGTATGAATCACTGAAACCCTCTCCCTTTCCATCAGTGAGTGGTATTCATTGGACACCAATAAAAATAAAAGAGAATCAAGTCTATTTGAATCTCCCCTCCATCAAAGGTAGGCTTGTTCATTAGTCACCCATCAAAGATATAAAGTGTTTAGTTAAAAATCTCTCCCTCTCTGTCAGAAGAATTCTTCAGATACCAGTCATAGGCATAGGCCTAATTATGGCTCCTGATTCAACATTTCCATGACAAGGCAGCAGGACAGACAGGTCACTCTAGAATTCAACAATTACCAAACATCATTTACACCACATACTTGATATGTAAAGCCATACGATAGAGCTGTAAGCTAATCATTAAAACTAGATTACTTGCAAGAAAAAGACATACTTAAAAGACGAGCATTCCACTAGCGTCATATATATATATATATATATATATATATATATATATATATATATATATATATATATATGTATATATATATATATATATATATATATATATATATATATGTCATCTATATATATATAAAATGGTTGTACGTGTGTGGGTATGTGCCAGAATAACTCTGAAATGCATTGAGCGATTTCAAACAAACTTGGTATACATGTGACTTACTATCTGGAAAAGAATACTGCAGGGGTAAGACATCACTGGCACCAATGGGGGCGAGTGGGAGGGGGGGTTACATGTAAAAATAACAGAAAAGGACATATCAGTGCCTAATCCATAGTTTTCAAGGTCGCTGAGATTAATAGTAACACTTCCGATGCTCTTTAAGTCCAAGCTCAGCTCCGATAGGAAGGGGGATGAGAAGGACATGTAAAAATAGTGTCTAATCCATAGTTTTTGAAGTCGCTGAGATGAATAGTCACACTTCCAATAAAATGTCAAAAATGACAGATATTAGTGTATGATCAATAGTTTTTAAGGTCGCTGAGATGAATAGTGACACTCTCGATGCCCTTTAAGTCCAAGTTCAGCCCCAATAGGAATGTGTGGTGAGAAGGGGTGAAATATAAAATGTCAGAAATGCTGGGCAATGTAACTGAAGCAAATATCTTAATGGGAAAGGGAGAGAATGAGAGAGAGAGAGAGAGAGAGAGAGAGAGAGAGAGAGAGAGAGAGAGAGAGAGAGAGAGAGAGAGAGAGAGAGTGGGAGGGAGAGGAAGTGAGAGAGAGAAGAGCGGGTGTTGGGAAGGGAAAGAGGGAAAGAGTGAGGGAGAGTTGAAGAGAGAGAGAGAGAGAGAGTAGAGGGGGTGTGTAGGGAGGAGAGAGACAGACAGACAGACAGAGAGGGAGGAGGAGAGAGTGAGAGGGACAGGAAGTGAGAGAAAAAAAGTTTGTCTTAGTTTAACCAGACCACTGAGCTGATTAGCAGCTCTCCTAGGGCTGGCCCGAAGGATTAGATTTATTTTACGTGGCTAAGAACCAACTGGTTACCTAGCAACGAGACCAACAGCTTATCGTGGAATCCAAACCACATTATGACGAGAAATGAATTTCTATTACCAGAAATAAATTCCTCTAATTCTTCACTGGCCAGTCAGAGAGTCGAGTGCTGGGCCAACAGCGTGCTAGCCGAGAGCTCTACCCACCCCACCAATGAAGAACTGGAAGTGAGGGAAAGAGTAGAGGGGTTGTTAGGGAGAGAGAGAGGGAGAGGAAGTGAGAGAGAGTACAGGGGGTGTTAGGGAGAAGAGAGAGAGAGAGTGGGGGGAGAGGAAGTGGGAGAGAGTAGAGGGGGTGTTGGGAGGGGAAAGAAGGAAAGTAGAGAGAGAGCAGAGGAGTGTTAGGGAGGAGAGAGAGAGAGAGGGGGGGGGGGGAGTTTATCACTTGTCGTTCAAAGTTTTCCCTGGCAGCGACGGCTTGGTCAGCTAGTATATATATATATATATATATATATATATATATATATATATATATATATGTGTGTGTGTGTGTGTGTGTGTGTGTGTACATATACATTCTTATATATATTTCCGATTTGCTTTCAAAGACATGCGTTCAAGTGGGAGTTAGTTTCCACATTTTATAAAGAAAACACGAGATAAAAGTTTTAAAACATGTAAACGTCCGTGAGTACAAAAGGAGACAAAATAGCAGGATTTACAGAAAGCTTGTTTTCAGGCTTAACAAGAACCAACAAAAGAACAGGAGCAAAACCAACTCATGCGTTGCTTGGATTTGCACCCACGTGAACGAGGAGAGGTCTTTCATTTTGAAATATACTGCAAAGGATAAGCCCTAAGTGTCACTTTTTAGTGGTATGGGGAAATATAAAGAACTGCAAACGATGGGTCTCCTTTTTACTGGGAACTCGATAACGGCCAGCTGTTTCTGTGATACTGAGCTACCAACGACATTCCCTATTGTTGAGAGAGGAAAGGTCCAGTTGTGACCTCAAAAGCTGAGGAGAGATTTATTTCTTAAAAAAAAAAAAAAAAAAAAAAAAAAAAAAAAAAAAAAAAAAAAAAAGTTGAGGATGTGGAATCTTATAGCTTCACCTTCCATTTTTAATTTACGTTTAACGACGATATTTCGGTTAATTATAATATTCGGATCAAACATACTTACATATTTATTCCCCTTTCGTACATGAGAAGGTTTTCGTATTGAACTATTAATAACAATAGTCAGCCATTCATCATCCAGGTATAACTCATCTAATGATTGCTCATATTTATGTATATTGTATATTATATATATATATATATATATATATATATATATATATATATATATATATATATATATATATATATATTTATATATTTCTTTTTCAAAATTCTAAGTTTGTAAAGCTACCTGGATGATAACTGAACAAATATTAGCGTGAATGGTAGAAAGGTAAAATCTGAACTGTGCTTATATAGTTATGTGCATTGAAAATTAATTTTAAAGTGGTGGAGTTTGTGAAACGATGAGGATGAAGCTATTACCTAATGGCTATGAAGTTGATCTAATTCTTTTAAATCGAATTTGAATATCGAGGATAAAAGTGAATTAAACTGGAAAATGCAAGCTATCGAATGCACAAGAATTATGGAGTAATTTGGTTTTACGAGGAGAGGGACAAATAATGTCAAGGTAAATTGAGTAGCATAAGTGGATATATATCCGAGTATTCCAAAGTTTCTTTATGGTTGTAGGTAAAGTATGGGAAGCTTGGCTTGTAAAAATGAAATAAGATATGCGATTTATCAGAGTCAGGTGTAAGTGAGCTAAACTTCGAAATGTGTTTGATATATATATATATATATATATATATATATATATATATATATATATATATATATATATATATATATATATTATATATTTATATATACATATATCACGCATTATCACAGGTGAAGAATAAGTGACGGGGTGTGGATCCTAACCGGTTTCAACTTTATTTCCAAGCCATTGACGAAGGAAATCAATTTGAAATCGGTCAGGACCTACACCCCGTCTCTTATTTGTCACCTCTGGTAATGTGTGACAAATGAATCACATACAAAAGTGATTATAATCATATATATATATATAATATATTTATTTAT
>JANJGK010000034.1:27887375-27892375 GCA_039081455.1 Macrobrachium rosenbergii
ATGAGAGAACCTGGTATAACCGTATTTCTTTTATGAAGTCTAGTGTATGAATAATGAACATTGCCTAGTGAAATTGCGTAAGCTATTCCCGTGCACTAAGTAGGAATGAGGGAAGGTCAGGTGTAAGTAAAAATTCAGGCAAGCCTTGGATCCTGATCACCATTGTTTGGAAGAGAAATAGCCTTTACCAATACTAACTTCGAACGGTAGCCGCGAGTGTACGAACACCATTGCGTTATACTTTAACTGAAGCAGGGAAACTTGACTGTGTCCAAAGTTGACTAAGTGGTTCATGTAATTTTCCTCGCTATCACAGCACATTCTTTCTTTGTTGGGGCTAGGTGGGTAATGAAGGGATTTGATGTAATTCATTTGTTACATAAATAATCCAATTATTCAATACATAGTTCCGACTGGCGACCTAATCCAATTAAGTAATTGTCTGTCCTTTGGGGGTAACTTTTAGCTTCAATTGATAGTTTACGTGTGTCTTCAGCGGAGCAGGGCTACATAAATTACAGTAATTAATAAAAAAACTCATTAGCCAAAGCCCACACGTAACAATATGTATACAATATATATGTCTGCATTTGTGTGTGTAAACAGTGAAGAAATACCAGAAAACACGGGCTACAATCTAAAAATACTATCATGAGAATGTTCTTCTTTCATATAATATCCGGTGAAGCCATACTAGCTGCGTAATCAGTTATCGACAACCAACCAGTCTCTGAAAGAGAAACAACAATTTCTTTTGTTATGTTGAATCAAAATGCGTTATTGGTCTTGGCAAAGGTAGAATGAATGTTCGGAATTTTGGTGATATGAATAATATTGACAAAAATCTCATGTTATTTAGGTTTCTGTTAGGTTTAACGAAATTCTTGCATACAGAGACCTTTCCTTGAAGAACTGGTGAGGGAAAGATTTGTATGCTTCAGTGAATTTGGCGTATACATTTATCCTCCAAGGCCTCTTTTATCCTTCAAGTATAAAAGAGGCCTTTGCAAATTGTTCTCACAGAAGAATAAAATTTTACGTCAACCATTTTGGCAGGCGAAATTTTTGTCGGCGACTTTTTGACGCACGACATTTTGACACGGGACATTTTGACATGAAATCCTAAGAACATGAGAGAAAATCATTAATTTTCATGTGAATTTAAAAGGTTACTAAGTATCAAAAGTTCAATAAGCATTATTCCAAACTGCGTTCCTTGATTTGACACTAATTGGACATAATTTCACCAGAATTAGGATTTAAATATTTTTCTTTATTTCGATAAAAATAAGAATGGCTCAGTGTGATAAAGCAAATTAAATGTTTACCGGGAAGAAATAAAAAATGATATATGCTATGGCTTGTGGTCTTCATTATTTACGTTATGGACGAGTTTTTAATGACATGAAAACATGTCATGGAAGGTTTTTATTTTTTGTGAAAGATAAGGGATATATTTCCTAGTTGAACGTAAAGTGAAATCTATAGCTATTGGTTTGCTTAAATCTTATTTTCTTATTACCCCCTTTTGTAATCCTAAAATTTTATTTCACATTCTTATTTTTGCGTTCAAAGTTTTATTTCTGATATTGTTTGAAGAATGAATTGTCGTGTGTGTCCGAAGTGCACTTCTTGATAAAGATAAACACAAGATGATTGAGAGGTTCCTGAATTCCGTGACATGCATCATCTGTTCGTGCTGAAAGCTAATAAAGTTATTTTTCGTATTCAAGTGGGGTCTTTATTTTTGTCCCGTTTCCTCTTTCAAGATGGAAGTGCAAAACCCCAAGCAAAACTAGCAATTGTATAAGAACGTTTATGTAATTCATTGTATGGTAATATTGATTAAAAATATTGTAATCAAGTTAATAGAGTAGGATTCCGTCTTTTAAATTGATACTAGAGATACTGAATATTCCAGTAAGATGTAGTCAGTCCCAAAGTAATAAGGATTAAATATAGAGAAATATAGAAATATAAAGATCGTGAGAAATAGCATAAAAGTCAAACAAAAGGAATTATTTCGTAAATAAAAGTAACTTTACGCGTCAGCATCCGAACTCTTAAGAAAACATGTATAAAAGAGGAAAGGAACTCGTGGAGTGCACCTCTTTGCATATCACTTCCTCAGAAGAAGATTCAAAGGAACAGATGCCTGTTTTTCAAAAGATCCCTTAACACCACCAGGAAAAGATAGAGGAGTGCCTGTTTCGATCAGGCTCTAACGCGTGACGACGAAAGGTTGACAAAAAGACATAATTCTCTGTACTCTCGTGCTGTCTGAAAAATGTTACTTACATACTCGTAAATTCATCTCGTACATACACTGACACAGACACAGCCACTGACAGACAGACAGATACGCACGCATATATATATATATATATATATATATATATATATATATATATATATATATATATATATATATATATATATATATATATATATGTGTGTGTGTGTGTGTGTGTGTGTGTGTGTGTGTGTGTGTGGCTGTGTCTGTCAGTGTATATATATATATATATATATATATATATATATATATATATATATATATATATATATATATATATATATATATATATATATATATATATATATATATTATATGTATGTGTATGTGTATATATGTATATACAGTATATATGATTTGATTGTGAGCTTTTAAAAAGATTATTTCACAAGTTATTTTTTTTAATGATATTCTGCTGTAAAGATCTTCCATAATATCCAACAATCTCACACAATATATTCTTGTTTGTTTTTTTATCTTTATATGTAGCGTTGAATCTTACTGAATACTCTGAATGTTGCTACGTAATACTTTTATTTTTCCCTAGTGATGACATTTTCGATAATTCTATTTCGTTAGTTTTAGTATTACCGATTGGGGGATATTCTAATAACTTATTATAAAACGTTAGTTTATCTTATTTGACAAGCTCAGCGCGTGCGGCGATATTCAATCATTTGTTTGAAAGTGTGTTGACGAGGAACCGCTAATAGTTGGACTATTTTTGTATATATGGAGGCAGGGGTTAATGAGAATGGCTGCTGGTTCTGCCTGACTAAAGAATATAATGCAGTGGTTTCCCTTTTGTTTTGCACGCTTTTCCATTGTCCTAAGAAATTACCTAAAAAATTTACAAAATATGATAACTTCGATTGTGATGTAACCTCTAAGAAACAATGGATTTGTTAAAAGTTGAAGCTTATTTTTATCAGTGAAAGTAAATCTCGAGGTTATCTGTCTGTAAGCAAAATCTATAAAGATTAGAAATAAAGAAAAGCTACATTTATATATTTTTGTCAGATTACTCTCTTTTTTGCACCTTCTTCCATACGCATCAGGTCTGTCACCCACTTCAGGAGTGGGCATCGTTGCATCACCATTCCCCGTCCTTTTCTTTTGATTTTCAGGTCTGTGCCCTATAAATTCATCAGAAACGCTGTCCTATTGTTCTCTGCATCACAGCAATTACTTTCCCGAGCTCGGATACATTCTAAAACTTCTTTATGAAGGAAAATCCGTTTTCTCCCAATGCTTCAAGGAGGAAAAGACATAGTAAACCCACTTTCCCGCACTACGTGGAAAAATTAAGTGCATTGAAGGAGCTCGTTATCTTTTACTCTCCCCAGAAGTAGGAGGCCTTACTATTTTACTGAGCGGAGTTCCGTCCAGGAAGTTCTTTTATGGCATGGTCTCGGGCTCCCTTTGATTCTCTTTTCGTGATGGTAAAAATTCTCCCTATTATCATCATCGTTTTTCATCATCACCACGATGTTACCATACGTTTACTAATAACATTATTTGTGTCCTGTGTGCGTCAGTTGGTAGAGTCCTTGCCGTTCGTCTGGGAGGGCTGAGCTCGATAGCCATGTGAGCTAGAAGCTATCTGTTATACACGTGCGTTTGATTATTTCCATTGCTAATGATAATGAATATGATGCCTACCGTTATTGTTATTATTATTATTATTATTATCTGGACTCATCTTCACTTCCTGAAATGCAACATAAATACAGATATCTTAAAGACTCTCGTGAGTGACCACTTGGGAAGGAAGAAACAGTACTACGCGAGTTCTTTTATAAAAATATATATATATATATATATATATATACACAAAAAGATCTTGATATCATTTGGCCTATTCAAAACTTAACAGGAATATCTTGAATGTCTGGCTAGGTCCAGAATATATTCCCGAAAGAATTAATGTGTGTCTATAAAACAAAATCCTTAAGCTTACTTCAATTACTGTACCTGGAAGCGTAACAGAACATGCTTAATTTTACAGTAATTTAATTACAGTAATATAATGTGGTGAACATTTTCATTCGAAAAATTTGTAAAAAAGCTAATTTTCACCATCATTTAAATTAACTGGTGACTGTGAAAAGTACTTAAAATTCAGAGAAATTTGTCCTTGGACTTGGAATAAATAGGTGAAGGTCAAAGATATTGAGTGCAAGTAAACAATAGCGCTTAAGGTACCTATCAACTCTCATAACCATCAGTGTAAAATATTGTTTATTTGGTCATATCGTTTGTGTCTTACACTATTCAAATTTCGATTACACATGGTAACAAAGATATATTTTCGCTGTTTTTTCCTTGCTTTAATTTTCCTTATATTAAACAATAGAAGGAAAGTAAAGAGAATAAAATATCCGTTGGTATATATCTTAGAAGGAAGTAAAGCTCAGAAAGCAGGTTTATGAATGTATATTTTTGACAGTGGAAAGTACAGAATTACTCTGAGGGCTGGATGAAGACTAATGTGATTTTCCCCTGTTGAAACATCACCAACTTCGATTGCGGATCCTGCCTCGCTCTTAAAAAGATCATGTAATTCGGTTCTGGTCAAAATCTTTTAATTCCTAGTTTATGGCATCGTAAAAGAAGACTACAAGGAATTTCTGAATTCTCTCAAATAGGCATTCTGGAAATCATGAAGAAGGTCGAGTTTCTTTCATTTTAATGACGTGGATCAGTA
>JANJGK010000034.1:27897375-27957375 GCA_039081455.1 Macrobrachium rosenbergii
GAATAGGACAAACAACAGACAAGATGTGGGAGAACGCTGACGTACACCGTTGTGGCACTCACAACAGCTGTGCCAATACACTGTGTCACTCGATAGATAGCTGTCAAGGCAGATAGCATTGTCACCCCACACCCAGGTCTCTTCAACACGGTAAGCAGCACATTCCTTGGAACTTTATCATATGCATGAGAAAAATCGACGAAGTTACAAATAATTTCCATTTTTTTCTCCTGGCTAAATCAGTCGATAGGCGAAGCGACACAATATGTTGCGTGTGTCTCCTTCCGGCCTGGCAACCTGCCTGTTCCCTGAAAGAGGAAAACCACTATTGCAGCCTCTCACAAACCACCATATCATAAAGTTTAGCAAAACAGTTATTAACACTTACACCTCGATAATTATGAACCAGTGATCGGCAACCTCGTTTAAAAATGGCAAAAAAAAAAAAAAAAAAAAAAGCAAGAGTCCACTGTCAGGGGTAACGTCTTAATATCAAAATACATTTGAGAAGAGATGCAATTGTCACAATCCAAGTTACAGGTAAAACCTTCAAAATGCCAGGAGCCAAACCATCTGGACCACATGCGTTATTAGGTTTCATTTTCTTTACCCGTTGAGACACTTCTAAAGCTGTAATAGGGTCATCTAAAACTGGAATTGACACATTAGTCTCCAGCTCGGCAAAGTCAGTTTCCTCAACATTTACTGCTCTGAGTATCTCCTCAAAATACTCTTTAAAGTTCTGATCGGTGGGAACACTACTATCAAAGGCTCGTGTGTGTGTGTGTATTTCACCCTTCCAGTTTATTGCTTGCCATATTTGGGCCTTACCTGTAAACTGCAATAGCCTTTCCCATTTGTCTACAGATATATCGAAATTCCATAGATATGGATATGGATGTGTGTGAAGAGTTAAAATACCTTTATAAAAGAATGACCTTGCGGGAAATGTAACCCGGCCAGAGCATTGTCCGTCTTTTCATTTTTTCTAACCGGTCATGTTTACCATTGAAGGATACATTGGGAGCCTACACGCACATCCATAGATCTTATATAAATAAATATCCACACAGTAGTATATCGACGTTAAAATAGTTGCCTGGAACCCAATACGATCACACAACTGCGCATTACTATAACTAAGACGGGAGGCTCAGCCTTCCGGAAGCGTCCTAGCTAAACAGTGAATGAAAACGCCATTTCTTTCATGTTGATAACTTAAAAAGGGAGGTATCCATTAGGCCATGAAGTTGCCATTTGTATTTTGCAGAGTGGCCTTCAAATAAAGGGGTTGGCCATTAGAACCAACAACGGATGAGACTTAAAGAATAAAGCACGAATTGAAAGAGGGATCAATACCGAGCGTTGCTTCTATGCATAGTGAACACAGGAGTCATACTGAATAAAGAAAGCACTTCGCGTTATGTCTGAATGTGGCCTTAGCACTTTTCTGGTTGTCTTTTCTCATGAAACTTTTCGGCAACTGTCCTGTTGAGCTGACGGAAAGAGTCGTCCACCTCTCAGGAGGCACTGTCAGGAGGAAGGCCTTTATTTCCTGTTCTCATTCAGCGGACGTGAACAGAATTTCCTAATACTCAGTCAGTAAATTTGTTTATTTTTTCGAAGACTTGATAGTTATCAAGTCTTCGATAGCTATAGAAGTCGTTTGCTAAATTGTATGTGCGTACGTGAGAAAGTGATAAATTAATTGTATCTCTTCAACAGGCACTTACGATAGTTGTTATTGTTCAGTATGAAAAGTAAGTTACCCTTTATAAAATTCCATAATAAAGTCCCGGTGTATTCCGAATATGAAACCTGAACACTAGAACAAGACAAGTCGAGATAACACGCCGTAGGGAGCTGATGGAAATTAAAACGCAGACAGCAGTGCAATTGATGGAAGAAGAGAATGTGCAAGGGACATATCATGCCATTTACTGCATGTCAGACAAAGGAACAACGTTGCTGGCAAAGGCAGGATCTAACTGCAGGTCTGTTAAGTATTTCATTTTGGGCGAGAACGTAAAAGCAGGAAAAATCCATGAATTTTTTTTTTTTTTTTTTTTTTTTTTTTTTTTCCCTTGTCTAGATGAAGGCATTATGACAACGTCGTATTTCACATTGCTGTTTCCAGTCCATGGATTTTGTCAACGGGAAAGAAGCAAGGGACATAAAATGCGGCTTGAATGGAACGGAAAATATCATGAGTTCCATGAATGCTCACTGCACAAAAGAGGCATGCAGGATGAGAGTTGCCTCCGGTTTGCAAATTGCAGGAGTGGTTATTAAAGTGCAGCAGACATTTTTTTTTTACAGCTTTTGTGATCAGTTTTTTTTTTTATTTAGTCTTTTCCATGAGAATAACAATTCAAATGGCGTGGCCATTAAATTACTGTTAGATTATTTTTTTACAGTTTTTTTCGATCACTTTTCTTTCAGATTGCTCTTTTGCTTATTAATAATAATCCAGTTGCATCTGTTCTGGAAATCAGATAGTACCGTTCAACACATAGGAAATTTAATGGCACTTGAATGAAATCACCTTAGTTTATCACCGTATTAAAACTTTGACCGTCATAAACTGTCAGCAATATTACGTTCGTCGAAATAATATGTCAACGTGGTAGTATCTGTCAAAATAAGTTGGTTCTTGAGTAACCAACGAGAAAACGGTTCTAGCGAAGTAAATGAAGAGGAAACCACCTACCAAGAAAAGTTGCCGGTTCAACTTCATAACTTCGATATAAGAAGCTATGCTAAAAAAAAAAAAATTCTATAGAAGGTTTCTGACGAGTATATAAAAAAACATTGTTCATTGAATTTCAGTGTAAATTTGCAAAATGATTATCAAAGGCATTTCATTTAAAAACAAAATCATCATGTCGCAAGGTTCACACACATGAAGTTTAATCCAACATACATACATATAAAGTATCATCATACTGGGGGAAGAAAAATCATTAAGAAGTTCAATTTGGGCTTTGAATTTACCCGTGATCTTGAAAAACACATCGAGGTAAAAACACTTTGGAAAGTGATCACCGGGATCCAAATATGAGAATACCAAGCTTATCAAAATCACAGTAAATAAAATGTTGACTTTCAGATGTGCCCCTGACATTAGACTACCTACCAAGTGTTGTATGAATATGAAAAGGAATGAAAAAATAATTCAGTATTTTACTAATTCCTGTTTTTGTTCATATTTGATATGATACTGGTAATAGCAATAGCGATATAATACCTACAAATGATAATTATACCTATATATTTCGTCACATCATGAATTATAATATTTTTTACTAACTGCTGTGGTTCATATAAATGGCCTAATAATTATCAGTCCAGAGGGAAAGAGACACATATCTTTGCCGTTAGTTAGATATGGTTTATAATATTAGTTTTCGAAGACTTTTCATTATGCACCTTACAAAGGGTACCAGAAATATTTTTCTAAAGAGTAAAATATTTTCAGACATTTATTTGATTAGTGTTGCTGGAATTACTGATAACTCCTGAGTTGAAGTGTAAATGTGGAAGAAGAAGGAAGATGAGGAGGAGGGGGAGGAGGAAAAATGTGGTATAAAAAATAATAAAATCTTTTCAGAAACGATCCGGGTAAAGGATCCCCCATTGCCTCCACCGAGGAGAGGGTTTCTAGTTGGAGACAAGCAAAAAATGCGCCGAAGTTTCTTCATCGCAGTCATGTTTTCTGTACAGCGTATAATCAAGGCCACCGAAAATAGATCTATGTTTCGATGGTCGCGGTATAAAGCTGTATGTGCCGTGGCCTATGAATCTTTAACCACGGCCCGGTGGTAGCCTGTCCTATATCGTTGCCAGATGCACGATTATGGCTAAGTTTAACCTTAAGTAAAATAAAAACTGCTGAGGCTAGAGGGCTGCAATTTTTTATGTTTGATGATTGGAGGGTGGATGATCAATATACCAATTTGCAGCCCTATAGCCTCAGTAGTTTTTAAGATCTGAGGGCGGACAGAAAAAGTGCGGACAGAAAAAGTGCGGACGGACAGACAAAGCTGGCACAATAGTTTTCTTTAGCAGAAAATTAAAAAGGGTATAAAGCATTTGGTGTTTACTTAAGATCAATCTCGAATGATTTTACTTTGAAATATTCGAATTTTGAATTTTGAAACCTTTTATTAGACTTGAATAGCAAAATTAAACAAATAATAATATAATCAATATTACGGAGGATACTTTGATGGAAGTGTGATGTTCAGTTAAATGCTTTCCTCCAAATTGCACGTAAAATTCTAGTAATTAATCGACGAATGATACTCTCCCAGTTAGCCGTAATTTTTTCCTTTTAATACACATGTAATTCATGGAATAAAAAAAAATACGATAAATCTTTAAATCATTCGGACAGAGATATCAATATTTCCTTATTTTTTTTCGGATACCCATCTTTACATCTGTCCTTTGAACAGGCCATGGAGTATATTTTCAGTTGCTCAGGGATATTTTATCTATTTCAAAAATTATAAATGAAATTAAAGTAAAATTAGTGTGAAGGTGTGCGAACTATAAATATTAATTTTCGAGAATAAAATGTAAAGATCGTGTGGAACTCTTGATCTATACTTGAAAGAACGTCATTTCTAATGTAAAGCACATAACCATATGAACTTTTTTGCATATGTTTTAATAGTCACATTGAGATTTTCCTTCCTTTTCAAACGAAAATATCAAGAAGTAGTATGTATGCGATAATGGAAAAAACTACGAAAGTTAACTTTTCCATGTAATTTTCGTAACATTTTTATATTTCAAATATCGGTAATTTTATAAATACTTTGCAGTAATCAATGGCCGGGTCATGACACTAATTTAAAATAAGAAAAGATATGCATTCGGACGTTTCATTCTGGAAAGTTCGCTTATTGTATTAAAAGAAACTTCGATAAAATTTTATGTTTCTCTTCCAGAGAAGATCATAAACTGTGATTTACGGACCGTTCCTCATAATCTCTTTTATAGGGCCATGAAACCAGCTTTCTTCATAACAATTCTGATTTCTTTTCATATTAGTGCCCTTGTCTCAAAAACTAAGATTATGGACGGCAGCGTTTCCCAACTGTGAGCGACTGCATGAATTTCCGTGTCAGTGCATAGAAACTTCAAGAAGACATTGGTATGTTTTTTTTTTTTTTTTTTTTTTTTTTATGGGAGGCACGGATGAGAGGATATGTTGATTGCGTTTATTCTCGTGAGGAAAAAAGTCAGTAGTCCTGTATAAAACACGTAAAAGTATATGACTAACGAATGTAAAATCCTTACCCAAAGAAGCAATACGCTCCCATCTGTATGGAGATAATGCCGCCACTGCACCTCGCGTGGTTCACGGTGGGCGATACTAAAGGGCGTTTGGGTCTCTGATTATACTTTTTAGTGTAAATGGAGGACTTTCTCCCACCCTTAGACCCTAGTACTTCATCTCTCTTATTTTCACGGTCTCTTTACCTTGCTGTTCAACCACTACAACTCCCTCTGTTCACTGTTATAAGTGCTGAATGGCTGAAAGTATCCCAGTGCTTGTCAGCCAAGATCTCATGAAATCAATCAAAATACGACTAAGAAATAGCCACTCTCACTTATTTTGAAATTTGAGTCTTTTCTTTTCAAACAGTTTACTGTCTGGATAGGATATGTTATACAAGACTCTTGGATATGTTATACAAGACTCTTAAGTGTATCCTTTTCTTCTGCACGCGAACTATTTTTCCCTGCCAGCGCTTTAGTAATTCCTCCCGTGAAATCTCTCAAATAAGTAAAATAATCTTAATTTTCAGAATAACAAGCAAATTAAATGAGGATACATATTGAAATAGTCTCTGAATGAGCAACTTTCCTCATTGCTAGGTTCACAATGGAGAAGATAAAATCTTTGTTCGTTAAGTAAAAAGCAGAACCTATTTTCTAGCCTCTGCGAATTCGGTTCCATTCCTACAGAGGCGTAATGGGATGGTAAAAAATAATCTCATTACAGAGAGGAAAAAACGAAGGGTGAATCAAATAAGAGAGGTATTCCAGTAATTGCAATCCTCCTTCCTTCAAAGAGGGTGAATACCTTGTTCACATAGACCTTTACATTCTTTAAAGGATTAAGCAGTTTTTCTTCAGTATGAAATTAATTTGGTAGAATGTGTAAATGACGGGCCTCGCTTACAAAGAAAGGTCGTTTTATGAAGTTTTAAAATAGTCACATAGATGAAAGAAAATTACGGTATTCCATACAGATTTTCCTCTTTCCATATAAACACTTTTTATTTCCCCTTTGAATGTGTATACTAGTAAAAACTGTCAGTGAAATATGTTAGGTGTCTCTAGAATTTAAATTTTAAACAAGCAGAACTGTTTTGCATTTGTCCTTGAGGTTTTCAAAGTATGATTTCGTTCCTTTCAACAGCGACCTTACAACCAGACGTGTTAAACGTTAGCCACGCACTAACAATGACGATTGTGCCCTCAAACGACAAGTTTTAATTAATAAAAAAATCTGATTGACTTACCTCATCAGGTAGGTCGAAAGCGTTCTTTAAATATCGATGAATAGATAACGATAATTCGTTTTCACTTAAGTCAAAATCTCACAAACCCATGGCGCGGGTGAAAGATGCCTTTTAATGTCAGCACCGGAATATTCAGTCCATAATTAATGATGCCTCACCTAAGGAACCATTGGAAGTGAGAAGCTAATCCAAATATTAAATGAATAAATGCTAAATTCCATAATCAGATCGGCAATGAACAATAATTAATATCAGTAAATCACTATAATTATAGGTTTACTCAGGGCAATTGCATTACTTATCAACTATACACAAGCCGAATGAGTCGCTTCTGTACGCATAGACATCTTTATAAAAATGCTTTGCCAATGACAAGTCAGTCGATTTCAGCTCTAATACATTTTTCATGAGTCCAGTTGTTATGATTTGTGTTCATTGAATAGTATATGGACTATTTCATTAACAATAATAACAATAGTGTGTGTGTGTGTGTGTGTTTGTGTTGTGCGTATGCTGTGGGGTGGGTTGTATTTAAGCCAAAAGAATTCCTTTCTGTTTTCATTAGTTTACTAGTAGATGTCCTTTGCCAAATCAGCTGTTATTTCAAAAAATGCATACATATTTGGACAAGCGAAAGAAAAAAATATTTATTTTAGTGTGTGTATACCCGTTGAGATCACATGATAGTGGCGTAATTGCATATTTTCTCTCTCTCTCTCTCTCTCTCTCTCTCTCTCTCTCTCTCTCTCTCTCTCTCTCTCTCTCTCTCTCTCTCTCCTCTTTGTGAGCTTTGTTGTACATGAAAAAGATTTGAGATTCCAGAAAATCTCTGGGAGTATACGCAACTTGCCCAAATGATTTTAGTGTTCCTCTTTCAAGAAACTTCAGTTACTGGTGTCCACTTGTTTGTTTCCATCTTACCAGATCTTTTGCTTTTCCCCTTTAAGCATTCTTTATGAAGTCATCCTTTGGAAATGGAGTTGGGAGGGGTTTTTTTTTTATTTCCTTATTTCCTTTTTTCGATCTTATCGCTACGAAGCCCACTATGTTCACCTGATCCCCACGAGAGCTGATAGTTAGCTCAGTGGTCTGGTTGAACTATCTTAATAAAAATAATAATCAGCTGAGCGTGAAAAAGGAAGGACGCTTTAGATACGAGTTCTTACTACTCTCCGTTTTTGTAAATGTTTAGCTTAACTGTCACTGAGGCGCGTAGAATTTTTGGTTATCCTTAAGAAATGTCTACAGTATATCACAAACGATCTCTCTCTCTCTCTCGATGTTTATCCTTAGGAAATGTCTACAATATTATCACAAACGATCTCTCTCTCTCTCTCTCTCTCTCTCTCTCTCTCTCTCTCTCTCTCTCTCTCTCTCTCTCTCTCTCTCTCTCTCTTATTTGAAAAAATATTAAATCTGCCTTGGTTTGGCCAAAAATGAATGAGATCCCACAAAAAAATCTTTTGTTATGAAATAATTCATGATTCATGACACACCTTTTCTGTTTAGTCATACATTGGTTTTTGCATTGAAATACCGACGACGCATTTTCAAATAATGGCGTTGCAAGAGCAATTCCACAATGAAGCATTAGGTAACAATGAGAATGAAATGACAAAAGATTAGGTTATCTTGCGCCATTTCCACCCGTATTTTATCTACTTCTTAATAAAACTAAAAATCTGAATTTTATATATAAAATTTTGTAAAATTTTAAATACAATCTTAGAATAACGAAACGGTTTTTTTTTTTTTTTTTATTCCGAAGAATAAAACGCTCGGTGAAAAGAAAGGAAAAAATGTTCCGGGTTCCTTCATATGAGTAAAATCCTGGAACATTTTGTGAAGACGTTGTTTACTCACGAAAAATCTGGGACAGAGATCTTTTATGGCTGTTTATGGCTTCCGTTGTCTCCTTATCTCGACGGTATGGGGTCTTGTGATGTACTTTATCTCAGACGAATACCAAGGCCTGGTTTTCCCTATTTGAATCGCTAGAGCTAAAGAAGTAGTAGTAGTAGTAGTAGTATTAGCAGTAGTAGTAGAAAAACTAAGATTAGAAAGGTTGTCGAAATACTTAATAATGCTGTACTAGCATGAAATTTACTTACAGTCTGGTAACTATCTCCTTTAACTTCTACCATCTGTCTTGTCAACATTGTACCCTTTCCATTTCCCTCCAGAAAAGTCTTCAGAAAAACGAACTTAGTATCTCCTGAAAGATGTAAAAGATTCAGCTAAATCTTCCTTACATGTGGTTATAGATTAGAGGAAAAACTCACATCGCAAAAAGATTTGAACTGTAATCCAAACTTCACTGAGTGATAAATATACAGTACCACGCTACCGGAAGAAACTCCTTTGCCATTTAGGGCGACTACCAGCTGTCAGCCCAAGGGTACGTCCACATTACAATAAAGCAAGCATCTTATCGCATATGTATCACAAGCAGTTGGAAAACAAGTCAACTACCTTAAGTGCAGAACGAACGTTTTGCAAATGCTGGATTATTTTATGAAGCACTGGCTATAGCTACCAAGAAGTCGTCAACGTTTATTCAAACTGTTTTAAAGTGTGTGTGTGTGATTTTAATCTTACTGGTAAAATACATGAAAATGCCAAGAAACTGGAAGATCATTTGAGTCTCCTCCTGATTATGTGCAAATCATTAGGATTAAAGGATTAAAGTGATTGTGTGTCAGTCTGTTTGTCGGGTTGTCTGTCTGTCTGACTGTCTATATCCCTTCATCAACATTACTAAAGGCTTTATTGGAAACAACCAATCGCTTCTAATCAGAACCCTTCCCTCTATTTTTCACATCAGAATCCGTATCAGTTTTCAATATCGCTCAGCAATACATTTTCGAAAACAATGCTTATTGGTGATCAATAGAAAATACGTTGCAAAACAACTAATAAGTGTTCATGGACTTTTTCTGGAATTATAAACCAGCTGCTTTTATGACCTTATTCTTTCTTGTGGAGATGTATTTATGTATGTATGTATGTATACATATGTATCTCTATGTATGCATGTGTGCATCTTATCTGTTAGAGAGCTATAATGAAATACCCAGGGATTCAAACGTTTTTCAAGACTTGCAAGATCAATGGATAATTTTTTAAGAAACAGGTTGTTTTGTGTAAGGGAGAAGAGATATTAAAAATTGGTTATTGTTCCTGGATTATTCCGATGTTCGATCTCTCTCTCTCTCTCTCTCTCTCTCTCTCTCTGACATTTAGTCCCGAACGAACCTTTTCGTTATTTCAAATGCTTATTCAGCTGTTAGGTACAAGTTACAGATATTTTTTTGTGTCAGTGATAATGAAATTTTACACCTGTGTACTCTTTGGTAGGTCAGTAATAAAAAAAAAAAAAGAGAAAATCTTTAGAAAGAGAATAACCTCAATCCAACACCGCTGTCTCCTCCTCCATTTTAAAATTCAATCTCTCGATTGGAATGGAATAAAAGGAAAGAGATGGTAGACACGTGACAAGGATTTCAGACTTTACCTCAAGGAGCAGGACTCAAATGATAAAGATTTGAGGTTCAAGGAATTCGATTAGCTCAACGTTGTCTCTGAAAATTGGGAGACTCTGCAAGACTTCAACATTTTGGCTGGATTTTACAGATAAAACAAGCATTTGCTTCCTATGATTTTCTATGTGCTATTGTTAATTTTCAGAGGAATATTCTCAAATGAAGGGAGAGTAGTGTATGCTTTTATTTATTTATTTTTTTTAATGAACCCACACGGTTAATTTGTTAGTATATTCTATCAAGAGCGAGTTTCCCTTGTGACACATGGGCGTAGAAGTGGGATGCAATTGGATTCAGTAATTCTGGTATATTTCATTTCTCTCTTTCAGTTTCTTTCTTTCAGTTTCTTTCTTTCAGATTTTATCTCTCTCTCTCTCTCTCTCTCTCTCTCTCTCTCTCTCTCTCTCTCTCTCTCTCTCTCTCTCTCTCTATGGTCGTCGCATCCAAAAATTGTAAGGGAATCGCCATTTTAATATCGAGTCGATTTCGACAAATTCGTTGGATACGTCCATCATTACAAGAAGTCAATGTGGTTAAAACAAACTTGCATATATATATATATATATATATATATATATATATATATATATATATATATATATATATATATGTGTGTGTGTGTGTGTGTGTGTGTGTGTGTGTGTGTGTGTGTGTGTGTGTGTGTGTGAATAGTATGTAGGTGTTTTCATGCAAGCGTTGTTTGGCATCCAACATTGTAGCTTTAGTAAGTCATGGTGTGTTGATTCTGAAGTTACAAATCCTGTGTAAAATATACCGTATGAGTATCTTGATTTGATGACCCTTTGGATCTGCCGTGCAGTTCACCCACCTCTCGTTACAACCACTTAATTCATAAATTGTGGTCATTCAATAACATTTTTTATCAAATGACTTTTGCCTAGTTACATAACATTTCTTACTATCGAAAAACGTATGAGTATATTTTGACTATTTATACATTGTCAAAGACTTTTGTGCTCAAAATTATATTTTGTAATAATTGCATTTTATGGCGTTTAATTGTTTGCAAATATAGTTGGTTGTGTGAATAACTTTCATTGATGATTTTGCTCACAACTGCTTATGTTAAGAGTGAGTAAATTATTCTTACTAACAAATTTTATGGGAATATTAACAAGCCGTATCTAGAAGTCTTTTACCCCCGTGCAATGAATCATTCCACCTCCCTGTCAAATAAAATCTGAAGAAAAATTATTACCTTTAAAGAACTATTTTTCATTTTTTGTTCTTCGTTTCTTCACGGTTTAAAGTGAAGAACACATTTTATAATTAAGTGAATGTTTGGGTCACCAGGGGCTCATTATTATGCTGGCCACTGTTTGCTTGGTTACGAAACTCGTCATTATCCCTCTTAAATAAACACACAGGCTCTGCCAGTGGCTTTTGTTTTTAAGGGTATAAAAACGGCTACTTATGTAATGCATAGATAAAGACATGGCTGCATTGGGTAAACAGAAGTAATCACAAACACACAGGTGCTTGCATATATGTGGTTGTTCATGCTTGTGTGTTGCGTATATATTTAACATTTGGAAATATCAGTTTTATGTTATGGTGGATGAAAATAATTACTATTATTACGAACTAAAATATTCACTGAATAACTGTTGTATGTATACTTCCGACGACGTTACCAGAGTAAAATTTTGCTTTTGTTTAATATAACTCGAGTTAATATGGTTATTGCTTCTGCTGCTGTAAATCCTAATGTATTTCATCATACATTTCATAATATAACGACTACTCATAAAGTCCATCCTAGAACACATAAATTAAGCTCCAGGAATGCGGCACTTTAATAGGTTGTGAGGTCCTGATCTGTCGCCGACACCCGCGTTCCATCCTCTCTTCAAAACAAAACCTACATGACGCACCGAGTACTCTCAGTAAACACAGATCCAGCGCTCCTGATTCAAACGATCTTCTACGCATATTTTCAGAAGATACTGTATGTCCTTGTAAGAGCTGCAATTACTATTGTACGTAAGGAATTGCAAGCTTTCCAACAATGTATATTAGAAAATCTCGTCCTAAATTGTATATAGAATTGCTAACCTTTCTTCAGGTGTGAGAAAACACATCTGAGGTATATAGACGTCCCTCTGTTTATCCCTAATGTTAAATGCTGCTTTTACACTCGCAAGAGTTCTTGACTTGTCAGAGATTTTGTGTCAATAAATCAGAATACACCTTGAAACTGCCTCTCACTGGCCGCCTCGTTATAAGGTCAGACAAGGGCATAAAGATAATGCTGACTACCAGAAAGAAATTGAAGAGGAAACATTAAAAGTGGTTTAATTACTGATAAAAATCTGTAATAACTGTTGTACAATGTTTTAAGTGGAAGTGCCTAATAAAAACTGTGTATCAAAACCATACCCACTTCACATGCTTCGAACAGTCATCTTTAAATAGCGAAAAACATTACATAGATATCTTCTATGAGTATCCATTTCGATGAAAAGTATTATTATTTGAACAGAAAATAGCAACAAACACACCCTTGTTACTATTAATCTCAGCAACCTCGAAAACTATGGATCAGGCACTGATATCTGTCGTTTCGGTTATTTTTACATGTCACCCTCTTCCCACTCCCCCCCCCCCCCCCCAATGGGGCTCAACTTGGACTTAAAGGGCATTGGGAGTGTCATTATTCATCTCTGTGATCTCGAAAACTGTGGATTAGACACTAATATCTGTCATTTTCTGTAATTTTTACATTTCACCCCCTTCCCACAACTCTCCTTGGTGCTAGTGTTCTTTCCCAGATGATAAGTCATATGTGTACCAGGTTTGGTTGAAATTGTACAATGCATTTCAGAGTGCATGTGGACCACACACACATACATACATACATACATACATACATACATACATACATACATACATACATACATACATACATATATCCATATATATATATATATATATATATATATATATATATTTTCCTGATTTACGTACCTTATGGTATGCCTTATACTTACGACATTTTTTAGACTGAACTGGCTTGTGAAGGGAGAATATGAAATACATTGTAACATTTCGGAGCAATGCTACACAGAGACGCGGCGGTCAGTGAAGCAGCTATGAGTACTTATTATTCAACTAATTCATCTTCCTTTCATAGTGAACAATAATGCATGACGCGGAATTTCTTTCCCATACGGAAAAAATTATATATAATTTTGAGCCCAACCTCGTTAGTGGATGGCATTTTGACGAGGCTGAGATACTGCATTGCTTTGTTATGCTAATATCTTCTGTTGGTTCTAATGCGAGTTTTCGGGTCGGTCTCTCTCTCTCTCTCTCTCTCTCTCTCTCTCTCTCTCTCTCTCTCTCTCTCTCTCTCTCTCTCTCTCTCTCTCTCTCTCACATGACAAGGAAAATTCCTTTAGCTAGTGCAGTGAGAGAAATAAATTGCAGCATGCATTATATAAACGAAAGCGTGAAAGTTTATCCCAACACTTATCCAAAATATAATTAGCATTAGCAGAGGTATGATTGAATTGGAAAGTGAAAGAAATATATATTCAAAGAAACAAAGTAAACTTCAAAGGATTACTGCTTAGGCATGGGAGAAATCTCCGAGCCTACCAATATTATTTAGGATATGATAATTTTTTTGCTGAAATTAAAAACTCAAGACTAATCAGTAATTTTCGATAACACGCAAAATGATTATGGAAAGACTAGAATTTGTGGCCATTAGAGAGAGTCTGTGTGAAGTAGAGTTAGGCACCGTAGTTGATGAACTCGTGATTCACCAAATATTGTTTGATTCGCCGTGACATCTGACTCAGACAAAGAATGAAAGAATGATTTGTAAATAAAGCGATCGACGACAATAAGGCAGAATCCAACATCAATCTTTATTGCAGAAACAGAAGACTTCGCTGCCATGTTATATATGCAAAGGATATCTAATTAATAAAAACCCATGATAGTGGATATAGAATTTTTATTGTAGTTGAAAAGGAAGTTGATAAAAAAAAGTATTAGGTCTACTACGAAAACCATGTCACCCTCGGCAAAAATTAAGTAAAGGCATAAATACTGAATTAAATTATATGTCTAAGAAAACAAAGTTTAAACACGAATAAAGAATAAGAAATATCATAGTGAGAACTAGCTTTTATAGAAGAAAACTAACAATGAGATGTAGCAAGTAAATTTGGTCTAAACTTTTGAGAGAACGGTGCACAAGCCAAATGGATGTTATAAATGGTAAAACCGATAATGATGCACTATGTCAGAACAAACCAGTCAAATATATATAAAGACCGAAATATTTATAAATTCACTGATGATAAAATAGCTAATGTATAAATGAACAAATGCAGAAGAAGAGTCACGCACATATAGGTAACCTATGGGAACCTGAAGATGGCTCTAGAACAGTCATGTTTATGGTAGCTATCAAGACCGTCACAGTTTCAGTAACCGTGTATATATTGCAACATGTTATACTTTTTAGTTTTCTTTACGAGAAAGCTATTGTGCCGGCTTTGTCCGTCCGCACTTTTTCTGTCCGCCCTCAGATCTTAAAAACTACTGAGGCTAGAGGTCTGCAAATTGATATGTTGATCATCCATAGTTAGCCATAATCGTGCGTCTGGCAACGATGTAGGAAGGCCACCACCGGGCAGTGGTTAAAGTTTCATGGGCTGCGGTTCATACAGCATCATACCGAGACCGCCGAAAGATAGATCTATTTTCAGTGGCCTTGATTATACGCTGTACAGAAAACTCGATTGCGCCGAAGAAACTTCCGGGGATTTTTTTACTTGTTTTCATAAATCCTCATACTGAAGTAGCAACTATCTCAGCTTTCCTTTTCCTTGGTATCAAACATTGAATCTACTCATCAAAGTAATAGAGGAAGTAAATCCTTAGTACTCAACACCCTTATAATAATTTCCATCTTATTTCAATTAAGAATATGAAATAATATAATATGCTAAAAAAAAATCAATTTCATATTCTTGATTGAAATAGAATGCAAATGACTATAATTTTTAAATAAACGTTATGTCATTCTCCAGCAAACTGACAGCAGTTAAGCATCATGACATAACGTCTGAGGTATTGCTGATTTTATATTGACAACAACCACCCAGAGTTCTCTCTCGCTCCACCACGTTCTTTCATTACATCTAGCAATGTTATAAAGTATAATTGGTAAAACTCATATTATAATTACGTTAATGCCATATACAGGCATCCATTTCTCAGACAACTTGAGTCAGCAGGACCCCATTGGTATAAGTGACCAAGAGTCAGTGTTTTTATTGACCTCGTTGTAAGACGGAAGAAACTGTATTCATAATTATTTTAGTAATTTGATAGATTATGGAACATGTATGAGTCCACCAGACTTCTTGATATAGCTTTTCCCTCGTCCCTGCCAATGCCTTTCTATGATATTTTTGACAACTTATTTTTTTGGTTTTATTTATTTTTTTTTTGTAACAGAAACACATTTAGGATCATTTCTCTCTCAGGCATGAAAAAGCTCCTTATACCTTTTATTAATGAACTTCCTCAGTCCATATATTTTTATTTTATGTCTTTTTAATGATTATTCTTTCAGCCAAAACCATCCTTTTTATTTTCAAGCCATAGTGTCATTAATACGCATGGTCGAAGAGCTTTCACTTTATCTCGGGTACGTTTTCCTAAACTCTATAAAACGCACATAAAGAGAGAGAGAGAGAGAGAGAGAGAGTACCTAATGAATGGTTTTACCCGGGTAAGAGACAATGGGTATTATGTAAATGTTTCCTAATCTCTTCCATCCTTACCGGGAATCGAACTGGGGATTAATCCCGAATGAGCCATGAACAGTGCAGCCTACCCAATAGAGAGAGAGAGAGAGAGAGAGAGAGAGAAACATGGCAAAATGTAGTCTGTGTGCAGAGAGTTTTTGTCTTTTTTTTTTTTTATTTCATTCGCAGTTTTAAATGAACACTATCAAGGGGCCAAGCGTGATATACGAACGGTTTGTATTTCTCCCTAGTTGATTTAATTAAAACAGAAAGGTGTCATATGCTGAAGTTGGTTTCATTATATTCAACAATTAAACCTCTCTGCATGGTGTCTCGTATCATAGTCCGAAATTGTTTTTCGTCCAGTCATATTTTGTAATATTGTGTTACTGTATGTATGCACGTACATATATATATATATATATATATATATATATATATATATATATATATATATATATATATATATAACATTCATATTTATTATCTCTACCAGAATTTAATCTGAGTAAAAACAAATAACTTTCGTTAATACCACTGTACGAAGGAAACAGTATGAATTGTTGAAAGCTTAATCTACCTGACCAATTGCCTATTTGTGCATCAATTTTGTTTTACATGCACTCATTTATCACAATATTAGATTTATCACAATATTAGTTCTATGTTTTCAAAGCCATATGCATTAATAGTCTCCATATTTTCCTCTTCCGTCAGGTTTATATTTTGTAAAATGCTGCCAGATGTTTTTATACCCTTTATGGTCACAAGTCCTTATGAATGGATAGGAGCGAGCGCAAGGTTACTGAAATTTACAACAAATCTTGAGAAGGAGCGTCATCGGTTATAGGTCGGTTATAGGTAAGTGAACCGTTTATATGTGTATAAAGTTACAATCATATATTCATCACAGCAAACCTGAAAGGAATTGCAATGTGAATGCCATCAAGGTTGTACAAAATAACTATCTGTGATAAATGAAATGACCCTCAAATATTTAAGTGTCTTACAGAGATATTGCAGTGAAGGAAAAATCAAGTTTCTAATATAAGGATGTCGTTAATGCAGCTTCTTCCCCCTTTTATCGAAGGAGAAATTTTCAGTCAAGATTAATGTAAACTCTCTTGTAAGATATACTGGCTACACGAAGCACCAGTGTAATATATAGTACGGAAACGAATTTATTCATAGACTCATTTTTCTCGTGTTACTTTTGTTATTGAAGGACAACTCTTAGATGCAAAATGAAAATTAAGAGAACATACTAAGCATCATTGGTTAAAATTAAGTGATTCAGTAGTAATTTTATTAAACAAATTCTTGCCAAGTAGTTGAGGAACTGATACTCGCATGTGCTAACAAATGAAATTGCAGACTTTTATTTATAAGTAAATAAATGAGAATGTCAGACTGTGAAATATTACTTTAAGGCTCAATACCTACAGTTATATGTAAATCATTGTCTTATATTTTTGCCTGCTATGATTTACAGGCTACAGATACTGATTTTTCACTTTTAATTGTACAGCACTGAACGCCTTACTAACTGGTTATCCCTAGTTTAAATATTATTGTTTAAGTGATAATTGCAACTATCGTGCGTTGCCTAATAACTGCACCCTTAACGAATTCACACGATTCCTTTCAGAATCAGTGATTTGTTAAAGAACCACATTACGAAAATATACGATACCAAGTTGACTAGCCTTCCCTCTGGTCAAGTTTTCTCAACTATTGGAACCTTCATCCGATGTTATTATGGAAGAGAGGAAACTGTCAAATACCAGAAGAAATATGAGTCAAGTAAGGCTGGTTGGAAAGCGTTCCATAAAGGGACAGGAAATGCGGAGCCTGGACCTCTAAGTTTTGTGGACTGGAAGTAAAGCGCATGGAATGCTAATTTCTGGGATCTCTCTCTCTCTCTCTCTCTCTCTCTCTCTCTCTCTCTCTCTCTCTCTCTCTCTCTCTCTCTCTCTCTCTCTCTCTCTCAGAAGAAGAAGAAGTAAAATTCGCATAGCTCGAGGCACTGAGATAGGCAAGCAGCGTCATTTGTCATATAAGAGAGTATGTCAAAACTTATATATTAACTAATAAAAAATAACTAGAATTATTTTAGATATAATTGAGTTCTAAAGTGAAAGAAATATATAATAACACAACAAAGGTAAAGTCCAGAGAAATGCTGCCAAAGAATCTGAACAGTCCTGGAACCTGCCATTATTATCTGGGAATAATCGTTTAGTAATAATTAAAAACTATATTTTCAGCAGTAAATCTCGATAGAACGCGAAGTGCCTATCAAAAGAGTAGAATTTGTAATCATTAGATGCAGTATGTCATGAGTAAAGTTAGGTAACGTACTCGATGAATTCATGAATCACCGAAGATTGTTCGATTCGCCTTGAATCTGAATCAGACCAAGAATGGTGTATTTTGAATAAATCGATCTGAGTCGCTATGCCTGAAGATATTATCTAAAACGAATTTTAAAATGCAGAACCAGGAAACATCTTCGATGTTATAGATCAAAGGATATCTAATTGGTCAAAATCCGTAATAGCGGATATAGAATTTTGACTGCCATTGGAATGGAGAAAGATATAAATAGAGTATTAAGTTTACTACGTCAACTATGTCAGCCGAACGCAAAAAAATCAGATAATGGAATGAATACGGAAATATATTGTATCATATGTCAAAGAAATAAAAGATTAAGCATGAAAAATGAGAGATATGATAAGGAATGTCCTGATAAGCAACATGTTTTCGTGAAATAAAACCAATAACAAGGTAGATAAACTATATCTGAGAACAGTGTGCAAGTATATTATATATTCGATAAAACTATAAAAAACGAAAGTGACGCAGAAGTAAAAGAAAACAAAATCAAGTCAATGCGAATAAGGACAGAACTGTATATAAAATAACAAATAAAGAAAATATCTGCTACTGCACAGAGTACTGATTAGTTAAACTTATTCATTATAAAATTTTAATGAATAAGCGTTATTTTATTTTTACAATGCTTTGTTTTTCATTTACTCGTCATTGTGGTTACTCATATACATATCTTATCCTTTGATTAAAAAAAAAATATATATATCCACACATTTCAGCCTCTATCGATCATTATTTATTCAAAAGAGGAAAAAAATTATAAATTTAAAAATTATAAATTTGGAAACGAAATGCCTAGAGGAAATATAAGAATTTCCTTTATCATAAGTATTTTAAGTAACTTATGTAAAAAATATATGTATAAGAATATACTCAAATTTAGTCAGTTTGATAGGGAAGTTCTCTAAAAAAAAAAAAAAAAAAATTTGAATAATAGGCAAGAATCAAAGTTGAAAAGTCTTAGTCGATTTGATGGTGAATTTAGAAGGTTCTTGAGGAATAATGCTGACGTGGAAGGAAATTCGAATGGAAGTGGAAGGAGAGAGAGAGAGAGAGAGAGAGAGAGAGAGAGAGAGAGAGAGAGAGAGAGAGAGAGGGGGGGGGGGGCGGAATAAGACGTGAACCCATGGAATTATCCAAAACCCAGAACAAACCAGCCTGTTACGTCTTCGAATAACTATTGGTTGTCCTTATGATGACATTAGTTCTATAAATGCTAAGGCTGGGATTAGTATGAACTTGCAGCAATTTTGGGCACCAAAAACTACAAACTGTTATTGGTGAAGTGAGGTGACTTAAATTTCTTCAGATAGTTCTCCGAACATATATTCCTAACTGAAATCTGGTGGTTTCTTCGAAATAACAAGCCTCAAAATAGCATGTTCATATTTTTGTTCTAGATGTTATACATCAGATATTAATTTTGGTCTCACAGTATTAGGGATTGCAGGTAAAGCCGAATATCTCCCATTCAGAATTGATTGCTCTGCGATTGACTTAATATACGTTTATTATGTACAACACTTGAGTAATGCGTCGTTCTCAGTATATCAAAGTATGATACGAGAGGTTAGAGAGTGAGGCTTTACATTTAAGCGTACTTGACGAATCCATTCCGTCTCGTTAATGATGATTTAAGCCATTTAGTGGCAGGGATTCAAGCCCTCCTTTGCAGCTCTCTATTTGGGTTCGGTAACTGTACATCTCGCATCTCAGGTCTTTTCCTTTGAAATTTTTGTTTCTCGCAATCGTTTGGAGTCCTCAGATGGATTCAGAAACGGTTTAGAGTGGTCATGTTGCTCAAATTATTAAATACGCTTCTCGAAAATACAGTTTGTTTCCCTTAGTCTCTTATAAGAAAACGTTATGAAGAAGAATTGCTACAGAAATATCTCACAGAGTCAACTACGACTTTTATTATGGATATCAGAAAAAAAACTACCCATGCATATTTTCAAGTTATTGGGTATTTTCAAGTTACGGATCTTTCCTAGATAGTGACCCCTAAGGGTTTTAACCCGTCATGTGTCCACCCTTGCGGCGTCTTTAGTGCGAGGCCGTTGAGGATGACTGCAAAAACATAAGCAAAAGACGGTAAATATCATAAAGATAATGGCCCCCAAGAAATATTAGCCCTAGATAACGACCCCCGAACTTTGCTGGGAGTCACTATCTAGGAAAGATCCCAAGTTTCTATCTTTCCTCTCTGATTCCAGTAAAACAGTTCCATTAAACTCCACCTCGCAGGATTGGCCAAATAGCTAAAATGAAATGTTTGGAGATATAAAAGTATTAATTTTCTTATTGGTTTGATGCTGACAGAAGGAGTATTTCATTATATGGCGGTAATACTCATAAACAATACATGCATCTTGTCTGTTTGAAATTTTCTATAATCGTAACACGACTGTACTGTCGCAGGTAATCGTCAGATATATATGAGTTTGCGTGTGTGTTTGTGCATGTGAGTGAGTGCGTGTGCCTTTCTGTGTTAGTGTGTAAGCTTTGTTAACAAAGTTAAGGCTACCGCGGAGGTTGCATATAGGCTTGACGTATCTTATTCCATCGTCTTCCTCTCTCGAATCTATCTCAGCCAAGGTTAATCCTCTTACGAAGTAATTACAGGGGTGTTAGTAGGAACGGTTCAATTCACGTGAAATAGGATTACCAGGTGCAACACCAAAACACATTTCATGAAGTTTTAGTAGATTTTGGTTGAACCTCAGTAAAAGTGCGTTTATTTAATTTTCCTTTGTTATTATTGGATTAAGTCAGACGAAAAAACGATTTATCCCATTTTCAAATGACCACGACGTTGAAATCAATGTCTTTTGTCATATATCCTGTAACTCTCCTAACGCCAAGCCTCATTATTGTATGTAAATATCTAATGAATAAAAAACAATAATTCTTCAAATATTTATAAACTTATTCAAGGTCAAACGTTGTCACTTTAAATCTAGCTGCAGTAATACTTTTAATGCAGTTCATATTGCAAAAAAAAAAAAAATTAAATGTAAAAAAGTTTTATTTAAATTTTTCTCAAGGAACTTGTAATCAAGATGTCTGTATATAAATGAGAACTGCATGGATGTAAAATTTAGACTTTAAATGAGAATAACAAGACCTTCATTGATACATAGAAATAACTCTCGGATTCTAGATTAGAAATTATGTATATGACCTATGGGCAATAAGACGGAGATGAGATGCAATACAATGTAAGACTTTTTTTTCTCTTTTTTTTTTTTTTTTTTTAGAAGAAGTGGGGTGCACCAACGGTAACTATCGGCATCCAATACCGTTGGAACTTCTACCTTGCTGGCTTCTGCAGATGCCCTTGAACTGCATCCTCTGGTGGATGGTAAACAGAACGAGCTTCCACCTGTCACGATTAGCATCAGTGACATCGATTGAGGATATTTATCATCTGCTTCAAAAACTCAACCTCTGGTCGGGAATCCAGTAGGCAATGAAGAGTCATTCTCATTGGCATTTTTCATACGCTGGCTATTATAAATCTTATAAATGGACTGAGAAGGTACACATAAAGTTTGGCATTGAATAGTACTGTCCAAATGGCAGTGGGAAACATCAGTACCAAAGAGTCAACTGTACCTGTGAGCATGTAAGTATGAATTTTTAAAATTATATGTTACATTCACGTTTTCCTCTTAAGAGCTTGAATAATATTATATATATATATATATATATATATATATATATATATATATATATATATATATATATATATATATATATATATATATATATATATATATATCACTTAAAGTAACAGTAGCGTTTAATGTCTCTCTAGTTCTGACAGCAAAGCCAGTAGTTGGGCAATTAATTTTAATACACACACACACATATATATATAGGTAGATAGATTGATAAGCAGTGACTACGTTTTAAGAAGTTGAATATTTGTGCACACTTACGTACATGCATTATTTAATTTCAACTGCTTTTAAGTATGTTTATATAAGTGAATATATCCTTAAGCCCTTCTAATTCCTTCTCTTGGAAGCTAATTGCATTCAGTCCTTGATGAGGAGGGATAAATCATAAGAAATACACAAGCCAATTGCAATAAAAATGTTTTTGTGTAACTAGATTTTTCTAGGAAATTATAGTAATAACCGAATAATGAATCTATCGAGTAGACCCCTTTATTCTATCACAACTTCCCGACCTAACATGACTTAGATACTTTAGCTCTCTTTACGTTTCTGCTCACGAGCCTACAGTAAATGTGCATACTTCATTCCCTTCGTGTCATAAAAGTTCGTTTTAGTGACCATTCCTCGACAGTTTCTTGGACGGTTAAAAAACTGCATTCTTTAAAAACCTAACAAACTGTGATTAGAACATGCAAAACGGGATCTCTCTCTCTCTCTCTCTCTCTCTCTCTCTCTCTCTCTCTCTCTCTCTCTCTCTCTCTCTCTCTCTCTCTCTCTCTCAATTTAATTTCACATTTTTTAAAGTACGTTTTGTGGAGGTATCTCTGAGATAAATGATCAAATTAAAGAAGTCCGATTTCCCGTTCAGTAACAGTAATTGTCAGTTACTTTTCCTATTAAAAATAAATATTGACGACTTTTGAATAAATAGTTTTACTGAGTACCTGGCGCTATTCAGTAACCTTTTCTAACATACAAAGATTGAGGTGAACAGATTTTTAGTTCCGTAGAGGACTCTCAATTAATATAAAAACTGGTTCCTTGCTCGTTACAGTAAGTGTCTGGCATTCGTCGTCGTCTCACAAATCCATTTTACTTCGTCATCCAGTTTTACTGATCGGGAGACCAGCGCTGGTGAACGTGTCGCAAAGAACTATTTAATCTCGAGGTATGTAATATAATGTTCATTTACGTATTGTTTGATTTTCTTCTACCATTTAATAGAAGCTTTTGGTGTGAAATCCTATCGTTTAGAAGTTATTTCACAAGTGAGCGCCAGTTACAAAAGTAAAGACCAATGTATTGAAATGTTCGTGATTTGAAGGATAATCTTACTGCCATTTTTCTCAATTTTATACGGTATGTATGTATGTATATATATATATATATATATATATATATATATATATATATATATATATATATATATATATGTATGTAAAGTGTATTTGTAACAACCTGTTCTCTTCATGGGGTTTACTGTGAACTTAATGAATTACAAATATTGACCAGCAGATGTCACTGAAGTACGAGAACCAGGTAACATCAGTTGAGGCCCTTGTGTAGTATATATGTGTCGTCCCCCAGTTAATCATTAATTAAAGCATTAAGAGTCAGATATGACCTGTAAGGCGTCCCAGTAGGTGCAGGAACTCTTAAGAGTATGTGTGATGAAAGAGATGGATGATTAACTGCTAGTCTAAAGTATTGTTGCTACTATAGATATAAAGCCCATTGTTGGCCGAGCCGGTTGAGCTTCAGACTGTCACTCGATGGGCCGGAGTTCAATTCCCGCGGCCGGCTGATGAAAAGTTAGAGGAATTTATTTCTGGTGATAGAAATTCATTTCTCGCTATAATGTGGTTCGGATTCCACAATAAGCTGTAGGTCCCGTTGCTAAGTAACCAATTGGTTCTTAGCCACGTAAAATAAGTCTAATCCTTCGGGCCAGCCCTAGGAGAGTTGTTAATCAGCTCAGTGGTCTGGTAAAACTAAGGTATACTTTTTTTTTACTATAGATATACGAGCAACTTTTTAAATTTAAAATTGCAACAGATCTTTAGGTTTTCTCTCACTAAAGAATTCACACTAATATAAGTGACCAGAATTCATATGCAATGCATGTATGAATGCATATATATATATATATATATATATATATATATATATATATATATATATATATATATATATATATATATATATATATATATATATATATATATATATATATCTATATATATATATATATTATATATATATATATATATATATATATATATATATATATATATATATATATATATGTGTGTGTGTGTTTTTGTAATAGCTACAGTGCCGTCGTTACTTCTCGAATTTTTCACAAGTTTTGTATAAGCCTAAAATCCAAACTATTCTTCCATTTCGACCTGAGACTTTGTAGTGACAGGCGTATCGAAAAAGTGTGAAGAATTAAAGAGGTTAAGACGGCACTGTAGTAACTACACTAATATACGGATTCGGTGGAAAAGTACTTTATATACTATATATATATATATATATATATATATATATATATATATATATATATATATATATATATATATATATATATATATATAAGGATAATCTGCTGGGGCATTTATTTTTTTATAAACTCGCGCGTCAAGAACTCTTAAATATATATTACCAACATGGGAGAGGCGCGAAAATTCTTCCATTAGCAACATTTTCGGGAAATATCCGAGTTGGCTAAACTTCCCACCAGAATAAATAGACCACACGTCAATGGAAGTAAACTTCCTTCCAGGCACACGCTTCCAGGAGAAACTTTTCATAGCCAAAGATACACAACTTTCCTCTCCCCTCATGGAAATTTATTTCCTCCTCCAGAGAAGGATGGTATGACAATATTGTCATTATTTTTATGACTGTTATTTAAATGGGTGATGATTCGTATGCAATAAGGCTAAAAGGTAGTCGTGTGGGTACGTGTGTGTGTGTATATGTATATATATATATATATATATATATATATATATATATATATATATATATATATATATATATATATATATATATATATATATATATATATATATATACTGTGTATATATTAGGGACGTATCGGATATCCGCATCTGTGGATTATCCGCATCCACATTGACAATTTCTTAACACCCGCATCCGCATTAGCATTGCAAACAACATCCGCATCCTCAGTTTGAGAATGCGGATATCACCCCCCCACCCAGTGTTCAATAGTTCATACTTATAAATTGTAGCTAAAAGTAGAGTTTTTTTTTTTTGGCTAAATTTGGCTTTTTCGTTTTATTATACGGAATACATGATACACAATTACACATTTCACAGGTTATTCTGTATAGGTAGCTCTGTTAAGGTATATTTGTTTTATAGGATATTTGTTTTAAAGCATATTTAAGTAATTTCATGTCATTTACAGCAGTTCTGATCATAAAGGCAGAGTACTGCGTTTTCCAGGAAACTCTCTCTCTCTCTCTCTCTCTCTCTCTCTCTCTCTCTCTCTCTCTCTCTCTCTCTCTCTCTCTCTCTCTCTCTCATGCGAAGAATGGCTATGAGTTTTGTTACCCCTTATCATGCAATGAGCATGAAAAACCTTGTGCAAGACAATTAAACGTTCGTGTATCGCTGTTACTGTTTGTACGTGTCCTGGTAACATCATTTTGAATTATGTGGCTGAAAGTCATCCTTAACAATTAAATATATCTAAATTATTTAGATTTATAAAATTTCCGCATCCGCGAGGGTATGGTCATCAAATATCCGCATCCGCAAATTTAAAAGATTGATATCCGCATCTGCAAGTGTGTGGTCATCAAATATCCTCATCCGCAAATTTAAAAAAAAATTGATAGCCGCATCCGCAAATCAAATTTTCAGACATCCGATACATCTCATATATATATATATATATATATATATATATATATATATATATATATATATATATATATATACTGTATATATATATATATATATATATATATATATATATATATATATATATATATATATATATATATATATATATATATATATGAATGATTTTACTGTACTACAACAGTATAATGTGAAGAGGAAAAGACCCATAAAATATTATGAACGTTTCAGTCATATATTTCGAGCACTTCCTTCTGTGCCCCTGTTCACTGGTAGAATATGGACAGATGACAGATACAAGGGTATATATGCAAGACAATTGCAGGTGTGGCAGTAAGTCTCGTTGGCATGCAGGTGGCCATTGACTCAGGAAGGATGGAAATTAAGGTGTTCCCTTGTGACTTTTGGCTTCGTTAGCTCCCGTCTGGTGATGCGTCTGGTGGTCGTGTTTTCTGAAACACCTTCTTAAGAAGAGGCCTGAGGGTTAACCCGTCCATGTCACCCGATTTCCAATGTCCTCCTGACAGGTTCATCTGTTGGTTTGATTGATGATGGCAGATTCCAGCATCTTCCTTTTGCATGGACAACTACTTTTGAAAACCAGCTCTGCCCCACTCCAGTTTACGGTATGGGCTTTATCCCTAATATATAGGAAAATCCCCATACTCTCTGAAGCATATCGAACTGATCTTTTGTGCTCTGTTATTCTTTGCGAGATGGACCTACCCATCTTGTATATATACCCTTGTATCTATCATCTGTCCATGTTTTGTCACTGAACAGGGCCACAGAAGGAAGTGCTCGAAATATATGGCTGAAACGTTCATACAGTGATTTATAGGACTTTTTATTTTCATAAATATATGTACACACATTATATATAAATATACAGAGAGATTAGTTTATGTGATATGCTTGACTGATACTATCAGAGTAAATCATTAATTGATTGATTTTTCCGGAAGTCTACAAGCGGCAAAGCTAAATTGCCGGTCATTCATTGTTTACCAGAACTTAGGGTCTGGTGCAAGCGGCACTGAGTTATAAAGGTCGTGTAAGTAGGTGAATGAACGTCTTGCTTAAAGTTGGTAAGAAAATCTTTCCATATTTAAGAACGCTATACATTGAATTTAATGATTTATCAATATGATTGTATGATAATAATAATAATAATAATAATAATAATAATAATAATAATAATAATAATAATAATAATAATAACAACAATAACAATAATGCCCAGAATCACCATTATCATCATCATAGCAAAAGGCTGAAGAAAATGTGAAATTCATTTAATATAGTTGTATAGTTATTATGTCAGTACAGTTTTAAAACATATTTTTGCAATACAAAACCTCAATAATAATAATAATATAATAATAATAATCCTATGTCCAACTCTGTCAAAATTCACTCTATCAATACCTCTCAAAAAATAGCCGCAATATATATCATCTTTAAGTGTTACATCACACATTAAAGGGAACCTCTACTATAGAGAAATAATATAATAAGGAAGGATAACTTTCTCTTACTCGATACCGCCAACTTTCAAAAAGGACTGATTATGTTTGGCCGAGATTTATTAGCGGGCTTTGTGGGGGTTAACTCCTTCACAAAGAGTAAATCAAAGGTGGAGTAAATTTCCCAGTGAAGTTTGTGAAGGTGTGAACGACTACAGAAATAAAGAAATACAGAGACATTTATTAAGATGGTTCTCATACCGGTATAAGTGTAATTGCACCGCCCTCGAAATAGTGGGACGTGTACCAAAATATAAGTATTTATTTCCCGTGACATATGAACAAAATCCGTCAAAATACTTCAAGTAGGACTATGCTTATTTTGAGAATTCTTTCCGGCGTAAGTCTTTGTACTGTGAAAATTATAAAAAAAAAAAAAAATTGATGTGCACATTTTCATTGTAATTTTTTTTTAAATATTAAAATTTCTTTTTACAATGATGGTTTTAAGCTGACATGTTTCTTTGTTTAAATAGAAGGGTTCTGTGGTATATCTGGAAAATGTACAACTAATATTGAACGTTATTATTATTATTATTATTATTATTATTATTATTATTATTATTATTATTATTATTATTATTATTACTCCTTAAGTGTATGCTTTCATGGAAAATTGAAAAGAATAGTTAAAAGTACGAAATATTTAGTAAACCTTAATAAAAGAATTAAGAACAAATACACATTTGAATGAATATAATTAAAGAGTATAAAGTAAAAACTATATATTACTGATAAAAATCAAGAGCAAAGCGAAAAAAATGAAAACAGTATTTAAATGTACTTCTGAGCCAAGGAACTCATGCTCAAACTAGTACGTACCCGGAAATCCCCATTGTACCTAACAAAGCCTGGGAAACGGACCTCTAATCGTGGAGCTTAAATTAATCCTGGGATAAATTAGTCGAAAAAGGTATAATAATTAAAGCTGAGTTATAGGAAAGAGCTAGAGTGCTTGTAAGATAGATTGAAGTGGAGGTTATAGTGGATGGTTAACCCAATTTTTGATAAGCTTTGATGATATGGATGTGGAGTGGCTAAAACCGTGGAAGCTCTGTGTAGGATATTCATTCTTGCTTTACCTGTTAAAGGATGAACGAGGCAAGGAAAATTCTGTTGTGTTATCTGCCACAGCTCCCTATTAGAGGGAAAAGACTTTTGGTAAAAAGTAACCCTATAGTCTAGTGTTCTTAGAGACATAGGAGGAATGGGGTGTGAATAAATTTGGTTTAGCAAAATCAGATAATTTTTTTTAAAAGGTTACAAAACGCTATTAATTTCACAACAGATATAAGCGTCATTTGTCCATCTAAAGAAATAATTGTGAGTCAGTGCTTCAATTTTCCGCAAAGCCGAGTTTTAACATCTTTCAAGAGTTAGTTTATAATTTCTCACTCCGGGTTAAGCCTTCTTCCCCTTTGTTTCCACACACCCCCTCCCTTCTTCATTTCACATTCTTGTGTTCCTGAATACAATAATAAGGAGCATTTAAATCCTCTTATGAAAGCATTTTTGTACATCTGAGATGATCTTAAAACAGCGAAGACAATGACAGCAGCTAGAATCCTCTATATTACACTTCCTGATTCCAGAAGTCTTTTAGACATTTTATTCCAAATTATTGGAACCGACTTCTTGCCAGTGTTAACGGATGTTGGTGTCCATACCTTTGAAAGATGTAATAATGCTTTAAGAGAATGTAATGTCAAATTTCGTCTTGATATTTGGTTTTTCGTTTTATTCAATTTATATATCATTATATTACATGATTTATCTCCTTTTGCCATGTTATTAGCTATTATTTTCTTTGCAAGTTGACATTCTGTTCTTTGGAACCTTGTTTAGCACGTTACTAACCTTTTAGGCTCAGTCCAAACCCAAATTCGTTGAGTGGGATGATTGTCATGATAACAGGAGATATGAGTAAGATTTGATATCAGTCTTCATTATTATTCATAAGTGGAAGCACTTTTCTTACTCAGTCTCCCTCCCCATCATTTTCAATCCAAAATCATTAATTTCCATAATATGAGCCATCATCACAGACTCCTCAAACAATGAAAAGTAAACACGGACTTTTTCCAGAGAGGAAGAATCTTTTCAGACGGGCACATGACTTATCTGAACGGTTTATTTTACCCTTGAATGTGACCCCAGATGAAAGGAACGATATTTTAGACTTACAGTTATTTCGATGTTCAATTTGCAAAAATGAAAAAAGTTGTCTAATTTCTGAAAAACTTATGACAAGTAACAGATTTTAATTACTACATTGTGCTGCCCTCGTGGTATGCCCAAACTTTGTGTGATATTTCTCGTAAACATTTCATCCATTGTATGTATGTATTATATTATATATATATATATATATATATATATATATATATATATAATTTTTTAGCATATCACCGCGATTTACATACAATCATTAAGCTACAAATTTATTATATTCAGTTCACACTATTTCGGGTAATATCACCGAAGGGGAATTATAAGTGATAAATGGTTAGTACTGAGGTGTCTCGAACACTCGACAGTACCCTCCAACGGCTCCAGTCGAAGGTAACTACTTAGCCATTAAGAGAGGCATAAGTTAATGCCGAATTTGCCATACTTGTTTACCCCTCGAGAGTTGGAAAATAGTACTTAGCATCAGCATTAACCCACCTCTACCATGATAGCTAATTGGTACGTTTGGAATGTGTAGCTCTTTTTTTTATGAATTTTTATCACATTACTGTTATGTATATACAGTCATTAAGTACAAATATCCAATATCCAATTCACGCTACTTCGGGAGTATCACTGAAGAGAAATTATAAGTGAAAAATGGATTGGTACCGAAGTGTCTCGAACACTCGACACAGCACCCTCCAACAACTCCAGGCGACGGTAACCACTTAGCCATCAAGAGAGTTAAAAGTTAAAGCTGAAGTTGCCACACTTGTTTACCCATCAAGAGTGGGGATTTTGTACTTAACGTCGGCATTAACCCACCTCCACCAGGCCATGATAGCCAATTGGTAGGTTTGGAACACGTAGCTCTTTTTATGAATTTTTTATCACATCATCATAGTCATTAACCCCTTGTGAGCGGGGGTCGTCAATTGACAACTGTTTTTAGCTCTGAGGTGAATTCCGGGTATCGTCCCCTGACGATCAAGATTTCTCGCCATACGGTTTGAAAGAATTTTGCGGGAAAGCTGTTCAAATCACTTCACTGGGCCATAAATTACTTCTGGCAACTCTTACATGGCAACTCAAGTAGATCAGTAGAAAAAAGAGGAGATCAGTTTAACTTGAGATTTCATGTGGGAAATGTACTACACCTCCCCATCCAAGC
This sequence comes from Macrobrachium rosenbergii, assembly GCA_039081455.1. Classification (NCBI taxonomy): domain Eukaryota; kingdom Metazoa; phylum Arthropoda; class Malacostraca; order Decapoda; family Palaemonidae; genus Macrobrachium; species Macrobrachium rosenbergii. The sequence goes on from JANJGK010000034.1 coordinate 27,928,101, forward strand.
ACATCTTGTAAATATTTTATCAGAAATATACTCTTAGTTTGTGACTGATTTTAATTTGCTTCTGGTATTGTGTGAGCTGTAATTATTATTTTACAAAATAAAAAAATTATTAGCAAAAACATTTATAACTTGGTAAAATTAGCACATTTTTTATTTATGACAGTCTGTTGGAAAACAGGCCCCGCACATGGATGGAAATATTCACTTTCAACTTCCCGTGGAAGGCACAGAAAATTTTTTATAATTTTTTTCTTATACGATGTGCATATGCATATCTTCCTCTTACCAATGATGTGTGTGTGTGTTTTTTTTTTTTTTTTAATTGGCCAGCCTTAAATTTATCCCGGTCTAGGGGTGCGCTTAATATATATTTATCCCGTCCTGTATACAAATGTTTTGGAGGTGGGTTAATGCCCACACAAAGTACTTTTTCCCCGCTCTCGATTGGCAAACAAGTACAGCAGATTCGGCAGCAACTTATACCTCTCTTGATGGCTAAGTGGTTACCGTCGACTTACACACACACATAATCACAAACATTAAGCTACAAATGTCATTCAGTATTTAATTCTCTACTTAGGAAATAATACCAAAGGAGAATTATAAATGACAAGTGTGTCGTCACCTGGCAGATTCGATCCACCAACATTGTCTACCTCTGACTTCAGTGACGAGTAGTCTGCCATTCTGCTGTTAAGAGAAAGCCGAAGGGTAAAGTACTTCTCCTTAAAGTCGGAATTTGTCGCTGTCGGTGGATCGAATTCGTCAGGTGACGATTCACTATTGTATCCTAGGCGGAGCAAATTGAATATTAAAAATTGTAGCTTAATTTTTGTGAATGCACTCGAACTCACACACACACACAAATTATATATATATATATATATATATATATATATATATATATATATATATATATATATATATATATATATATATATATATGTGTGTGTGTGTGTGTGTGTGTGTGTGTTGTGTGTGTGTGTGTGTGTACACACGGAGACATATAATATATATCTTTATCTGTACTTACTTTCTTTTAAAATAATTTTCATCATCCCTGTAGTTTTTCCTTACACTGTTGCTACTATTTTCATTATATTCAATTTTTATTTCTTAATTTACTTCTGATAAACTTTCCATTATTGTTGTATATATATATATATATATATATATATATATATATATATATATATATGTGTGTGTGTGTGTGTATATATATATACATGTACATATATATATATATATATATATATATATATATATAAATATATTTATATATATATATATATATATATATATATATATATATTTATATATATATAATATATATATATATATATATATATATATTATATATGTATGTATGTATATATATATACATGTATATATATATATATATATATATATATATATATATATATATATATATATATATATATATATATATATATATATATGCTGAAGAGGTGTCAGTTCATGGGAGGGTTCGTACAATATTAAGAGGAATAAAAACGAAAATATGTTTCATATGAAAATCTTTGCTGTCACGAAAACAAAAATTGCTTAACTGTAATGACTTTTTGTTTAATGCAGGGCTCAATCTGACTGTAATACTGTATCCTTTTCTAGTCCTAGACGTTTTGGGTTTTTCGTCGGTACGAAATTGTAGTTTAAGCTTCAAAAGAAGAATATTTTTTTTTATCCACTTTCCATTGCATTCAGAATTCGTCCGCAACGGTAATTGTAGAAAAACTTTTCTGAGAACTTCCTTGGGTTAATGATAATGAGCGCTCGAGTTCAAGAAAATTGTGCTGCTCGTTTGCATATTTCTCTCGGGAAACAGAAAAGATGAAACTGAGGGATTCTGTTTGTTCTTTGTAAAAAAAAAAAAAAGGAATTAAAAAGTTAATGTTTAAAGGTAAACTGAATCTTAAGATGTTTTTATCAGTTAAGGGTATTCTATTGTTTAGTATCCATTTTCATTCTGTATCTGCCATAATCATAAATGGTCTACACAGCGAGAAGAACTAAATACGTGTATCAAAAGGTAATACCACAAATCCGAAATACATCATGTCTGGAAATCTCTAAGCCAAAACATTGTTCACTGGTTAGTGGCTGGTTCCTTAGTGCAAACAAACTACTCCCCACTCCTCTTATGAATTATTTTCATATCCCATACTTCTAACTTTCCTTTCGCTGACTCCTTGCAAAACTCCATACGTGGCGATTCTGAATATTCGTTGATACCCGGCACCCCTATCCATACACTTCTTCACCAGTAGTCATTCTTTCGCCTGCACATTCTAATACACGCCTCGCTTCCTAACAAACTCTTCACAATTACTTTTAACAAATTACCCTCTCTGCCTCGCATGCCCAATCTCTCCTTATTGCATATGAATAAACATTCCAACATGCGAATGTTCTGTCCATTCTAAAGTGAGATTGTTTTATGTCCATGGAAGACATGTTCACTTCAACTTTACCACTCGCGCTCTTCCGTGCCTAAGTCCTCTTAATTGTTTTCCTACCAAATAGTCTTCTGTGACACACTAAGTAACTCTAGCCTGTTTCGCCCCTTAGTTTTCCTTGCCATGTTTGCTTTCAGGTAAAGATGTTCTAAGAAATGAAGATATAGTAAGCAGCGTGATAACTTTATAATTTTAACACCCATCTTTGTTATGGACTGTCGAAGAAATCGATGTGTCTTTATACATACATAAATACACAAACACACACACTTACACACACACATATATATATGTGTATGTTGATTTATATATATATATATATATATATATATATATATATATATATATATATATATGTGTGTGTGTGTGTGTGTGTGTGTGTGTGTGTGCATGTGTCTTCTCTTCTTGCTAATTAGCATAATCAGTTTGGAAGTAATCGGGTATCTTTTATGCAGAATAAGTCCAGCAATTCTTTTTCATGAGGAAACAGATGTGAAAAAGTCCATTCAATAATCAACTTCAAAACTAACCGCGCGTATAAACCATCAGATTATAATTTTCTTTAAATTATATTCACAGTGAGTACTTCAGATATAAAGAATGTGGAAATCCTCTGCAATCAAGAATTTGAGTTGACTTTTATTCGGTCCCTTTTTATGTCCATTGAAAAATTCGACGTCAAACTTAAATGCTGATGATGTTTATCTTTCTGCTCAAGTTTGTCTCTCCTCAGTTTTTATCTTTGTTCCCAACAAAGGCGCCGAAGTTCCTCTTCATTTTGTCATGAGTTTTCTTGGAAAAACTTCTGGACTTTAAAGTTTTATCACCGATAATTCTCTCTCTCTCTCCCTCTCTCTCCCTCATGAAGTTCGTATCACAGTGGAGGAGTCTGTCTCTATTTCTCACTCCCTCTCCAACCTCATCTCATCAGTCTCTTTATGGCTGATTCACATTATACCATCACGTCACCGACACATCACGTCACGTCACCGTCCCATCAGCCGTGCCTTGTATTCATACTATCCATCACGATCCCGTTCAGTTCGTGCCCAACCTCCTGGTAGTCATGGCGCCTCACAGATATGGCGTCAGAAACTTGCATTGAGCACCGTCACGTCACGTCAAAATATTCTTTCCAAGAAAACGTGTCGTGAAGTGACGGTGGATGACGTGTGCCTGATGGTGACGTGACGTGATGGTGTGAACAAGTCTATTTGATTACATGAAGAAATACTCACGTACTTTGAAGTGACGTGATGTGTCTGGGACGTGATGTTATAATGTGAATCAGCCTCTAGTCTCTGCCGTGACTCTTAAGCAAATTTTTTCACACCTTAGCTATCCCTATGATAATTTTGCATTACGATTCTCTCTCTCTCTCTCTCTCTCTCTCTCTCTCTCTCTCTCTCTCTCTCTCTCTCTCTCTCTCTCTCTCTCTCTCTTATAATTACTCAAATGACCACAGAAAACAGAATAATAGACATTTTTACATTTCCATCACATGCCTTGCCCCACAATAGTGCTTTACGAAGTATCACCAGACGTACCCCAGTGGTAGAGAACTGGGGTCGTTTTGACAAGGTTCATTGTTCAATTTCTAGCATCTAACTGCCGTTCAACCTTAATGAGAACTAAAGTTCGATTATGAAGAATTCTTTAGAAACGTACTGAGTACCATTTGACTATAATCCTCAGAAGACACCTCCCTTGTAGGTGCATTTTTTGGATATATTTTCCAAGTTATATTGTGTTTATTCTTTGTAAATATTTTAACTAACATTTTTAGTTTCTTGAACAAAACTATATTAAGGCCTGAACGTCCTATTCTGGCCCCTATATTAATCTGCATCTGTAAACACTGCGAGTTTTTTTTTTTATCTGTCGTATTTTCTGTTTGTAGCTAATATATCTTTTAAGTTATTTAGGCTACTTTGGCTGTGAGCATAAAACTTACGCGCACCAGCACACATTTTAATTCCGTAAAGATATACAGTATAGCCATTCATTCATTTTCGTAGGGTTGCAAAATCTGATCGTGGACCTATGGTCATCTACAAAAATCTAGAAATTATTTATAGTTTACCCATTTTAGAGGAGAGAAGTTTACTTTGTTTCCCGGCATCAAATGTGTCTCGAATAAAAATGGCCGAAAAACATACATATAGCAGGGCCTGAAACGAAGAGCCTGGAAGAGATTATCAAAACTCATCAGACAAATGCGTACCAATGTAGGATACTGGGACTGACGAAGAGGCAAAGAAGGTGGAGTTCATTTTCATCTTCAATCTTGCTTCCATGATCAATGTCCAGTTAAACAAAATGTTTACTGTTGCCACTACCTCTTACTCACTACTAGAACAATTGAGGATAATGCAGTATTTAGAGTTTAGTACATATCTGTTTTTCTGATTCTCTGATCTCCAGCTACTTGAACCTATTGGGTGCTATGCCGCTTTCAGTAGAATCAGAGGCTTGCCGACCCTAAACAGAGAGCTCTCACCCACGCAAGCATTTTGAGCCCATGCTCCAGTTCAGCAAGGAATATAAATTTGTAGGCATATCCCTTTAGGCACAGCATTTTGAAGAATGATGATTTGCCTCATGCTTGCTGAGAGAATTGAGGGGTGGAAAAGTTCCACATACCACTTCCTTTGTTTCATCCAGAATTTTTTTTTGCTGTGGTGTACTACGTCACATTCTATGGATATATATTTTTATTTGCAAATTGATCATCATAAGTGGTCCAAAGAGCTGAATCAATAGATTTTCAGTTGGATGAAACAGTGGCAGAAGTTATAGAATGGGAGAGAATGGTACAAGCACAATTTTGGATAATAACATGATGTAATATTAATTGTGATAACATGGGAAAAGTTGCAGTGGCTGATTATAAAATAGGAAAATGTGAAAAAAAATAGAATGAATGTTGCTGTATGAAAAAACAATAAACATAAGGTGGGGTGTGGTTTAGGCTATATACAGGGGCGTGGGCGAGGAATAATTATTGTTACCACACCCACCTCATGTTTATTGTTTTTTCATACAGCAACTGAACTTCGAGGAATAAGGTCTGCTAGTTGAAATATTCTAGTCCTTTCTCTCTTTTTTGCAACAATTTTATTTTAGGTTTACCTTCTATATTGATGTTTTACTTTATCGTAATGTATTTGTACACACATTCTAACTTGTCTTGCTGTATTTGTATATTTTACTTTGTATTTTTAGCCTTGAAGATGAGACAAGGATCTCGAAACGTAGGCCGTCATGAATAAAGCAAAACCATTTACCAAGCTGTCAGCTTTAGCGCCTTCTTGCTTGTATGTATATATATATATATATATATATATATATATATATATATATATATATATATATATATAATATATATGTATGTATGTATGTATGTATGTATATATATACATATACATATATATATATATATATATATATATATATATATATAATATATGTATGTATGTATGTATGTATATATATACATATACATATATATATATATATATATATATATATATATATAATTTTCTGATCAGTTGTTAAAGAAAAATCGGAAATGAAGTAAAATGAATATTCTTTGATGTTGCGTAAACCATAGCTTTCGCCTTAAATAAATTTACATTGAACCATGGCTCACTGCCCATATTGCATTCACTCTCCATACGAACATCATTTGGCTCTCGGTATGAATGGACGAACCATTTTTCACTTCAGAAAATGCATCTAAAACTAAATCCAAGCTGTCCCACTCGTATGAGATTTAATTCATTTCCCTGCATCAAAACGGGACATCTCCACAGTTTTTCAGAACTAGAAATAAAACAAAAACGCTAAATGGTGTAAAAAAAAAAGTACAGGCATGAAGCATTTATGATAGTTTTGAATATGCTTCAAGGATTCTGATGATAAAAAAATACTGAAAATATTTTTGAGGAATGTTTACTAGCGTTTGTTGAGGTGCTGTCAAGAACCAATTTATGGCCATCTGATCGCTCCTTGCCTTCCGTGTTTGCACAAAGGACCCAGTTTTGGCGATAATCTCTAAGGAGCTTTATTTTAAGCAACAGGCAATGTTTTAAGCAACAGGCAAGAGTTTTGACATCTAGGCGTCTGGGCTCTAACCATTTCCACGGAAACGAGTAATTTTTATTTGTCAAATGAAAATTAAGAAGCTGACAATATGAAAAATATTATGAGCAAAATGCAAAGAAATACGGGTCTCGAAGAGAGAAAGTTGCCTGATTACAGTAGATAGGATCTTGCATTTGTGAAATGGGTATATTTTAGGGTTTTTTTTTAGCTGTTATACTATCATGAGGTAAAATGAACAAAAAAAAAAATTTGCGCCTCAGAAGGACAATAAAGCTGACTACATATAAAAGACTCCATTCCTCACGAAGGAACTTCTTTGCATGGATAAAATATCTGCGATTTTTTAAAAGTGAAGAATAGCTTAAGAACGTATAACATAACTATTGTTAATTAAAACTCATTTGTTCATATCCTAGTGAAAGACTTAGAAAAGTTGTTCTAGCAGAAATCATTACAAATTCAACATATATTTGGATGTTGATTTTTACATTATCTTGAGCCCCGAAAATATCTCTGTCGGAAAGGAAACGAAACAAAATACCAAAACGATACGTGTTTCCTTCTCTTAATTTTATGAGAATCATGCATCAGGAAAATTAACAGTTAACATAATGATATATCAAATAGCAGCAACGAAAACTAGGAAATAAACGTCCACGCACATGAAGCTCATAACGCTACAAATTATATTAATCATATAATAATTTTTACATTGCTACACGAATGCCCGGGTTGACAGTTTCCGGAATCCAGTTACATCAATTTCTGGATGTCGTTCAGAATTAGCAAGGAACTAATTCTGTGAACGGTATAGTTCCAATCAATACAACAGAAAGGGGATTTGAAATGATATTCTGGGGGACAGATCTATTCTTGTAAGTCAATAACTATTAAACTGAGTTGTAGAATCTCGGCCGGTAACTGTTTCCGTAATACAAGACCTTTGATTATGCTGTACTGGTGTAAACAGGATTTAAATATATGCATTATATATATATATATATATATATATATATATATATATATATATATATATATATATATATATATGTATATATATATATATATATATATATATATATATATATATATATATTGTGTGCGTGCTGTGTTCAACTTTCAAAAGTTTCCTATAATGAGCGTTGATTTTGAATGAAAAACCTTTAAGTGCGGTATACTCAATTGTGATTACCCATCTGGAAAAATGCTAAATAATTTGATAATATGGGATAATAATCCTTTCATAAAGAGTATCTTTCTCTAAAAGGAACTGTCTTTATCACCTGAAGGACATCATATATTCAAGTATTTGAAAATATGCGTTATAGGTTCTAGCATAATCCCGTAATATCCACAGCAGCATTACAGTTCTCTCTCTCTCTCTCTCTCTCTCTCTCTCTCTCTCTCTCTCTCTCTCTCTCTCTCTCTCTCTCTCTCTCTCTCTCTTTTCACCTAACAGCAGATCATAAAATACTGAGAAGCATATATAACATAAATTGGACTGGAGCAGTAAATAATGAGAAAAAAAAATAGGAGATTAAACAATAAAACGAGGAGGGGACCATATGTTATCCCATCAACACTAAGAACTACAAAACTGCTTGATATATTGTTAAAGATGCTTTTTCAGAGAGAGGAGGTAAGGCTTTACGAAGAAGCTTTGTGGATGTAAAATCTTGGTGCTGTAGAATATTGACTACCTAAATAAATTTGAAAAACAAGAACAAATATCCATTAGAGATCGCTTTATGTCACAAATGGCGTGTGTTACAGGAGAATGTTTGATTGTGAGCCTTTGAAGAAACGAGTAGTGTAATGAAAACTTTTACAGTTATTGACATTGGCTTTAACGAAGGAATATTGTCCAGGAAAATTGCAAGAAAATCCTCCAGTATAAATAAAAGGCGTTCATCATCTACCGTACATAGTTTCGCTAAAATAGCAACTTTAATTGCTATTGCTCACAAATTACTTTTATTTTAAATAATAATAATAATAATAATAATAATAATAATAATAATAATAATAATCTATCTTTTAGTGGTAGGGCTTGATGGAGGAAAATGAAGAATTTTAAGCTTTAGAGAAAGCAACACAAATAGAAGCAATAGCTTAAGTGGTAGTTAGAGCGATAGTTGAAAACGAGGCGGCCGAAAAGAGGAGAAAAGAAAGGATTTTAGAGGGAGATAGGAGTTAGTCGCCAATCAATGGATTGACTACTATCAAAGAGATCGTGACGAGGAGTTGCTGTCTGAGGAAATCGTCGGGCATGGAAATGCCATATTGTTTGTGGATCTCTTTCAGATACCCATTTCACTGTTTCCAATCGTTTTTAGGGGTTGTATCCCCACTCATATCTCACATTGAAAGCGGTTTTGGTTAGGATGTCAAAGAGGTTTATTGTAGTTAAAAGCAACTTTGGCGTTTGTTCTTCCGGGTTGCCAAGCGATTCGATGACGGGGTGTGGAGTAAGCTGACGAGGAAGGAGAGAGGTTTGAGTTGATTGAGGAGTTGGGGGTGCTGGTTGCTCAGTTTGAGTCTCTTTTGCGTGACACAAAATGGGTTCAAGGTTTGGGGTGGCATGGGGGGGGGAGGGGTTGGGGGTTTCGGCTGCTCAGTCTGAGTCCCTTTCTCGTGACACAAAACAGGCGCTGCTTCCAACACTTGTTTGGTAGTTAAAGCTCTTTGCACTGGGGGTGTCGTTGGTCTGGGTGCCAGTGCTGGTGTAGGAGCTTCCCTTGATGGATTGGCTCTTGCTTTCAGCTGTGCAATGCAACGTTTGAACCACGCATGATATTTTTCAGAACAGTTGGGGCACTTGGGTGTGGTAGGTTCCCCTTTTTTAAATTTTTGGATCCTGATATGCTCTGTGGTCAGAACATTCGTATACCTACGCAAGCACTACATAAAATTAGATACTGCACCGAAGACACAGACCTCCGCCTGCACCAAGAGTATTTACCGACGTTAAATAAAACATATTTTTTACCCCAAGACGAAGGTACGGCGAAAAATGAAAGCATTTCCATGCTACATAAAACGAGTAAAAAATGCGCCGAAGGTTCTTCGGCGCAATCGAGTTTTCTCTACAGCCGCTACAGCGTATAATCAAGGCCACCGAAAATAGATCTATCTTTCTGTGGTCTTGGTATAATGCTTTATGAGCCGCGGCCCATGAAACGTTAACCACAACCCGGTGGTGGCCTGTCCTATATCGTTCCCAGACGCACCATTATGGCTAATTTTAACCTTAAATAAAATAAAAACTACTAAGGCTAGAGGGCTACAATTTGGTATGTTTGATGATTGGAGGGTGGATGACCAACATACCAATTTGCAGCCCTCTAGCTTCAGTAGTTTTTAAGATCTGAGGGTGGACAGAAAAAGTAAGGTCTAAAAAAATGCGGACGGACAGACAATGCCGGCACAGTAGTTTTCTTGTACAGAAAACAAAAAAAGGTAAACCTTGCAAATGACATTGTCAGTTGATATAAATGTAGTGAACGAAACAACGAGAAAAAACACGACGGTGAATACATCACTTCAGTCTTTATTTACAAGCGGAATTAAATTTCAGAGTGACATCTGGAATGGTTAACATATTCTTTGCTCTAAAGTCAAACTATGAAAATGAGGACAAAGAAAATGTAGAAATAAAAGTTATGACTTGCACAATCTTAGTCGTCTCGCTTCAACATTTATAGTATTTAGAATATCAACTTTGGGACTGTGGCGTCCCACTATGGATTTCTAAATTCTAAGTCGAAAATTATTTATGTATTCTAGATCAACAGTGCATCTGAAGCACTTAGAAAATGAGGAGGCTATACACCTGAAACGTTGGAAAATAAAGTCTGTATTTTGCACAGTGGAGACAAGTTATCTTCCTATATATTGACATCATCCGACGGACCATCTCGTCTTTCACTTGTGAAGAGAATAATCAGTATTGTTCCCTTGACCGATCTCTTCATCCTAAAGACAGATGAATGGTTTCCTTTAACACAGAGCTCTGCTTGTTTTCTTATTATCTGGAAGCCAAAATTGGGTGGAAGCTTTGAGTGACCTGTCCTATAAGCCTTTGCAATATATAATATTATATATATATATATATATATATATATATATATATATATATATATATGTATATATGTGTGTGTGTGTGTATGTATATATAAACATATGTATTAAATATATATATATATATATATATATATATATATATATATATATATATATATACACACACACACACACACACACACACACACACACACACACAGTATAATATCTGTGCGTGGTACACCATATTGAATCAGTCTGTTACATCTCCCTCTAAATGCTGCTCTATGAACTATTTGTTCAGCATCTATTTTAAATGAAAGATAATTATAAATACTGTCATTCGAATGTTATTTTTGTCTTTATTGCTATGAGATCCGCTGTCATAAACTTATTTATTTGCATACATTCATAAATTATAGTTTTTACATCGAAATACTGGCACCGTTTTTTCGCAATTAATTTTTTTTATAGTAATGGGGTATGATGATCAAGAGTTGTTGAACTTGGATAAATGAACAACAATCAGAGATTGTAATATCATACCTTGATATTGGATCGACAGACTAGTTCTCTGACATCATTCAGTAACTGCACTGATGAGAATAATGAAGAAAAAACATTTTACGAGTAGCTCCAGTAATGGACACAAGTTTTGATAGTCTGCTATTTCATTCACTATTTGTGTAATATGCTGTTCATGTTTTATTTCTCACATTAGAAACTTACTAACTTAACTCACTTCTACAATTAAAAATTCTACCGTTCTTCGTTTGCAAACCTGCCCAAGATAAAAAAGAAATAAGATTCCAGCTTCAACGAAAACAGTTCTTTTTGGTTTTCACATTGTATAAATAAAAGGCTGTATAATACCAACCAACTCATTAAGGTGGCTTTTCGGAACTAATCCCGACCACCTGGTACCCAGTTCAGACTCTTTTGTTCCATTTCAAGTTTTTATACTCGAGTTATGTCAGCCACTATATTAGCTTTCACTTATGGCCACTTATGTAATTGTAGCGATACACATGAATGTTTTATTTACTAGATAACATGACCTGACTTTTATCCATTTTTTTTTTTATATTTGATGTTTAAATTTGTTACTCTTATTATTGTTATTTTAGCTCTCCTCTCATTCAAATATGAACCCTTTAGTCTCAGGAAGCTTTCAATGTCTTTCTGTATGAAAGTTACGCCTTAAAAAAATTATGTTAATAATCTAAACTTAGATGCCATTAACTTTAGCTTAGCCAGAGCTGCATGAATAATATAATGTTAACAACAATATCCCTTGTTGTTCCTAAGTAACTTCGTCTTCGAAAGAGAAGCTACTTGCAGTACGAGTCTTCGTTCCTCTTGAATCCACACTATTTCCTTAATGCACGACTCCCAGCCATCTCCCCCCTCGTAAATTTCTCCTTCAGGCGACGGCCAGTCTGCATAAACGCGAGTGACGGTCTAAGCACTTCTTTTGCGCATATGGTTGTGGACGTGTAAGGCCTTATACGAAATGCAGTTGTGTGTGTGTGCTTATGAATGTATTTTGCATTTATTTATATATGTGTATGTATATATATATATATATATATATATATATATATATATATATATATATATATATATATAGAGAGAGAGAGAGAGAGAGAGAGAGAGAGAGAGAGAGAGAGAGAGAGTGAGGGAGTGTGTAACCCGTGTATGATTTATATTCTCTGCGGTACAGTTCTAAGAAAATATTTACTGATATTGGCCAGTAACCTCAAGTTTTGCCGAATAATTCTCTATATCTAGGGAATATCCCACCCAAAGGTACTTATCCATTCGGCTGTCAAGAGAGATATCCGATTGGATAAATGAGAGGTGTTAACTTTGCGTCTTCCCAAGTTTTTTTTTTTTTTTTTTTTTAACCTAAAGCTCTACTAATTACCTTGCACTGGATGGTATTCATTTCCTCTCGGAAAGTTAGCGTGATACGCTTGCTACACTACCGAGAGGTTTCTCGCTATGAGAGAGTGGTGTTGTTTACCTAGGCGGTGAATCTGGTATATAGTGGTCAGTTTAATGCAGAAGGTAGCAGACTGGTTTCTAGTCAAAATGCCAATAATGGAAACAGAATGAACGCGTTCCACTGTAAAAGAATTATTTATCAGTTATTCCCTCTATTAGGTATGTTGATCTCTAGATATTGAGAATAACCTTGAAACAGAGTCATAGTGGTAGTAGGATCCTCTGTTTCGCATCACACTCTTCTATTTTTTTTAGTTTCGTGTGACGTTTGACATTTCTTTAATATATTGTTGTATAGCTGTTTGGTAGCAGCCAGAAAAAGGCGCGGGATATATGTTTTCAGTATATCTACTGTATCCCTTTTTAAGAAAATGTTAACGCTAATTTTAATTGCCAAATACTAAACTCGTCGCATCCACACCAGTGCTAAAAAGATAGACCTCAATTTATTATAGAAACCACATTTGTATTTATTACAGTATTGCAGTTTTCTCATACCAGAGAAAAGGGAGAATGGAGGGAGATGTCGGAGAGGTATTGTCCCGAGATGTAACCGAGTACCAGGACCTTTCCCTGAAAGAAGCGGGACACCATGTCTTAAAAACTAACCATAGAATAATCTTATGTTTCCGACACCCAAATTATTGTAGTGGTACTAGTCTAACCTAACCTAACCTAACCTAACCATGGCGAAAAAAACCGGGGCTGGTGCAATACTAGCATACATCTCAGGGATGCGTTAAAATACAAACAGTTATATCCAAGTGGCTCATAAAATGATAACCAATAGGAAGAGATCTTTAAGATATTTGGTTATTGTTATGGTTTTTAAAGGTTAACTGTGTTTCAAAATAACCTAATGTATTCATTAGGTTATTATCAATTTTTAGTCCTTAATAATAAACACTGGCCAGATCAATATATATATCTTAGATACATAGGATTTTGGGTTTACTTGTATCTATCTTACATGATTGAATTTCCTGTCCTTAACAATAAGAACTTGGGCACTGATTACAAGCCGTAATTATTTATACCTACCCTTTCTTAATTGCTCTGTAGCCCATTTACATAATAATTGCATAATACTGTCCCACACATTTAATTTAATACACTTGTAATAAATTTATATTGAGTAGGATATACATACTTATTTTATTTTATAATTATCAGTATAGATATAACAGTGACGATCAGAAGCGCTGGCGACAAAATTCAAGTCCGAAATCAGAGAGGAGAAAGTCTTTCTCTCGACGGGAAGTTATGAGGAAATTGCCTGTCGTCTGGTTTACAAGAGGCGTGCTTCTTGCGAGATCGTTGCCAAAGTTTTGTAATAAATTTGCCGAGAGTTAGATTGGCCTCTGCCGCTCCTAACACCGATAAAAAGATAGACGTAAGTTAAGGAAAGTGATACTTTTTTCCAAATTAAAAAAAAAAATAAGAGTTTGGTTTACATGGGCATTATTATTTTTTAGATAAATAAACTTGAGTGACCAGTGTGCACTTATGCGTCGTAGTTCATTTAATAATAGAAATTTATTTTAAGATATTTTGACCGACAGATATACAAACAAAGCAAGTAAATGAATGCTCCAGTTGCTATATTGATAACTTTAACTTTCAAAAACCTTGGCTAATTGAACTTCCCAACTAAAGTTTACAGAAGAATATTTGCGTGCGTGAGAGGACATAATCCCTCTTTCCCAACCAGAAGCTCAAAAGAGAGAGAGAAAAGATTAACATGTAAGTAAAAACAGTCTGTGGCCAATTTCTTTCATGGTGTTGAGACCAGTGTAATCAAGACTGCCAAAAACATGCTCAGCCCCAAAGAAAAAGTGCCAATGAAATTTACCCCTCAGTGGACAAAAGAGGCTTCACTGATAATTCAGAAAACGTAGGAGAGGAAAGAAATACATGTTTCATAACAGGTTTAGAACAGTTTCAGTTTGGCTAGACTTAATTCATTTACTAAAGTAAGTAATCGAATATTCTCAGTTCATTTAATGGCTGTTTGGAAGGTTGAATATATATTGCGCGGAGGAACAATTCAGTGTTGGTGAGAGTTTTTATTTGCAATAAAGAACAGTGATAATCGAGGTTTTAAGTTAACCGACTCTGTACCACACACACACACACACACACACACACACACACACACACACACACACGCACACACACACACATATATATATATATATATATATATATATATATATATATATATATATATATATATATGAATTTTATCACCACCGTGATTCATAAACAAGCATTAAGCTACAAATGCCCTTTAACACCCAATTCGCTCTACCTCGGAAATAATATATTTTCATATATATTACCTAAAGGGGAATTTTTTAGTTGATAGTAAGTTCGTCGTCTCGTGGGCTCGAACCACGGAAGACAAGAACTCAGGACTACAGTGACGCCTTAAACCACACAGACGAGAAGACGAACTTATTATCAACTAAAAAATTCCCCTTCGGGTAACATATATGAAAATATATTATTTCCGAGGTAGAGCGAATTGGGTATTAAAGGACATTTGTAGCCTAATTCATATATATATATATATATATATATATATATATATATATATATATATATATATATATATATATAATTATATATATATTCAAATGAGAGATAGGTTATAGGAGACAGAAGGGATATCATCATTTGCAATTTTTTTTTTTACTGGAAAAACAGGAAAATTGAATTCTGTTTCGTCTCCATTTACTCTCACAGAGAGGATGAGGGGAAATAGTGAACAAACGGAACATTAATGTATCCTTTTCGGGAGTAATGTCTTGGAGGGAGAACACAAAAAATAGTATAATCTATAAGTTTGGGAATACATGTTGTTTTGTAATATGTCTATATCAAACAACGTTGAGATCCTTGCCATAGGTATTTTCTTAGTCATTTAATCATTTCCTTCGTCAGAGTTAAATAGAACGATTAAAAGCAGCAATAATAACAATAATGGCATTCGGAGAACACACTCAAGTTCTGACAAATGAAGTATATTATTTAAAAAAAAAGGACGTTTCCTTAACTCACTGGGGCTAATACATCGAAGAGAGGTACTTTTGGATATACCCCTCGAACTGTATAGAAGAGTAATGTCTACATAGGTTCTGTTTTGTGCCCTGTATCAATAACAGTAATGATATTAATGATATTAAAGACATGCCTTTACCAATATATTCTCCCTCTAAGAAAACATTCTTGGCCCCATTGAGACTCAGAGCTTAATATGGATATCTCCGACAGTATTTAAAAAGTATAATGTACCTGTGAAATTTCTTATGAAAATACAGGATGAATATCAACTAAAATGTAAAGCATGCCATTAAATAACTGGCAGAAGTGAATAATGTCAGTAGCAATATGGCAATGGTAAAAGTTATGGGAGATCTTGAGACAAATTTTCCGGACTCCCTTTCACTGAGTGAGTCATATATCACTCCTGAGTTTTGCAAGGCTATTCATCAAGATGGTCATAAATTCTTGTTCATGGAAGCGGAAAATATCTTGTAATAACTCACCAAGTGATCGATGGCGCTAAGATTGCTCGCATACAAAGTGCAAAGTTAATCGTGATTATAATTAAACGCATATTTTTCTCTTACATGTTTAGTTTGTACTCGCTCTGTTACAGTCTTCCTAGTTATTTGTTTCCACCTTCAAGTAATGGAATCAGCATCATAAACATGAAGTAGTTGACTAAAAAAAAAAAAAACTTGTAACTATAAAGAAAAACAAAAGCAGTCTGTAGATGTTTTATTTATGCAGATAAGAGCACAAGTAAAATGATTATTAAATTAGTAAGGAATAGTCTGTATATACGTATATACAGACACACACATATATTATATATATATATATATATATATATATATATATATATATATATATATATATATATATATATATATATATATATACTAGCTGACCAACCCGGCACTTCATGGGAAAACACTAAAGAACTCAGAAAATTTTTCCTACATCTCCTTTGAATTGTTCTGTCTTGTAAAGAATGTGTACTGCTATTAAAAATACTTTTCTTTCCTGTGTTTAAGAATTCTGTCTTGAATTCATTAAAGAAGACTTTCTGCTCAGGAAAAAGTGATAGTGTCATGCAGACTTCCTCAACGAACGGAAATTCATGTATGCCGAAAGGTTAGATTGTGTGAAGACATTCACTCATGGAAATGAATAACGGATGAATCTCTGTAGAGATTATATACCCTCCATGAACAAAAGAATGTCACGTCAGTGACCGTATCAAGTCATATTCAAATGCGAAAATCACACAGGAACTGCCTTACCGTCAGCGAAAACCTGTACTAATGTTAACCTTCCTCCAATGATTTCACAGTCAGAACGAAAAAAACAACCACAACTGATGAAAGACATGTCAACAGGTCCATGGGGATGAAGCGTGGTTTGGGCTACGCACAGCTTCAGTTAACCAGGGACCGTTCAGTTGCCCAATTGTCACCTGTTTTCAAGACTGAAACTCGATCGTTATCGCATAAAACCTGGATGTTAGGTTGTCAGCTTGACAGACAGCTTCAGAATATCCATATGTTATTAAGATACAGTGTCCGTTGGCTATATAAATATTAAATTATCATTACGATAGTAATTTTAGACACCGTGAAAAGAACTGCAACTGTTGTAGGTTTCCTGTGCGTGTCAACGAACGCGTTTCAGTTTTCTTTGGCGTTTGTGAGGAAAAGTGTAGGCTGAAGTCTGAACGGTCTAACATAAAAATTGTCGATATATGGAGATTTTGTAGTGGATTAAGTACTTAGACATGATGATGGTAATGCCTCAAGGTACTTAAGAATTTGTATTTTATTGGCAAGGTATAATTGAGATACGGTTCGCTTAAGATGAGCACTGAAAAAAAGCGGTAATTTCGCCGCGAGTAATTTTTTAATGAGGGTGTAGTTTTGTCACAGAAGCATTTAGTCTGCTAATACACGTGCGCTGATGGTGATGGATTTGTTTCGTCTCATCGATGAATTAGTTCTTGATCTCCAAAGTTGTGCCCATAACTACAATTTTTTTTTTCGTGGGTTAAGTACTTAGATATGATGATGGTAATACCTCAGGGTACTTAAGAATTTGTATTGTATTTGAAAGGTACATGATTAAGATACTTTTTTCTTAAAATGCCCACTGAAAAAAGTGTGGTAATTTCAGCACGAGTAATTTTTTAATGAGGGGGTATGTCGATCACAGAGGCATTTGGTCTGTTACTACCTTTTCTGTGGCGAGGATTGTAAGGGCTGACTGGTTATATTTTGAATTACATTGCTTTATGACTGAGTGAAAGAAATTGTAATATAGTCAAACACATCTGTTTAATTTTTTTTGGATATACAAAACTGATTATAGGGTTTGCAGTGGGAGGAGTTTAATGACGTCACCAACAGAAAAGATGGGTGTTTTCCACCCAAGTTACTAGTGACTCCCATAACGTTGCCTAAGAAAAGGTGAACAGCACCGGTAAAAACGAAAATTTAATTCAACTTGTCTGTGTTTGGTGTCTTTTACTGGGGTTGGAGATTAATTTTGAGGTATAAACCTTCCTGGAGTCATACAGGGGCCGTGTGTCAAATTTTGTCTGCTTTCGTCAAGCAGTTCGGTTTTCTATCGAGTCCAAACATACAAACATTCACTTCTATATATATATATATATATATATATATATATATATATATATATATATATATATATATATATATATATATATATATATATATATATATATCCAATGCAGGCCGAAGGAATGCGTGCTTGAGAATATCACTAAATCCATGTTGGAAGGCGAGTGAAAAAACCGTGAATTTGAACGAGTGCTTTCGTAGTTCATTCTGCATTTTCAAGTGTAAACCTGAAAATGTAAAATAAACTACGAAAGTACTTGTTCAAAGTCCCTGTTTTCACTCACCTTCCGACGTGGTTATATATATATATATATATATATATATATATATATATATATATATATATATATATATATATATATATATATATATATATATATATATATATATATTGTGAATCTTACCAAAAATAGGCAAGATATACCCAGATGTGTAAATTCTGTACATAGCTCCAACCAAGAGGCTGAAATTTTCCAGGATTATACTTTTTGGTATTAGTATTCTCAGTCTAAATATGCCAGTGTTCTGGCAGAAGTAAATCAACACTATACTTGAGTACCGGCATATGATTGACAAGCCGCATTTATGGCCAATCAGAACTAAGATTATTTTTATTGATATCTGCGGCATGCATTTACTGAATGCTATATATATATATATATATAAACATATATACAGTAGAGCATATCTTTATATGTGTGCGCGCGTGTGGATGTAGCCTATATACTCGTATATACTCTATCATGGAAAAATGCCGCAAGGCCACTGGGATGCTCACATTTTTTTACCCATTCTGCCAATACTTTTATCTATTTCTTTTTAATGTAAAAAGTTCTGCCTCTTGAGATGCGGCAGAATGCAAGACTTTTCTTGTAGCAAAACGGGAGTGAGATTTTTGTATCTCCCGAAACCTGCTTGGTGATAACAAGTTTTCACCTTTCCGGTCCATTGGAAGCCTCCAACTTTAAATAGCGTTGTACAAGAAACGGAGAAGTGCATATCCAACGATTTAGCCTATATTTTCATTTTTTGTAATTCAAAATTATTCAGATATATAATATGACATAACTTAATCACTGATTAAGCCCAATCAATATCAGGAAAGCTTTTAAATAAACTATAAATGAATAGTTTATTCAAGTCTATTCTTTAAGTAAACTAAATTCGTTGGGAGAGTCGGTAGAGCTGTGGACTGGTACTCGCCAGGCCCGAGTTCGAGTCCCCTGCCGGCTGATGAAGAGTTAGAGGAATTTATTTCTGGTGATAGAAATTCATTTCTCGCTATAATGTGGTTCGGATTCCACAATTAGCTGTAGGTCCCGTTGCTAAGTAACCAGTTGGTTCTTAGCCACGTAAAATAAGTCTAATCCTTCGGGCCAGCCCTAGGAGAGCTGTTAATCAGCTCAGTGGTTGGTTAAACTAAGGTATACTTAAGTAAACTAAAGATACCACATTCAGCTGACGTTTCCCCTATGTTTCCTACTTCAAAAGAATAAAAAAATATGAACGGTATATTAGGATAAAAAATAAGTTAAGGAAATAGCAAAAAAGTAATTCTGAAAGATTCAGGGTATACTGGATCAAAAAGTATTCAAAGTCTTGACAAAGGGCGGTTACGGGACAACCTTTTTCCCCTCACGAAAGCAGGGGAGACACTCTGTACAGGGTTAGTTAAAAGAAACATCGCAAATAACCCAGAAGAATTCATGTGCAACTTTTGTTTCATGTGGTTGCCTTAATCTCGACTATTGCAAAGGTGGTTAGAACTTGAAAACTTCACTTTATAAGACATGTGAAGATTTAGATATATCCGGAACTTTCACCATTCTGAGGGTGAGGATAAATTTCTAAATGAAGTTCATAAAAGCAGTTTAAAATTCTTTTACTAAGAAACTCAAATTACGTATAGTTTTAGGCAACAGCAGAGAGAGAGAGAGAGAGAGAGAGAGAGAGAGAGAGAGAGAGAGAGAGAGAGAATGTTTATATTTAAACAAAATTTGTAATATAGGACTTCCACTTGGACAGTGTCTCATATTTTTTTCCACCCCAGTTTCAAGCTGGGCCTGTAGTGAGAAGATAGCAATTCTTCTTCATTTCCTTTCGCTGTGGATCGTTTTGCTCCATGAAGTGAGAAGAGCGGATTCCTCAACACACACACACACACACACACACACACACACACACACATATATATATATATATATATATATATATATATATATATATATATATATATATATATATATATATATATATATATATGAAAATAAGAAGGCCCATAAAACACTATTTAAACGTGGAAACCATATATTTCGGGCACTTGTTTCTGTGCCCCTGTTCACTGGTAGAATATGGACAGGTGGAAAGTTACAATGGTATATATACAAAAACATGAAGGTGTGGCCTTAGGCCTCCGATGTTAAGGAGGTGGCGTTTCTTAAGAAGGAGGAGATTGACCAAATTCCCTAGTGGTTTTTGGCCTCATTAGCTCCCGTTTGGCGATGGATCTGGCGGTCGCGTTTCTTGGGTCATCTTCTTCAAAAAGGGTGCGAGGATTAAGGTGTCAATGGCGTCCGATTTCCAATGTCCTCCTGACAGGTTCATATTGTTGGTTTGATTGATGATAGCAGATTCCAGCATCTTTCTTTTGTACGGACAGCTACTCTTGAAAACCAACTCCGCCCCACTCCAGTTAATGACATGCCCTGTATTTCTAATATGTAGGAAAATTCCCGAACTCTCCGAAGCGTAACGTACTGATCTTTTGTGCTCTGTTATTCTTTGCGAGAGCGATCTACCTGTCTCGCCTACATAAATGTCATGACAATTACTACACGGTATCTTGTAAACTCCGGCTTCTTCCCTTTTGTTATTTAAGTATACGTTAACGAGCGAACTCCCGATGGATTTGGGATAATGGAAAATGAAAGGATTATCAGAACTGAGTTGCTCGGTGGCCTTTTGGATGTTTTCATCGTATGGAAGCTTTATTTTGTTGTTGAAATCTATTTGTCTGTTGTGAGTGGGACCTCTATAGTATATTTTATTTGCTTTATTAATAGCCCTCTCGATAATGTGTGGTGGATAGAGCAGTTGCGTTAGGTGTTGGCGGATCGTGTTAAATTCTTGATCCAGGTACTCATTTGAACATATCCTAAGTCCTCTGAGGAATAGGTTGCACCCTACCATGATTTTTACGGAGACGTCGTGGTAGCTTAAGAAATGAATGTAGGAGACAGCGAAGGTGGGTTTTCTATATACTGTAAATGCATACCTGTTCTGTTTTCTTATGATCAGTACATCTAGGAACGGCAGTTTTCCGTCCTTTTCCCATTCTGTTTTAAATTTTATGGTCGGAACTAGCGAATTTAGCCTATTAAAAAATTCCTTAAAGTCCCCCCAGCTATTGTCCCAGAAAGTAAAGATATCATCTACGTATCTAAGCCAGATCATGTTATGGGGTTTGATAGACGACAAAAGTTCTGTTTCGAAATATTCCATGTACAAGTTTGCTAGAAGGGGTGATAGGGGACTTCCCATGCTACAGCCAAATTTTTGTTTGTAAAAATTACCATTGAAAGAAAACACGTTGTTAGTTACACAGAGGTTGATAAGTTTTAAAGTTTTATCTATGCCAAGAGGAAAATGGTCTTCATATGGTTGTAACTTCCTCTCTAAGAAAAACAACACGTCGGCAATCGGGACTTTAGTAAATAATGAATCGACGTCTAGACTGAGCAGTTTGATGTTGTTTGAGGGGATGTTTAAACTATTAAATTTTTGTATGAAATCTTCTGCATGTTTGACGTGGGAGGATGAGAAGGTTCCTAGAAAGGGTGATAACAAGTCTGCGAGCCATTTTGATAATTTGTACATGAAAGAGCCCCTGCTAGATATTATGGGGCGTAAAGGAATCCCATCTTTATGTGTTTTCGGGAGGCCGTAAAAATAGGGGAGAGAGGGGTTGATTACCTTGAATGTCTCTAGTAATTCTATGTCTTTTTTATTGCCCCCTATGGTTCTAACTGATTTGTTAAACTGAGCAGCAATATTTGTTGTGGGATCTTTCGTTAATTTGTCGTAGGTCTCCGCATCGTTTAGAAGTTCTTGAACTTTATTGATGTATGTCTCCTTGTCTAACAGAACTATTTTCCCGTCTTTGTCAGATTTTGTGATGATGATATCCCCCCTTTTTCTTAAGCTAACTAATGCATTTTGGAATCTTTTCGGGAGCGAATTTTTGTTGTTATTTTGCTCCAAGACATTTAGCAAAATGCCTTTGAGACATGCCTCTTTCTTGTCATAGTTGTTTTTTGCAAAATGTTTATCAAAAGCAACTTGGAAATTAAGATTACTCTCGGGACCAGGTTTTAGAGCGAATGAAACTCCAAGATTTAAAACGGTCTGTTCTTCTGCAGTGAGGGGATGGTTAGAGAGATTCAGCACATTATTGAACCTGTCAGGAGGACATTGGAAATCGGACGCCATTGACACCTTAATCCTCGCACCCTTTTTGAAGAAGATGACCCAAGAAACGCGACCGCCAGATCCATCGCCAAACGGGAGCTAATGAGGCCAAAAACCACTAGGGAATTTGGTCAATCTCCTCCTTCTTAAGAAACGCCACCTCCTTAACATCGGAGGCCTAAGGCCACACCTTCATGTTTTTGTATATATACCATTGTAACTTTCCACCTGTCCATATTCTACCAGTGAACAGGGGCACAGAAACAAGTGCCCGAAATATATGGTTTCCACGTTTAAATAGTGTTTTATGGGCCTTCTTATTTTCATATTACACTGTAGTATTACAGGAAAAGACATTCATTTTTGCCCATTATGGAACATCACAGTTTACGCCAGTTTTTCGGCTTCAACCCAGCTGTCAAGCACATCTTCAGACGGTACGAACGGCTAGTACATGGGTTACACAAGAGGAAGAATCAGAGAAATTTTCTACAAGAATGCCTACAGGAACAAGTTTCTCCCAAAATGTACGGTTTCACGCGTTGGACATCGGCGTCAGACCCATTTCCGGACTCCATCCGCACATTCCTCCAAGACAGAATACAAGCCACACACCAAGACATCTATGTGATTAGAAGAAAAATAAGTGAGCTAGCCACGTCACTTCGCCTCATGTGCAGGGATGATGGTATGTACAGATATCTTTCATATTTTGTGCTATCAGGTGCTATTGAGAACAGTGAGTCCCACTCCAGAAATTTGTGCTACAAATTAAAAAGACTGATTAGGAACAGCGTATGGAATAATCTTGGCCTTCCCAATAATGTGCTGAATCTCTCTAACCATCCCCTCACTGCAGAAGAACAGACCGTTTTAAATCTTGGAGTTTCATTCGCTCTAAAACCTGGTCCCGAGAGTAATCTTAATTTCCTAGTTGCTTTTGATAAACATTTTGCAAAAAACAACTATGACAAGAAAGAGGCATGTCTCAAAGGCATTTTGCTAAATGTCTTGGAGCAAAATAACAACAAAAATTCGCTCCCGAAAAGATTCCAAAATGCATTAGTTAGCTTAAGAAAAAGGGGGGATATCATCATCACAAAATCTGACAAAGACGGGAAAATAGTTCTGTTAGACAAGGAGACATACATCAATAAAGTTCAAGAACTTCTAAACGATGCGGAGACCTACGACAAATTAACGAAAGATCCCACAACAAATATTGCTGCTCAGTTTAACAAATCAGTTAGAACCATAGGGGGCAATAAAAAAGACATAGAATTACTAGAGACATTCAAGGTAATCAACCCCTCTCTCCCCTATTTTTACGGCCTCCCGAAAACACATAAAGATGGGATTCCTTTACGCCCCATAATATCTAGCAGGGGCTCTTTCATGTACAAATTATCAAAATGGCTCGCAGACTTGTTATCACCCTTTCTAGGAACCTTCTCATCCTCCCACGTCAAACATGCAGAAGATTTCATACAAAAATTTAATAGTTTAAACATCCCCTCAAACAACATCAAACTGCTCAGTCTAGACGTCGATTCATTATTTACTAAAGTCCCGATTGCCGACGTGTTGTTTTTCTTAGAGAGGAAGTTACAACCATATGAAGACCATTTTCCTCTTGGCATAGATAAAACTTTAAAACTTATCAACCTCTGTGTAACTAACAACGTGTTTTCTTTCAATGGTAATTTTTACAAACAAAAATTTGGCTGTAGCATGGGAAGTCCCCTATCACCCCTTCTAGCAAACTTGTACATGGAATATTTCGAAACAGAACTTTTGTCGTCTATCAAACCCCATAACATGATCTGGCTTAGATACGTAGATGATATCTTTACTTTCTGGGACAATAGCTGGGGGGACTTTAAGGAATTTTTTAATAGGCTAAATTCGCTAGTTCCGACCATAAAATTTAAAACAGAATGGGAAAAGGACGGAAAACTGCCGTTCCTAGATGTACTGATCATAAGAAAACAGAACAGGTATGCATTTACAGTATATAGAAAACCCACCTTCGCTGTCTCCTACATTCATTTCTTAAGCTACCACGACGTCTCCGTAAAAATCATGGTAGGGTGCAACCTATTCCTCAGAGGACTTAGGATATGTTCAAATGAGTACCTGGATCAAGAATTTAACACGATCCGCCAACACCTAACGCAACTGCTCTATCCACCACACATTATCGAGAGGGCTATTAATAAAGCAAATAAAATATACTATAGAGGTCCCACTCACAACAGACAAATAGATTTCAACAACAAAATAAAGCTTCCATACGATGAAAACATCCAAAAGGCCACCGAGCAACTCAGTTCTGATAATCCTTTCATTTTCCATTATCCCAAATCCATCGGGAGTTCGCTCGTTAACGTATACTTAAATAACAAAAGGGAAGAAGCCGGAGTTTACAAGATACCGTGTAGTAATTGTCATGACATTTATGTAGGCGAGACAGGTAGATCGCTCTCGCAAAGAATAACAGAGCACAAAAGATCAGTACGTTACGCTTCGGAGAGTTCGGGAATTTTCCTACATATTAGAAATACAGGGCATGTCATTAACTGGAGTGGGGCGGAGTTGGTTTTCAAGAGTAGCTGTCCGTACAAAAGAAAGATGCTGGAATCTGCTATCATCAATCAAACCAACAATATGAACCTGTCAGGAGGACATTGGAAATCGGACGCCATTGACACCTTAATCCTCGCACCCTTTTTGAAGAAGATGACCCAAGAAACGCGACCGCCAGATCCATCGCCAAACGGGAGCTAATGAGGCCAAAAACCACTAGGGAATTTGGTCAATCTCCTCCTTCTTAAGAAACGCCACCTCCTTAACATCGGAGGCCTAAGGCCACACCTTCATGTTTTTGTATATATACCATTGTAACTTTCCACCTGTCCATATTCTACCAGTGAACAGGGGCACAGAAACAAGTGCCCGAAATATATGGTTTCCACGTTTAAATAGTGTTTTATGGGCCTTCTTATTTTCATATTACACTGTAGTATTACAGGAAAAGACATTCATATATATATATATATACTGCAATGCCATAGGTTGTGAATGTTTTCGTTTTCATATTTTCGCTTAATTTTCCAGTTATCCACGAGCATTGCTTGTATACGTTGTATACGTATTAATCTTTTATGCACACAAGTTTGTTCACACGTATACATATATATATACACACACACACACACACATATATATATATGTATATATATACATATATATATACGTATATATTTTGTACATTCAGTAATAAAATTTATTTACCGTATCTTAAATTTTATATATAATCACATTCAGTAATATAATTCGTTCTCCTTTTCTTAAATAATTTCATATTTAATAATAATTATACCTTAAAAATTGTACATAAAAAACAGCATCATTTTAAGTGACATGCTTAAATATTGTTCATCTACTGACATATTGCAAACCCAAGAAATTTAGAAATTAGTACAAAATTTAAAAATAAAAAAAAATGAAAATGTCTTAATATAGAACCTTTCCAAAGGACAGTGTAAGTCCTAAAACTAAGGTTATTAGAATAATAATTCCAATATCTGGAGCGTACTGCTGTAAAGAAACATAACTCATTGTTCAACTGTGATGTACTTTGCAAGTCATAGAAATAGGATTGCTTCATTGACAGTTGCAAGAATGAGAGTTAGGTACCTTGTTTCTTGTTGGATTTCATGAGCTTTACTAAGTACACACACATACATACGTATATACTATATATATATATATATATATATATATATATATATATATATATATATATATATATATATATATATATATATATATATATATATATATATATATATATATATATATATATATATATATTCAATGGGTTTTTGGTTGTTGGTTAACTTTTTAGATTTAGATTTAGAAAGCACTGTGAAACTAATAAAATGTTGATCAACAACCAAAAAGCCATTGAATTCAACGAATTTTGCATACAAGAAAAACTTTGCCCCAAAAAGCATATATATATATATATATATATATATATATATATATATATATATATATATATATATATATATATATATATATATATATATATATATAGAAATATAAGAACGTTAAAAGAATAAAAAGTAAATAACACGCAGACCTTTCTTCAGCGCAGTCGAGCTTTCTGTACAGCATATAATGCCGTATGAAACCCTCGGCCACGGCCCATGAAACTCTGAGCCGCGGCCCATGAAACTTTCAGCTACAGCCCCGTGGTGGCCTGTGTTGTTGGCGCCAATAGCGGTGCCAGACGCATGATCATGGCTAATTTAAACCTTGAATAAAATAAAAACTACTGAGGCTAGAGGGCTGCAGTTTGGTATGTTTGATGATTGGAGGGTGGATGGTCAGTAGTTTCTGAGATCTGAGGGTGGACAGAAAAAGTGCGGACGGAGAGACGAACAACCATCTCAATAGTTTTCGTTTACAGAAAACTAAAAGTCTATCTGAACAGCAACATTCGGTTTCCTCCTGGGTCTATAAACACTAGCAAGAAAAATGTGGCAGTCATCATTAAAGGCTTTAAATTTTCTTTCTGCAGTGTACAAGGATAAGGAAGCAAAAAGTTAAGTGAGAAAACTACCAATCAAAAAATTTGTCTCTCCTTTTAATGAAGCTAGAACCGCGAATCGTAGAACAATTTAAGCCGAAAATGACGGCGTTCGGATAATTTCGCCGGGAGATATATAAACGTAATTTGGTTTGAAAAGATGTCTTTATATTATAATATATTCGAAGGTCAGTTTTTATCTTTTTTTCCGTTTTACCATTGCAAGCTCTACCATAAGGCTTCGAAGCATGAGAGAGAGAGAGAGAGAGAGAGAGAGAGAGAGAGAGAGAGAGAGAGAGAGAGAGAGAGATTTTAGCGTCTCCCCAAAATCAATTAATAAAAAAAAAAAAAAAAAAAAGAATATGGGTCCTGTTCATTAGAAACGCATTTCGCAACGAAAGACGTTACTTTACATTTAGGCGAATATTTCCAAGCTTGATATAAATCCAACATTATAGGATTTAAAAAGCAATTATTGACTATTTTTGTTTTTGTAAAGAAACTCGTGCAGCTTAAAGAACAGATTTCTAGTTCATTCTTTTCCTAATATGGAAAAGGAGATGAGGGCCTTATTTCTTGCTGATCCTTTTTCTTTTTGAGATGACAAAATTTTCTTCCAAGTTATTTGCATTAGAATCAAGGAGTATGGGCCAGGGAAAAACCAAACCTTATTTTCTAGTTTCTTCAGTTAAAAAGAATTTCATCCCCTTCAGCCCATAGGGACCCCAAGAGGGATTTTATCTCTACTAATGAAACCCGTGGCGGAGTAAGAAGGGTTAGTTTTAATACTGACCAAAGTCTCATATAAGAATAATTATAAAAAAAGTCCTCTTTAATTCGGCCAAGTTTCTATGGCTCTCTCTATACAGGAGGAAAAAAGAGACTTTACTCTTTCAAGAATTGTTTTCAGATTAAATTTTATTCAAGAAAAAGTTATTAAAAATATTTAAGAGGACAACTTAATATTGTCGCCAAAATACTGGAAATATATAAAATACAAATCTTTCGTTAGTGCAAACAAATCATGTTTCAACGTCTTGAGTTTAGGAGGCAAAAATATTAGAAGGATAGTAAAAATACTCTTGTCCTTTGTGCTTTACAAAGCACATATAATAGAAGTGTTTATGTGTTTATGGCCATAATCTTAGATGATTGGGAGAAAAAACTTATTTTAGATTTTTGTTTGCAACCCAAGTAACTTCCACACTTTGACCACATATATACTTATACATACACGCAAACTCTATATATATATATATATATATATATATATATATATATATATATATATATATATATATATATATGTGTGTGTGTGTGTGTGTGTGTGTGTGTGTGTGTGTGTGTGTGTGTGTGTGTGTGTTTGTTTGTATGTATAAAAGTATTAGCATATTAGCCTTCTCTTACGATATATATAGTGATGAACATATTACTTAAAAAAGGATAGTGAATAATTTTTACCTATCATTAAATTAAAGTGGCCCGAGAAGGATTCATAAAATAAAACGCCTTTTATACATTCACTAGTGTAAAATAAAACACAAAAAACTTCAATCGATCTATGTATACGGAAAGGTCCAGATTAAATAAATCCAAAAGATGTTCTAACTGTAAATTCACTCTGGCAAAAGCGTTACACAAATGGGATTCTTTTCCTCAGGCGCAATTCAGGGCTTTATATTAGTCGAGATAGACAAGGCTGAAATTGTCTTGGCTTTAGTGTTCCCTACAATGCCGAGAAATGGATTGTGTCTCCATTTCCTCTTGCAAGTAACTCCAGTCGTAAAGAGTAGCAACAACTGTCTCTACTTGCTCAGGGAAAATAAATGGTAACAAATGTGAAACTTAGCCAACCTTCATACGCTTTAGAT
>JANJGK010000034.1:27962375-27969875 GCA_039081455.1 Macrobrachium rosenbergii
CGAGGCGACAAGCAGGGCGGTCAACTATCCAACAAGGTGACTGCTTCTCATCTTTTTATATTTCGTGTGGCTATCCTTCTTGATCTCTTCACTTGCTGTTGTTCATCTGCATGTAATTCATCGTTAGCTATGACATTCTCGGGATCCCGGCTGTTATAAGGTGTCTGCGGGGTGATGTGAGAGGTAACGGCAGCATCGGACGAAGGAAAGACAGAGTCTATCCTAACATTAAAACTTTTAATAAATCAACAATAATTCACCACTGAATATTATTGTGCACCTGATATACAGCAATCAAGTTATTATATCATCCGTTGTTCAATAGTAGCTCACAAGAATGTTCTGCCGAGAATTTTGTTCTTCTACTCTTGTTGTCGACCGATTCCTCCATTGAAAAAGTTTTCTCTTTTTTCACCTACTGATATCTCATTTGGTTTACCCTGACAGTAGAGCCAGTCTCTGAGTGACATGGCTTTATCAGTGTCTTTGTCCGTTTTTCAGGTATTGTCTATTGTTTCTCACTGTACACTGTTTATCTTTATTTTCTACACTTGATTACTTAACCTGTTCTACTTTGCATTCTTCATCTTTCCAGTAATTATTTTTTTCTACGAGTACATTATGTCTTTGTTTATTCTTCATTACAAACCAAATCTCATCCAATACCAGTTTCGTGTCTTCCAACGCCAAACCGGGACACTTAATTTTTAGCAGTTGATATACATTTCGACATAATTCCGGCACTGCCTGACTGCCAGCAACTGCTCAGATATGGTTTTTCGAAATGCTCATCCATTTCGACAGTCAAATCTCTACTAACATTTGTACCTATAAAGGTCCTAACATTCCTCAACGCGCGTTTTCTTTCTGGATTAATGGATATCTGATCTACATGATTTCTTTGACTACCTCCAATTAAAATATCTGCAATGAAAACCAACTTATAAATTTTGCCTAATTCCCGTTTCCAGCCTTTCCCATTCCATCCTTGTCCATTACATCCGTCATACTTTTATTGTTTCTTCCAACTTGTGCATTCGTATATTCCTTTCTTGTATTTTACCTGTCACATTCTTATGTTTAGAGTGATATTCATCTCTTATTTCTTAGGACTTTTGTCGGTACAAATGTTAGTATTGATCTGGCTGTCGAAATGGATGTGTGTTTCGAAAGAAAATGTCTTGGCAGTTGCTGGCAGTCAGTTAGTACCGCAATTATGTCAGAATGTATAAAAATTAAGTGCCGGAGTTTGAAGTTGGAAGACAGGAAATTTTGGTATTGGATGAGACTTGCTTTATAATTAACTCGTAGAAAAAAAAATTCTTGTAATGATGAAGAAGGCAAAGCAGAACAGGTTAAGTATGTGTGTGTGTGTGTGTGTGTGTTTGTGTATGTATACAAAGATGAGAATATCCAATAGGACAACTGATTCTTAGAAATGATAGTTGGAACACAGTTTAGAAGCTTACATAATGATAAGAAAATAAGTAAGAAGACGCTCACATTAACTCTTCTTAGAGACGCATGAAGACTCACTAAATTGTGTACCATCATGGTGAAAAAAAGATACCTCGAAGCGGCTATAGTTTCAATGACTATTGTAAGAATAGCAACAAGGTAATTTTCTAATGAACCGGCCTTTAGATGTGCTCTTCATGCCTCAAGAACAGCTGCAAATCTTGTAATGTCTGAAGAGAAAGGCAGAGAATCCCCTCCTAAGCTATTTCCCACGTCCTCCGCTGGACTATTGAAGTTTATAGTTCTCCTCGTTAAGGGCCATGGAGATCGGAATGAGCCAATAGCCGAGATCCTGCCAAGTGTCTGTCTTGGTAGTAACGATGCTGAGATGTCATTGTGACCATGGAACGGTCTTGATTGGGAGGATTTCCAGTGGTTGTTAGTGGCCATTGGACCCCTTCGTCGTTTCCATGTACTGTATTGCTGGAAACCAAAAACAGTTAGGTTTTGATATTCAGTAATTTGTTTACATTTATATTCATATTTCGCGTGGAAGAATACAGCGGGTAATTAATGATTTAATTTTATAACTAAAATTCAATTTCGCATTTTCGTTTAGAGCAAGCTTAAACGTCATTTAACTTGAAAAAAAGGCCTTCCATGGAAAAGAATGTCTTTAAGTAAGAAGGAAATAGGAGGTAGAAGGAAAGGACTAAATAGCAATCAATTACAGGCAAAGATATAACTAAATATGCCAGAATATAAACAGAAATATTGACATGAAAAGACAGACTCATTGTAGAGACGAAGTAACCAAATAAATTCCAGCTGCAAGCATATGTGCTAGGTATCTCCCATAAATTATGACCAATGAATAAATTATTACATGTGGATAAGATATTAATTGAAAAATGAGAGGTGTGTATAGTATGCTGCTTAAATGTTGTATGAGAATGATCAGATAAAAAAAAATACAAAGCACGAAGGCTGAAGACTCTCTTTTAGTTTTTACTGAAGTATGTCTTTGAGTTTAAGATTTTTCAGGCCTCTTGATATCGAGCCAAATATATACAGTACAATTTAATGTCCTAGAGAATTAAACCACTTGTTATTTGCAGCCGTTAAGTGTTTATTTATTCATTCTCTGCCTCATCCCTTAAAGAGGAACCTGTTAAAGTACTAATAAAGATTTTAGGACGAAGTAGATAATTTTATTTATAAAGAGGCTATTTTCGTAATTATCTAATCAATATTAGATTCTTGGGTCATTATTCCGCTATGTGGTAAACACTTCAAGAGAAGATCCAATTTGCACTGAAAGTGACCCTAGGCGAAAGGAACGAATGTTTACCTTATAAATATTTCTAGTATCAATGTTGAAATGTTTGCGAAATGAACCAGATTTTAATTGAGATTCTAACAACTACGTGGTACGGCCGAGCTTGATATATCATATTCTGAAAATTATTTCTTCCAGTATATACAGTATAGATATATATATATATATATATATATATATATATATATATATATATATATATATATATATATATGCATGCATATACATATATATATATATATATATTTATTTATATATTTATACATACACACATATACACATGTATATATATATATATATATATATATATATATATATATATATATATATATATATATATATATATATATATATATATATATATATATATATATATATTGTTACGTGGGTCATTCGGCTGATGAGTTTAAATATTAAATTATTGAATTTATATTGCCTTGCTTAACCTAAGACTCACGTAATCCTATCAGTAAGGCTGAGAGTTACCTAATAAAAGAGGCAGATAAGTTGACATAACTAATTTTAGGTAGCCAGCTGAGACTAGATTACTGAATCTAGCAATTTATTCTGGACACATGAACTAAATCAACAACATTACTCAAATAGTTTCAACAAAGTAAAGTATTAATTGTTTCTTACGGGAACTGATAACAGCTCCAACTTCATCCTACTTCATGTACAGGATATTTCAACAAACAGGAATGAATAACTCAACGGCTTGGGGCCTCTTGTGACGCGTCTATAAAGCAATTTCAAGCATGTGAATTGAGGATCTTGGTATCAAGAAGCCCTGGGTCCGTTGAAATGGCAATTTCCCCAGCTGTACAACAAAGGGGGTGCTATGAGAGATGCCTGATCTGTGTGTGGCCTCGCTGGTGGTTGCCTCAAGACTCTGTCGAGCTGGGTCAATGGCATGGTGCTTGCTTCAGAACTCCTCCCCCAAACCACCTTGGCTTGGGCGCAGGTAGCATCTGAAAAATGACAAAAAACTCACCAGTAGAAAGGTCATAGAAAAGTGAGCTTTAGGTACAATCTAGTTAAGGGTGGTCCTAGCAAAACCTATCCTGTCTGATATGCCTCTAACTAAAATTTCTACCCCATTTTGACAGTTGGTTCTTTGGGAACAACAACAACTGCTCGCTTGCTTCCCTCCCTAATATGCCCTCTTTAACTGAAAGCTTTTTTTGTATATTTCTATTAAATCAAGGAAGGGAGGTCGAACAGTGATAATGAATATTTGTAATATATATATATATATATATATATATATATATATATATATATATATATCTATATATATATATTTCTATATATATATACATATATATATGTATGTATGTATATGTATATATGTATATGTATATATATATATATATATTATATATATATATATATATATATATATATATATATATATATATATATATATATATATATATATATATATATATATATATATATATAGAGAGAGAGAGAGAGAGAGAGAGAGAGAGAGAGAGAGAGAGAGAGAGAGAGAGAGAGAGAGAGAGAGAGAGAGATATCAGTGTCTCGAACAATGAAAAAAGATATTTTTTTTCAGAATATTAACATGGTTCCACTATTTACCTTGGCCAGTGAGGGACCGAAAGGAGACAAAAGTTAGTATTTATTTTCCCGGGGAAAGGGGAAGCTCCCGTATCTTAATTATTTCCAGGAGGTGAAGTTTTTATTCTATTAACTCATACCTGACCGAAATAAAAATAACACTTA
Source organism: Macrobrachium rosenbergii (assembly GCA_039081455.1). Lineage (NCBI taxonomy): Eukaryota > Metazoa > Arthropoda > Malacostraca > Decapoda > Palaemonidae > Macrobrachium > Macrobrachium rosenbergii. Next base: position 27,966,922 of record JANJGK010000034.1, read on the forward strand.
TAGCAGCTGAGATTCCTAGGCCAAAAAATAATTTCTGTTAAAGATACATATTTCCTATAATAGTTTATAGTATTATATACCACATTTATTTGCTCCTTTCTAAATAATATATCATAAATTGGATGCTTCTATCATTCACAATCATAAACAATAACGCACCTGACTCATGAATTTATGGCAGCGCAAGTTGCAGTGGTATGAACAAAAATAAATATAAAAGTGATTTTCCATTTATATACTACACATTCCCTTTTTTTTGTGACTCTTAATTCGCATAAATTGAGTACTTGATTGCAAAAGCATAATCAGTAGGAAAGTTGATGGCAATTTCCATAATTTATTGGTGGGTTTGTTGCATCAAAGCGAAATGATTTGTCAAATATTTGTCGGTTTGATAGAGTTCCGAATGGTGTAAACTAAAGTTTTGACGATACTTCGATATCAAGATGTTTGTAGCATGTTAACCTTTTCTCTTATTACCACTCAATTATGTTTCCCTCCTTTTGCTGTCTCTGTATAGTGGTTGGACTGAAAAACCTTTCTCAAGACTAGCAACAAGCAGAAATACAAAAGTAAGAATTAAATCTAACAATGGTCGCTTAAGAATAAAAATACATCCATGCTTTGGACAAGTTCAAAGAGTAATACTGGTTTTTGTGTTTTGAAAATAGTAAATAGCAAAGAAATGAAGAATGGAAGTACCCGAAATATATGGTTGCAACGTTCAAATAGTGTTTTATCTTCATGTCATTACAGTAAAAGACATTCATTTTTGCCCATTATGGATCATCAAAGTTTACGTCAGATTTTTAGCGTTATCTTTAGACGATATGAACGACTAGTTCATGGGGCACACCAAAGGAAAAACCAGAAAAATTTTCTACAAGAACGCCTACGAGAACAAGTTTCTCCTAAAATGTACGGCTTCGCACAATGGACATCGACTTCAGACCCATTCCCGGATCCCATCCGCACATTCCTCCAAAACAGAATACATCCCACACACCAAGACACCTATGCGTTGAGAAGAAAAATAAGTGAATTAGCCACATCGCTTCGCCTCCTGTGCCGGAATGATGGTGTGTGCAGATATCTTTCCTATTTTGTGCTATCAGGTGCTTTTTAAAAGAGTGAGACCCACTCCAGAAATCTGCGCATCAAATTAAAAAGACTAATTAGGAACAGCGTATGGAATAATCTTGGCTTACCCAATAATGTGCTGAACCTCTCTGACCATCCCCTCTGCAGAAGAACAGACCGTTTTAAATCTTGGTGCATCATTCGCTCTAAAACCATAATAATCTTAATTTCTTGGTTGCGTTTGATAAACATTTTGCAAAAAAAACAGCTATGACAAAAAAGATGCATGTCTCAAAGGCATTTTGCTTCATGCCTTGGAGCAAAAAAAAAAAAAAAAAAAAAAAAAAAAAGTCGCTCCCGAAAAGATTCCAAAATGCTTAATTACAGTAGGTTAAGGAAAGGGGAGGATATCATAATCACAAAGTCTGACAAAGACGGGAATCTAGTTCATTTTAGATAAGGAGACGTACATCAATAAAATTCAAGAACTTTTAAACGATGCGGAGACCTATGATAAATTAACGAAAGATCCCACAACAAATATTGCTGCCAAATTTTAAAAATCAGTCAGAAACATAGGGGGGTAGTAAGAAAAACATAGAATTACTAGAGCCATTCAAGATAAACAACTCCTCTCTCCCCTATTTTTATGGCCTCCCAAAAACACTTAAAGATAGGATTCGTCTACGCCCCATCATATCTAGCAGGGGCTCTTTCATGTGTAAATTATCCAAATGGCTGGCAGACCTGTAATCACCCTTTCTAGGAACCTTCTCATCCTCCCACGTTAAACATGCAGGGGATTTTATAAAAAAAAAAAAAAAAAAAAAAAATCAACAGTTTAAATATCCCCTCAAATGACATCAAATTGTTCAGCATAGACGTCGAGTCATAATTTACCAAAGTCTCGATCGCCGACGTTTTGTCTTTTTTAAAGAGGAAGTTACAACCATATGAAGACCATTCACAACCATATGAAGACCAATTTCCTCCTGGCAAAGATAGAACCCTAAAACTAATCAACCTCTGTGTAACCAATAACGTGTTTTCTTTTAATGGTAATTTTTAGAAACAAAAATTTGGCTGTATCATGGGCAGTCCCCTCCTTGGCCCTTCTTCTAGCAAACCTGTACATGGAATATTTCGAAACGGAATTATTATTGTCTATCAAACCCCGCAATATGATCTGGCTTAAAACGTAGATGATATTTTTACTTTCTGGGACAATAGCTAGAGAGATTTCAATAAATTTTTTAACAGACTAAATTCGCTAGCTCCGACCATAAAATTTAAAACAGAATGGGAAAAGGACGGAAAGTTACCGTACCTAGAGGTACAAATCATAAGAGAACAGAACAGATATGCTTTAAAAGTATATAGGAAACCACTCTCGCTGTTTCTTATATTCATTTCCTCAGCTACCACGATGTCTCCGTAAAGATCATGGTCGACTGTAACTTATTCCTCAGGGGGCTCAGAATATGCTCAGATGGGTCTTAGATAAAGAATTCAATACGATCCGCCAGCACCTAATGCAACTGCTCTACCCACCACACATTATCGAGAAAGCTATTAATAAAGCGAATAGAATATACTACAGAGTTCCCACTCACAACAGACAAATAGAATTTAACGACAAAATAAAGCTTCTGTAGGACGAAAACGTCCAAAAAGCTACAGAGTACCATAGGTCTGATAGTCCATTTATTTTCCATCATCCCAAATCCATCGTGAGCTCGCTCATTAATGTGTACTTAAATAAAAGAAGGGCCGAGGCTGGAGTTTACAAGATACATGCAGTAAATGCAATGAGATTTACGTTGGTGAGACGGGTAGATCCATCTCGCAAAGGTTAACAGAGCACAAAGGATCAG
>JANJGK010000034.1:27971416-27986416 GCA_039081455.1 Macrobrachium rosenbergii
AATGCGATTAGTGAGGACCTTTATATATATATATATATATATATATATATATATATATATATATATATATATATATATATATATATATTTTTTTTTTTTTTTTTTTTTTTTTTTTTTTTTTTTTTTTTTTTTTTTAAGAATAAGCTTCAATTTCTCATCGGCCACAATAATCCTCAACCTTCCAGTATCAGACGTATCTCATCATTGGAATAAAATCCTCCGCTTCTATTTTTAGTTTTCTGCAAAAGAAAAATATTGAGATAGCTATTTGTCAGTCCGTCCGCACTTTTTCTGGCCTCCCTCAGATCTCAAAAACTACTGAGGCTAGAGGGCTGCAAATTGGTATGTTGGTCATCCACCCTCCAATCATCAATTATGCCAAATTGTAGCCCTCTAGCCCCAGCAGTGTTTATTCTATTTGAGGTTAAATTTAGTCATGATCGTGTGTCTGGCAACGCTATAGGTGCCAACAACACAGTCCACCACCGGGCCGTGACTGAAAGTTTCATGCAGGCGTAGAGTTTATTTGCTTTCAGAAGAAGGTATGCCTAGACAATCCTTATTGTCCGGGTTTCCTCAAAGTATACTTATTGTAAATGTTCTTCATTCAAGATGCCCTGGCGATTTCATAGTGATGTTGTATGTTTTCGTAAAAAAAAATATCATGTTATTAATGTAACTGAATTCTTGCAAGTTTTATAAGGTAGGCTGCATGGCTAGGTGATTGCTTCTTACTTTTCTCTCCTTAGCACTACATGATTTTGGGGGGGGACAAGGGATGGGGATTTTGACGGTAGATATTCTGTCGTGTTTCTGACTGGCCGATGTATCTGAGTTTCCGCCATCAGTCTATGATATAGGCTCGGATATTTACTATTAGCCCTTAACTAACAGTCTACAGTGTTCTAAGCCTCTCAGTGCTTCCATCATTTCAGGGTTAAGTGTAAGCTGTTCACGCTTAATTATATGTTTTCATTATTTTATTACTTTTGTAAAATAACTAAATTACCTTCCTTTAGCTTCAACGGTCACAGAATTACAAGGAAGCGTCAATTAGATAATAACTGTTATGGGTTAATGATTTCCAGAAAATTTTAGAATTACATATCTGTTGAAGAAAAATGAGTTATTTCTGTCCACCTAAATTCTATTGATTTTTCGTTCTATAATCAGATTTCAAATAGGAAAATAAAGAAAAAACACTAAGTACTTGAGACATTATTCACGAAAAACACGAAATGACATCTCTCGGTGAATGCTGATTTATAGGCTGAGAAGCGCAGTACACATACGGCTATTTTAAACGGTAATACATTTTGTGTATCACAGAGGTCCAAAGCCTTTGGGATCCGATCGAAAATGCAAATGTATCTTGAATTTTTTAAAGACTAAGTCTTGAGCACAAAGGTCTGACAATTATAGCTGAGAAAAGTTACTTGGCAAAGTTAGATGAGATTTGGAAACTTAACGAGTAACTCTACTTGGCTCATAGAAGAAATAACTCTTTAATGTAAAGCGATTCCGAAATATCTTGCTGCTTTGAGCGTCCTGAGAATCGATGATGCATGAGTCTTTATAATGGGATAAAAATATATGCATGTTCAAGCCAACAGAGAGAGAGAGAGAGAGAGAGACACTTGGCTATAAGTAGTTATGAAGGCGCGAGAAGTGGCTGCTGGTGTGGAAGCTCTTATCATTGGGGTTTATCCTTGATCGAACAGTTGAGTATGTTCGTGGTAGGGATTTTAGTCTTGGTTTTATTAAGAATCGCTCATTAATAGCAGAAACACACACATATGTATGTGTATATATATATATATATATATATATATATATATATATATATATATATATATATATATATAATATTATATATATATATATATATTATATATATATATATATATATATATATATATATATATATATTATATATATATTAACTTTATCACATACACAATTGTTCTGTGCATTAGTAGAATTACTAAAAGGACCCCATTCAAACTGGATGGTATCTAATGGAGTTTTATTCAAAAACTCCATTAGATACCATCCAGTTTGAATGAGGTCCTTTTTAGTAGCATATATATATATATATATATATATATATATATATATATATATATATATATATATATATATATATATATTACGTACACATATATCTATCTATCTAGATGTCTGGCTATCTATCTATCTATCTTTCTGTCTATCTATCTATCTATCTATCTATCTATCTATATATATATATATATATATATATATATATATATATATATATATATATATATACACATATATACTGATTAAAAGTCTTATTGTGGGAATTGAATTATGTGTACGAGTATATCTAAGAAAAATGGTCGATATTATTCAGTCCTTCATGTGATCAAGACCATGATTCTCAATTGGAAGTCCCGAGTAACATCACATCACAAAGAAAAGTCATCATAAATTTCCCTATTTTATTTTCACTTCAATATAGTTTTACGTAAAAGACAGAAATTAGAACACTACATGATTTGAAAAATGTATAATTCTTTTCTGTTCCTCTTATTTTCATATGGCAGTTTCTTCTCCGTTAAAAGCGATGAAATCAATACAGTTGTTAAAATAATATTTTACGTCTCTACTAGTATTTTCCTCCAATTTCCATATGACTGATCTTCAATAACAAGACGTTAAACTGAAGAAGACTCCTGAAATCTGAACAAAACAGGAAGCGCCATTGGCTTTTGCAATAGGCAGTTTAAACTAGTTTTTGCATTACAAACAGGAGCAATTTAGAATCCGGAGTCACTGGATCGTGCGTTGTAATGGATGTTGTTTGGATGAGTTTTCCTTGGCAAGACTTCGTTTGCAAGTTTTATCGATCAGCCCCATGAAGAACTGTGTACCGTTAAAACATAAAGCACTGCTCTTCCTTCTCTCTCTCTCTCTCTCTCTCTCTCTCTCTCTCTCTCTCTCTCTCTCTCTCTCTCTCTCTCTCAGAAGAAGAACAACAACAAGAAGCTCATGAAGGAGTGTGTATCGTTAATACATAAAGTACGGTTCGCTCTCTCTCTCTCTCTCTCTCTCTCTCTCTCTCTCTCTCTCTCTCTCTCTCTCTCTCTCTTTGCTATAGATCCAAAGGCAAAGGATTTTAACTCTGCTGAAGTTATTAGGCTTCTATTTGTTATAAGATGAATTCGCTCTCAAATCTTTGTAGTCAAAATCCCTCAGAGAATTTTAAGATTAGCTTTACATTATCTGTAGGAATGACTAGTGTCACCTCACATTTTAATTGCCAACAGCGTGAACAGATTTCTTGTTTCATCACTTATAAATTGATTTGACAAAGCGAGATGAACTTCTGATGCACACAAGGAAAAAGAAAATTGGAACCAGCTTTGGTTTAGTTTAACTGAACGTTGCAGATTAAAGGATGTTCTCTCCTTGAAAACTGCTATTCACAATACCCAAGTAGCTTGGATAACACATGACACCGGAAAAATTTCGGATCCAGTCCTACGAATTGATTACTGTAATGTCAAATGCACTGAGAAAAGTTACATTTTCTTGCTTACGAGGAAATGTGATGGTTCCGTTCCAAGATTTCATAATTCTTATATCTCCTATTTAAGCAATTTTAAATGAATTTACTGCTACTTGAAACAAAATCTACGCTATTTACTTCTTTAAGAGGTAAACCTAAAAAAAAAAAATATTGGGGATATAAACTCATAAAATTTAATTTTTTGGGTAAAGAACTGGAAATGGTTCTTTGTAAAACCAGAAAAGAAAAGGTGGTGACCCATTATAACTTTGACCCTGCTTACCTTCCAACTTTGTTTATTAACAAAGTAGGGGGATTAACTTCTGATGAAGTTGTATTAGGTTACAGTCTTATTAGAACGCACAATCTATTTTCGGATTTCCAAAGTATTAGAAACCCCGCATCCTCAAACATTATTCATGAAGATTTAGAGAAATATAATTTTAAGAAAACTATAAGAAATGATCCCGAAGGCATCCTAATCCCTTTTTATCAAAATAAGAAACAGGTTTTAGCAATAAAATGAAATTTAGTCACAAAAACAATCGAAGTCGAATTATATGAACCACATTCTGTTGGCCAAGAACAAAACTGTTGACAACATCTTGACAAATAAAGCCAAATACATCTCTTATCTTTGCACGTCTACCACATCATAGAGAGTCTCTCTCTCTCTCTCTCTCTCTCTCTCTCTCTCTCTCTCTCTCTCTCTCTCTCTCTCTCTCTCTCTCTCTCTCTCTATATATATATATATATATATATATATATATATATATATATATATATATATATATATATATATACACACAACAGTGACATCAGCATTGGTTCAGAACCCATCAGCTGCTCCTCCTGCACCTACACCAAGATATGGTCACTTGTTTGTATATGAACGGGAGGTAAACGGGCTGGCGCTGGCTGCAGACTTTTGCTGACTATTATTAGTAGGGCTAATTTAGCTGTGGGTTTGGGTATGAGTATGGTGGGTATGGTACAGATATGGGTATGGTATGCGTATGGTTACGGGTATGATATGCATATGGGTATGGTTATGGGCACGGGTATGATATGGGTATGGAATGGATATGGGTATGGGTATGTTACAGGTATGGGTATGGTACAGATGTGGGTGTGGGTTTTTGTATGGATATAGGTATGTTATGGGTATGGTACAGATATGAGTATGGTATGGATATGGATACAGGTATGGGTATGATACAGATATGGGTATGGGTATGATACGGATAGGGGAACTAGCAAATGCAAGTGATAGCGAGCATCTGCTCGTGTATATATATATATATATATATATATATATATATATATATATATATATATATATATATATATATATATATATATATATATATATATATACTGTATATATATACTGTATATATATATATATATATATATATATATATATATATATATATATATATGCTACTTTCATTATTTACTACTTAATCAATGTTAAATCATTCCTTAATTACTTTGGGGGAGTCCTACACTCTCTGGCCATCTTGATAATGTGAAATTGCACAAAACACACAGAAATGTGAAAATTCCTTTCTGCACCATACGGTTTTCCTGACATTATTCATATTGAATAGTTTTTGATGCCTACTCCGCATTCAACAGTCAATTCCCATCAATTTTGTCTTTGATGTGAATGAAAGTATCGTTTTTCATATCGTGATCTGTCTCTCAAAGAAAATCAAACCTGTCAGACCTGTATAAATCCAGCATTCGTTTAGTGTTGTATCTCAATTCTTTCTCTTGACTCGTGATAACTTTCTGAAAATGAAAGTTTTTCATATTTACTTCAAAGATTGAAGTGGCAAACTATCATAATGGAACTGGGCTGAAATATTTTCTGGACTTCGGTGGTACAATGTAAATACATACATACATACATATATATATATATATATATATATATATATATATATATATATATATATATATATATATATATATGTATATATATATATATATATATATATATATATATATATATGTGTGTAAAATGTATGTATGTATGTATATTTATTTATTTATTTATGTGTATGGAACGGATGTGGGTATGGGTATGGGTATAGGTATGGTACAGATATGTAAGGGTGCGTGTGTACATATAGGGGCCATCGCTCCTACGCTTTTCTTTCCTTTCTAAGATTCTATAATAGTCATTAAAATAAAAATTTCTTAATAGACCAGTGCAAAACATTGGACGTCTTTATATATTAAGTTTGAAAAAAATTTCAAAACAACTCTTTTATGACATTATTTCTGAAATCGATATATATATATATATATATATATATATATATATATATATATATATATATATATATATATATATATATATATATATATATATATATTTACCTGTTCTAGATGAGGCCTGTGAAAAGGCACCAAGAAAAAAATTCTGAAACTTCTCCTTTCTCGACTGCCATTTAGAGCCATAGGATGACATGTTGCAACCATGATCCATCCTTTTATTGCTGAAGATCTGACAGTATTGACTTCTTCGCCAATCAGACTTGACCTGATTCATGAGTCTTTATTTTGACAGAAAAGGAAGTTATACGCGATTCCTGGTTGCGCAATTTGTTTCTCGAAAAACATTAAGCTTTCTTTTTAAAATCTGTTCTGTATTTTTCTTCGTCCATATTTTCGTAACTTAACTTTTTTAATATCAGAGGATTCGTAATCAGTGGAACTAAACCATTTTTTTTTTTATATTTTTACCATTACTAACGGTATTTACTAAAAAAAACTATTTTTGTATTTATGTCATATTGTAGAATTAATTTACGTAATTTTTCAAATTATCCAAGCTTTATTTACTAATTATATTATTTTTAAAACTATTGCCGTATAATTCTTTTTTAACTAATGATGATAAGTGGATCTCCAACATAGGGTCCGTCCTAATAAATCATAGCTTCTTTACAACGATTCATTTAAGTGATTTATAACATACTTTTGTGTATTATAGGGAAATTGTATTTAATGATATTACGTTTTTAGCTTAAACAAATTATAATATTCTAAATAGTGTTAATCTGTCCGTCTTCCACGAATCAAATCTGCGAAGTAAATTAATTTTTTTATCATTTATGGCAATTATGACTGATGAGAAACCTACATAACTTTATGGCTGTTACTTGTTTGATGTACTGTACACTTCCATAAGTTTGAGAATTTACCTGAGTTTGTTAAAGATACAATTCTTTCGCATAAGTCTTATAAGTTAAAGATAGTCACTTCCAGTGACTTCACAGTATTCATGATTAGTAACAGTCAAAGGCAATAAATAAAAAAAGGAAAAGGTAACGGAAAAAAATAGATTACAGGAAGAGGCAAGCCTTCAGAATCCGAGAATGTATGTTATTCCCCGTGGCATTGATATCCAGTCGCAAAGAAAACATGCGCCCGTGGCATAGCGATAGGAAACGTTTATGAATACAGATTGGAAGGTATCAAAGTCAACAACGTTTTAAACCCAGTGAAATTCGATAAATACCGCCAACCTTGCTTCCAAAGCTATCCGCATCAAAGAGACCAGAACAATGACGATTCCATAAAGGGGAGTTGAAACCTCCATAATCAAAGGCCAGCTTTCAAGGGCATCCCAGTTCCTGACTGCAACGTGTAGCTGGGATAGGTAGTTACAAAAGATTGCCTCGCTTTGAGGTTCAACGGCGAGGGATTTTCTCACAAATCATTTTCATCGTAACGTGTAATTTGAAGATAAACCATAACTTTCATTAGTAAAATATAGATAGTAGAATCTGGACACAGTTATGACTTTTTGATTTTATAATACAGTCTGTCTTTGCTATAAAGTGACATAATTTATCGTGAAAAATACAGAAGAACTTTTGTAAGAATCTACCAGTTAAAATGAACTAGGGTAACGTCGCATTTAAACATGAGATGGAATAACAGTTAAAGCACCAACTCTGGATAGTTGTTATTATTGCGTTCCATTGAGCGAAAAACAAAGCAGTCATCTATGTATGCGTTAGAAAGTTGTCGTTTTCAACTAAAGGGATATTTAAGAACTTGCTAAGGTAACAGCAGGATATCATGTATGTATATATATATATATATATATATATATATATATATGTGTGTGTGTGTGTGTGTATGTATATATATATATATATATATATATATATATATATATATATATATATATATATAGTGGTTGCTTTTACTAGGTACGTTTGCAAATGCAATAGCCAAAACGCCCTCGTAACTCTCGAATTCTTCACACTGTTTGGATACGCTTGAAATATGAAGCATTTCTGATGCCCAGTAGCGGGAATCGAACCCACATACCGAGAGATCACAACGAGGTTACGTTATATATATATTCATATATATATATATATATATATATATATATATATATATATATATATATATATATATATATATATATATGAGGCGATGATTGTTCAGAACGGATGTAGAATTAACAAGTGGGGAGGAAACCCATCCCAAAAACCTTGGAGAAGAATGTTAGCTAGTTCCTGACGCATTTCCTCATTGAGTAAGGATGGTGTCAGACTTTTTCGAAGCATGGGATCGTGTGACCTGACACAGTATGTACATCCGCCGGAAGTATCCAGGTTCCGGTGAGGATGTGTGCTTGTGCATGTCTTTTGGGGCGGGGTTCCGAGAAGTGATGGGATGAAATGGTGTAAAGAGATTCATTGCAAGACCAACCTTGAACTTTGCCACAGGTCTCGGAAGTTCGAGACCTGTGTTTGTGTGTGTGTGTGTGTGTGTATTGCTCAATAACTGAACTGATTTGTGCACTGAGTTTCAGAGGTAAGTAGCCCATCTGTTTACCAAACTGTAGATTGTTTTCTCCATTTCTGTAATATGTATTTTGTTTTTGAGTAACGTGGGAAGAATTCCCATTGTTTTGCATTTTTTGTATTTTGGGAAACTAAAAGAAGATTTTGCCTGTCTTCTTCAGATATTTCGATGAATAAGAGGTCAAAAATGTACTCAGTGGCGGTGAACGGAACTTTGACCTATTTCTTGACCAGTGCAAATTACACGATAATACATTTATTGTGGTCTAGAATAATTATGGCCTTTGTACTTTGTTTGGTGACCAGGGTGTCAGTCACTATTATCAGCTGGTCTAGAATCATTACTCTGAATGTTTGTGAATCAGAATTTCTTCTAGTGATGATTTCCATTTATAAGGGGTGGAATTCACTCGTTTTCATGATCGTAGCTTTTGCTGAATTACTTTCGTTAAATTTGCAAATAAAGTCTAGTTTTGTATATCAGTGTTTAATTCCAGTAGGCCTTTGTTTAAGAATAGGTTCAGTGAGAGGAATCGACGAGGGAGAAGGAATCTGCTGACCCAGGGATGAGCCATCGCTACCAGAGAACCTCAGGAAAGTAAGATGATTGATTCTGTTCTTAAAACAGATACAACAATGAAGGATGACCCTATTTAACCTGAGGATAGGGTCATTGACATATGTAAAGATAGTGAGTACGAATCCTCAGCTATTTGTGCAGCTTTAATACTAATTTTTCAATCAAAACCTTGTTCAGTAAAGCAAAGCAATTATAAAGATTTTTAATTTTACTTCATGAGCAAAAAAACCAAGGAACATTAGGTAAAGTTACAGCACATGATTTTAAACAAAGTTCTAATTTTATTTGCCTGAAAGACTGGGAAAACTGCAGGACGTGGAGAGAGACGAGATTTTTGTACGGCAAAGTTCAGAAGTAAAGAAACAAGTGTCCGAAGTTTCTTGGGTTGTGCAGACACCGGCAGAATTTCGACGGGTTTCATTTACATCATGTGCCTTTTTCAAATTTAGGGTGTCTTTTATTTCGTCGTGTCTGGTAAGGAACTCTCTCTTTAGGAGACCGATAGAGAGAGAGAGAGAGAGAGAGAGAGAGAGAGAGAGAGAGAGAGAGAACCTGAAGGTTTTATTCGTATTGTTAGAAGTGGGATGTATTCCAAACAGCCATGCTTTTTCATATTCATCACACATGTGCTAATAAATTTCATAGGAAAGTTCGTATATGTTAATGATTTTGCAATATCATCTTGGTATCTAGTGCCTCGGGCGAGTGGTCCTTACAATATTCAAAGGACACATAGGACCGGGCATATGAGGTGTGTCCTGATATGGTGATCTGTCATATACTCAAGTCAACACTGATGGAAGGCATATCGGATTAAAACTGTTTGCGGCGTGTTTGGTACAAGTCCGTTGGTGAATACCGTAAAAAACATGAAGACTAAAAATCATAAAGATAATGACCTCCAAGAAATATTAGTCCTATATAACGACCCCCGAAAACCCTTAGGGTCACTATCTAGGAAAGATTCGGCACATCTAGAACATTTCGCAATTCATTTTTCTTTTTCGAGGAGAGTGTAGCAATAAACACTCATTTCCAAAGTATATTGATTCGATTTAGAGGAAGGAGTATCAGTAACTACAAGAAGAACGTCTTAGTAATAAAGGAAGTAAGAAGTACTTGGACTGCACTATTGTGCCGGCTTTGTCTGTCCGTCCGCCCTCAGTTCTTAAAAACTACAAAGGCTAGAGGGCTGTAAATTGGTATGTTGATCATCCACCCTCCAATCATCAAACATACCAAATTGCAGCCCTTTAGACTCAGTAAGTGTTATTTTATTTAAGGTTAAAGTTAGCCATAGTCATGCATCTGGCAACGATATAGGACGGGTCACCACCGGGCCGTGGTTAAAGATTCATGGGCCGCGGCTCATACAGAATGATACCGAGACCACCGGCAGATTGATTTATTTTCGGTGGCCTTGATGATACGCTGTACAGAAAACTCGATTGCGCCGAAGAAACTTCGGCGCATTTTTTACTTGTTTTCTTTTTTCCCTCTGGCTTTTGTCATATGAAAGCACTGGGTAACTCATACTGTTGTCGAATCCTCTTGAAAAAACTAAAAGACAGCGTACATACTTGTAATCAGTAAATAATAAACAAAATATAAAGATTAAAAAGAATGTATCTTTCACGAAATTCATATTCCTGAGCCAACTAGAACGATAACGTAAACGGTGGATGCAAAGAACGAAAGCGGAGATTTCCAGACTTCCTCGCAAACGTAAATCCGAATGCAAAATATTTGGGGAGAACGCGAGGGAAACGTTATGCCAGATCATACGCGCTTCCAATGAGGAATATGTATGTTCCATAAATCAGCGTTGAAACGCCAACTCGAAATTTTTATAAATTTAAATATCTTAATAGGTTTAAATCTAAATGTATGTGTTCTTTGGCTGGAGTATTTGGTTTTGCTGTCGGTGAAATAATATTTCACGGTTGGTGAGAAAATAATGAAACAGATAAAAGGCTCGCCTAGACACAGACACAGACGCGTTCATATAAATAAATCCATGCATGCGTACATGTATGTATTATTTGTTTGCAAATAATATTTTACTGTTCATTAACTCTCAATGGAGGCTAAGGGATGAGCTGACACTTTTAGGAAAAGCCCCTTTTTCGTACAGGAATCGTCACTGAATGTGGAACAACGCTTTATTTTTTTTTTTTTATGATATTGCTCTTGTGTTGGTCGTTATTTGTTTGTTTTTTGAGTCTCTCCTTGTAGGTACATTTGTTGTATTTAAACGTCAGTGCTTCTCCTTGCTTCTGGAAAGCATTTTTTGCAAAGCATTGGCAGTAATATCAATGAAAAGTTATAATGGAAAATAACAGATACACTCTAAGGTAAATAGTACCGAACAATGCATACGAAAACTTTTTTTCAGCTTCATAGTCAGTAGCTATTTATATTGAAAATAAAAATTACAGAAACATGTTAAATAAATTAGTAATTCGTTTTTGCATATCGCTAGAAGAATCCACTTTATATATTTCTAAACTAGAATGCAGGAAAAAAATCACCATTGGAATTAGATCTCATGTCTTCTATGCAATGGACAATTTTTCAATTATCCTTTTCGTAGTTTTATCTCATTCATGGATAAATAATATACTTTACTGTCATTACCAAACGGAATTCATATATTATTGGCATTTGTCAAACAAGTTGAAAATCGCATCCCTTCCCATTCAATGTATAATTTCGACATTAATAAAAAAAAAAAAAGTATGAACAGGTTATCTTTTTTCTTAGCGAAAATTTACCTTGGGGTCGTCTGTCCGACCCTGGATTTTAGTTTTCCTAAATTAAAAAAGTAATCTCGGATTATCACCGACTATTTTTATCTTCCACCTTAAAACAGACATCCAGACTGAGCGTCAGAATATGCAGTTAAATTTGATGACACGTTTCATGCTATCTTTGTTCTCGCATACTCTTGATATTTTCACTGGAGTAAAAAGACAGTCGTACCTACATTTCTTGTCTGTTATTACAGGTTAATTTAATAGAGAAAGAAGTAGGAAATAAATTATTTACATTCTGCATGGCGGAACATTTTTTAAGATAATAAATTTGGGAGTTTTAAATGATTAAATTTTTGTCTTTGGTATGTAATAGTTTGAAGTTTGCCTCTTATTAGTAACAGTATTTTAGACAGGACCTTGCATGTTGGTACTGTCATTCTGTTATATAAGAAACAGATATATTTCGGTAAAAGAAAATGAAAGCAGCTGAGAAAATTGCGAAAGAAATTGTCACCAATCTGTCGCTCGTCTCCTTGGCAACTGTTTGCTTCTTAACCTCATGCCAGGTCTTTTCCCATGATTCCGAACGTGATATTACTCCCAGGAACGGGATTTATTGTTATAAAACACATCGAGATTTCAGCGTAAGACTAGGTCATTTTCTGACTATTACTCAAGAGTAAGTATATATATATATATATATATATATATATATTATTATATATATATATATATATATATATATATATATATATATATATATATATATATATATACATTTATATATATGTTTATATTTATATCTATATATTTATATAAGTAACGCCCTTTGTTTAAGTGGATCAAAATTAAAGCCTTTTTGATTATCCTTTATTTTTTCGAACATGAATGTATTGCCACAGGTTAATAGATTAATATAATGTATTAACAAAATTAATATAATGCTTATTCGGTTTAATAATGTTCAGTACAAATACTAATTGCTAACCCTGCAGAAAGACGCTAACTGGATTTTTGAGGAGATCGCAGCAACGATTCTTGTAGTTCATTGGACTTTTTTTATGCTTGTTGCAACAACTGGCCTACCCGCTCTTTGAGCATCACTTATGCACGTCCTGTGGATTCAAATTTTCTAATCAAGCTTGTGATATTTCGGCTTTGCACCCTTGGGATGTTAAATTCAGCTGATAACAATTTTGCGGTTTCAGCACCATTTTTATTGTTTTGATAGTACAGTTGAATTGCTTTTACTCTCTCCTCCTTTGTTAATCTCATGGTTGTATAAAATATCTGAAAAAATGAAGATTTAGCAAATTAATTAAAGAAAATAATAAAGAAAATATACATTATAAAATATAAAATTAAAAAGGGCGTTACTTATGCCGCGCCCTGTACATATATATATATATATATATATATATATATATATATATATATATATATATATATATATATATATAACCTTCATACACCTTACATATAAGGGTACCTTATTTCCAATGCCCGTGTCACTCCACAGACACTCCACTTGTCCTAATTTTTTTGCGAGCACTCTTCTACCTTCTTTGCTTCGCTGACTTCATAACTTATCCTTTTCTTTTACTTTCGTCATTCATATTAACTTCAGTTCCAAGTTCTTCATTGATCCCAACTTCCGCTCGACTATTTTCTGTTGCAAATACTTTTAAATTTCATTATTGCAAATAGTACAGTCAGTAAACCTGAACTATTCAACACTCCATCCATCATTCATTTTTTTACCCCCATGCCATTTGTGTCTCCTCTTAACTATTTCATAATTATAGTGGACAATTATGGAGACAACAAAATCGTATATTAGAACCATTTTAGGTTTTTGTCAGTGAAAACTATTGAGATGGCTTTTTGTCTGCCCGTCCGCCCTCAGATCTTAAAAACTTCTGAGGCTAGAGGGTTGCAAATAGGTATGTTGATCATCCACCCTCCAATCATCAAACATACCAAATTGCAGCCCTCTAGCCTCAGTAGTTTTTATTTTATTTAATGTTATAGTTTGCCATGATCGTGCAGGGAAACAGTTATTATTAATAATAACTGTTTCCCTGCAAAGCTGGTGTATAGGAAATTGCATAAATTACTTAACAAACATTTCATTACAAAACCAGCAGTTTTAACCGTCCAAAAAATGAAATTTTACGCAAGCTTTCCATTTACTCATGACCCCAAGTTCCACAAAAAGTTCACTCAAATTATTCAGGATCATTTGTATGCCATTGATGTCACTTTAATCCCTAAGAACCCTTTCACCATTGGTTCACTCTTTAAAACCAAAGATCGGTTATCACCTTATATGTCATCTGGTGTCATTTATAAATATACTTGCCCTGAATGTCAAACAGGGACCTATGTGGGATCCACCAGTAGACTCCTTAAGGTGCGAATCGATTCTCATCGTGGCGTAAGCTTCCGTACAGGTAGCAGAATTTCAAACCCAGAACATTCCAACATCAGAAATCACTCAAAAATTTGTAAAACACACATTGATAATAAAGACTTCCACATTTTAGGCCATACCACCAACCCTCAAGACCTTGTTATCCTGGAATCACTTTTCATCAAACAACTTGTTCCGTCGTTAAACACTCACACGTCCTCCTCTCCTCTATATTTATCCTGACTTGTGTTCTTTCTATTTATGTTTATGTTTAGTTTAAAGCTGTCACTCCTCTAGGTCGGTCCTTAATCTTTTGTTCTGTAACCCCTTTCACAGATGGTTTTCAATTTTAGTTTACTGTATATTCAGTTACCTTCATTTTAATGTAATGATTTTTAAAACTTTTGTTCTCTAATTTTAACGTTTGTGTACATTTGTGAAAATTTTGTATGAATAACTTTTAGCCTTTATTTCTAGCTTTTATGATTTTACAAAGAATTTTATTTTCATATTTTAACAGCCCTGATGATGTAATTAATCCGATAATTACGAAACGTTGGAATAAAGTCAGCTTGTATATCTGTGTCTCCTCTGCCCTTCATTGATGATTTTAAGTATGGATTGACTCCTGACTCCTCACACTAATATATATATATATATATATATATATATATATATATATATATATATATATATATATATATATATATATATATATATATATATATATATATATGTGTGTGTGTGTGTGTGTGTGTGTGTGTTTGTGTGTGTGTGTGTATTATTAATAATACAGAGGTGGTGTGGTGAACATGAATGACAAATATTTATACTTCTGTTTGTGTGAATTTTTCTCTTTCCAGAGGATATTGGCC
>JANJGK010000034.1:27988916-27993916 GCA_039081455.1 Macrobrachium rosenbergii
AAAATGGAGAGAGGAGGTCTGCCAACCACTTAGAAATTTTATAATTGAAAGCTCCGGCACATGGGATGATTGGTTTGGATGGCAGGTTTTCTAGTAAGGCCATATAAAAGTAAGGTAGTTTCGGATTAATTACTTTGAATTTCTTCAGTAATCCAATACTCGTTTTGACGTCGCAGTTAATGTGCCCCCTTTGTGATATTTATGGGCAACCTTTATTATATATATATATATATATATATATATATATATATATATATATATATATATATATATATATCTGTATGTGTGTGCGTGTATGATGTGTTTGTATGTATATGTTTGTAAATTATAGAAACTACAGCATTCTGCTGTTCTCATCTTTTTAGTGCTGTGGCCAGTTTAGCAGATATTTCACTGTCTGTATATAGTTAAGTTTCGATGTAGACAGGAGATAGAAATAAGTATCGAAAAGCCTTCTAGAATGTGAAGTATGATACAATTGTTTTTAAGTTCTATCTTTCCAGAATTATTTGATAAAATATTAACAGTAACACCAGTAGCACTTGTACATGAAATAAAATAATCATGTCCAAGTTTCAACAGAGGGTACGTTATTTCTTGAAATTGCTCCGTCCCATTGTTTTAGTTTTCTTAATGGTTTGTTTTTAATAAGTGCAATGGTTTCTTTTACCTTTATTCTGTCTTTCTTCAACATGGTTTACTTTTTATCCTATATTCTGTTGAAAATTTCTTATACTTGTCAATCATATTTAATGTTTGGCCAAGATCAAACAATATATATCATAAGCATGTATAAGAAATTTTCAACATACGTGCTTATTTTCAATTAATAATAATGATAATATTTAATCTCAGCATATACGATTACTTCTAAGATCCTTCTAAGGGTTAGCTGTCAGTTCAATAACCAAGAGAAGCAATTATAAATAAAACGTAGGTAATGATTGGAATAATTAAAGTACGTAGGTCAGTTCTTCGTTGGGTGAGTGGGTTCCGTTCTCAGCTAGCACTCTGCTGGCCGCGAGTTCGAATCTCTGACCGGCCAATGAAGAATAAGAGGAATGTATTTCTGGTGATAGAAATTCATTTCTCGCTATAATGTGGTTTGGATTCCACAATAAGCTGTAGGTCCCGTTGTTAGGTAACCAGTTGGTTCTTAGCCGGGTAAAATAAATCTAATCCTTCGGACCAGCCCTAGGAGAGCTGTTAATCAGCTCAGTGGTCTGGTTAAACTGAGGTATACTTAACTTTAGTACGTAGGTTAACGCAATTAAGAGTTCATTTTGCAGCACGAATAGCTAGGGAAATTCAGATATTTGGAATAGAATGTTAGTGCGTATAAAATTTCATTTTTGAAATTAAGTATTTAGAATAATGTAATGTTATGAATTACAGCCTCTGCATAAATGACATTCTCCTGTAATCTAATGATGGAAGCTAATTCTGTATTTTCTTATAAAAATTGATGGTATATTCTTTTACTTTATATAAAAGAATGAATCTTGAAGGCTTTCCAATAAGATTTAGGTATCCAGATATATTTTTCAAATATTCTTTAGTAAAATTATGAGTAAGGAGAGCTTGAATACAAAGCGAATAGATATGAATGTTTTTTATTTAATTCGGTGATAATATTAATGCATGTGTACAATAAAGACTCTGGGGCCATTTTTATCAAATTTACCTGAAGATCATGTTCTACATCCACATTTCCTAGGTACCTGGGGCAGAACATTATTACACTGTTGAGTAATTTAGTGCATATGAAATAATATACACATCGGAACACCCACCTCTATCTTCCTAGAATATTAACCCAACCGCTCCCCCCCCCAAAAAAAAAATAAATAAATAAATAAACGCACACACAGTTGAGACGCCAGGAGAATGACACGTTCCCTTAAACCTCGCAGTCCCAGTTATGTGTTACATGATCCCACAGATGCAAGCTAATCCTCAGTAGTTTTCACAGTTTTGTGCAATATTTACGGTTGAACGCACTTCGACTAAATGAAAAATCTGGATCAAGCGGTACGCTTTTCGCGGAATATTTGCTGGTTTATGACCCCCCACACACTTCAGATTCCAGTCAGGCAGTTGCAATTTATTGCGTTCATAACTCTTTGCTCAGAACTCATAAACTTACATTCAAGGATAAAGATGTGAATGCAAACACTGGTCCCATCTTTAATCTCATTTCGTGATAAGAGCAAATTTATATCCAAGAAGATTTGTCATTTATCAACTGCAGCGAAAGTTATGATAGGAGTGTTCTGTAGTGATCAATGTTTCAGCGGCCTTTGAGTTTGACATTTACGAACCGAATACTTTTTTCGCGCCACATGCTACTTGCAGAAGGCAAACAGCCTGAGAGATACGCTGACAGGTGATTGAATATTGAGTTATAACAACTACACATGAGTATTCCGTATAAATGCTGTACTGCAGTTCATAAGCAAGTCAGTTAATTCAAAAGTATTCTAAAACAAATAAATAAATAAACTGTGTGGTGGGCAGCTTATATCTTAAGGGGTTACCGATAAAACGTTTTTCATAATACTATTTTTCTGTGTGGCTCTTGAGCAATGTAAAATTCTTACTTGAAATGTACCGGTATTAAAAAAAATGTTGATTGTTTTTCCAGTATACGAGAGATATTATTATAAGTGAAACAGGGATGAAGTTTACTATAAAATGATGACCCGTTATATCTGGAAATTATACTATTCAGTGACTTTCTATGAAAATAGTTTAATAAACTTTGGAAGTTATATTTCGATAACTTTGCTGTATTGACAGCCAGCGCTTTTTCTTATAGTAAAGCAACTGTAGTATTTATTAATAATGCTTAGACGGGTTAAATTACACTTGATTAAACAGTAAGACTATTTTTCTCATTAATTTAGCTCAAGTAATTGTGTAATAATCTGAAATATAATAGTTTTTATTTTAACTATAGCAAAATCTTATGCTTTGTCTTGTAACTTTTGGGTTTTCGAAACTGACAGTAAATTGTGATCCTCATCAAAACGTCTTTATATCGTATTACCTACATAGCAAGCGGAAGGAAAGGAATATTCACTTTATTTTTTTTAGGGTATTAAAAATAAAAATCTGATATTTTTTTGTGATATTCCCACAAAATGACATTGTTACTCTGCCTTGTGTCCACCCCTTTCATTTACATGCAAATCCATCGCTGGATTTTTGGAGAACGAAAACAAAAACATGAGATTATCTCTCTCTCTCTCTCTCTCTCTCTCTCTCTCTCTCTCTCTCTCTCTCTCTCTCTCTCTCTCTCTCTAGTAACAACACTCATTTCGTGTGTACTAGGAACACGGCATTAAACTTCAAGAACATATAAGTCGATATTACCAAGTTATGAGATTATTATAGAAAACTTTGTCTTAGCTTATATACTGCTTGAAGTTTTTTTTTTTTTTCTTATTTTCCAAATTGCCCCATCTGGCCTCACCTCAGAAGTATTGTTTACTTAACCTTTTAATCGTTCATTCGTGAACAAGAAAATGAGCTTTATTAAAACCAATTAAGGAACATTGAGAGATATAAGCTAAAATAACAGAATTCGTGTAAAGGTGTTACTCCTCTGTAGTTACTATTATAGCTATTTATAAAGGTGATGAACAAATATATATATATATATATATATATATATATATATATATATATATATGTATATATATATATATATATAATATATATATATATATATATATATATATATATATATATATATATATATATATATATATATATATATATATCATACATGCGTTATATTTCCGTAACTTACTATTCCTGAAAAATGAATGCTAAGGAAACAATTTTTACTCTAATGAATTTATATTGAAATGCAAATCAGGTTCCATTTCAAGCGTAAAGAGCCCATGCCAATAACCTAAGGCCCAAAGGAAATAGGAATTCATAGTTTCCGCCAACAATTTCAGTTCCGCAGTTTTGACAAAGTGATGAATTCCACTCCAGGTCTTCTTATTGCCCTTAACGTTTTACCGTATTTACGGACCGCCTTTTTGTAAAGGTTCTCAAAAGAGGAAATAATATATCGCTTACTGGATTCATCTCTATATAATATACTCCCTGAGTTTTGTGTTCAGAAAAATCTAGATTAAAAAATAAAGGATGATCTGCTATACTTACGAGATTTGTGTAAATATATTCTTAATTGGTCTTGGGTAATTACTCTTTACTTCGAAAAACTTGTCATTAATTAAGTAACTAAATTGTTAAGAACCTCTTAAAAACATAATTTTATACAATATGTAACTTTTGACGGGTAGAAAAATTAAGTATGAACGGCGTTGTATCGAGGAAATGTTAAAAAATAACATAGGTTATGAATGTTTGGTAATACACAATAACACCGGAAATAGAATTTAAAAATTCCCTTGTTATGAATTGTTATCGAGTCGATTGTTCCTCAGTTGTTCGTATATTTGCTATAATTATACACTATAAACAGTCGGGAGAAAAATTGTATAAAATTTCAAACTGCTTTCGTTACTTCAGTCATTTATTTAATGTTACTTAAAATTCGAATCGCTCTTAGTGATAATAATACAAATTATAAAAGATTTGTTTAATGTAAAAAAAAAAACAGAAGAAATGGAGGGGTCTATAGAAGTTAGAGAATCCGTGTGCAATTAGATACTGAGGACACAAGGCACATAAATAAGAAGTTTAAACATTGAAATACACTAGAACCTAATGGAATTACAGGTTAGGTACTATTGGATGGTACCGAAAGTATGACTGACTGGCTGACCAAAAGGAAAGGAAAAGTTAGAAGGCCCCAGAGAGATTGGATGGAGGAAGTGCTGAAAATTAAGGACCTTAATATCAAGGCTACACGGGATTTTATGCAAGGGAGGGGTGAATGGCCCATGTTAGAGCGGAAACGGGGAATTAGTAAAAGTTCCACTTTACCGTCGTGCGTAAGAGAAAGGGAAAGAATAGTTATT
>JANJGK010000034.1:27998916-28083916 GCA_039081455.1 Macrobrachium rosenbergii
GATCAATAAGAACAAATGTCCAACACATTCTTGTATCTCGCCATCAACATCCTTTTTTGACAAGTGATGCCGAATGAAACCTATATTAGCGAAGGCCATCTCACAGATTGCCGTGTTCGACTTCATTCGAGGCTGATCGCCTGAAATATAATACGAAAACCTTATCTAAAATTGAGAATCGGTAACTAATGGAGTGAAACTTCTTAAATTGTAATGGGAGATTTTCATTTATTTTTTTCCGATATTTTTCTGAACATTGTAAAATAATATTAAAGGTTTGTGTGTCTTGCATTATTAAGGGTCTTGGAAAATAATGATCGTATTAAATTAACATCGTGATCGTAAGTGGGTATCAGAATAATCGTGGCTATGAGTATTTAAATTCACTGTCAGCCGACCTCGAACCCAGGTAAAGGCATGTCTAAGTTTCAATACTGGGTTCGAGGTCGGCTGACAGTGACTGGTCACGGTATAAGTACTTATCGTATACAATTCGGGCATGAAATATTCCAGAAGTATATATAGTTAATTCGATGTGAATGTGTTATTCACGGCATAGCGTTCGGACATGAGTACTATGACATGGTTGGCACAAATGCTACCGACCGTACCCACAGTTTATAAATAATGAGTTAAATTGAGAAGTAAGAAGGGGCAAAATATTTAAAAAGGTAAAATACAATGAGTACCTATTTTTTAATGTGTTTAAGTCTTCAGTTTTAAATAAGGAAAAATATGGAATAGATGAGATAAAATATGGAATAGATGAGATAAAATATGGAATAGATGAAATACATGAATATATCAAAGAATACTTTGCGACAACCCTAGATAACCCTTTAACTGCAAGAGAGAGAGAGAGAGAGAGAGCGAACGAGCGAGCTATAACGACCAACGAAGTGTCTGACACAACGAAGTTAGCTCACTACTTACTCTCAAGAGGGGAAATGGAATTGCATTTCGTCACCCTCTCGGCTCGCTAGGATTTGCAATTATGGCTGTTTATATAGCTCATAAAGGTTGTTACGTTTTCCCTTTATATTAAATTCTTACTTACAATAAAACTAGCATACTCTTTATAAAATGTATTTATTGAGAAGAAAAAGAGTCATGAAAACTACTATAATAATAATAATAATAATAATAATAATAATAATAATAATAATAATAATAATAATAATAATAATAATAATAATAATAATACAGTATCTGTTAGAAATGGTTCTAGTGAAAACCACGTTAGCCGAAATTTGATTTACGAGACTTTATGTATTTCTGTATTTTTGATACCAAAATTTATAAACAATTGATTGCATTTTGAAAAAAATTTTCCACATCTGATTGTGCAAATAATTTCAATGAACAATTAATCTATTTCCTGGGTAACCGTACCGCTACTGTGAATGCACAAAACCTAACACATTCACACACACAAACACGCGCACACACATATATATATGATTGATTTTCCATTGATATTACTTACATAATCAGTTTTGCAATACAGTGACTCTCAGAACTATGAAATTTTATTTCAAAATGTAATAATTTGTTTATAAAACACTTGATTCCGACAGCCTTCACCATGAAGGTTTTGGATGTCAGCAGGGGGCCCTATCACAGAGTCCGAGACCAATTCACGGAGACCACAGTTTCCCTGTTGATCATCCAAGTTTAGGCAATTAGGAAAAATTTACTGGGGCATCCCTTTTGGAAATGAGGACTAACCCCACCGCAAGACCATATGATATAGAAAGAGGTATATATCAATATCTAATAAGCTAAAGTAACCCTTTTGGTATCTAATTGTATGTTTTTTTATGTCAAGAATACTGAAACAGTGGCTCGAAATGCAGTATTTTCTATCTACATGGAGCTACTTTGAGATTAACGCGATATTTAAAATACAAATCAAGAAATTTTTACAAAATATTTGAATGGAAATTGGTTCATACATTGCTGGTCCAATAACCTAATGCAACATATACAGATTTATATATGGCTTGAAAGATAAGATTAAAAACAAGTAGCTTATCAATGGCTGCTAATCATGATTCTGGTAGAGGCCAAATTGCAGTCGGTCGTAGGTATTTCGGCTTGATCAGTATATAATAAATTTTGTAATAAGTCTTAGTTATTAAGTCTTCATCAAGTATCACGTCCACTACCAATGCCCATTTAACCGTTGTTATCTGCAAGACATTCTGTGAACCGTTCTGTGAAGGCCGTTTAATGTCATAGTGACACACGTTCAGCATGCTCAAAATTCTGCTGAAAATAGGCTAAGATCATTTTATTTTCTGGTCCTTCCATTTACTGCTCTTAATTCAGTCAGATTTTTGTGTTCTTGTCACAGTACATGTGGCCATTTCATTAGTAACATGACTTGTGACAGTACTGACTTGCCAAAGGACTACATAATAACTTTAGCCTCACAACATGATGCTTTCTCAAACACAGACTTTTGCTTACTACTGTAGAATGCGGTTGTTGTGTTACATCCAATATTTTCGTGCAGAGGAATAATTATAACAGAAGTACTTTTACTACTGATACTCCTTGAATCAGAGATATCACCCTGGCATTTAATTACCATAGGACCAACAATCTCATGAGATACAATTATGCACCTGACACCCCTATACCATTGCTCTCAGAATCATTGACTACAGGAACGTCAGTACCAGCTTTGCGAATTTGGGGATAAATGTAGAATAAGATGGTGTCTGCTTCAGCATAGTTGCAATTATAGGCAGCAACTTTCCTTCTTGTGGCGAGATGCTCACAGGATCTTCCTTTGGAGTCTGTTATGACAATGTTGGTTAGATTTGGGCAAAGAAGTGTGAATTCAATTCTGAAAAATGCTTTTCAAAAAAGTTTTTTTTACCTGAGTTGCTAAACGGACCTGGTATTAGTTTAGGTGGAGGAAAGATCGAAGTTGTGGTTGGTCTCTTAGCTTTGTTGCGCATGGTTGGATCCAATGAATTTAAATTAAATTCAGCAACACCTGAAGATATTGGAATTCACGGCTGTTCCTAATGATACTGGAATATTGATAATATTTTCAGGCTGTGCAAACGTGACGTAAGTACGATAAGATGCGTTGGTTTCTGTTAGCGCCATCTGCAGTCATCATTTTCCATAAAGCTGATTCTACAAATTCTGCTGGACATACACTTTTGCTCGAGTCAACTTTGACGATGCATCATATAGATAATGAATGTCCTCTTTCAGAAGGTCCCTTCTCTCCCTGGTAGGTAAACCATGGGAAGCTGTGATAAAGGACATTAACAAAGAGGCGAGTTCTATAGCAGAAGCGCCACTATCCTCATCTCTGTACCTTGGCGCTCTTATGACTGAGTTAAGGAACATTTCTTCTGGAGAATCAGTCCGTCAACATGCGGCGGCCAGTTGATTTCAGATGCGCTTGACTGTGTTCATTTCATTCTCTTTTCTGGCGCTTGAAAAACCGTAACAGTTAAAGGCTGCTTCAGCACATGTTCAACCACAGGGCTAGTCTGTCACTAAAGAATTTCTATCCCTTTGGAATCTACAATGGAAACCTAGTTTGTTCTGAGATATATATATATATATATATATATATATATATATATATATATATATATATATATATATATATATATATATATATGTATACACATATATATACACATACACACACGCCCTATACATTATATATATATATATATATATATATATATATATATATATATATATATATATATATATACACACATACATACATACATACACACACACACACACACACACACTTTATATGCATATATGAATATTTATTCTTGTTTTAAAGTTAAGTTTAAATCTTATTGCTCTTATAATCTTCATTAGAAATTCAGCGAAAAATTCAAGAAGGTAAATTGTTCTCTTGAATTAATGACGAACATGATAGACTTCAAAGCATAAATACTAACGTCGCGGAATATTAGGAGTTAGAGGACACAGATCCAATAAACGCATTTTGTCTATCACCTGTCAACTCACGTTGAGCTCGGATGTTCAATATTCATCAGAGAAACTAGTTGGGTCAAATTGGATCACCAGCTGCCCGCTGCAAGGAGAATTTCCTGCAGTTTCATTTGCACTCACTCTCGGGTATTCGTACTTTTATCACACACACACACACACACACCCAATTGGTAACGCCCTTTCCTCGCATTTGAAAGACCGGGGTTCGGTCCCGACGTGAGTCAGAAAATATGCCAGTAACTTACCATAGAATGTTTCACGAATGAAAATGTGTAGCACTTATCCCCTACCTTCCGTCTCATAACTCCAGTCGAAGTAAGTGTTTGTTTTTCCATATTCTCAAATCGTAAAATTCTTTTATATTTTCCTTTATATTGTCATAACATTATCCAATACAAGATTTGTAACAATACAAATCTTGCTAATGTATAATCGGTTGGTATTCAGTTCAGTCTGTGTGGTTTCAAAATGATACTCATCTTCCCTTTTTTGTTTGGTTCGCACATATATTATTTTTCTGAATTTCAACCTCTTAGAGCTTTTGATTTACATCATTGTTCCTAAATGTTTGAAAGATAATCTCACTGACGCTCGATAATTTCTAAGTGCTTTGAATTCGTTAATTGTTTTTTTTTTTTTTGCAAGATTTATCTTGTGTAACATCTCTATATAAATGTAACATAATCAGGTATGCTTGCTTTGCAAGTCTTGTGATGTTTTCCTGAATAAAAATCAACATCTTCGTATTCTAGGTATGTCAAGTTTCTGTAAATATTCCAGGAAAATATGTTCTTCCATATTTCTCTACCTCCATCTCATAAAATGCTCCTGCGCCGTATGCCTTAACACAAATAAATATTTGATCGGTGCAACGCCTGCCCATTCTAAATAGAAAACGTTTTCACCTAAGTGCTGTGCATCTGAGGTGTGTCTTTGTGCGTTAAATATGTTATGGTTTAAGTGTGAACTTCGATAGGAGAGGCGGTAACCCTTCCCATTTCCTTTCTAATTAAGAACAAATGTTACAATGTACCCAATAGAAAACTGAGATTTATTACATCACTGAGGCATACATTGCGGTTGCAAAGTAGACAAGTGAAAAATGCACCGAAGTTTCTTTGGCGCATTCGAGTTTCATGTACGGCGTATAATCAAGGCCACCGCAAACAGATCTATCTTTCGGTGGTATCGATATAATACTGTACGAGCCGCGGCCCATGAAACTTTAACCACGGCCCGGTGGTGTCCTGTCCTATATCGTTCCCAGATGCACGATTATGGTTAAATGTAACCTTAAATAAAATAAAAACTGCTGAGGCTAGAAGGCCTCAGTAGTTTTTAAGATCTGAGGGCGGACAGAAAAAGTGCGGTTGGACAGACAAAGCCGGTTTAAAAGGAATGATGAGCCACATATTTTTGAATTCCCCATCTTTCTATCTATCTGACCATATATCTGTCTGTCTAACTCATGACATTGGTGGATGGGAATCTTTTGTGTTGTCCTTTCTGAATTAATTGTTTGGGTAATTTTTTGTGTCTCTCTAAGGCATAGCTTCTCCAGCTTGCTCTTATCTATACGACATTATTTCTTCTGGTTCCACTTATTTTCTTTTGTTATATAGCACCATGGAAAAAAACAACGTCTTAGATAAGTGTACTGTTATGTTCAAGATTGGCTTATATGAGACAGTTTAAGCTGACTTATGGATGCCTGTTGTGTATTTCACTCATAATGAAAATACATAAATGGCTAGTAAAATATTATTTATAATCAATTTAATAAGGAAAGATTTCCACTTGAAGAGATCGACAGATTGATAGATAGTTAGATGTGTAGTGTAATGATTAGACAGATCACTTCAATAAATGTAAGGAAAATTGAAGAATTTTGCTTACCAAATCTAATGGCATGAAATTTTTTGGTGCAACTGAATGAATTACCCTCTAATTATTTGTTACATTGCATACACTAGATAATAACTAAAAAGTCTTTATGGAACAACCAAAATATTCGTTGCCATCGAAATAAAACTGGACAACAATAAGTAACACCCGTGGACATCTTTCTGTCGTGAATTTAAATGTTTGAAAACTGGAATAACAGTTTATAACAATTAAGTATACCCGTTGACCTCGTTGCATGCTAAATTTAAAACATTATTTAGAACTGAAATGATATTGCTCAGCAATTAGAAATATTCATGGACCACTTTCTATGGTATATTGCAAATAATAGTGAAGTGCATATTTTATGGAATCAATTAAGTGTCGGGTTTTGAATACTTTTCGTCTGTTGTTAAATATGTGGTCTAAAATCTTGATCGTTACAGAAAATATCCATTACTGATATTATATAAACTGTAGTCAACCAAAGACTTTTTTTTTTCATAGGTAATTCGCCAGTGGGCAAATTTGTCCTATTAAATACTGATAGTAAATGCTTTCTTTTATATTGAGAATAGGTAACTCATTCATCTCAATTAATATGCAACTTAATATGCAGCTGGGGTGTCAAGTAGTCATATGGATATCACGCTGTAACCAGACGACCAACCTGATATGGCTCAATACTATTAATGACCAAAGCATGTATCCGTTAATTAGTAAAGGGTAATTGAAATAACAGTTCTTTGAGTACTGATGCATATTTCACTGGAATGCAAAACAGTCATGAATGTGATCTTCAGTTAGGATGGGAAAACTTAGAAAAATTCAACCATGATATTCAGAGAAATAATTTCATAATTAAGAAAAACCACTGGTGATCACTTCTGAAGCCCACTGCACTGTGTATGTCACATACATCATAGCTAACTCTTGAACTCGAAATAGAAGAAAATCTTTCGAACAAGACTATATCAGAGATAAAACTCACTTCTTCAGTCATCTTCCAGTCATTCATCATATTTGCATTCAAATACCTGCACGATTAAGGGGTTTGTATCGTTTCTTCCACCCAAATTAACATCCATTAATCCATCCTCCTAATTTGCAATTACCCTTATGACTTACCTCTTACTGATATCTACGTTCCACTTTAACTTCTTGCAAATATTAGCCAGTTGTTGCAAGGTGCTGCAGTCTTTATTCATGTGCTGTGAGTTCATACTAGTGACCAATGGCCTGTCTCTTGCATAAACATATCAAACAGCCATAGCAACATAGTATTCCCTTAAGACCTGCTCTTGCACCAAACCAGTCACTTCCCAATTTTCACATTGTAGCAAGGTTCATCAGTTTTCCTTATAAAAGCTGTCAAGTTTGTTCAGTGATTTCTAGCATATATATATATATATATATATATATATATATATATATATATATATATATATAAACATATATATATGTATGTGTATATATGTATATATATATATATATACACATATAAATATATATATATATATATATATATATATATATATATATATATGTGTGTGTGTGTATATATGTATATATATACACATATAAATATACATATATATATATATATATATATATATATATATATATATATATATATATATATATATATATATATATTACTATTTAGAAGAGCAACAGTTTGGTCGTTTCCGTATTACTGACATATAATACTTGCAGAGTAATCCATCTTGATTCCTTCTATTCTATACTGCCTCTTGAAAGGGGTTACTTGATTCCATTAATCTCTTGCCGCAAAAAGCAATAAACCCGCGACACACTCGCTCAGCATCAAAGTGGAAGTATTGATGGCCTGTCACGGAGTATAATCAAATCTATATATTACGCCGAGTTCAAGAGTGTTCCTATAACGTGTTTGGTGTTCGCACAAACAGTAAGATGGATGATCACTTATATATCGACTACAGAAAAACGTATTAGAATGTTTTAGTTTTCTGTAAAAGAAAACTATTGAGATGGCTTTGTCTGTCCGTCCGCACTTTTTCTGTCCGCCCCCAGATCTTAAAAACTACTGAGGCTAGAGGGTTGAGAATTGGTATGTTGATCATCCACCCTCCAAAAATCAATCAAACCAAATTGCAGCCCTCTAGCCTCAGAAGTTTTTATTTTATTTAAGGTTAAAGTTAGCCATGATCGTGCGCCTGGCACCACTGTAGGTACCAACAACACAGGCCACCACCCGGCCGTGAATGAAAGTTTCATGGACCGCGGCTGAGAGTTTCACGAGCCGTGGCTGAGAGTTTCATAAAGAATTATACGCTGTACAGAAAACTCGATTTTTTATTTCAACCAATAAGCCAGTTGCGGTCGCACCTGTCCTTCAGTAAAAAAAGATAGAGAGAGACAACAATTCCTCTACAACTGAATTTGCTTTGTGACTTGAATATAATTGCATGTACAATAATAAAGAAGATATTAGCTTATTCTGCCGACGCAGAGGTCTCATCAACAATGCAGCGGCGCACAACTAATCTTTAGCCTTTACGGAATCTTGCTTGCATTATCTTGCATCTTAAACTTCATAATTTTCTTGGTACACCGGCCCTCTCAAGCTACCCTCCAAGACGTATGAAATAACGTTATCCAATAATTGCAAGCGATCAAACTGCTCGTATACTAGTATTTATGTTGCGTTAATTGCTGTGGTTGAAATCTTAGCATTGTAGATATATCGCCGTATACTCCCAGTTAGGGTAATTTTGTGTGTGTGTGTGTGTGTGTGACCCTCGTGTCTCTCCATTCTTGTGTTTTCTTTTTTCATCCAAATCTCTGTTTCTCTCTCCATACCAGGCTTCGACTCATAACGGTCGATTGACATCCAGGTACACAACGCACACTGCTTGGGTCAACAGAAACACAAGGGTTCAGTGAACAGGCTGAAATCGTTCCTTCCTCTACACACATCGATCGAACTAAGGCTTCCCTGTTTGATCTTGCCTTCTGCCATTAATCTGTTGTATGAGAAGAAGAAGAAGAAGAAGAAGAAGAAGAGAGAGAGAGAGAGAGAGAGAGAGAGAGAGAGAGAGAGAGAGAGAGAGAGAGAGAGAGAGAGATTTCCGTGTTGGTTAAGAAATACATAACACTATATACTAGAAATCACGCGGAAACAAATAACTACCAAATTCAGTATTTCCGTAATCCACGTATACTCCTGATCAGTCCCAAATAAATAATTTTAGAGAGATATAATGAAATGTGCAAGTCACGAGTAAACAGACGTAGGTGAATAAAATACACAAAAATAACCATATAATGAAAAGAAATGTGCAAGTCACGAGAAAACAGACGTAGGTGAATAAAATACACAAAAATAACCAAGCAAGCCCATTTGAAAGAAACTACCTCTGAGGCAGATAATGAAAGGCAGTAGAGGACAAAAAGTTTCAGTCGCTTGAAAAATGTTTCGAAAGGAATTGGAAAAGGGACAAAAACTGTATGAATACGGAATTCAGTTTCCGTTACTTTTTGCTTTCTGTTGCTATAATCGTCAATTCATATATATATATATATATATATATATATATATATATATATATATATATATATATATATATATTATCACATTTGGTATGTTTGATGATTGGATGACTTATTTATTTATTTATTTATTTATTTATTTATTTATTTATTTATGTATTTATATTCTTATATTTGATTACTTTATTTTTTATTTAGTTTTATTTATTAATTTATATATATATATATATATATATATATATATATATATACGTATACACATATATATATAGCTAGATAGATAAATGACAAATAGATAGAAAGATATATATATATATATATATATATATATATATAATATATATATATATATATATATATATATATATATATATATATATATATGTGTGTGTGTATATATATATATGTATATATATATATATATGTGTGTATATATATATATGTATATATATATATGTGTGTATATATATATATATATATATATATATATATATATATATATATATATATTATATATATATATATATATATATATATATATATATATATATATATATATTAGATAGATAAATGGATAGATAGACAGAAAGATAGAGAGACGAGAGACAGTCAGACAGACGGAACGGAGAGAGAGAGAGAGAGAGAGGAAAGAGACTCTTTCCATTGCTGATAAAATTAAACCCGACAGAGCCCATATCAGACACTAGTTCGTGCCCCAAATTGCATTTTCCTTTGTGCCCTTCCCCTTTCCTGGAGAGGAGCACCTGCTCTTATTCCCACCTGATGCTCAATATTCTTTTTCATTCGCAATTTTCTTTTTCCAGGGTACGTTGGCCCAAAATACCAGGCAACTGAGGACAATGGGCAGTTCTTCCTGGAGGTCAGTGGTATTATTACTTTCATGACTGTTATCATTGTTATTTGGTAGAGGTTGTCTTTCAGGCAAATTTTTCGACTAGTATTGCAATACTATAAGATTTGTCTTTGTCATTGGGTTTTCTCTATATCGTGAAGTTTATGTCTCTTCATAGAATGAATTAAATTTTCACTGGATGATATTAGAATACATTCTCTGAATACAAATAACATTTGAATATTTGGCTTCTTCATAGAGCTTTGATATTGCTGCTGACGATTAATATAACGTTTTATACTTTAACATAACTATCAGTTTAGGAATGAACTTTCCACCTGGTTGTCTTTCATTAGGGATTTACCTTTTATTTCAAAAGTATATTGGGATTATTTCTATTTCCAAAGTGTATTCAAGTACAGAGTATGTGATTTTTTACTGGTGACTGGACTAAGCAGAAAGGGCCACACAGGCTCCCTAATCCTTTAAGCACCTTATGACATTTACGGCCCGAATGAACACGTGAGGCTGACTGTTTAAATTAACCACCTGTCGACCTTTATTCGTAAGGTTCCTTGGTCTTACGCCATTGCTGGTTTGTGTATTATTTTCTATGAATTATGGTTTGTATTTTTAGGTTTTTTTTCTCGGTGGAATGTTTTGGATGTTTCGTACTTTTACTAGGAATTATCAGGTTCTTACTGAACAGTCGTTCAGTGTTTTCGTAGATTGGTATTTTTTGCATATTTCTGTTTCTGATATTCCTCATGGTGTTTAAAGTGTAATTCAAGTTATAGCGCATTCTTACCCAGCCTGTTTTCCCCAATCGTCTCTTTACCTGGGGAAGACTTCAAAATGCAAAGTATACCAAATGGATATTTGTACATATATATATATATATATATATATATATATATATATATATATATATATATATATATGTATATGTGTGTGTGTGTATATATATATATATATATATATATATATATATATATATATATATATGTATATGTGTGTGTGTGTATATATATATATATATATATATATATATATATATATATATAATTATATATACACACACAAAACTAAGGAACTTCAAAAAGCTAAGTACACCAACGAGTTCATACACAGAATGACTTACGAATCTTATAGGGATTTACACAGATACGTATATATATGTATGTATGTAAATATATGTATATATACAGTATATATATATACATATATTTCGGAGTAGCTTATTTCGTGGTCTCTGGCAAATGTGGAACTAAGTATTTGTACAGTATATTCATATTAAAGGTATTTGCCGAACAACTGTATTTGTCAGAGGATTATAGACATAGTCGTAATCCTGAGAAGTTGTGACACCCTCACCAGGCTCACTTTTATTTCCGCCACCTCTGATAGAGCTGGCTTAATAGTTCATTGCCTTTTTGAATACGTATAGGGATTATATATAATCCACAAGAAGGGACTGACCACATTAAAATATTTAATAATATTGCCAATAAAATTTGCATGGCCAGGCACTATCTGGAAAACAGGAAGGCATTATTCAGTCAATAATGGGACCTTTTTTCTTCATAGGCACGAAAATCTCATTGCACCTCGTGTTTTGATTATTTTCGACTGAAAGAACGACCCGCGCCACATTCATAAATTTAACAATTTTATTTATTTTGGTCATTGGGTAGAAAAGCATAACAATAATAATGATAATAATAATAATAATAATAATAGTTCTCTCACATAAGCACACCAAAAAAGAATTCCTCCATCTTCACGAGCTTCGATGAACGTGTGAAAGACATTCCTGAGAAAACTCATCAAAGAAGTATCATCAATGCGCATCCTTCAATGAACCCGCATTCCTAACTTTCCCTCACTTGAGTTCCCGAAGTGATGATGCCCGATTTATCTCCCACGTTGAGGAAAGAATAATAATTCTGTGAATCATGGAGATGAGACGAGAATTTCAGTCTTCCGCGGGTGATTCCATTTCCGGTGTAGATTGCGCGCGTGAAATGATGTTACTTGGAACAAAAAAATGATTTCGGTATTACATTGAAGAGGATAATCGGTTACTGTTGATAGAGAGAACCGAAGAGGCTTTTGCGAATTTTAAGCGTCTAATAATATCATGAGTGCTTCTGTGTTCCACTGAATATATCATGACAAGTGCCGCATATATATATATATATATATATATATATATATATATATATATATATATATATATATATATATATATATATATATATATGTATATATATATATATGTATATATATATATATATATATATATATATATATATATATATATATATATATATATATATATATATATATATATATGTGTGCATTAGATATCATCGCTTTCGAGCGATATTGTTATTTCTATGTCATAGTTGAATTTTAAAGAGATGTGTGTTACAGATATTAGAATCAGATCGCGATAAGGTTGAGTGGTAGATTATTGCGCAACTACTAAATAATGTAGAGTAAAAATTACTTCCAAAATAATGATAATAATGCTAATACCATCGAAAGCCATGATCATGGCCTTACTATACCACAACTACGAGCTAATTATCAAAACTGAAAGTTAAATCTGATAAAAACCCAAATTAAGCACATTTGACAAAATTACTTCCAGAGGGAATCTGGTTGATGAAAAAAATACCTGGAAGATACTTTCTTATCTTCATTAATTCTCTCCTGGTCTGGTTCCTGTGGAAAGGCGAGGGAGTTAATGATGCCGCATTTTTCTTCGGAATGAAATGAGTTCCTGGGATGCTGTGAGTATGAGAGTATTTGTTGCGAACAGGTAACAGCTGCGCAAAAATGCACTGCTGAGTCCTTATGCGCTTGAATTTATTCCTCTCATTTAAACGCTGACTGGATGGAAACTTACACTGAGTAGTACGATAACACGCGTTTATTATTATTATTATTATTATTATTATTATTATTATTATTATTATTATTATTGTTTTCAACTGGAAACCGTCAATTTCCAGTTGATAGAGATTGGTTTTAATTTTTTGCTCGGCGTTTAAACCTTAAAGCAAGATGAAGTTACAGAAGTTGGAAAGCTTAGGCGGCAAATACCAAAGGTAATGGATAAAAATAATTAGAAAAAATTACCCAACGGGATATATTAGGAATTACTAGTTAGTCGGCTAAATTTATGAAAATAAAAGCTCCTTACCCCCAAAAATTGCTAAAAAATGTTTCTCAACTGGTTACTGTAGTATCAGGTGTGCTTAATAACATATCAAAAGTCTGCCTAAATCTCACCATGCAATAGGTCAGATTTCCAAGATTGCGTCTATAATAGCCCCAAAATCCTTAAAATGCCCTTTACTCTTCATTATTCAAACTAGATAAGTACTGCTGGGGCCTAACACCTTATTTTGGGGATCTGGAAGCCCAATTAGCATATCTGCATTATATTGAAGTGATTATGTACTCAAAAAAACCAAGATGGTGGATCAATATGGCCGCCGTACTATGAAAATCTCCATTATTTGTTCTAATATATTTTATACAAGTAAATTTAGTGTTTACACACCTGTTTTGGTGATGTGGGACTCCAAAGAGCATATCTGAATTTCAATATATTGAGGTAGGTCTAATTACATATATACAAAATTCAATATAGGAGGATCAGTATGGCTGCCAAATAAAATAATTGCTTAATTTACGAATGTTGTGTTACGAAGTTACCAATCATCTGTACTGATGCAGATGGGTAGGTATCGATTCTAAGTACAGAACCTGAATTCGACAGGCGCATGTACAGCGGAACCGATGTCATGGTATATCCCTCTTTCTGGCCGGATGGTCAGAATCACTGCCTACCGTTATTTTCAAAGCATGCCATGGCTCGCATCCTAGCCGGATCAGAATCACTTATCAGTTGTAATTTCCCTTGGGTGTAAGTTTTTGAACCGTGTAAGTATTTGTTTGTTAATTACGTATCAGTAAAGTGAAGCTTCTAACACGGTGATTGCTTAATGCAAAAGACATTTATAATATATATAAATGCTTATTAACACGATTTTGACTTTATGTTTTGACTCCTTTAGGATGTAAGTCTAAATTTTCAAACTGAAAATGGAAGATTTTTTAAAAATATTTTAGCATCGGGCAGTTTAGTTTGCGATCCTTAACTGCACAGAATAACTCGATAGAAAAGAGAGAGAAAACAAATTTGGACTGCCATACCACGAAACTTTGTCGATTGGTGACCTCTGATGTGAGAGAGACTGTCACAGTCGGTAATTTTCCATGGTTTTCACAAAAATTCTACCATAAAACATCGTTGAGGCTTGACGACCTCAAAAAGCCAGGGCATTAAGAAAAGAAAAAACGCCATAGTGGTTTTTTTTTTTTTTTTTTTTTTTTTTTTTTTTTTTTTCGTCGCGTAGAATATTCTGTTTGATGATCCATATTGGTCGTTTCGTCTGGAAGCTCATCAATGTAATGGCATTCAGCTGATTTTTTTTTTTATTTCTTCACTCTTGGAGAAGAAACGTTTTTAATCCTAATGGACTTTTCCGGAAGACTTGAAAGGTATAGATAACTACGCTAGAAATAAGTTGAAGATTCTAAACACTTTGTAGAGAGAGAGAACTAATTTCTAGTTACCCTGAAGAAAATGATTTAAAAACTGAACGTAAAACCTGTAAGTATTTCTACCCAGTGCTCCATTTTTTCGCTGTGGTATATTTTATATACATCATACATCATTACATACACACACACATTTTATATATATATATATATATATATATATATATATATCGAAGGAAGGTCAGCAGTGATGTATGATGTAAATAAAGACATACCACTGGGTATAAATGATGCTCGGGAACTAGAATTTAGTTCTCTCTCTCTCTCTCTCTCTCTCTCTCTCTCTCTCTCTCTCTCTCTCATCTCTCTCTCTCTCTCTCTCTCTCTCTCTCTCTACAAAACATTCAGAATCTTCAACTCACTTCTACCTGGTTATCTTTGCTTTTCAAGGCTTTTGGAAAAAATCCATTAGGGTTAAAAACGTTTCTTCTCAAAGACTGAAGAAATACGGAAAAATGTCAGCTGAAAGCCATTAAATAGATGAGCTTCCAGACGAAACGACCCATATGGAACATCAAACAGAATATTCTACGCGACAAAAAAATAAAAAACGACTTTGTTGACGTTTTTCTTTTCTTAATGCTCTGACTTTTTGAGGTCATCAAATTTCAAACTTGTTTTATAGTTTTTTTTTTTTTTTTTTTTTTTTTTTTTTTTTTTTTTTTTTTGCAAAAACCATGAAAAATTACTGATTGTGTATGCCTGTCTCATATCAGAGATCTCCAGTCTACTAATTTTGAGCTATAGCAATCCAGCTTTTAGTTTTTTTCTCCTTTCTAGTGAATGAAGTCATTTATTTTGCCTCTATATTGTTCTTAATATAGGGTAAAAAATTGTGTGCATATATATATATATATATATATATATATATATATATATATATATATATATATATATATATATATATATATATATATATATATATATATTATATATATATATTGCTATGAATGTCTAAGGAATACTTACTTGGCTTTGGGCGGCAACGAACAAACGCAGGGAGTTCTTTACATTGTCAAGAAATCTACTGGATTTATTACACACCTGACTCAATATTAGGGCAACTTCATAGACAAACAAGCAAGGGAACATACTTAGGCTTAAGGCCTTATTACATAACCTCAAAGGTTCTCTTAACTAATTTTATTTACATAACAAAACACATATCAGAAAAATTACTGGGCAGGTAATAATAAGGACCTGCTAAATGAATGAATCCTACACAGGATAAATATTCTACGCCGATGTCTTCATAACAGGAAACATCGTAGAGACTGTAGAAGGGGTACTGCACATGAGATAGAGCCGAGTGATTCCACATTCGAGGCCTATCTGCAGTATATGCAAGACGGTTACTTGCAAGAATAATAAGTCGCTCAAAGGGAACTGAGGGAATGCACAGATGGTGCTGCATAACTCAGTTCAAAATTAAATGCATAATTACGTTAATACTGGATGCTCCAACACAAATTACTGAAGGTGGTCGTACAATGGAAAATAAATTAAAATCAGACAGAGAAATAACAAGAATCATGACTGACTAAGAAACCTTATTCTGGTACAATACCTTCGTCAAGATGACGGTGTCCTTGTTCGATAGGGTGCTGTCGATGGCGGAGGGTATTAAAGGAAATGCCACTACAAAAGTATATTGGTTCAAACCTCGGGGTCGAACACATGGAAGGTTCGAGGGTCAGGCAAGGGTAGAGACACCTGTCCTCGGTGGCATTCTGCTCTCGTTTCTCTTCGATTGCTGTTGCATTGTCTAAAAATAACCTCGGAGATTATGCTTCTGTGTCTGTGTAGATGGTGCAAAAGGTCAGTCTTCGTCACCTTTTCTATATAGACCACATGGCATCATTTGAACCCCGTGGGGGCTTTTAACATGGTGAGCGGCGCTAACTTTCTCTTTTTTGTCGGATCCTCCTTTGCCCGCTGCTTAACGCCAAGAAGGTACGAAGGTCACCGGGAAACAAGGCCTTAGGCAGTCATTTGAACAGAGAGAAGGGTTAGGCTAAACCATTTTGGGGAGTGAGGGAGAGAGTGTATGAAGGGGCAGGTGGAAACCCACAGTTCTAGTAATTAAAACAATTGAAATTAATTTTATTTCTTTCTCAGTTACGTTACGGATGTAAAAACTTGTGAGGTGGCCTGGAAAGAGGTTCCATCCGTTGCAATATATATATATATATATATATATATATATATATATATATATATATATATATATATATATATATATATATATATATATATACACTCATATACATATACAGTATATGTATGTATGTATGTATATGTATGTATATATATTTATATATGTGTGTGTGTTTGTATGTTTGCGCGTTACGTACAAAAGCATTTAGCGTTACGTACAAAAGCATTTAAGAAACGGATCCACGCTTTATCAATAATAGGTATGGCACTCGAAGAGTAAATGCCTAATAATCATACAATTTTTACCTTGAAATCCTCATAATGTTATCCTCATCATTTCACCTAAAAAGTAAATTGAAAGTAAAAAAAATTACAAACGACAAATTTTACGGAAGTGAAGCGAAAAAAATACGTATATTAATATCAGAAGCATAGAAACGAAACCATTGCAAGGGAACGATGTGAATTGGTGCATGGAATTCCATTACCGGTAGTCTTGCGATTCCCACTGTGAATATATCACGGAGGGAAAAGAAGGGATGGTTCATGCAGGTGCTCCGTGTCTTTGAGGGGTATACAAGTACCTGAGAAAGATGATGATGCGTAAGACCCCAATGCATGAGAGACTCCATATGTACAGATGGTGCTTTCTCTCTCTCTCTCTCTCTCTCTCTCTCTCTCTCTCTCTCTCTCTCTCTATATATATATATATATATATATATATATATATATATATATATATATACATACATATATACACTCACACACACACACATACATCTTGTCATCGAATAAATCCTCCTGGGATATGTCACGATCCAAGAATCGTTCCAGGTTCTTTCAAACCCTAAACAATAATGTTTCAACACCAGCAACTGAAATATGGGAAATGAATATAAAAAGAAACTCTCACAACACTACAACACATTTATTCACAACCTTATTTACAAAGAAAATGATATGTTGCTTCCCATTTGCTCTCATTCAACGTAACACTAAACAAAATAAATGGGTAGGGACTTCTCATCACAAGCAGGAAGGGCTGGCTGCTTCTCTTCGTTTCGGGCAGGGCAAGATTTTATGGAGAAGAGTAAGGTTCGTCTGAAGGGGATACTCCCGTCGGAACCTTGCTTTGTCCGACCTCCGATTGCCCTCTCTCTCTCTCTCTCTCTCTCTCTCTCTCTCTCTCTCTCTCTCTCTCGGGAAATCTCTTCTGGAAGCTTATACACCACTGTATGGGCGGAGCTAATGACGTCAGATAATCGTCATTCCCATATAAGGAGTTTTTTGATTTTCTGCACAGTGATTGGTTCCTAATAACCGCCCACTTCCGGTCACGCCATAGAAGATTCCAGATCAAATTTTTTGATGCAATGTGGATCGAATGTTGCGCCATCTTACAAAGGCATGGCATGAGATACCACTTGGTGTCTTTTCCACAAGAAAGGGTTTTTCTCGAATCTCTAATTGTCCAAGACGCGTTGACAACGGTAACTGACTACTGAGCAAACGCAGTAAGCAGTCACGTCTTGGACAAGAGATATTTCTTTTTCAATATATCTCAACATTGTTGCATCTACCCATGACAAGGTATTACCTGAATAGGACTGAGAAGAACAGAGAACCATTCAGTAACCTCTGGCGTTCGGTTAAGAACCCGTCTCGTTCTCTCTCTAAGAACGCTTTGTCGTTCTCCCTGTGGGACTTAATTTCTGAAGCGCACTCTCAGATTCAGGAGGACATATTGCCAACATACCTCTCCAGCAGTATTTAAGGTAAATATCCAACAGTTGGTAATCTTTTATTTCATCAAATTTATAATGTACTTCGTGACGTGCCTTTCGCATGATGATTTTAACGAAATCCAACACGCTAGCTTAGTACATTTTATCTTCTTGTTTTATACATTTCATATTTATTATATCTGCAAACGTAGGTAATAATAATGTGGCTGCTGCTATGCTGTCGTGAGTGTTTCGTGTAACATAAATTACATACAATTATGAAACTGAACTGTTTGTGATTCACCTTTCATGGGTATTTCCGTATTTACTTATTTCAGACATTAGACCTTTCATGGTGATAGCTTTGTAATCAAGATTTCTTCTTTAGTAACATTCATAGATGTAAATAAATATATCTTTTTATGAAGTTATTTGTTTATAATTAGTTCTTCATATGGTACATGGAATTTTGTATTGTTCTTCAGAATTACTTTTCCCTCAGAGATAAGGGCATTGATATAATTTTTCTTGTATAGTTCTAGACTCTTGTTTGGGTGTCCGTAGCCCTCTAAATCTTCATCTGACAATGAAAGAAAATAAAATACTCGAATCGTTCATCTTCAGTGAACCTTATTTCATTGGAAATGTACATAACTATAATAAAGGCTGTCCCTATTGTGTTGTTACAATAGTACTCATTCTGCGTAGTGTCCAGATTAAATTCCTACTGACGTTTGATGCCACACTGTTTCCTGCTGAGTTTTGTCATTCAATTTCTTGTGTTAAAATCATGAAAATTCGATGCTAGTGTGTCCTTTGTACATACGCCAGCTCGCCAAAACTTTGATTATATACCCAAAGGAATAGTAGGTGCATGTTAAAAATAAATATTGGATCAGAGCTCATATTATTCCTGTATATATTAATAATTGCCAACTGCATCACTTATCTTATTCAATAATTCCTTTACATTATATGGTAAAGAAATAAAGAATGGAATGAAAAATTAACCTCGACATGATTTTCGTTCCAACAAATCTTTTCTCTGCTTCGTAAATTGCAAGCAGCTCACGGAAAGCACAGTCGATTTTATCTCTTAGGTAAACACAGAACCAGCAATTTGTGCCCACTCTGGAAAGTTGGAGCAGAAAGTTAAATTGGATCAAACGTTCTTTGATATTTTTACTTCACCATCTCGGTATCTCTCATCGCACGTAACTACTGCATTTCGTTGGAATTCTGTTGACCGAACGATATCACTTGTTACATTCTTACGTCAAATTAGCTTACATTATGTCTCATTTGCAAGATTTGTTTATTATAGCATGTACAGGTGACGCGACAACAGCTGATACTCTACAAAACCATTCCTCAAGAGCCTATCATGTGTTGGTATACTAATCCAAATTAATAGTGATTTTTTGTTTAAATTGTTGTCACCTATTAGCTTCAAATTCGCTGTTCATCAGAAAAGGACGATTTAAGCGTTGACTGGACCTCCCTTTTAAGACCCTAAAGAAACTGTTTGCTACCACCTTACGCTTATCTCCGAGACAGTTGTGTTATAAATAAAGAAAACTCACTACTGATATTAGAATGAAAGGGAACACGATGGGTTATCAAGATACTGTCTCTTCTAATGCCGGTTCTGGTTTCATAAATCCAGACGTGCTAATTTTGCATGCGTGGGGTTTATACAGTTTTGTCGCTCGGCGGAAATACAAGCGTCAAGGTCGCACCAATTTTTGAGGATCATTGAACTGGAACATATTCTGCAAGAATGTAAATACATACATTACACTGGAAATATTTCAGCAATATCTTATTTTGTGAAATGCAGTTGAAAAAAAAACCTTTGTGGAGAGAGAGAGAGAGAGAGAGAGAGAGAGAGAGAGAGAGAAATCTGGTAAGAGAACCTGCAGAGGCGTGAACCAAATGAAATCATGGTGTCGCTTTCAGTACCGAATTGGATTTATGCCATCGGATATTCAAAGAGACTTGGATGTCACCCAGACAGGAATCTAGTTTTATTGAAGAAAACACAGTCAAAGCTAAAAAGAATTTCTCTTCTGGGCCCTGGCCTAGCATATACGTTTTTCTAACCAAATGTGAATTTGTTGATGAAATAATGATCCCAAAACATAAATGACTCAGATAAAAACGAACATCAGGATCTGCCACATTCATCGTGAAATGAAAGGAAATACGTCATACAATTTTTAAGATAATCTCGGTTTTAGAAGTTATTATTTCTTAGGTCTCTTGTGAGGATCCTTATTCTTTTGTGACTTTTTGCTATCTCATGAATCTTGATGCTACATTGCGCCAACAGTTTTTTCCCCTCTTCCTCTTCATAGAAATACCCAAATTGTGCAACGTCATCGCCAGATACCTTACATTTTCCCGACTTTTCACTCAGCCTAGTAAATGTAAGGTTCAGGCTATGACTTCATCGTCGCAGGCTATAGGATTCCTGCGGTCTTTTCTGCATTTTAGTATGGTCGTATTATAATTCATCTTACTTAACAACAGTCTTAAATCCGTTGGTATTACCAATGTTAAATTTGAAGTTGATCAGTGGCCCCATTTCCCTCTTTTTCTTTCCGTTTCTGATATTCATTACGTAACGTTCACTGTGGTTGAGTTACTTGCGGGATATCTGAAGTTTATCAGCTTTCTGGCAAGGTAGTATACATTATTTATATAGCCATCCATCGACTAGATTTTATCTGTAATATTCATGAAGGGAAGCGATCATGATTCATTATTATAAACTAAGGTGCTCTGAGGACTTATGGATGCATAAAGTTCTGTCAAAACATTCCTTCACGTTATGCGTTCATTTCTGATTTCACTGAAGTTTATTAAGATCGAAGGTTTTCTGATATGAATTGATGTAACTCGTTCTCTTAGATCGAGAATAATAGTGCCTGAATATATTCTTTGCCCAGAAACTTTTATGTCTCGTAAATATTTTGGTTTTAGTTTCTCTATTCTTTAGTTGGTATTCAACGGGTCCTTTCTCCCAACCAGACATAATTCATGTGCTGTAGACAACAATTTAGTCACATTTTTTACCGTTGTTAACATCTGGGTTGATTCGCGTAACTGCCA
The DNA here is from genome assembly GCA_039081455.1 of Macrobrachium rosenbergii. NCBI lineage: Eukaryota > Metazoa > Arthropoda > Malacostraca > Decapoda > Palaemonidae > Macrobrachium > Macrobrachium rosenbergii. The sequence continues at coordinate 28,020,829 of JANJGK010000034.1, forward strand.
GTTGTTTTTCTTTTCTTCAAGCTCCTAATTGTCCTCCTTGCGTCCTTAACTCATCCACAGTTATTTTCAAAATTACGTTAATCCTTAATAATTTATTTCGTTTTGAAAAATTGCGAAAATTATATAATCCATAAGGGATGATTTATTGCACCCTAAAGTATGTTAATATTGCTGCTTTACTTGATGGACACATTCGTGGATCTTCTCTCAAGTATGGACAGTTTTTTTTTTTTTTTTTTTTTTTTTTTTTTTTTTTTGAGAAACATATCGGCCTCATCCCACCAATGACGGGAATCGATTCCCTCCTCTACGCAAAAATCTTCTTGCACCTTCGCGGTTGGGTAATCTTTTACAGTGAGACCGACCGAGTTACTTTTATAGATTTCATAGTTTTATTTATTACGTTCTTGAGTAGAAAATAGTAATATAATAACACTGAAAGGTAGAATACTCTCGTATGAGCAAAACAGAAAAGAATTCCTTCGGCTTCACGAACTTTGATGAACGTGTGAAAGACATTCCTGAGAAAACTCGTCAAAGAAGTATCATCAGTGCGCATCCTTCAATGAACCCGCATTCCTAACTTTCCCCCACTTGGAATCCCGAAGTGATGATGCCCGATTTATCTCCCACGTTGAGGAAAGAATAATAACTCTGTGAGTCATGGAAATGAGATGCGAATTCAGTCTTCTGCGGGTGATTTCATTTCCGGTTTAGATTACGGAAGAGGAATAATTGTACTGTATTAGAATAAAAAATCCAATTCGGTACTAATTTACATGAAAGTGAATAATCGGTGAATAAGAGAGATAACCGAAACGATGTTTACAAATTTTTAACGTCTAATAATGCCGTGAATGCTTATTTGTTTTTTAATGATATATACCATGACATCTGCCGTACACAGACATACATACATATACACAGTGTATATATATATATATATATATATATATATATATATATATATATATATATCTATATATATGCATACACAACCATTATATATATGTGTATATATATATATATATATATATATATATATATATATATATATATATATATATATATATATATATATATATATATGTACATATGTGTATATATATATATACTGTATATATTCACTTTTGAAGGAATTATATTGCTGCGTCGTAGTTTATATATTTAAAAACATGTCTGTTATAGATATTAGAGTCAAATCACTATAAGGCTACGGGGTTGCCTATTGCTTAACGGTCAAATAATTTAGTAGAAAGAATAACATTGAAAATAATGATAAAAATACCTTTACGATCGAAATGTAATTTTCATAATTAAATCTTGCCTTTTTCTGTCCGCCATCGGATCCTAAAAACTGCTGAGGCTAGAGGGCTGCAAATTGGTATGTTGATCACCACCCTCCAATCATCAAACATACCAAATTGCAGCTCTCTAGCCTCAGTGGTTTTCATTTTATTTAAGGTTAAAGTTAGCCATGATCGTGCGTCTGGCACCGATATGGGTGCCAGCAACATAGGCCACCACCGGACCGTGGCTGAAGTTTCATCGGCTGCAGCTAAGAGTTTCATGGGCCGTGGCTGAGAGTTTCATAAAGCATTATACGCTATACAGAAAACTCGATTGCTCCGAAGAAACTTCTGCGCGTTTTTTACTTGTTTATTGTATTCACTAGTTATATCCCGTTTGCCAGCTAGTTATCAAAACTGGAAATTGTCCTGACAGAAACCAAAATTAGCACAACTCACAAAACCTTTTTCCGAGGCCGTCTTGCAGGTGGAAAAAAATTCCTGGAAAATACTCTCTTATCTTTATCAATTCTCTCCTGGTCTAGTTCCAGTGGAAGGGCGTGGGAATTAATGACGTCCATTTTTTCCGGAATGAAATGGGTTTCTCGAATGCTGCGAGTATGCGAATATTTGTGTGAACAGGTAACAGCTGCGCAAAGTGCTCTAATGAGTTCTTATGTGCTTGAATTTATTCCTCTCATTTCAACGCTGACTGGATGGAAACTTATACTGAATAGTATGCTTTATAATTATTATTATTATTATTATTATTATTATTATTATTATTATTATTATTATTATTATCATAACTTTTAACATTACAGAAGTTGAAAGGCTTAGTTGGTAATGACCAAAGACATTAGAATAACGCCTCCGGGATATACAACGAATAATTAGTATTGACAGTCTAGTTCTGTTCAAAACACGCTGTGGTATACAACCTGAAGGGCTTATTTGGGTTTAATTTTTACAAATAGTCTGCAGTAGGTGCTAAGGTGACAATTAAGATGGACGAAAAATAGTGTAACATGATTCTGAAAGAACACAGTGGTTACAACGCAATAAGCTATTTTCATTAATACGTTGTGTGTTTATAGGGAGTCAGTCTTGTATTCAAGCTGTAAGCCTACTCTTTTAGCTTCGCAACATTTGAATAAAAACTGCCAAAATTGCATTAAATATGTTTATTTCTTTTATAGCTTTGAGGATTTATCAAGATTTGTCAAAATTTGACTGATTAATCTGAGAAAAAAATACCTGGTTACCTTGAAGAACGAAAAATAAACCTGTACAATTTGCTGACATTTGTCTAAAATGGTCCAGTCTATGAAAAGGAACAATAAAAGGATTTCTAACAGCAATATTAGGAGAAATCAAGTCAGTTGTCTATCCTGATAATTATGAATTATATTCATATGTGTCCAGTATGTTCTTTATGCAGATATAAGTACCCAATGAAAATGTATTTGTAGTAGCACTCATATTATCGCATAAATAAGGAAGTGAAAAAATATAATTGTCATTACTATTCGTGATTTGCCATGATTTTTAAAGCTTCATTGTAGAACACTTAAGAGTGATTTAATATATTGTGATATGGGTGTTGGCCTGGAAAACAAGATCGTTCAGTATGCCGGTGATGCAACAATGAAGCTGCCCTCAGCCTCAGTCGAGACATGGACCGGGTCTGTGAATGGTATAGTCGGTGGGGTATGAGGCTGAACTGCAGTAAAACGAAAGCACTCAATTAGCAGATCTCTCAGAGATTTTCCACCCCATCTTCCCTTCCGTAAATGCCGCACGCAAAATTTGGTATTGTACGTCAGGCCTCATATATTTACAACAGTGATAAAATTGGGGAAACACGTTTTAGGTCGTTTGTCTTCCTTTACTGGAATACTGCTCTTTGATGTAGATGTCTGCTTCTGCCAGAGATTTATCTCTTATAGATAAAATGGTCCGTGGTGGTAGGTTTCTGTTTCCTAATAATACCAGTTATGACCTGGACCATCGAGGGATGGTCTCATGTTTGTCAGTTTTCATAAGGTGTATTTTAAAGAGATCTTTCCCATTCTTGATTGATCTCTGATCGATGTTGTGCAATTGGAACTTGAAAAGTTCAAGCGAAGATGCAGTGCATTATTATTAACCTAATACAATTCTCCTTGCATTTCAATAATTTACTGACATTACCTTCTGTTACTTCTTTCGAATGAACACCATATTTATTGGACCCTGTGGGCTTGTTCCGTATGATTAGAGTTCATATTCTGAATAATAATAATAATAATAATAATAATAATAATAATAATAATAATAATAATAATAAAGTCTCATTTAAATAACTTTAGGTAAGCAAACGATTCCTTATGTGCGTATATACAAGTATGACTGTTTTGTCACTTACACACATGCGACGTTTATTCATGAACATTAAGAAGCAAATGTCGCTTAATACCGAATTCACTATACCTTGGTTCAAATCCTGGTTGGCGCAGAAGCACTTATCAATTATAATTCCATTTGGGCGTGAGTTATTTCTAATGTATAGTGAATTCGATATTACACGATGTCTGTGAATATGAAAATAGCCATGTCTGTATAAATGACGAAAGTTCATAATCAGCCTAATGTTACGAAGTTACCAATTATCTGTACTGGCGGAAATGGGTCGGTATCGATTCTAAGTACAGAACCTGAATTCGACAAGCATAGGTAGAGCAGAGTCGACCTCAAGGTACATCCCTCTTTACAATTGGATGGTCGTTCGTTATTTCTAAAAAACATGTAATTGTACAAATCTTGCCAGGCGCAGAATCACTCGTCAGTCGCAATTCCCCTTGGTAGTAAGTCATTCCCAAGGTATAGTGAATATTATATTAAACGGTACTTCTTGTATATATGTATGTGTGCGGGTTTACAAATCAGTAAATCACCTATCATGACGACTGCGTCCTACAAAGGGCATTTACATATAAATGAAAATAACCATGATTTTGAATTTTGTGTCATGATTCGTTTAGGACATGAGCTCATTTTATCAAACGGGAAGGTAAAGTCTTTTTTTTTCTTTCTTTTTAATATTTCATCATCGATCAGCTTAGTTTGCTATCCACAACTGCATAGAGCCACCCGGAAGAATAAAAAAAAAAGGTTGGACTGTCAATTCACAAAATGTTGTCGATTTGAGAGCTCTGATGTGAGAGAGACTGTCGCAGTTGGTGATATTTCATAGTTTTCAAAACAAAAAAAAGACAATAAAACATCGTTGAGCCGTGACGGCCTCAAATAGCTAAAGCATTAAGAAAAGGAAAACGTCAACTTAGTCTTTTTTTTTTCGTCGCGTAGAATATTCTGTTTGATGTTCCATATGGGTCGTTTCGTCTGGAAGCTCATCTATTTAATGGCTTTCAGGTGACATTTTTTTGTTTATTTCTTCAGTCTTGAGGAAAAAATGTTTTTAATCCTAATGAATTTCTCCTAAAGCCTTGAAACGTAAAGATAACAAAGCTAGAAATAAGTACTTTAGAGAGAGAGAGAGAGAGAGAGAGAGAGAGAGAGAGAGAGAGGGAGAGAGAGAGAGGAAGGAATAAAAGCTGAACAGCTGTAAGAGCCATCGAGAGCAAGTGTACAGAGTTTAATTATATATATATATATATATATATATATATATATATATATATATATATATATATATATATATATATATATATATATATATATATATAAATTTGTGTGTGCGTGTGTAATGGTATTCCATGACGAAGGCATATATATATAGAGAATATTGGTGAATCTTAAAACAAAAACATGCCATTCAACGTACTTCCAGCTGTCACTGCAGTGAATTTTTATACTGACGCGTATAACCTTTCAAGATGATTTCTAATCGCCTCTTCATGTTCAACGCCACCGCCACTCGAACTGAGAACCTACCGACTTGTGGCTTTATAGATTAGTAGGGCACGGACCTTTGTAGAGGAGACTGAAGGTATAACACCATCAACTGATCTTCCTGTTCCTTTCACCTCTCATGTACGTTATAATGAGCAGCAGTCATTTGCGTCTGTTTACTATATCTGCATTCGGTCATGACTTGTGTCATTTTCCCTGCGTGCTCATTTTTCTGGGAATTTGTCGGAACCCAACGGACCTTCTCTTCGTGTGTGCGTTGTGTGTCCTCCTCTTTAATAATTTTTTCCATTATTATTTGACGAATGCTGCTCGCTTGAGGCACCTTATCCGACCTAGCGAAAACCCACGTGAAGTAGAACAATTACCGAATGCAGAGCTATTGATCCCTAGCATTTGTTCTCATGAAGGAAGTTACAATACCCCACGAAATCGTTATACATAATTCTGCGTTGGAAACTTACTCCAAGGGCAGACAGGGTCGCGGCAGATTCCCCATTGAAGGGGACAGGCTTAGTCTTGCTACACTGAAATCTTGTTGACCTAAGCAGGGAACTTGGGACTTAGTAAGAATACTAATGTAGTAGGTTGCATTCAGAGTTAAGATGGTCAAGTCTTTTACAAACGTAATGCAGATAACGGGAATGCTAACACCTCGTCATATATATATATATATATATATATATATATATATATATATATATATATATATATATATATATAAATATATATAAATGAAGGTGAAATTCTGTGAGAACGTTTATGTTCGAATGAAGCTCATTCACAGTATGGTTTTATTTTGCAAAATTTCATATCACAATATCAGCAGTTATATATATCAATAATAAAAGTCAACTATGGTGAATTGAATTGAATAAAGAATTTATTTTCCGAAAACCGCTATATGTTTTGATACATAACAGAATACTGTTTATTACACCGAGATATGATACCGCCTTCTCTCCCCCGAGCAATATGGAACGATAGCATCCATAATACCATGACATTCTTGCCCAGTTGTATGTCTGTTAAATTTGCAACGGGTCATTCGTAGTGCGATTGGTAAATTTTTTATCAGAAATGGTCTCTTTCTTTCACAGAATTAATTGAAGATTGAAATTTGAATGAAAAGTCACTATGAATTATTACACCATTTTTATCCAAATTCAGGCTGTATTGAAAACAGTTCCGCATTACAAAGAATGTGATGAAAGTAATTAACTGATTATGTATATATAGTGTATGTATGTATATATATGTATGTATTAATATGTATATATACATATATATATATATATATATATATATATATATATATATATATATATATATATATATATATATATGTGTGTGTATTCGTGTGTTTCTATATACGTGTGCAAGCTCGCACGTATGTGTGTACTGTATGTATGTGTATATAATATATATATATATATATATATATACATATATATATATATATATATATATATATATATATATATATATATATATATATATATATATATATATAAAAGTACAAACTCATTGAGTAAACTGGGCCATGCTATATCCATAACAAGTTTAGTGCCGGAAATGTAAATGTCTATTAATCACGAACGGTATTCTAACCATGAATTCTTCACTCGAGCTGAAAAGTCAATTCAAAGCGAAAAAGACATCACAAACATTAGTTTATACGGAACTAAAGCGAAAACGTAAAAAGTATATTAATATCCAATGCATGGAGTCCTACGCTTCCCGCTGAGAATATTATCACGGAGGGGAAACAAGCTTGATTCATTCAGGTGCTTCGTGTCCGTGAGGAGTATACAAGTCCCCGAGAAAGGCGATGATGTGTAAGACCCCGACGCATGAGAGATTCCGTATGCAGAGATTGCGCGCGAAGCGTGAAAGGGCAAGGAACGTAATGCAAGTCCCCTAAAATGCGCTGCAAGGTGTATTTTAGTGGTAAATTCTCTCTGCCTTTCCGTCTCGCTCTTTCTATATAATATGTGTATATATTATAGGTATATTTGTGTGTGTGCGTGTGTGTGTAGGTGTGAGGTGATGTATATATGCTTGGGTGTGTTTATTTCTTGATAACATAAATCTATAAAGTTCTCCAGATCAGTATTTTATATTATCAGCCTTTATCATTTCACCGGCATTGTGATTTTAACGAAATCCCACACGCCAGCTTTGCACATTTTACCTTCTTGGGTTATACATTGCATGTTTATTATATCTTCAATCGTAGGTAATAGTGTGGTTGTTGCTAAGCTGGGGTCATTGTTTCGTGTAAAATATATTACATAAATTTAAATTATGAAAATGAGCTTCAGCTGAACCAAGACTTTATTACTTAGCCCATTTTCCATCTTTTCTTTCTGCCTGTGATTCAGTTTCACCGGTATTTCCTTACCTAATGATTTTAGACATTTGATTTTCTTGGTTTTTAATCAAGATTTCTTTTTTAGCATCACTCATAGATACAAATGTATATATCTTTTTATGAAGACGACTTTATTTATAAATATATCTTCATATGATACTTGAAATTTTGTATAGTTCTTCAGGATTCCTTTGCCCTCAAAGATAAGGGAATTGATATGTTTTTTGTTCTGTAATTTTGGAATTTTCTACTCTTGTTTGAGTGTCAACAACCTTCCAAATCTTCATCTGACAATAAAAGAAAATTAAATACTTGAATCGGTTATCTTCAATGAACTTTATTCATAGGAAATTTCCATAAGCATCATAAGGCCTGTTCCTGTTGTGTTATTAATGGTACTCGCTTTGTGTAGTGTACAAATTAACATCCTGCTGATGTTTGATGCCAGACTGTCTACTGCTAGTTCTGTCAGTAGTTTCATTTCTGGTAACTATGAAAATTCGCTGTTAGTGTGTCCTTTGCACATACGCCAGGTCTCCAAAACTTTAATTATATACCCAAAGTAATACACAGAAAAAGGTGAGCAAGTAGAGTTTTAAATTTTGACAAAAAAGAACCCTTGCAACGTGAGAGTTACTTATTCTTACAAAGAAATTTGAAAAAATGATAGCATTTGAAAAAATGATAGTTCGACAATTGTAATGATTCCTAGTATGTAATGGGGAATTAATGATATAGTTCTATAGGTTTTTTGGGCTCAGGTTAAAACTAAATATTGGATCAGAGGTTATGTTACTCCTGTATATGTTAATAATAACCAACTTTACCAGTTAGCCTCCTCAATAATTCCTTTCCATTTTATGGTAAGGAAATAAAGCATGCAATGGAAAAGTACACTTGACATGATTTTTATTCCCTCAGTTCAAGCCATATCTTTCCTCTGCTTCGGAAATTCCAAACAGCCCAGGCCTCGGGAAGCACCATCGATTTGATCTCTTAATTAAACGGAGAGCAGCAATTTCTGCCCACTCTGGAAAGTTGGAACAGAAAGTTAAATTGGGTCAATTTTTTTTTTTTTTTTATATTTCTACTTACACCGACTGTAATTTTTTATCTCATGTAACTTCTGTATTTCGTGGGAATTCCGTTTATTGAACGATAGCACCTTTTACATTCTTGGGTCAAATTAGCTTACATTATGTAGCATCGTAAGATTTATTTATTATAGCATTGCAGCTGATGCGAATACAACTAGTATTCTATGAAGCTATTCTTAAGAGCCTTTCAAGTGTTGATAAACTATTATTAAAATTTATAGTAATTTATTTTAAATTGTGGTGTCTGTTGGCTTCATATTTTCCATTCATCAGAAAACGAGGATTTAATTAAGGCCGAATTATATATCAAGATCCTCAAATGGTTGCTACCGACTGTCAGTAATCCCCGAGACACATTTTATTGTAAAAATAAGAAATATATATACTGAAATTAGAAGGAAAATATTGCCCCCTGTTTTAGACAAAAGTTTATTCACGTCTAATACTAGTTTCATAAATCCAAACGTGATATTATTGCACAGCGTAAGGTTTTTGACCATTTTGTCGCTTGATTGAAACATAAAAGACAAGCTCGCACAATTCTTCTGAGGATCAGTTAAATGGAACATATTTTACAGGAAAGTCAATGCATTCTTACAAACATACTCACATAGATACATACATGCATGCATACATACATACATGCATACATACACACAGACATACATATTGGCATTACATTGGAAAGGGTTCAGCAATATCTAATTGTGAATTGTGTAATAGGAAAAAAATAAACATTTGCCGAGAGTGTGCTTGGCAGGGCAGCCGATCGAGGCTACTCCCTACCCCAACGCCAAATCAAAAGTCCTTCGTAAAGAAGGCATCGTGCTTACCCCATATAGAAAATGGGAAAAAAGCACGTTAAAACGAAGAAGAAGAAGAAGAGAGAGAGAGAGAGAGAGAGAGAGAGAGAGAGAGAGAGAGAGAGAGAGAGAGAGAGGGAGAGAGAGAGAGAGAGAGAGCCAGCAAAGCCGTGAACCAAATGAAATCATGGTATGGCTTTCAGTACTGAATTGGATTTATGCCATCGGATATTCATCTGGGAGAATTCTGCAAAGAGACTTGGTTGTCAACTGGACACGAAATCATTTTTATTGGAGAAAATACATTCACAGCGAAACTGAACTTGTAGTTTGCGTCATAGTTAACTTATACCTTTTCGTAACCAAATGAAATTAGTCAAAAAATGTAAAGGACTTAAAAAAAAATAAATACCAGGTTTAGCCACATTCATGACGAATGTAAGGAAAATTCTTTGTACCGGACAATTTTCCGCAGCTGAATATTATTGTGGCATTATAAATTATCATTTTTCAGGGGTCTGTTGAGTACTCTTAAGGATAGAGTGACTTTATTGCTTTCTGGCGATTCTTGGTGCTTCATTTAGCCAACAGTTTTTAGTTTTCTGGAAAAGAAAATATTGTGACGGCTTTGCCTGTCCGTCCGCATTTTTCTATCTGCCCTCAGATCTTAAAAACTACTTAGACTAGAGGACTGCAAATTGATATGTTGATCATCCACCGTCCAATCATCAAACGTACCAAATTGCAGCCCTCTAGCCTCACTAGTTTTTATCTTATTTAAGGTTAAGATTAGCCATAATCGCACTTCCGGCATCGATATAGGTACCAACAACACAGGCCACCCCCGGACAGTGGCTGAGTTTCATGGGCCGTGGCTGAGTTTCATGGGCCGCGGCTAAGATTTTCATGGGCCGTGGCTGAGTTTCATGGGCCGCGGCTAAGAATTTTATGGCCCGTGGCTGAGTTTCATGGGCCGCGGGAAAAAGTTTCATACATCATTATGCGCTGTACAGAAAACTCGATTGCGCCGAAGAAACTTCGGCGTACTTGTTCTAATTACTTCTTCTTTCTCTACGAATCTCTTAATTACTCAACGTCATCGCCACTTGCATTACAGTTTTCTCTAACTTTCCCTCTGCCTACCAGACGAGTCCCAGATTATGGCTTCATCGTCTTGGGCTACTAGATTATTGCGGTCTGTTCTACTTTCTTGTTATATTAACAAGGCAGCTTACGTTTCCAGATTCTTACAGTCGTTGGTTAAGAATGGCTGGTAATGAATCTCTTCGACTTTTGTTTTTGTTTACGTTTCTGAGTTTTATTATGCTACGTTTAAATTAGTTTAGTTACCTGTGGGCTATCTGAAGTTTATTAACTTTCTGGTAAGCTATATAATCTGTATAGTCTGTCATGGACTAGATTTCACCTATTATCTTCATGAATATGGTGCTTTAAGGACTTTTAGAAGCTTAAAGTTCTGTCAAAGTTATTCTTCAGGGAGCCTTAACGTTATGAGTAACTTTTCTGGCTGCTGCCGAAGCTCCTTTGTGAATTTGGCTTATGCGTCTCAAGACCCCTCATTTTCTCAAGAATTCTTAGATCAAGAATACCCGTGTTTGAATATTTTCTCTGCCCAGCAACTTTTAAGTTCCGTAAATTTGTTTTGGTGTCAGTTTCTCTACTCTTTTTGGTTGACATTCAGTGGAACATCTCTCCCAACCAGATATGATGTATGTACAGACGACAGCCACTTAGTCAGATTTCCATTTTCACCAAAGTACTGTGAGTTTCTCATTGGGAGGGTGGGAGTCAGATTTTCATTTTCACCACGGTACTGTGGGTTCCTCATTGGGAGGGTGGGTTCCGTCCTCAGCTAGCACTCTGCTGGGCCCGCGCTCGAATCTCCGACCGGCCAATGAAAAATAAGAGGAATTTGTTTCTGGTGATAGAAATTCATTTCTCGCTATAATGTGGTTCGGATTCCACAATAAGCTGTATGTCCCGTTGCTAGGTAACCAGTTGGTTCATAGCCACGTAAATAAATTTAGGGCTAGCCCTAGGAGAGCTGTTAATCAGGTCAGTGGTCTGGTTAAACTAAGGTATATTTAATTTAACCGCAGTACTGTAGCACGTCGGTTAATTGCATAAATTCCAATTACACTTCCTGTCTTCAATCTCCTATATGTTCTCAAACCTGCAGTCTTTTCTTTAACATCTGGTACAAATGTTTTATAAAAGCTCAAATCCTTGGATATGCCTCCGAAGAAAATGGAACAATATCAAACTACGTAAAAGACCGAAGATTATAGTTTAAATAAACAGAAATGTCACATGACTTCCATAAGATAAGATTAAATAAAAAAAACAAATACCATTTTATCTCATTCACTGAGCAAAGTCATTATCACTGAGAGATTCATAGTTCATTACATTTCTTTCCACTTTAATTACATTAGCATATTTCCATGAGGTCATTATGCAGATTACGCCTTCGAGATAACTGAGTGCATTATTTAAATAGTGTGTTTTATGAATGCAAGTGAGATGCGGAAGTTAACTTTATTATCTTGACAATGTTAGTGAAGTCCATGGTTAATAAAACGTGTGTCATGCAAGTTGCGTGGAATTCCTTTTATCGGTATAATTATCTTTTATAAATTATGAAAATCAGTTGTAAATTATGAAAATCAGGCACATCAAAGTTAATTGGACTTTAGCCATAAAGGAGGATTCTGATAAAACGTATGCCGTACCTTTCATTCTGCGTAAAAACTGTATGAAAATAAAACGTCAGAATAGGTAAAAAGGTATATCATTTCGAGGTGCTTTGACATCGCAGAGAAAATGGGTTATCGTCGCTTTGGCGTAAAAATAAAAAAAGCACTGCTTGGAAACTTTGACGAAGAAAGAGGAGAGGAAAAGAAGAAAACGTTGGCTAAGTATTATGGAACACATTTTGAAGCGAAAGGGTCTTAGTACTTGGGAAAAGCCATAATGTGCGCCAATTAGAGTAATAACGGTTATGCATAGAGGGTGGTCGACTACTATAGATACGATATATATCCCCTTTTATGAATAGAAGTATGGAAAGCGAGTTGATACTAAGAACCCTTGTGCACTGTTGGTTCATCTTCGATATATACAGTTAAAGGTTGAACGTGGTGTTCCGTTATCTTCTGGAAATAGTTCGATCGCATCTCGGAGAACAAACAAATACAAAAGAACACACACACACACACACACACACACACACACACACACACATATATATATATATATATATATATATATATATATATATATATATATATATATATACATACATACATACATACATACACAGATATATACACACACACACGCACATAACTTCCTTGAGACAGCACAGTCTCCATCTCGTTAATGACTCGCTCTCTCTCTCTCTCTCTAAAAAAAAAAAAAAAAAGATGAAATCGTAAATCCTCGGATAGGCAGACAATCAGTAAAGTGCAGTCCATTAAACCTCTGCCTCTAGCATTACTAAGTACCCTCTTCGTCTCGCTCCTGCATGCGAGCTTTCACAAAGCAAATTTTCTGTGGTAAAAACAAAAATCTTCAACAATCGTTTCCTTTTCCTTGTAGTACTTTGATTCTTCACATATATGATACACTCTTGCCCCATTGGTATTCTGAAATCACTAATCTTCGAGTTGCAAGCGTCGGTGATTGTTTTATCCTTTGTCGCCAAGATTTGAAGGAGTCGAAAGTATTCCTTTGCCCCTTTTCTTAAAACCTTCCTTTTGGAATACATGTCTCGTATCCCTCATGATTAGCTCCCAATTTTAATTCGCCCGCTTGCTTCAGTTTGTCTTTTGCCTCAAGGTGATCTCCTCTTTCTGTATTTCCCCTTACCACCTCTTACTTCTTCCTAATGGACACCGTATTCTTTGGAAGCATGAATTTCAAGTCTGTGGCCCCTTTGGTGGGCTTGTTCCATTTGAATAGGTTTCATCTTCTGAATAATAATAATAATAATGATAATAATGGAAAGAAAGGCAAGGGGTTGCTTGTATCACTGATTCCTATACTTTTGCTTGTTTTCACTATCTTTCGTTCTGTTTCTCTCAATACTCTGTCTCCTTCAGTTTCTCAAGTTAATGAACTCTTAGGCTTTATCAGCATATTTGTTACATATTGCGAACGATCATACTTATGAAAATTGGATACAAAAAGAAATGTGACTCTTTAAAACGAAAGTGATTCAGCAAAAGCTACGGTCATGAAATGGTGTGATGCACACCCCCTGTCAATGGCAAACATAACTAGAGGGAATACTGTTTCACAAAGAAGCATAGTTGTTATTCTGTGCCGAGGAATACTAGTGAATAACACCCTGGTCATCAAGCAAAATAATTAAGTCGTAAAGACCACAATAAAAGTCATATCGTATGTAAGAGTAAAAACACCACTTCCAGATATTCGTCCTCCCAGGACGATGTTCGATTTCTGTTGAGAGAAACATTTCATTACATTAAAAACCTGGAATGAATGTACATGTTCAAGACAGACATAGAAAATGCACAAATGGGCAAATTCACTATGTAGACGTATAGTTTCACAGCTTCCAAACCAGGGGCTTTCCTTCTAAAGTCTGGAAAGGCCATAAATGTCACTGGCCCATTTTACTTACGTTCTGTGGCCGTAAGTAATGTATCTACACAGTGGCGATCTTATCACACCACCACTAAACACGCATGCACATACCCCTGGTCACTTCCGGCTCATCGGTTCAATGTCCTATCATGCTGTTTCCATGTCTTCGGACCATGATCAAATAGTTCTCTTGTATCCAACTGAGTAAATTCCAATGTCAGCACAAATGCACCTGCCGCGAGATCCACTGACGGGTCATCACATAGTTCTCCTCTTGTCCAAAGGCTTAATATATACATACATACATACATACATAATATATATAGGGTCAAACATTGAGGAAGGCTGAGTAATGAAGAAAATAAAGGAGAAAGAAAGATAGGAAACTGGAGATAATTCTGGATTTAGGAAGTGGAATAGGCGTTGATGCGGAGGGTCTTGAATGAATACTGAGGAGTCATCTGTTCAGCTGATGCTGTGTAAGTTTCTGCTCAGATGTTCATATTCAAGTTAAAAATTTAAAGATGAATGTAGTCCTCTGCACGACTGTTTAGTTATTTAATTATCTGAGAATGCTCATATGCATGTTTTATCATTCTAAAGAAATAATTTTCGGGTGCTGGCTCTCATCTAAAATTATTGGATAGAGTTATGTTATCATTCGAGATTATTTTTTCAGCTCTGAATGTTGAATTGTGGCAGAGACGTAAAGTGATTGCATTATGTTTGTTGCATAAAATGCAATATAAGAACAGACATCAGCTGCACTCCTCTTTACCTGACCTAGCAGGTTTTGCTCGCAACATTAGGCAAGATGTTGCTACAAACAGTGAGCCGTTTTCTTGTATAGTTTTAATACTACTCAGTTTGCTAGAAGTTTTATCTTGGTTACAACTAAGATTTGGAATTGCTTACCTAGCGCAGTTGTGGAATCTTCTGGCCCTCAGAAGCGAGGAGACGATTCATTCCGGCACTCTACTGACGTCTCTTTAATTCACGTGTATCCGTCTAATTTTATAGTCCCTCATATTTTTTTTTTTATTTATCACGTTTTACTACAACTTCTCTTTCTCTGCAGGCTGATTTCCCTTTGGAGCTCTCTTGGCTTTACAGTCTGGTGAAAATATCCATAAAGCTTAAAGTCTTAAACGAAAAAGAAAACATTTTCAAATATTTCTTAACCACTTCAAAAATTATGGCTTACTAGCGAATATTCACCTATGCATTATTCGTTTGTTAAAGCCAAGACTTTGTTCCTAGGCCTAGGTGTGTTAGATCTCTTTACTTAGCACAAATACACTGCACTTAACATTCACATCTCTGTATTTCCAACTTCTGGCCAGAAAGCTTATGAAGTTATCTACACATACTTGGACTTCAAGTTACCTTATGGATGAATAAATTATACACCAAAAGTGAGCAGAAGCACTTTTAAGAAAATAATATTTTAAGCCAGTTAAAAAACAAGTATTTCATAAGCTTGATATTAATAATAGATATTTCGATTAACAGCCATCCTTTCCATATAATTTAATTAAAATCATCATCTTTTATTCTTCAAAGAACAATTAATCTCTACAAATGAATTCTTTAGTAACAGAGATTGCATCTCAGAAGGTTTAGATTAATTTTTTAGACCTACAAACCATATTGCAACATACAGGCAGCTTGGAACATTGCCTAAAACTTCAAAATTCAAAGAAAACTTGTAGTAAATCATATTCCTATTTTGAAAATGTTGTTATGACTGTTGAGCTTGTTAGGTCTCCTGTTATAATGCTGCAGAGGTAGTTACGTTGACCAGCCCGAGGAGCATTTTAAGCTCGCTGTCATTGGCGGAACCCTAGCCGCTAAACTTATCACACCGTGCTTTGAGCTAAGCAAAGTAAAAAAAAAAAAATCAGTTTAAATCACAGTCTACGAATTATACCAGTGCATAAAAGGGACCATATTTATATAACCAAAGGGAAAATAGTGTATGACATTGGAAATAATAATAAAAAAAAAAAAGTTTAACACTGCTTGGCAACGTTACGTGGCGTCTGAGATTTTGGACGATACGAAAAGAATCTTGTCGCCTCAGATTTGAGCATAGCTGTACTCATGAATATTTTAGATAAGGGCAAGAAAATCTCCAAGAATTCAGAGTCGCATTTGGTCCCAAAGTCGACTAGTCATGCAGTGCTTTGTGTGACGGCCGATGCTTGTAATCGGAGATCGTGCTTGATTATTGTGGCTAAAATTTTCATACGCGTAATTCTTTCTTTATATTTAGCTTGAAAATATCGGTTTTCAGTCGGCTGAACCCGTTAATGTGAAGATGCTCTGTTTGGTCTTGACAGTTTTTCTATCTCTCCGAGTTATTCCATAGCAGTTCAAAATGATAACTTTCAAATGCCTCAGACAATAAGCAAAAAAAAAAAAAAAAAAAAAAATAAAATAAAAAATATATAATTTTTTTTTTTTTGTATTATAGTACCTGATGCTCTAAAATATTACTGTTCAGGAATAAGGATAACGATAAATTAGTTGAAAAATGAAATGACAGAGGTGTTGGTGGGATCGCATATGAGAATAATCTGTATGGTAGTGAAAGTCTAATTGACTGGCTGACCAGAGTGTGCGTGATATGTCTGAGTGAGGGAAAGGTTCCAGATGAATGCGGAAGAGGAATAGCATTTCATTTATATGATATTAATGGTAGCTGTGGGGACTAGGAATTTTAGGACATAACTTTGTTTTCTAGTGTTCTGAAAGGAAGGTGTATGTAGGATTTTAAGTCAGAAAAAAAGACAGGCATCAGAAGGATTGGTAAAGAAGAATAGTATGGGCTCAAACAAGGATGGTAAGCTAGTCAGATGCTTTCTTATTATACAGATAAGTGAAACATTAGAGTACGAGACACTAGCAGAGTAAAAGCTTATACAAATACGGATTAGGATGCAGCAAGAAAGGGTTAAAGAGATGTGGTACTGAGCAACTTAAAGTTTTGATGACGAAGAAGCACGATCTGCTGAAATGCGTAGAAGGGGAAGAAACTGGTTTGGCTGTGTGCTCATAGGTGGCGCTATGTCAAAATTCAAAGAAAAGATATTGCTTATGATAACATACAGTAGGTATTTACTAGGAAACAGTTCTTTACTATGAGTGAAGTGGTTGAAGTTTGCAGATGATACAGTACAGATTTCATAAATCTTCATGAACAATATATATGTAACTCCATACGCCACAAAATAAATGTCACAAGCTCTTCTATCCTCTGAGGTGTTTACATAATGGAGCATTATTATTATTGTTGTTGTTATTATTATTTTTACAAATTTGCCATGAATCTTATAAAATAAACCTAGAAGGGCAAAGCAGCAGATCTGAGAAGCGGTAAGTTAGAAAAAAAAATAACTGGTGGAATTTTTTTTTTTATTATCATGAAGGATGATCTATGGAAGTCGGTTTGAGCAGCAGGTAACTGAATAATCAATAAAAACTAAAAAAAAATTAATGGTAGGACAACGTTTCAGCACAGCTATTATATAATTGTGAGATTCGACAATCATTTGTGTGTGTGTGTGTGTGTGTATGTACAGTATTTGAAGAGAAAACACTATCTCCACCAACTTGCAGTCATACCTTTCAGTTAATTTTGGAAAAGAATTAACGTAATCGTTGCAAATTTGGTATTATCTTTGAATATCCCTTTGTTTTCCTCAACAGCAATTAGTTAGCGCAATATCAAAGGATAATTGTAATGAAGTTAAATCAAAATCTTTTACTGCTTTCTTACAATCGTAATAAGCCCAAATTCGAATTTTTCGGTATCCCTAATACCTTTATTTTGTAAAACAATTTTTCCTTCTAATTTTTGTTAGAATCAAATTTAGATCTTATTAATGAAAGAGTGTATAATGTTTTTTAACTATTCACATCTTTCATGTAACACGTCAGACGCGGCCTAATTACTTTAGCGTAAAAAATTCTCAGCGTCGAAATTAATAATGTTTCCAACAACTAGAATTTTAGGTTGCAAGAAATTGTATGAATAATGTTTGGACAATTGTGTTGGTAGTTATGGTAATAAAATTGCAGGCAAATGTTTGACGCTCATCATTTTTCATTTGAGATTGGGAATATGACTTGGAAGGGGACATTGTGACATTTAAGCTGCTTCTTTTGCCTTTAGTTAAGAAAGAGCGTGAGTTTTACGCAAAACAGTGACTCTAGCTATTAAGGCTGGTGCGTAGGGATACAGTTTTCAGTGAGACAGTGTGAGTTTTTATTACCGTCATTTTGTTGAAGTTCACTACACTTCGATCGAATGACGCCATTCGAGGTCCTTCCTGTCATTTGTCAGAGCCTATTATAACTGGAAGCCTGAAGAAGTTCAAGTTAGAATACCTGTGTGTATTTTTTTCATTTAGTACGTGATACTTGGCATCACAGTCAGTCAACTTCCCAGTTTATTTCTAAAGGCCATTGGCCTATATTTCGTCTACCAAGTGATCCCAATTTTGTTTGCTAGCCTTGTAGGTTCCTTAGATAATTTGGCGTTTAGCGCCATATCTTCTTATTTTATATGGGCCTCTAAGTAGCCCCAAAAATTTCTACCAAAACTCATTCAGTTTGTCTGAATAAATGTTGCTGAATCAATCTGGCAGTCACTAATGCTACAGGAACTGTACAGTATGGCGCTCTGTTGATTTTTGAGTAACATTTTTCTCTTTTCCCACTGTATTTATAATACAAGTATCAATTTCGTCAATCAGTGGTAGTCATTTAAGGCTATACTAAGATAAATATATAAAATTGATATTACAAAACAGTTGATTCAGCATTTTCGAGGGGGAATACATATACAGACATAAAAGGAAATTAACGTAGACAGGAAGGTCTTCATATCTGTGAGTAATAGATTGTATACCATCAGTTGTGAATGAAAAACAAAAGAGATCTTGCAAAACTAAAAACGAATAAAAAGCGAGGAAAACTTTGCATTTCTGGACGCAAAATCAATTCAGAAAAACTCATATCTAAATCAGTGAAGATTCAGCTATATACCTAAACTACCACATACCACTCTTTTACGCAGATACAAAAAATTAGCTCTATTTGGCAAAATATGTAGTTTTTCATATTGCCAGCAGTTACTTCGCTGGGAACTCTTTCATGTGCAGATCTGCAAGCCCCCCCCCCCTCTCTCTCTCTCTCTCTCTCTCTCTCTCTCTCTCTCTCTCTCTCTCTCTCTCTCTCTCTCTCTGCATTATGAAGACTGTGTAAAGGAGGGAGCACAAGCAAGGGGTAAGCCTGAAACATGACCATAACATTGTAATTTGCATCTGTTTATTCCTAGGACACCGGTATAATTGGGATTTATATCCTACTCTCTCTCTCTCTCTCTCTCTCTCTCTCTCTCTCTCTCTCTCTCTCTCTCTCTCTCTCTCTCTCTCTCTCTCTCTCTCTCTCTCGTCTGTATAAATAAGTTGGTAACAAGAAAGGAAAATTGAAGTAACACTTCTTCAATAAAAATCCAGTCAGAAACAGTTCAAAACTTCATTGAGAAGACGTATTTGCCTTGTATGTTTATTGATTTTTAAATTTTCTTTGTATGCATCCCTTGTATATAGTTGATCTTTTTAAGAAAATGTCTTCTTTCCGTTACTTTGTAATTGCATTTTTTCCGGATACGGGTTTTTTTTTTCAGCAGATAAATCATACCTTCTTCTTTTTGCTTGAAATAGATTAACTAAAGTTCTGATATTCATTCCCGTGTGAATTTGGTGATTTTTGCCAAATTTGCTGTATTTTACAATGCGGTGTGGTAACACTGGAAACGAATCGTTGCATTTCCACCAGTTTTGGAGATACCATTAGCGTAGTGATTTAACGGCAAAGTTAAAGTGTTGACTTTCGTACATCTAGGTGGTTTCAAGAATAATTTTTGACATTAATGTTTTACCGTGATACGCCATAAAGTCATATTTAATCCATTTTAGTGTACATCTCGTTAAAATAAAAATGTAATAAATTATATGTCTTTCTCCAGAGCTTCAGATACTTTCGCTATTGTAGAAAATAGGATATCGCTAGTAAGCTTGGTAATAGTGATAAATTTTTAGATGTAAACTTCTCATGATTATTATTATGTACGTACAATTCTAATGGAAGAAGCTTGAAAGGCTAGTACTATCCAAAATAAACTTTAAAGAACCAAATAAATAAAAAAAAAGGACGAGAAATGAAAAATAAATAAGATAATAGACTTCCACATAAAAAATACAAGAAATATGAGACACAGTTTGAGGATTCACGCTGGCAAAACCATTACAGAAATAAGATCGTTTGCTTAGAGGCTATTCTGTGCTCGTCTATTAGGGAGGATAAGGAACACCGGGAAATTGTCTCAGCTTTGGGATTCCTTACAATGCCGGGAATTGGATTGCCCCTCGTGCGTGACCACAGCCGTAAAGAGCGGCAACATTTTCCTCTACGACCTCTACGGATATGGTGTGTTTGGAATATGCAATTTCTCTGTCTTGCAATAGTTCCGGCTTCTTAGATTATGACAGAACATACGATTGCGTGAATAAATAAGAACTAACACATACGCAAGTGTGTGAGATAATATATCTGTATTAAATAAAAAGATTATTTTTTTTATGAAATTTAGGCTGTAAAGACTCAAAAGGACGGAGAAAAAGGTTGACATTATTCGTTCCGTTTTCTTTGCTCTTTCATTAAGGGTTTTTGTGAGAGAATATATCAGTTTATCATTTCACCTTTAAGAGTGATTAAATCTGATTTTGTTTAGCAGACTGATTGACTGATTAGCTATCTGGTAAATGAATTCTACATCAGATATAGCAGAAATATTCATAGAGCTTATTGAACGGAGTATAATTTTTTATGCTCAGTGAATGGCACTCAGAGCTTAGCATAGTCTATACAAATTTTTATGCGTAGAAGCATTATCTTTATTGAACTACTTTCTGCTTTCTTCGCGATTTATTTACACTATTGGATATTAACCTCTGTAGATGCTTGCTTTCCTGTTGACTGGAATTTTCAATTACTGAATATGCTTGTATGCTGGAATATGAAGTTAGCAAATTTTCATTGTCCTCGAAAGGATAATACTCCAAAAAAACTGATAAATCATCTGCTGAGTGACATTAGAGCCACTGTAAATATTTTTCACATTCATCAAAAGGCATTTTTAGTAAGAGTATTATAACGAGGCGGCGAGTAAGGGACGGAGTCAAGGTGTATTCTAATTTATTGGTACAAAATCTCTGACAGGTCAAGAGCTCTTGCGAGCAGAAAAGTAGAACTTGGCATTAGAAGAAAACGGAGGGACGTCAGTATACAGTCATATGTGTTTTCTCACACCTGAAGAATGGTTAATAATTCTGTATACAAATTAGGAAGAGGTTTCAAATGCATATAGTTAAAAAGCTTGTAATGCCTTACATACATTAGTAATGACAGTTCTGCCAAAGACATAGAGTATCCTCTGAAAAAAGTGCATAAAAGAGCGCTGAATCTGTGTTTCCTTAAGAGTCTCGATGCCTCATGTAGATTTTTGTTTTGAAGCAAGGATGGTCTAAGGGTCCCAGCGACAGCTCTGGACCTCACAGTATTTCCCTCGCCAAAAGTAAGTCTAGGGGAGTGGGGCATAGTCTGGGATGTAGGCTGCTTTTAATCTTGCTGAAGACCCAGGTGGTTTTCCTGTCCACCATCAGCTGATATGCTTTCTCTTTGCGTTGTAGTATGCGGTGTCACTGGGTTGGCTGGTGCTGGCCATGGTACCATCGGTCATCTTAGGAGTCACCAGTATAACGAGGCAGTGAGTGAGAGGCAGAGTCAAGGTGTAGTTTAATTTATTGATACAAACTCTCTGACAGGTCAAGAACTCTTGCGAGCGGAAAAGTAGAATTTGCCATTAGAAGAGAACGGAGGGACGTCAGATGTGTTTTCTCACACCTGAAGAATGGTTAACAATTCTATAGGAAGAGGTTTCGAATTCATATGGTTAGCTCTGATAAGGACATAAAGTATCTTCTGAAAAAAATGCATAAAAGAGCGCTGAATCTATGTTTTCTGAGAGTCTCGGTGCATCATGTAGATTTTTGTTTTGAAGCGAGGATGGCCTGAGGGTCCCGGCGACAACTCTGGACCTCACAGTATTTCGTGGACAAAGATTTTACGAAGAGAAACTCTTATTAGGAATCTGAGCCTCGTTATTTCATCTCTCGAGGGCAACATATTTCACTGTTGTTCGTAATATATTCTGCAATGCCGCCCCAAAGGTCATAATTCTTTGGAGTAAGACATGCGACAAAAACAAGGGAAAACGTATCTCACGGTAAAGGAAGGATAATAATGTTTTGTGATAGCCCCTTCGTGGAATTCAGGTTCACAAAAAGGAGAGCTTTCCTTAGCGAACAATGGACCTATTACCTGGGTGGTGGTATTGAAGAGAAAAGCATAATGATAAATCAAGTTAATAAATGAATATGTAAAATCGGGCACAATCTCTGTTCGAATGTTACTCAGAAGCAACAAAGAAGGCAGAACGATTCGAGGCGGTGACGCTTGTGTGTCGTATTTGTACTTTAACTTACAGATAAGGAATAAGTTGTGCGGTAAATCAAAATAAATCTTTGAGCATCTAATTTTTCAAAAAACAAATCTTTGAACTCCTAATTTTTCAGTCTTAGTAGAGGTCGATACTCACATTCTAAAAACTCTTAACAATTGGTAATAATCAAAAGCCAGACAGCACAGGTGCCTTGCCTATTTGTATTAAGCATGTTTAAATATATAAAAGGTCAAATGTTCAATAAACCAGTCTTCTTGTTATTAAATCTTTTGTCTGAGGTGGGCACATTAATTGAATGATGGCTGACCTATTAATTTTCAGGCAATTCCTTGGCCTACTAGAACACAATGCTTCGTCCACTGTCTTGAATCAAAGAAACGTATTGAACTTATATTATAGTGTTTGTTCAGGTAGTTTATAAAGAAAAATTGGATTAGGGGAAAATTTTTTGATAAAAGGTAAGAAAAGGAACTGTTGTATAAAATTGCTTTGCTATGAAATCTACACTACATAGCTATACGTATAAAACATATAGAGGAAATGCCGATATATTTGTACTCGAAACTTTGAATATCAACAGAAAGGGAATTAATTTCACAAAGGCGAATTTTTTTTTTATTAATTTATTTACTACTCAGTAATGTTCTATACATCACGGATAGAAAAACTACGGGTAGCTCACTGGACTGTGGGGGTTTCAAAGGTAAGCGTCATTAACAAATAACTTGGGCATAAATAAATCAAACTAACCATTACATGGAGAGTGATAATGGGTCACAGTGAAGCCCTAAATAAACTAAAGAGAACGGGTTAATTGAAAGCATATCCTCCAACGTATTTTCGGAGTTAAATTACAGTTTCATAAGTGTTTATGACTAATGGTCTGGAACAGAAATGTAAGCGAAATTACGATCAGCTATAAACACTTGAACTGTATTACACCACAGGGAATATTTGTTTACGTTAGCGGGAATTGGAATATGTTGTGCCTTGCCAAGCGGAGTGTCAAAATACTGAATATTTTTGTTGAAAGGGAATTGTTTGTACACCGTTATATATATATACACACACATATATATATATATATATATATATATATATATATATATATATATATATATATATAATGTGTTTGTGCGTGTGTGTGTGTGTGTGTGTAAACGGGAATAGACTTATGTCCTTCTCCGCGGTCAAGTAATTAACATTTACCTCATTGCGACATATCTGGTGCACGTTCGAATCCTGCCATGGGCGTTATAACCTCTTCATTTGGATCTTAGGGTTTTTAGTAATTATATATATATATATATATATATATATATATATATATATATATATATAAATATATATATATATATATATATATATATATATATATATATATACATACAGTATATTATATATGTATGTATGTATATGTATACTGTATATGTATATATATACATATACATATATATATATATATATATATATATATATATATATATATATATATATATATATATATATATATATATATATATATATATATATATATATATATATATATATAACGGCAATTCCGTAAGTATAAATCATCACTAGTGAGACAAAAGCAAATCAATATTCACTGGAATGACAATAAACCCCCTGCCTGCACCCTATTATTCCTTCGCTGATTACCAAGGGTCAGCTTTGAGCTATGTAAATACCGCTCTGTTGCCGTTATTGGCTTTAGAAAGAGCCGAATTAACCGCGTGAGTACACTTGTATACCTTCATTCTCACCGTAAATAGCCTGTTTCCTAAGCTTACGTCGATCGTTTACTAGTCGAGGTTCTGTGTTATCAATCTCATATACCCTTACAATGAGTTGAATTACATCTCCGTACTTGGTCTTAAAATAAGGAAAAATATTTATGCAGTGCAGTTTTGCCAGCTATACTATGATATTCCCCATTTATTCATACACTACGTAGCATTAGACTTATATAGGTATATTGAAATATAAGGTACTAAAAATAAATATATCGTATATTGATGAATTTTTGGAATTAATAACAGTAAACATGATTTACAGCTCAGTCCAATACCCAAGATTTCTTTTTTATGCATCAGAGAACTAAAAAAAAAAAAGAGGGGGGGAGCTAAACATTTAGTTATGATATTTACTTTCAGTCCATGTAAGGAATGGCATTTACATTTAAAAAGACTTTCCATTCCAGAAAGGATCAGAAGACATATGGGTAATGGATGACACGTCTGGTGTCCAGCCTTGAACTTGCTTAATTTCATTCTCAGACTTCTTTCCACCTACGTACGAATAGTCATAATAACCAGTGGTCAAAATCCTATGAAATCCTCCTATGAAAACAATAGCATATTGTTATTGGCATGCGTTCAGACAAGAACCAAAAGACCTCTCCTGACTGAATGAAGTGAATAAAAGGGTCACTGACCTTATTTCAGGAAACATACTGTTTCTATGCGGGCCAGATAATACAGTGATTTGTGTCCAGTACTTGGTTTTGTTTTAGGTTTGCAGTTTGTAAGTCAGATATTATGGCCCAATATCATACATTATTTTGAGATTTAACTGCCGTTCAGTACATTAATGTGGAATGCTTAGTGTTATTGCAAGTCTTGAATAGCAGTACCTAGTAACAAAATAGATTAGACGTTTATTTAAAAGAAATCTGAATTATACCTCTGAATGAGTAGCACATTTCATGTAAAAAAAAAAAACACGACCAAAGAATCCCCAGAGGATTAATCCTATAACATCTCTTCATACTCATGCATCAGCAAGCGACACGCTTTTCACACCTTGTAATTTGAAGGATGACAAGAGATAATTGGCCAAATGTTTTAAGTCATCCCAGCAGAAACGCATATGGCGAGCTCAGCTTGTAGGTGTGGAATAATAATGGTGAAGAAACTGAAAATAAAAATGTCTCTGTCACTGAATGCATGGCAAAAGAGGTTTCTTATATAAAAGGAAAACAAGTGAAAAATGCGCCGAAGTTTCTTCGGCGCAATCGAGTGTTCTGTACAGCGTATAATGCTGTATGAAACTATCGGCCACGGCCCATGAAACTCTCAGCTGCGGCCCATGATACTTTCAACCACGGCCCGGTGGTGGTCTGTGTTGTTGGCACCTATAGCGGTGCCAGACGCACGAGCATGGCTAACTTTGACCTTAAATAAAATAAAAACTACCGAGGTTAGAGGGCTGCAATTTGGTATATTTGATGATCGGAGGGTGTATGGTCAACATACCACTTTGCAGCCCTCTAGCCTCAGTAGTTTTGGAGATCTGAGGGCGGACAGAAAAAGTGCCATCTCAATAGTTTTCTTTTACAGAAAACTAAAAAGGAGGGAGGGGGGGAGGGCGATCCCTATGCTGCTGTGCTTAACAGTCCTCGTATTCACGAAGCCTCACTTCTCATAGTGAAATGATCTCCAAAGCCGTAAGTCTTTCTTTCTCACTGAACGAGATAATGACATAATTAGATTCTCTGACTTTTCCTCACTGAGCCCTTTGAGATCATTCACATCTCGTATCCATCCACGTGAACCATCAGCGATTCACAAACAGTTATTATGCTTGCATCAAGCTCTGGAAAACTCATGGAACAATATCGCTGGAATACATTAAAACATGTCTTGGTGCATTTTCTTTTTATGGAAATCCTGTTGATACAATTCAAGTGCTTTGGAGACCACAGGCGTTCATTTTTCATACTGATTTATTGACAGCCCGTCAGATTGCAAGTGAAGATGGAGAAACTTCGGTTTTTGAATTTTTGTATACATTGGTCATATAAGTAGAGAAACTCCAATGGCCTTATCAAACTAAGGTCTAAAGGAAGCAAAAACAGTATGATTCGTATGTTTTTTTTTTTTTGAGGATCATTGCATTTAGAGACACAACAGCAACAGCATGTAACATTGTAGTTATCATATACCTCCTGTTGGTTAATTGAATTCGTACTGAGCGCGCAATATAAAATATGTAATTTCTGTTTCATATGTCATATTTATTACCTTCACGTCACTGGACAGTAAATGTTTTAAAGAAATAGTAGTCTTGTTATCAAAGTTTCTGATTTAATGTCAAACGAAAATATATTCCTCTGTAGGTTTTATGGCCATTTAAAATAGTATGTTATATCCAAACTTTGACTTACTTTTATGTGAAGGAACCCTGAATGGTCATCCCAGTGACGTTATCCACCCTATTCCAAGGAAAACCAGAAATAACAAACTGAAAGGAAAAAGAGTGGATTTTGATCCAGAAGGAAAGAGTAAATCTGACGCCTGAGGTAGGAAGGTTATACATTTTCGTTTTATGGCTTTATAGAGTTTCTTTCTAATATTATTGAAAAAATTCCCTCTCAAAAAATACAGTAGTGTTATATACCCACTGGGTAATCTCAGTAACGAGTGACCAGTTTTCAGTTATTGCTTGATAAGAAGATAAATCTTTGAAATTCGTTATGAGAAGTATTGTAAGTTTTAAAATTGATTCGTAAAAAATAGTGATTTCCTCTCTCTCTCTCTCTCTCTCTCTCTCTCTCTCTCTCTCTCTCTCTCTCTCTCTCTCTCTCTCTCTCTCTCTCTCTCTCTCTCCGTACTCCCATAAATTTTAGGGTTTTCTTTAAAATGATGAAAACGTTTGCAATATTGTTTTATAAAAATGTTTGGAAAATATAACGCTTTCAGAGATTCTTACTTCATGTCAAGGTACAGAGGAATGTGTTCCTTTAATAGGCTCCACAAATACGAAGCAAAACTGAATGATAAAAAAAAAAAGATATGGAGGACGAAATAAAACCAATACCTCTCATGAATGACAAATCAGTCATTCTTGATGTGGAATCATATGTTACATTAGTGCTTGTTATAAGGCATTTAAAATCGTTGCTTTCTGTTAAACGTTGTTCAATTTAGCCTATGCTATGTTTGCCCTTTGGGTGCCATTTTTACTTGCATGTTCTGCGGGGCCACCATTATAATCAATTTATCCATTTATTACGGGATTATGTGTTTGCATAATATAGAAAATATTGTTCATGATAATCACGTAGGATGAAATTTATTTATCTTACATTTCATGAAAAATACCAAATTCTCTTGACATTCTGGTCAGTACTTGGCATTTTAAGGAGAGTAAAATTTTTAAAGTGAAGCTAATCGTCACAACTTCGGGAAGCTCTCTGGAATTAATGTCACGGTGTTCCGCTCCTCAATACTGAGTAATGAGACTTATGCAATACTCAACTTCTTGCCGGGTCGCAAGACTTGAACTTTCGAATGAATTAAAAGTTAAAAGAGCTTTCGACAGTATAAAGTTAGGGATTCTATTATATATGTAATGAACATCATTTAGAAACCGTGCTGGGAATAAAACCTTGATATACAGTAGGTACCTGCATCAAACACTGGTCGACAGACTTAATCGCTCTACTTTTATTTCAGATCATCCAGCATAGTAATTTTTACTTCTGTTATGTGAATTGATTTTCGTACATGCAATTACTTATGCAGTATTTGTAAGTTCACATTTACTTGTTCGTTTGTTCTTTATTTCCCACTTTCTTTTTTAGTGTTTTTCAGTTATAGGCTCTAAGAACTGGAGCCCATTTAGGTTAGTTCTCTGTGAAAATCTGCGGATTTCGAATAATAATAATAATAATAATAATAATAATAATAATAATAATAATAATAATAATAATAATAAGGAAGAGATAATATGAAATTGCTTTCTCATAGATAGGATTGTATATTCATGCAAAACAAAAGAAAGGTGAGATTTTCCAGTAGCATGCTAAGGAAACGAAAGCGACCCAACTCTCTGCCGCTAAGTGAAAATAACTTCCAAAGCGAAAGGCTGAGAAGCAAATTAGAACTAACGGCGGTCCTTATCAAACTCTGTCCCTCAGCACTTCCGTTAACCATACAGGATATTTAATAAATAAGGCTGGAGACCAACCGTTTTTCCTTCAGGTTATATTAATGGTCCAATTTTCTCCGCCGTCAGCGAACTTGCGAAGAACGCCCTGTGGCATCTAAATGGATTGGCAAAGAGAGCTTTTAGATTATCTTTTATTTTCTCCAAGGAAAGAAAAACCTGACTTTTTTTTCTATCTTATTTTCTCCAAAGAAAGAAAAACCTGACTTTTTATCTATCTTTTATTTTCTCCAAAGAAAGAAAAACCTGATTTTATTTTTCCTAAAGCCAGTGCATGTTTTGTAGTTAGATTATATGAAATTTTCTTTTGCAAAACAGCTTTTTTCTCTCCTAACGCCAGTGCATGTTTTGTAGTTAAATTATATGAAATTTTCTTTTGCAAAACAGCTCAAAAGCTAGTTTTTCTTTATTTTATATTTTATGATTTTCGTGACGATAATATCCATTTCGTAATAACAAGCATGTTTTCGTTCATTTTTCAATATGACGATATATCGGTTAAAAATGAATCATCTGCTAAATGTTTAGTGTATGCTTATCACAGATTTCAAACTGAGAGTGTAAAGGTAACAAAATAAATCATTATTCATCATGGAAGTAAAAAAGGATAATATATTTGTACCAACCTCTAGAGTATTTGTTTTTTTTTATCATTTCATCCCCATAAAAGTTTTCTGCCGATTTTATGACAAACCATATAAATTTTACTTACTCCTCAAATACATTTTTTACTTTTTCTACGAAAACTTTCCCCATTTCTAATCCATCTTCTTATATAGGTAGTTCTTATAAGAAATCCTTGTTGGCTTAAAATTTTAATAGTATATTGGCAGAGTTCCTTCTTCATGTGATTTAATACAGAGAAAGTTCTAGGTACCTAAAACTTGTAGTCTATTAGAATGGTGAATGTATAATGTAAATGTGTATGGATAGGCCCTCTCTCTCTCTCTCTCTCTCTCTCTCTCTCTCTCTCTCTCTCTCTCTCTCTCTCTCTCTCTCTCTCTCTCTCGTTGTGTGTATATATATATATATATATATATATATATATATATATATATATATATATATATATATATATATATATATATATATATATATATATATATATATATGTGTGTGTGTGTGTGTGTGTGTGTGTGTGTGTGTGTGTGTGAGAGTGAACGTTTATCTAACGTCTACATTTGTGGATTTATATTTGTTCATTTTGCAGCTTTTCCATCAAAATGGATTACAGAAAGTTGTGATACGTGCATGCATATGTATTTCATTCACATTTATTTTGTAGATATTTTCCATATTTTTAGCCCCGGTAATTTTCTCGAAAGTTAATGTTTTCATAAACAAATGCTCAATTGTTATTAGAATTGCAGATTGTTTTGTTGTCTTCATGGAAAAAAGAATGCAGTCATTACCTGCCCAGTAAATAAAGGATTAAATCCATTTGCAATAACAAAGCACATTTTTGGTGTTCTCATATAAAATTTGAACTCATTTTTAAAAGATATAGGCATTTATTTCAACCTTGTTGTTATCAAGGATAATTTCGTACTAATGCTTTAGCCATGTAGTTTTGTCTTAGCGCCTTACTAGTTTCAACCAAAGTTCGATAGGTTAACCTGTGGTTAACCTTAACTATGCCGCTATATATATATATATATATATATATATATATATATATATATATATATATATATATATATATATATAGTATATATATATATATATATATATATATATATATATATATATATATATATATATACATATACATACATACATACACACACAGACACACATATATATGTGTGTATTTATTTATTTATTTATTTAAAACCTAATTTTAGTTAAATAATTTAGCTCATGATTTCTTGATATTACTCCAGTGTTTGAGCTTAATTTGAAGCCTTACTTAATTGTTTTCGGGTTAGTGTTATAAGTGACATATATTTTGCGGGGTAACTACGGAATTATCTTCATAATCATGGTATATATTATTGGTATTGTTTTGGCTCAGTAATACTTTCCCATTGTTATTTGTAACTGGGAGAATTGTGAATAAAAAGAGGTGATTGCTTTATTTTCTATGGTATGTAAATGTTATGGCATCATTTCCATTGAAATGGTGTTTTCACCTCATCCAGTGGTTGTAACGAACCTTTAGAATTTTGTTATGTTAGAGGACGGTAAACACCTTTCGTTGGAAAAAAGGAAAAGAAATAAGAGGAAATGTTTATTTTCTTTCACTCAGTTACTCTATAATGGCTTATTTTAGTTCTGTCCATCCGCACTTTTTTCTGTCCGCACTTTTTCTGTCCGCCCTCAGATCTTAAAAACCACTGAGGTTAGAGGGCTGCAAATTGGTATGTTGATCATCCACCCTCCAGTCATGAAACATACCTGATTGCAGCCCTCTAGCCTCAGTAGATTTTCTTTTATTTAAGGTTAAAGTTAGCCATGATCGTGCGTGTGGCACCGCTGTAGGTGCCAACAACACATGCCACCACCGGACCGTGGCTGAAATTTTCATGGGCCGCGGCTGAAGTTTCATGGGCCGTGGCTGAGAGTTTCATACAGCATTATACACTGTACAGAAAACTGGATTGCGCTGAAGAAACTTCGGAGCGTTTTCTACTTGTGTTTAGTTTAAGTCAAGAGGCAATATGACGACCAAAGTGGTGACCTTACTTACCAAAAAAGAGTCAGGAGGGAAACTTTAAACAGGAAGGTGGAAAAAAAACGATCATTAATCTGTGCATTCGGAAAATTTATAATTTCATCCAAGAGAGATGAGCTCTGCTAAATAGTATTCATTAAAAGAAAATACAGTTGATTTTCTTCAAGTACTATTCATTCAGAGAATCTCTCTCTCTCTCTCTCTCTCTCTCTCTCTCTCTCTCTCTCTGAGTCAAAAATGATGATGCTTAACTTACAGCCGAAGAAAGATTATTAGATAAGCACTAAATGATAATGAGAAAAAAAGGCACCATGCACCGTGAAATTAAATGCGTTCATTTTTGGTATTAACAATATATTTTTAGGAAATTTAGTGGGAGTTCAGTGGGTGAGACCAACTACTATGGAACAGACCCCTCTTCCCACGTCTTACAGCTGTTCATCTTGAAAGATATAAACCACATACTTTCCATTTCCATATTATTTACATTTTTCCTGCGTGGATCGTCCCATCGGCCACGACGTCTAAGCTGGGAAGCAAATTGTCCGAAATAGATAATGAAGTAAGAGTAGAAATCCTCATCAAGCAGGAGGAGAATCTAAAATGTATTCCCGAACTGACTGCCACTTCCTCCTCTCGCTTCTGGCTACCACAGCGTAGCAGGGTGTCACTCACGCCTAGGGCAACTGACCCAACTGTCCATCAGGACAACGCTCTCTGTCTTCATGCAAGACATCAAAATGGTTTTTTTTTTTTTTTGGATACTGCAATATAGATGTTGCTTGCGATGAAGCTATAACGCTAAAAGATTGAATACAATGGGAAAGTATCTAACCAATTATTTTGGGATTATATACTAACATTATACAGTAGTGAATAATTTTTTTGCATTAACTAGTCTGTGTTTTAACTATAATCTATATATATATATATATATATATATATATATATATATATATATATGTGTGTGTGTGTGTGTGTGTGTGTGTGTATGTATGTAATATACATGTGTGAGGCAGTTGCTGTGTGGCCTAGTGACAATTGAAAGTAAAAAAATTATATATTTTTCATAGTAATAGGTTATCCAACGTTTTTATTGGTGACAAACGCACTCCAAATTGTCTTTGATATGCAACTACTGTAATTATTGGGCTTTAGAAAATTACTTGGTCATAGATACCGAGGATAGGGAGTGAAAAGAAGTGGAAAATATGAATGGGAGGGGGTCGAGCGATGAACAACGAAGTTATAAAACTGTTATGATTTCAGTAATCTTCCTTGCATATGTTTTCTTTAATTGAAAATAAAGCCAACAAGGCAATCTTTACCAAAGGTGAAAAAAGTGAAGGAATTTATTATTTACGCGTGACGATTTTATTTGATCTTCAGAAATTTAAGCTGTCAAGCCAAGCAGTGGTTGGACTGTATGATAAAGAGATCCAGAAAACATCTGGAATGAAGTACAAGGATTTCAAAGTAGAACTGAGTGAAAACTCCACAACTGCGCTAAAACTAATAGAAAGGTTGGAAGCAAGAATTGTGGTAAAGTAAAAGACTAAAATAGTGGAGGCAGCTGAGGGAGAAAAGGACGCTGCAAACACCCTTTAGTGCCGTCAGAGCACCTCGTGTGGTGCACTGTAAGCACGAACCCCCTTACGGTGTATGCATGACCGTTGCATATCCTGAAATCATGCATCATGAATAAAGAATATGAGTTTGCTAGAGAAAAATGATAATGATATAAAATAAATATCTGTAGTCCCTTGTGAACTAATTTTCCCCCATTTTTGGCAAATGGAAACCCATAGTTCTGCTGGAATATCTGTTATCATTCCAAATACAATAAAAAAAAAAAGTAATTTAACGCTATTGTTTTATCAGTTCTCGAGTGGATTTCCCCGAATGCAGCAAAGAGAAAAGTTTGAACCAACTCGATTTGCCCTTTCATATCTTTTCTTTCGAAGACTCATCGGAAAGAAAGCCGTTAAACTTTCCGAACGGTGATGCTTGCCTTTCTCGCAGAGCCTGTCACGATTCCTTATTATCATTCAAGCTCAAGAGGGCCGCGAGTTATCGCCTAACTTTTCACGCCAGAAGTTGTGATGTTTTGCGCATTTATTCTCTGCGATGTTTTGCGCATTTATTCTCTGCGTGTCTCGGTGCTTGCCGCGCCCAAGAGTAAGACTCCAGAGATAGAAAGGAGATTACTGCCACACGCAAGTTCTTTCTTTCTTTACCTGTTGACTGGAGAATTAGAGTCTTACCCGAGAGGCTTTCACAGGATCATCGTCTTCATTACTTCCTGCATAAAAGGTCTGTAAGCTACGCATCTATGACCTCCCACATCTACCTGTGTCTTTATATTCTCCTGCTTTTTTGGGATATTAACCCCAGCCTTCTCTCTCTCTCTCTTGTCACATTACTCACAAGTAATATAATTTCCTTGTGTGTGTATATATTATATATACATATATATATATATATATATATATATATATATATATATATATATATATATACACATGCATACATGTATATATACATATATATATACAGTACATATATGTATGTATATATATGTATGTATATATATGTATGTATATATATATATATATATATATATATATATATATATATATATATATATATATATATATATATATATATCACCACAGTCTCTGCACTTTTAGATACAGATGTACACTGTCTTATTAATTTATCTTAATGGTCAAATGGTCAACCTCAATTTTCATATTAATATTTACAATCAGTAAATCCATGCAACACATACTCTTTGTTTTATTGTTACTGATATTGTGCAAATACAAAAGTAAGAGAGAAAATAAATTTTATTTTCTTAAAGCTTCACACTTCTTTCATATTAAACTTTCGAATGCTTCCATTGACCTTATTCTACATTTCTCTACAGCCAGTTAACATTTTGGCTAAGGCCTGTTTTTTTGTTCCTCACTTTGTGCTTAAAAACTCTGGATTTTATTTTCTTTCGTCTAAGCACTTTCCACAAAACCCACATTCAAAATTGGATATGCTTTTAAATATGACATTCTTTCACTTACATGCATTTAATCATCTTTCTCTCTTACATACATGACACATACATACATACATACAGATTTATCAGTCTATCTGTATAACTATCTATCTATCTGTCTATCTATTTATATATATATATATATATATATATATATATATATATATATATATATATATATATATATATATATATTTATGTGTATATATATATGTGTGTGTATATATGTATATGTATATATATTCTCACGAAGTGTTCCAAATATCCAGTTTTAATACTTCCTAGTCATAGAATTCAAAACTGACCTCATTTACAGCGAGATACCTGAACTCTCATAACAAAAAAAAAAATACGATTGAATTCTCTAAAGCAGTAGTGATCCCTTAAAAAAAACTTATCAACAAATTGAGGTATCAATGTTAAATATACTAAAGTATATTAAAGGGCATCAGTCCGTTAAGCACTGAATAACTGTAATTATATCTCCTCGATAAAGGTCACTTCATCAAAAAACTGAAGTTAATCCTACACTGGTGGTCAATAAATGAAACACTACTGTAAAAATTTTAAATACAAACATTTATTATTGATAAATAAAAATTTACAATTACTTTAAAATCAAATTGCTATTATTTGGAAATGCAATCTTAATTAATTCTTGAAATGAGTAAACAAAGTTAAATCACTTAGACAAAACATTAAGATGTGGAAGAAAATTAAACAATCTGAAAATACACTAAGAATATACAAATGCACAAAGCATGAAAAATGTAAATGTATTAAATAACACTTACAAAATCAGTAAATCAATTACAACTACATGCCCAAAAATCAAAATTGTAAAAATTACTATGTCTTTTACAAGGTGCAGCAGCTGTTCACAAAAATACACATTTTTTTCTGTATAGGTGCCATTACTGATTATACACTACTTCGTGATATGTTATTAGGTTTCACAAGAGTGACTAGAACAACAATTTACATTACTTTAAAATTTCACAAAAACAGTTTCTAAGAGAGAGAGAGAGAGAGAGAGGGGGGGGGGGGAGAATTTGTGTCAGACCCTGCACAGTTCTAGTCTCTCAGTGACAAATTTACTCTATCTAGTCAAAACCAAAATTTTATAGAATGTTCTGGACTTCCGGTCGTACTTGACGTGTTCACTGGATGACGTAATCCTCAATGCAAAACTTTTCTTTACGAGAAAGTCGTGGTGTACGTGACTTCACTAAAGACAAACGATACGCGATCAGAATTTAAAAGACGTAATTTACACATGATTCTCTCTCTCTCTCTCTCTCTCTCTCTCTGAGACAAAAGATTATGCAACATAGTGCAACAGTGCCCTCGTGACTTTAAGACTGTTCAGTACATGCTCATAGAAACACGTGGTCCTCTCTCGCTGAGAATGAATGAAGATGATTTAATATTGCCCGGCGCTTCTATTATGGGACAAAGCTTTTGGCTTACGTGACTAATGCCCCAAATAACATGAACATATCTATACACATCCAATAGACCCCACGAACACCTTGAATCATAAAAAAAAAAAAAAAACATGACCGCTAAATGACATGATCCTAAGAAACGCAATATCAATTCTTGTGAAATCTAACATTACAAATTTATACAAAAATTATATTTCAACATCATTATACAATATCTTTTGTGTATAGAAAGCATATTGTAATCAGAACAGCAAATATAGCAACATTCTGAGAAAAAAATACAATCAGAAAAGCAAAATTGCAACATCATATTTAAAAAAAAACTATAAGAACACATTTTATACAAAAAATTACAAGGGAACTTTGTAAGAATATATATATATATATATATATATATATATATATATATATATATATATATATATATATATATATATATATATATATATATATATATATATATATATTACAAAGTTC
This sequence comes from Macrobrachium rosenbergii, assembly GCA_039081455.1. Taxonomy (NCBI): domain Eukaryota; kingdom Metazoa; phylum Arthropoda; class Malacostraca; order Decapoda; family Palaemonidae; genus Macrobrachium; species Macrobrachium rosenbergii. Next base: position 28,057,132 of record JANJGK010000034.1, read on the forward strand.
CCTTGTGTATATATATATATATATATATATATATATATATATATATATATATATATATATATATATATATATATATATATATATATATATATATCATACACACGGTGCTGTGACTGTTTTAGTGCTGATGCTGTTTGTAGCCTTACTTATGGCATCACCATATTATTATTATTATTATTATTATTATTATTATATTCCCCGTAGTGCCAGAACGACATTCTTTGTTATAATTTCTTTAGGAATCGCTGATCCTCTATAAAGGCCGCTGTAAGCTAATTGCAATAGTATAGGGTTACTTGGTCCTTGTTATTCTGATCTCTTTCTTCATTTGTCTAGGCGCCATGTCAAGATAAACAGTCTTTTTAATGATCTCTCACCTATGCTGGTTTAGAGTCACTTTTTGGTAGCATCCAACTGCCGCAATGGGAGAGGGCACGTCGGATTTGCGCCTGATATTGACTCCAGGAACCAGGTGGGACAGTCACTGGCACTGTTTGGATAGTGCCCTTGGCTGGTGGCCTTGACGTCCTTATTACAGAAGTTGGTTGTTATCACTCCTCCTCATCGCAGTGAGAAGACCTGACTTAGCTTCGAAGGTGTCCTTGGGGCGAAAGAGAGCATTATCATGTGTGGGATTTGCAAAGGTGTCTGTGCTCTTTATGTCATTTTTGTGTAATTATCTCCATGGATGGAAAATAATTTTCTTGTTAGTTCCTATGACCTTACCATGAACCTATAAATGATTTAATTTTGAACACTGGAATAATATTTTTATTTTGAATAGAAATTTTTCTGTTCATTATATTTTCCAGGTGATATTCTAAAATGACCACCACATCAACTTGCGGTAAATTATCCTCAAGTCAAATTACATGCGAATTTTAAAGAAATTGCAACCTCTTATTTGTTACACACAAGAAAGGAAAATTTAATGCATAATAAAAACAGATCCTATCAGAGGAATTCAAGAAAGAAAATAAAAGAATACAAAAAGAAAATAAAAGAACTTGTTTCCTCTCTCATATTCTCCGCCTCGAATAATGTTTGCTCATTATGTTTCCGCTACAACAGCATGTCTGTGTAAAAATAGCCGAATTTTCACCCGATGTTGATGGAGAATATTCATCGCCTTTTCATTATTAGGTGTGGAATGGAAAATCGATAGCCCTTAATGACCTCAGACCCTATTATGGGAGCCATTAGATGGGAACTCATGGCGCCTTCCCTAATCATAAAGATCATGAAGACTTCTAATTCGCGTTAAACATAATGAAAGCAGGATTTCTACGCTTTACCCTTTTTTCAGAGAGAGAGAGAGAGAGAGAGAGAGAGAGAGAGAGAGAGAGAGAGATTTTTCACTATGATTTACTGATTAATGTGAAAAATGTGCGGCTCATTAGTGAGCTTGATTTTAGGGTAATTGCAAAACAATTATTCTAAGAATTACTAAATTTCGGTCAAAGAGATTTAGACAAATCCAAAGGTCAGCATATATATATATATATAAAATATATATATGTATATATATATATATATGTATATATATATACATATATATATATATATATATATATATATATATATATATATATATATATATATATATATATATATATATATATATATATATATATATATATATATATATATAACTTTTAACAGAGGTACAGAGTAAACAACAAGAAACGTTGAAATGACATTAGGATAAAAATAAAAATGAACCACTGAAGATGGGGTATTTAAAGATGGAAGAAATTTAATTGTCAATGTTTCTAATATAAATAAGTCTTTATAGTTGTTAACCTGCCCAGTTTTTGAGAAACCCTCGAAGTTAAAAATTTTAGAGAGTGGTTTCTTATACTGAATGTTTCTGGGGTGGACAGCGAAATTCCTTTCTATAACTAACCCATACCCTTCGATGACGCTTCTTGAATGCCGCTTAGGTTCCCTTATCACAGCTGGAATAAGTATTCTTGTTAACCACACTAGACGCCATCAAGGGGCATAGTCGTTCTTTCACTTTCAAATGGGAGCCAATTGCCAGGGTAATTTCTGGTATTAATTTCACGTTGAGGGCACCAAAATGTGTACACACACACACACACACACACACACACACACACACACACACACACACACACACACACACACATATATATATATATATATAAAAGGGTATTTATATTTTAGTATAGCGTGAGAAACGTAATGGTTTTGACGAACACATTTTCAGACACACCATTTTCCTTTAAATCTGCAGAACCGTAAAAGAGCAAAAAAAAAAAAAAGAGGAATTATAAAAAGATGGAGCAGTAAATGGGCAATTTTAATGATGAGAAGAACTGGAACTGCGTAGGACGAAATTAAACGAGCCAAAAAATACCTCTAATTAATTGTTTCTGTGTCATTTATCTTGAGAGCAGCAGAGAGAGTAAGAGAGATTGCCTCACAGGGGAATGACATTTATCTCTTAACTTTTAAGCTAACGAAATCCCAAAGATTTGAGAGAAAAGTATTGATAGAATATTTTATAGGTTTTGTTAGGAGAAAAAATGATAGTCACGTTTCATTACGGACTCACTTAATAGAATGATTATTCAATAATAAATAATACCATTTACGAGTAATATATGGCTGTATTCAGTGCTTTAACCATATTCATGCACTTCTTGAAGCTAAGTTCTAAAGCCAGTAAAACTGCTTTGACAATGAAACGCCTTTTTCTGAAGTATAAGAGTACAATGCGCCGAAGTTTCTTCAGCGCAAACGAGTTTTCTGTACAGCGTATAGTGCTGTATGAAACCCAGCCACGGCCCATGAAACTCTCAGCCGTGGCCTATAAAACTTTCAGACGTGTTGCTGACACGTATAGCGGTGCCAGACGCATGATCATGGTTAACTTTGATCTTAAATATAATAAAAACTACTGAGAGGGCTGGAATTTGGTATGTTTGATGATTGGAGAGTGGCTGATCAACATACCAACTTGCAGCCCTCTAGCCTCAGTAGTTTTTAAGTTCTGAGGGCGTACTGACAGACAAAAAGCTCATTAGTTATGTTTTACAGAAAACTAAAAACTGGTGACTAGCAGCAGAAAGAGGGGCTAGGAATGAACGATGCGCTCGTTAGAGAAGGATCAAATGGCTGGGGAGCAGTAATTGTCAAACCTAGGGTTAAAAAGTATTTACAGACAGGAAGATTATCTTAATAATCCTTCATATGAATCAAAGAGAGAAGCTCTTACGTGAGGCCGCTAATGTTGTGCGGAGGGAATGAACGGCATAGATAAACTAGGAACATTTCTTTAGGAGCGTTTATATGTTTTTTGATGTTATTTTTCCAATCTGTTATATAGAGACAAGTGAAAAACTGCGATTTGCCGATTCTGTTAAATAGATGCAAATGATGCAAATCTCCATCAGCAATAAAGAATCAGTGTGTTACTATTAGTTCCGCCAGCCTTTCGAAATTCTTCACTGATTTCCAACTTTTAGTCTTTCCTCTGTTGCTTCCCATTATCTTTCATGATGTAATTTACATTATACTATTTGCAATCTTCCTTGCGGAAAATACAGTGATATTTTATTCGAGCTTTTCGGTAAGTTTTCTATTCGCTTCTAATTTTATAGCTGAATTTCAGTATACTGCATATCCTTTTGATGGAAAAAATCTGAAAAGTTCCACTTTCTCTGATAGAGACAGGGAGTGGTTATGGAAGCTCCAAAATCCCATTACCAGAAGCGGGCATAGTCACGTTACCTGATGGTAATGCCCAAAGGAAATATTCCGGGTTTCGTGATACGTGCCCGGTAATGGTCTTGGTTGCTATGTACTGTCACTTGCAAAGAGATAAGGATACGACCTTATTTAGCTGTTGAATTTATGGCTTTTTGATTTGTAATGTTCATCCCAACACTGCTTTTTCTAAATAAGTTTAACGATGAGGTAGCTGTTTTTGTAAACAGTGTGACGGAAATAGGTCCTGAGAATATTGACTATATGAATGGAATAAATTTCATAATATTCTGCGCTTAAAAACATGGTCTTGCCTTTTAAATCATTGTTAGAAAAGTCAGCTACTTGTTGGTTAGGTGGCTTGTTAATGTGTTCCTTGGCATTGTAAATAGATATCATGTTGTAATAAAAAAAAAAAAGCATTTTCTGATGATATATATGAAAAATTTTGTAGCACGAACAAAAGAGCGAAAGAAGCTTAACTAACAACGCTGTTAGAGTGTTTATAACCGTCGACTCTAGTGGAATTAATTATCATCAAAATTCACATGAATAATGTTGGCTTAAACATTTTATGCACAAACGTAGCATTTGAGCATCCCTAAGAAGAAACATATTGTCCATTGTTATGTAGGAGATAATAAGAACACCATAAAACTCTTCAATTTCCGTATTTAACAAACAAAAATAAAATCTGCATTCATCCTTTTTCAGAAGTATAAGTCATCTAGAAACTCCTCCGGAGCGGTCCCATCTCAAAATTTATGGGTTATTTCTTCGTCACGGCCTTAACATCAAACAAAATTCAACGAAATGTCTCCAGATCTTATTGACGTGATTTTGTGGATGGACGAACGTAAAGGGTTGAAATAATCAAGTTCGTTAAGAACAATGAAAATTAACTTGGGCTATTGTAACCAGTACATAACGTCTCCTTTACCAAAATAAACAGGAAAATTGTTATGAAAAATGCATGAAAGCTAGCTTTTCAGTATCAATATTTCTGATGGTGGAAAAGCATATTGCCTTGGTATTATAAATTAATATATCAAAAAAATATTCAGATGTTCGCGACAGATCCCAGTTGTTTGTCATCCTTAATATGTTTAGGCCAGTTTGGCCAACCGTATCCTTCTAGTTTATTTACACTTGCAATATATGTCAAAGATTTATCGTAAATACCACTGATACGTGAAACACAAGAAGTCAACAGACTGTGTGGTTAAAAATCAAACAAATATTATTTTAATTGATACCACCTCAGAAGTGATTTGAAAAACATTTCAAATAAGCATTATTACGAGACGGTGACCTCTAAACTGTATAATATAGGTCGATTAAAGAGAGAGGGAGAGAGAGAGAGAGAGAATCAAATAATAGTAGAGTACAAGAATTTACAGCTCTCTCCATAGTTTTCTTGGACTTGAAATATCATGCAAATCAGCCACTTTCTATTCTACTCAGAATTTATTGAAAACACCAACGTTTATTTCTTCCAAAATGAGAACCCTTTCGGTACTGGCCCCTCCGATATTTCCCTTTCTTTGGTCACGATATTACTGTTTCTTTCCAGACAGGCAAACTATAAAAAAAATCGTAATGTGGATGTGAGAGGGGGTAGCTTTTGTGTCTGAGGTCCAGTGCAAGTAAATACTTTTCACGCATATATATATATATATATATATATATATATATATATATATATATATGTGTGTGTGTGTGTGTGTGTGTGTGTGTGTGTGTGTGTGTGTGTGTGTGTGTGTAAATATAGTCCACAGGAGAAAAGAGAATGAAACACTCTAACAGCTCGATAATTCGCCTTCCACCAGGCCTCTTCAAGAGCTTTATTACAACTGTTTAGTTGTAACAAAGCTCTTGAAGAGGCCTGGTGGAAGGCGAAATTATCGAGCTATTAGAGTGTTTTATTCTCTTTTCTCCTATGGACTATATTGACATATCTCATCTTCGTGGTATGAAGATTATATATATATATATATATATATATATATATATATATATATATATATATATATATATATATATAATGTATACACACACACACACACACACACACACACATATATATATATATATATATATATATATATATATATATATATATATATATATATATATATATATGTGCGTGTGTGTGTGTGTGTGGTTATTGCTTTTCTTTTTTTGTGTCTAGCAACAACGCAGGCGTTGTACAGGGTATACTTAAAAAAATAAGATTAGTTGCTCACTGGCATTTGGTTAGAAAAAAGTATAACTCCAACTAGTCATCCTTGATACTACTGTAAGCAGTTATTAATGCTAGTACGCTTATATTTACTTTTGCCCTGAAATATATCATGCAAACTACTTCTGTTGTGTACCAATCTCTTGAAGAAGTCCAATTAAGCTGAAAGTGGTCAGGATTCGCAACTTTTTCATTTTGCTTGAGGTACTTGGATGTAAACATTACTTGTTTAAACAGGTATTTTCAACATTAAGCCTGTTTCACCTAACAGGAGATGGCTCCAGGGAAAAAAAAATACTAGATACTGCCCCATTTATACTTTGAAAACGGTACTGAACCATACAGAAGTCTCCTCAACAATATGTCGAACCCCTTACGCCATTCGCATCTATCTTGTTGTTATTACCTTTCCAGCACCTCTTCGACTCCATCTGTCCAACATCCTCTCAGCTCTTTTGAACTATAATCCTTCTATCAATTATAATTGTCCTTTGTTTCTATATAACCTAACCGATTCATACTCTAACCACTTACCACTTCCACGTATCCTTACATTCCTCACATTCAGTCCTTCTTATGCCTTATATACTATGAAAAATAGATAATCCCAATATCTTTATCATTTGTATCAGTTGCATTGAAAATCCATAATCCACTACCATAAATAAAGTGGCTGAATATTTGAATTATACATTCCATGGGCGGTTTCCTTAAGCAATCCAATAGCCTTTCAAACCTTCTGCAAGCAACCTCCTGTTTTTCTTGTTTTCTCGAAAATTTGACTCATCTTTTTCTCTTATCCTTAAACTGTCGATTACATTTACTCACAAATACCTATGATAGGGAACACTTAATCCTGCAAAAGTCATGTTACCGGTCATCTCTCCATCTTCCTGGAATCCATTTGCTCAGACAGTTTCACACTTGCTTACATTCACTCACAGCTTTGCACCTTCACTTCAGATTCCTTTTCTGATTTCTAACCTTGCTTCAGGGGCGCGGCGACCGCCGAATTTCAGGGAATTATCGATTTTTAGTTTTTTACAGTTTTGGACTGGCATATGTCTCAATAAACATGTCCTGAAATATGATTGCTAAAAAAATTTTAACTTTTTTTTTTGCGCATTTGTTCACCGCATTTACCGGCATTTGAGCGGCAATGAGCGAAAAATTGTCGCAAAATTTCTGTTTGACTTTTTAGGTGGAAGTGAGAAATATACTTTACTTTCCTACTAAAATACACATTATCTACGATAGAAACTGGCTCTTTCTCTCAAAAAATATATCACAGTAAATATGTATCTCGATATCACTCTGTGATATCGCCCTGTGAGCGACGAATTGTCGTACAATGTCTAAATGACTTCACAATTCTGGATAGTAAGAAATTTAATTCAGTATCCTACTAAAACTACCCATTTTCTACGATAAGAGCTGTTCGTTCTCTAAAAAAAATATCAAATCGAAATAAATATATATCGATGTATATCGTTATTTTGAACTCGTCATAGTCGTATCAAAGATGAACCATTCCAGGTGGTATATATATAATATATTTTACATTTCTTGACATATTTTTACTGCGTATTTTCGGAAATGTGAAATTATTTAAGCACGTAACGGTGCCAACAGAGCGTCCGGTTTTACCAATAAACCATGTCGGTTTGTGCAAGATCTAGGGTTTGTGTGTGGTTCTGGTTCAAGTGATATCCTAGTGCTTTGTGACGCATTTCCTCTTCGGATTTTATTACCATGTAGTGCATTCACGCAATTCCATTGCCATAAGCAAGATAAGTACCACCCTTATGAGGGAGAAATTTGAACGATTGCGTCTCGTAAGTTTGTTACAAGAGGAACGAAAGCAAATGGGAATTGTCTCACCTGGGGTAGCAACAACGCCAGAACGCCCATATCTAGGTAAGGGTTTTGTTTTCCTATATTAGTGATATTCAGATCAGTGATTGGTGATATTCTAGTTGGTGATTACTATTTTTCATAACATTATAATAATTATATAAGACCACAGAGCTTGATTTTACTGCAATGAGTTGTCATATGACTTGTAACTTGTGTAGGCTTGGCTGTTCAGCGTTTGTTTACTTTATCCACGCAGTTGTTTGTTTATTGCCCCCTCCAATATCTGAACGGAAAACATTTACAGTGGTAGCACATATAGGTTATGAAGAAAATTTATATTGATAGCATATATTTTTGTAGATTATGAAGAAAAGTTGAGGGCAAGTGTAAAACGATGGGAACAAACCGTTCCTAGAATACTATGTCCTGGCCCAACCTCATTAGGGCATTTTTATTTTTATAATTTATGAAAAAAAAATTGCACTGATAGCATATAGCCTACTATTTTTTACAGGTAGTGTATACTATTTTTTATAGGTTATGGGGAAAACATTACATTGATAGCATGTATTAATGAATTTTTATGTTATGAAAATACTTTGCACTGATAAATATAAAATTATATATATATATTATATATATATATATATATATATATATATATATATATATATATATATATATATATATACACACACATATACAGTAAACCCCCCGTATTCATGGGGGATGTGTACCACACACCCCTGGGAATAGCTTAAACCAGCAAATTCTTAGAACCCTTCCAAAAACACTTAGAACTGCCTATTTTGATAGTTGAAACACACACAAAACAAACAAAAAATGCTTATACAGGTATTATCCTACTTATGATGGGGTTAGGTTCCAAAAAAAAACCATCGTTTGTTGGAAAAAACGTAAGAAATACCAAAACTTATCCCGAACATAGCCTAGCCTACACTAGGATATTTGGTACCATGTATACATATATGGTAGCCTAGCCTACACTATAAAATATGCTCTTTACATACACGGTATAGTAATTATTAATATCAGCTAATTCTGGAGGCTTATGCAAAGTGACATGATAATTCAATACAAAGAGAAATTGAATAACAAACAAGAATTATCTTAGCCTACTCTATGGTTTATTGTTTACATACACAGTAGCGTAGCCTACTTTACAGTCTACTCTATATTCACATATCTTATTATACAAACGTCAACATAACGAATATGCATCGTTTCCATGGATATTTTAAAATGTTATGCCTTAATTCACTGTATGCAACAATATTGTACATATTCTTATATTGCGTTTGTACTATAAATTGCGATCATAGCGGTCAACGTTTTGGTTTGGAAATGTTTATGCGGCGTTTAATTCAGTTCAGAGCGTTTTTCTTGCTTCTAGTTAGCGTAAATGTGTCTCTAGATACTTTATTTATGTGGGGCAAGGTTATTTTTCGTTATAGGAAGTGTTTTTAAGTCGAAATATTGCTAAAATATGTCTTCTTGTGAAATTAATTTATCTATTTCGTTAGTAGATGACAATGGCCGTTTGGGGGCGTTTGTTTTGCGTAAAAAAAATTCAAGATTCTGTTCGCTATTTTCACTTGATTTCATCATAATACAAGCTTTACGTATTTATTGTTTATGTTGTGAGATATAGGTGTTGGCCCCTAAGGCAAAATTACATTGAAATTCAATTTAACTCCTCCAACCAGGCTCAGAACATAACTATGTATGTATATATATATATATATATATATATATATATATATATATATATATATATATATATATATATATATATATATTACTAAAAGGACCTCATTCAAACTGGATGGTATCTAATGGAGTTTTTATTCAAAAAGTTACAAGCTTTCTTGGACAAACAGTCCACATTATCAAGTATCCGTACAAACGTCAACATAACGAATATGCATCGTTTCGGATACTTGTACGGATACTTGATAATGTGGACTGTTTGTCCAAGAAAGCTTGTAACTTTTTGAATAAAAACTCCATTTGATACCATCCAGTTTGAATGAGGTCCTTTTAGTAATTCTACTAATGCACAGAACAATTGTGTATGTGATAAAGTTAATATATATATATATATATATATATATATATATATATATATATATATATATATATATATATATATATGTATATATATATATATATATATATATATGTTCTGAGTCCAGTTGGAAGAGTTAAATTGAATTTTGAATGTAATTTTTTCCCTAGGGGCCAACACCTAGATCTCATAACACAAGCAATAAATGTAATTAATAGCATGACTTACTTTGAAATTACATCTATGCAAGGAAAATGGAAAGGTCACCTTCCAGACCAGTCAGTTAGATTATATTAATTTATTTGTAGATTTGCAACTAGAAATTAATATGGACAGGCTGGCAGTTCAGCAATCAAGGCACATGCAATATGCCATAAAAAGGTGTAACTACAGTTAGCAAATAAATAAACCTGAGAAGGCTACAGCCCTACAAATAGTTTGACACGAATCTTATCAAATACTTAAGACTGGCTGATAAAATTATTTTACATTAGCACAATGTTAATGCTTGAGGGGCCTAACATGTGGCCCTTGTAGACTGTCACTTGCATAAGTGTTGCACATGGCAAGATGGAATTGAGTCTTCTAAGGCAATTGTTTCACAAGGGCAGGGGCAGAACACGAAGAGCCAGAAAACAGGATTCCGGAAAAGAATTCCTGGTCAGCATTCATTTACACAAAGGCTTTCTCTCATGAAATTAATTATTCATGATGGAGGTAATTATTAACCAGATTTAATTAGCACATGGTAAAACTATGGTGGGAATGCTGTAATTATTATTACAGAACAAACTTACTTTAGGCTTGGACCAAGTCATGAGGGAAAATGTGCATACTAGATATGGTAAACAGGGAGTATTTGTTAAGGAAGTTGGAAATACTGAAAATTGGGAGAAATTCAGGAATAGGGAAAGAACACTGGCATTACTTGTGACTTCAGGACGTACCTTATTGCAGCTGTGCATGGAGTTCGCTTGCAGAAGATGGATTTAGTCCGCTCTTTTAGACGTTTCGACACGTGGCCAGTTGGGGGGAGGATAAAAAAGCACCAGGCTTTGGTGTTGGGAAATGAGTGAGGGCGAGTCGGGTCACGGTGTCATCCCCTTGATTCTCGCAGCGAGCACAGGACAGTGGTACGTCTGAAAGAAGCAAATAACAGTCAGCACAAAGGTCATAGGGAAATAGGTCTTATAATTAGGGTAGGATGCCCACATTCTTTCCCTCCTAGTGGGGTCTTCCAGCCATCATGAAATTTGACTTCCTAGCGAATGGGCTGGAGAGACGAATATCTAAATATGTAAGAGTTCCCCCCTTTAAGAAGGCATTCACTTCCTTTTGGGCATGAAGGCTTGTGGTAAGTAAGATATTCGTCTCAACTAGTCAGTTCCCTTACCAAAGTAAGTCTTAATTTTGCAATACAGCCAACTAAATTGAGCTACCTAACTGGTAGGAGGGGATACTAGTTTTACTAACTTACTTATTACAGCAGAGCCTAACACTATACAAAGGTATCTACTGGTTGTCTCTGATGACTGGAAAACTTTATTCCTATGCATAGGGTACATGGAAAGTTGTGTCTTGTTGACATGGTCTACTATCCTACTGCCCTGGCACTAAATTAAATGACACTGACCCAACTAAATGCAATTATTTACAGATTACGCAATCCTTTATGTTACAACGTACACAATATTTGGATGTGAGCAACCTGAAGGGTTAATTTTGCTAAGTATTCAGGTATGTACCAGCTTGAGTATTAGACAGTTTTATCATGAGTTTATAGCCAGGGTTAGTACTACAAGATTGCCTAGGGTGTTATGTGTTAGTCTACTTGGGCAGAGCTCACACGGGCTACCTCCTGTGGGTAGGTGCAAGGATCACTCTGAAATGGAAATGGCACTGTGCCAATGGGACACAAGTGCCAAGGAGAGTGTGTGACTCTTATAGGCTAATTGGATCTCCTCTGCCCCTTCTTCTTTGGGTTCCACCAAGGTCTGGCTACGCCATTCCTAGGAGGTGACGAGGGCACTGAGTCTGGGGAAAGGTGCGTGGTGTCATCAGGAGCAGAATCAGAGGTATCCCTAGGAGCTAAGGGGAGGCGAAAACTGTCGTAATGGTAGAAACAGCTTCTGCATCCCGGCTGGACAGTTCCTGGTTGACCAGAGAAGGCGTAGCGTTAAGGTCTGCCAGAGATTCATCCTTGGCAGATGAAGGAAATCAGGCTAATGTCTGCTGTGTTGTCTACCGTGACTGGAAGGGCCACAGGCAGGCTAGAGCCCTTAAGGGGTGCCACCGAGATGAACTGGGTATCCAGCCTCTCAAGGTGAAGTATCTTATGTGTCCCAGCCGCGGAGAATGAGGTGCAATTAAGTTGACGAACTTGGTGGCTGTGCCATGATTTGGACAGGCTGGATGTCCAGCACTATAGTGGCCAGCAGCACCACAGGATCAGCAAGGGCCTCCTGTAGGGGCTCGGTGACCTGTGGTGACTGTTGATGGAGAGGGTTGAGTGGACGTAGAGGGAGAGGAGTTCTGGTTGTTAGTAGGAGGCTGCTTATTGTTGCCCCACTTGTAGTAGTACTCAGCTTCAGTGTGCCCTAACTTCTTACAGTGGGTACATGTAGGCTTGCTAGGCAGTCTGTTCTTTGGGCGAGTCCAGCCTGAGATGTACCTGGGTGGCACTATGCGCTGTTGAGATGTGCTATGGGACTGGTTGTAGGTTCCCACGAATCGGCCATACGGCAGGCTTCCATAAGGACGGTGGGCTGCTTATCATTAAGATACACAGCAAAGGGCCCAGGCACGCATTGGAAAAGATCCTCCAGCATGGTCCGATTGAAAAGGTCCTCGAAGGTAGTGCACGACAGAGAGTCGAACCAGCAGGTACCAGACTGTGTCTTGTGACAAGCTCATTCAGTCCAGGACCAGCCGACTTCCTTGGCAAGACCTCGGAACCGCTGTCTTCATTTCTCCGGGGTGATCTTGTAGGCCTTCATTATGACCCTACGAACTTCGACCATAACCCTACAAACTTCAACCATGTCACCTCTCTGACTCTTCTCCAATGAGCAGAGGGCTGCCTTAGCTTTTTCTTCCATGTGCTTGGCAAGCACTAAGGCCCTCTGTCTCGTTGGTGTTGCAGTTTTCAAAGAGGGCCTCTATTTCCTCCAACCATGCTTCTGGCTCTCCCTCAGTCCCCTTAGGTACGAGGGAATTAATGCTTGAAATCGGAGCATTTGGTGCAGCAGGTGTGGGGTTGGAGGGTTGTTGAATAGCCATAGCTTCAGCATTTTCCTTTTGAGCCTTCTCCAGCTTGAGCTCCTTTTCTTTGAAAGCCAGCTCTTGCCTTGAGAGCTTGCTCGCTTTCCTTGAGGGCTAATTCATGCTGTCTTCTTCGTGCTTCTCTTGCATCTTCTAGCCACCTCTGTTCTTTATACCTCCTCTGTTTGGCTTCATAATTTCGCTGTTCAAGTCATCCTTCCTTCTCTTGCTTGGCCAAGTCATCCAGCTGTTCATTGGCCCACTTGGTGAGTTCTGATCCGTGAGACCAGCCTCCTTCGCCTGATCCGTGAAGGCTCTGTAATTGTCTGTCGCCATGGTTCTGGTAGGTAAGGATGTCTGTCTGGGTTGACTGGACGTACTTGGGCAGTGAGGAAGTGTCCCTCAGATTTGGGTGACACTTCAGTGGTGTGGCACCTTTTCAATAAGGTGGCACTGTGGCTGAGTGTGCCGTGCAAAGGTCACACTGATGGCACTGTATCTCTGTGTACAGGTGTAGCTTATGTATTCACAAAAAAACTTTATTTTTTTTTTTTTCTTTGGTGGCACTATGGTGCTGGTGCGTTCCTAGCAATCAACACTTGACCTGAGTCCAACTAATTGTACTAAGAGGAAATGCACTCTGCCCAAGCAGAGTGTAACTAATAAGTAGGAGAAAAAGGGAAAGTAAGTAGAAAGAGATAGGTAAGCTATTCAGTTTGTGACAGTGCCTCAGATTAGTGGCGCTGTGGAAAAGGAAAATCAACTTTGGTTGCTTTTGGCCCTCGTGGATGACTAGTTCCTAGTACCAGCTGTGCTACTTCCTTTCAATACGGGGTGAGGAAGGCGAATTTTTATGCTCGGGTCTGGATAAAAGATCCAACTCGTGACCGACAGTTTTCTATAACTGTGATTAATCTTGACTTGTCCTCATCTGTCTGTGGGACAGAGGTGTTTCTTTTTATTTATTTTATTTTAATCAGTTATTCCTATGTCAGCCCGTTCTTTCAATGAAGACAGTGCACGTGACACTTCGGAGTTATCTTGAATGCTTACTTGAATGGATAAAAAAAGAGAGAGAGAGAGAGAGGAAAGAAAAGTATTCAGCCAGCAAAGTTCGCACTGCCTGAGTGAATAAGTAAAATCATTGTAAATGCACACTAGCAAGTTTCTTATTTTGAAATATGTCGTCTTGGGCTATCTTAGTAATGGATTGTCTTAGCAATCTTAATTTGCTCGGTTACCTCTGGGTTGTACGTTTTATACTGATAATAATGGTTAAATGATAAAGTTCTTTTTTCGTTTTTATATAATTCCATGTGAAAGTGTATTTTGTGTATGAATTTTTGTTATATTTCCTAAATAATTTATTCCCTGCATAAAATATTACTTGCTTTTATCTGTTGTATTGAAGCCTATACCTAGTTCCCTATAATAATGAAGTATATTTTTTTCCTAAGATTTGCGAGTACTATAATGTGCGTGGCAAAGTAGTTCGCTAAGTGGAGCGTATGAGTTGATCACGACGGTGACTCGTGGAATCACACAGGTAAACAATAGCACACAATAACAACAAGGGTTTAAAATGGTGGCTACTGGCGTGCAAGTAACCCGTTCCCCAAAATGTTGGACGGGTCCCGTTATCACACAGCTGTTGCTTCAAACACAAAATGCGGGAGACTGATTGGCGGAGGAATACACATCCTCCTGACTTCATGGTGTTTATTCACAATAAAAACGCACAAAACACTCGAATTCCTCTTACAAAACGAATGAAGCTAATGTGGGATTACAAGTTTTAACTTAATATACCACCAAGCAAGTTATTTTATGTTATACAGTTGGAAAACAAATTTACTATGATTCTTGCTTTTTTTTTTTTCTTTTCTTTCCCTGCGCTGAATTAAATGCTACAAGCATCTTCCATGCTTACTACGGGGTCATTCGGGATACAAAGGAATGGACCTGTGACGTCTTACTGGATTGACGTTAATGTAAAAGGCAAATTGTGAAATTAACACTGTTACCGTTGCTTTGCGATATTAATGGCAAGGAAATTTGATATGATTCCGCTTGAGGGAAAGTAACTCTCTTTACAACGCTCGATTGGGGGCCTTCTCTGTAGAACTGAACGGTTGCTGTTTTGCAAGAAATCCTATGGCCTTGCGTAAATTTGTCCGTCCTATCCTACAAGAGAAGCAGTAGGCACACGTCCTCCCAGTACTGTCATGCAGTAGCTAGCTAGTCCAAAGATTAATATCATGCATTAATCATTGGCCTGTGAAAAACAAAATATTAAATCTTGACTTGGTAACTTACACGGCCCGACTGGCGCTGGGACTTGGTATTCAAACGCGGTAATAGTTCTTTAATTTTGTGAATTGTAAATTATACCTGCTCTCATTTAATACACACTTTCCTACCTACTCTACTTCATATAGGCTAACATTGGTATTCTTAATATTACTTACCTTGGCCTGTATCATTGTTTGGGAGAATTTAGCATGAAATTAATATGATCTGGCTTTTTATTTTTGAATTAATTTGTAGTTAATTTGATTCAAAGTTCTTTATCTCTGTGAATTAATTAGAGATTGGGACAAGATCGACCACTGATACATGGGTCATTCGGTGGATGACTTTAATTATTAATTACCGTGATTTATACAGCCTTGCTTTACGTAAGACCCATGTAATCCTATCAATTAAGGCTAAAAGTTAGCCAAAAAGACTGATAATTAACTTAATTAGATTCGGTCGCCAGTTGAAACTAGGTTACTGAATATTTTGATTTATTCTGAAACAAATGTTTTAAATAAACCGCATTGATCAACCATCCAGTCCAACAAAAAAATTGATGAAAGCACATAACAGCTCCAACTTTGTCGCCCTTCAGACACACAATATTTCCCCTACCTTAGGATATGACGCAATAGCTGAGTCACTCTCGTGACACTCTTATAAGCGGTTCTCTAGAATATTATGACTGTTCCTCCCCCAAACAAGGGTATGACCAGGTTCCAAGGCGTGCCCAATTATTACATAGACGTATCCCGATAATTTTTAGATTCTGGACCCTCTTGCATATCCTTAATTACTGCAGTGGGTGTATCTTAAATCAAGAATATTATGTTGACACCATGGAGTATACTTTATGCAATCTCATTAGGCAACACTAATTGTGCTTCATATAATCGACTTCATAAATGGGATATGTTTTCACTAGGATTACTTAGTCAGTGACTGATAAGAGAGAAACTTGAAACAGAAATTAAGTTGTAGATCTAAAGGGAGAATGGCAAGTAATTGTCATCTTCAGACTTACCATATAGTAGAACATTTATGCACACTTGCATCTAACGCCCGGGGTCTGTTGAATCGATCCTCGTCAGTTCCACTAAAGTTTGAAAGACGAGGAAGGCTGAGAGAGCGAGAGACGACTTCTCTTCTCACTGCTTGTGACCACTGGACTGGTGACATGGGGTCGAGTGCGTTGGTGGTTGCTTGTAAACAACTCCCCCCCTTTGTAGCGGGCAGGTAGCCTGAAAGATAACAAAACTTGCCAGTACGAAGTTTTTAGGGAAAAGGGAGCTTAAGGGATGCCCTCAGTAGAGTTGGCCCTAGTAAAACCTTCCCTGTTGGATAGGTCCCTAAACTAAACTTGTAATCCTCTGAAGACGGTTGGCAGTTTTGGAACACGACAACAAACTCTCGGCTTCCCTCCCACACTGTTATACACAGAGGAAGCTTTTTGGTGCTTCCCTTTCTTTGTTTTTTTCTTTCTTTTTTTGGTTATACTTCTACTAGATCAAAGCAGCGAGGTCGAACAGTATGATATTTGTAAAAAAGCATATACATATGTATGTATGTATATATATATATATATATATATATATATATATATATATATATATATATATATATATATATATATATATATATATATATATATATATATATATATATATATATATATATATATATATATATATATATATATATATATATATATTTATATATATATATATATATATATATATATATATATATATATATATATATATATATATATATATATATATATATAATGAGAGTGAGAGAATTGTTGAATTGTATCATACCTTGCGTCTGATGAATACGTCTTGAAACAGGGCACAACGTTCTTCCAGCAATAACTATTATTTTCGTAAGTCTATGGATTTTTTTAGCAGTTAGCTAATTATAGAGAATAGTGCTCAAAGGAAACGAGACCAGAAATGTGAAATCCCAGAATCATGTTGCTCATGAAAAAGACGTCGAAACGTTGAAATGTGATATAGAGTTCCTTTTTCTCGGCTTCCTTTTCTCTTCCCATTCCTGGAAATACATGTAACGATCTTTCGCAAGGATGGAAAAAAAATACCATCATTAAGTTCTAGAGAGGCGCTCTTACGAAACTTAAATACTGACTGAAATTTTTCCATATTTATGATTGAAAAATATGTGTAGCTCATTATTTTGTAATGATGCCTCATTGAAATAAAATCGTTAGAGTGTGCTCGTCGTCCGACACTACGCGAATATTTTATTTTTGGAAGTTTTATTGGTAAATAAGCTTCAGTATCTTTCGCTGTCGCATAAGTGCACACTAAACTCAGCCAGTGCTTTTTTTTTTTTTTGCTGCTAATAGTTGCCAGATGTAAAACAGATTCCATGTGGTCTAATCATACAAGAAATAGCTTTAGTAAACAAAGATATTTATCAGGCAACATTGTGGTAGAGTTTGTATTTTAAACTATGCTTCCAAACAGAAACTAATTTAGAGTTCGAACGCATCGTTTCAGCTCAAAAGTATTATGAAGAAATAAAAAAAATCTCTTACAGGAAGGCGTATTTCATTTCATTTAGAATTGAAATGATTTTTTTTTTTTTTTTTTAACCTTCAAAGGATCTCATCAAAGATTCCTCCGCCGATGAAAAGGGTATGCAAATATTTCCAATAAGAAGGCCCTTTTCAGGCAGAGGGTACCTGAATGGAACCATTTTCTTTGGAAGCCTGGATCTAGACGAAAGGAAATGAACAGTGACCGTAAGTCCCATTCCCTTTTGGATTTACCTGTTACGGTACCTGTTACGGTACTTTATTGGAAAACATTCGTATAAGAAAATATTACGCATTAGAAAGAAGGGGTCATGTATGTTGACATGGAAAGTCCTGAATAAGACATCGGCTATGTAAACAGTACTCGCCTTTAATTTCTAGCATACTGATATTTCAGTTCCAAGTATATCAAAGTATTTTCCAAAAAGTTATTGCATGGAAACTGTGAATAATAGTACGCTTCCGTCGATAGATAAATACAGACATTTAATGACAGTATTTGTTAGAAAGTATGCTGATTTTAGTCACCGAAAATGTTCCTGTAGTGAATTTGTACAAAGGATAAATCAGACACTTTCATTCGATAAAGAAATCGAAATAACAAGACATGATGTTGAGAATGAGTACTTGTAGCTAATGCAAAACAGTTATCAAATTTAAATGAAATGAATGCATTAAAAGTTCGCTTAATATTTTCTTGTGTAATTTTCAAGTAATTTTATCACATATGTACTGTGTCAATGTGTCAATATTACTATAATTTGCTTTGTTTTTCTGTGTTTTTCCATTCTTACTTCAGTGGAATACGAGTTTTGTACAGAAGTCATTTTTTTGCATGATTATTCATTTTGAAGCTTATCGTCATCATCATCATCATCATGAACATTGCCTTAAACACCGTGTGACACAGTATAAATATGAAATACCGCTTCAACGTTTTTCCAACTCTGGTCCCAGCAGAATCCAGCTGACAATAAAACTTACTAATTTCCGTGGGTGGGGCGGAGGACCAGTCCGGTAGCCCTACATCATTATCATACGAGTATTTAGGTATGGGACTGACAAAGTCTTCTTCATAGTATCATTTTCACTTTATCCTGCCATCTGACTCCTAGTATTGTTTTTTAAGTCGACATTATCCGTTAGATGCAGCCATACTGTTGATCAGATCGTAATAGACTCACATATAATCCTACTTTCGTAAGCAACTTCGGCTTGATTCGGTATGCATATCATATAAAACCTCTCATTATTTGGCTTGCCTTCTTCAGTCTTTCTCAAAGTATTATTGCAAGAAAACTTTCTTTGGATATTATTTGGAAGGCTTGATGTTCATACTATAAAGCGTTACTTTATCTCCCTAGTCCATTCTCAGCCTTCATTATTTCTATAGGGAATATGATGCTTGTTAGTGATAACAGGCATCATATTTAAAACTCCATCTTATGCGTATTCCAAGTCTGTTCAGCTTCTATCGTGACTCCAGTCTAAACCTTTCTTCCATCTAAATAAGAATAACACATAAGACTCTATTAAGATTAACTTTGCATACGCTTCGCTTCTTTCATAAATAATTTCAATTAGTTCTACTTGTACAACGAGCATACCTTAGTGGATGGTGTCAGATGCCTTCTCGTAATAAGCAATATGTACTGGTACATAACACAGACATTTTATTGATACGATTCATGTCTTTTTCTAAAACCAGCTTCTTCAGTTATTTGAATTTATTGGTCGTTTATAGAATAATATGCTCAATTCTCAAGGCTTGTTGACTGTACATAACCCATTTCTCCTTTAATGGAAGTTTCCCCGCTCTCTCTTAAATATTTTCCAGATTTTCATATTAGATTATTATTTTTTTATATATAAGACTATTTTTACACTATGAATTGTAATTATTTGTTGATTAATGACCCAAGTATATAGATAAATTACTTGAAAAGATTTTCTACCACGAAGTATAATTATGCAGAAGATTTTAGGTGTGTAACATTCATTCTTCGAAGACAAGTCATAATCTATAATTTCCTTTTGATCACCAGTTAGAGCAAGAAAATACAATAATGATCGTCTTTTAAGGCATTCCCAAGTTGTTTTTCTGAGAAAGGACAGACGAATCCACGTCTACTTGATAAGGGAATTTTCACGTTTTCTCTTTAGCATTTTTCAGTTTTACATATTAGAGCATCACTCGACGACTAAAATAAAAATCTGAGTACATTTTGAATTCTGGTGAATTTACTGAATAATGTACAAATATATAGAAGACAAATTACTAGAAAAGATATTCTGTCTCGAAATATAATTATACAGAGGATTTTAGCCGCTTAACATCCAATCTTCGGAAACAAGGAGCCAAAATCTATAACTTTGTGATTGCCAGTTTGAACAATGAAATACAGTAATGACTTGTCTTTTAAAGCATTCCCAAACTCCTCTTCTGAGAAAGGACAGAGGAAGGGAAGAGAGGCCACATCTTCATTGGAGGCAAGAAGTTTTTTTTTTTTTTTTTTTTTTTTTTTTTTTTTTTTTTTTTTTTTTAGAAGGTAAAATAAATTCGACTCCCAAGGGATCAGACAAATGGCATCTTCTGGCACTTTCCAATATCGGAGAGGAATAAACAACATTGGTGAAAATATTAATCATTTTTCGGGGGGAGAAAGAGAGAGAGACGGGGGGGGGGGGGGGGCGTTAGGTATTACAGGTTTTGCTCGTACAAGAGATAGCCACCCTTTTTAGTTTTCTGTAAAAGAAAACTGTTGTGCTGGCTTTGTCTGTCCGTCCGCATTTTTTCTCTCCGCCCTCAGATCTTAAAAACTGCTGAGGCTAGAGGGCTGCAAATTGGTATGTTGATCATCCACCGCCCAGTTATCAAACATACCGGATTGCAGCCCTCTAGCCTCGGTAGTTTTTATTTTATTTAATGTTAAAATTAGCCATAATCGTGCTTCTGGCAACGGTATAGGATATCCTACCACCGGGCCGTGGTCTAGTTTCATGGGCCGTGGCTCATACAGCATTATACCCAGACTACCGAAAGATTGATATATTTTCGGTGGCCTTGATTATACGCTGTAGCGGCTGTACAGAAAACTCGATTGCGCCGAAGAAACTAATGTGCATTTTTTTTCCTTGTTCATTTTGTTTCATCTGCTTTCCTGATTTCTGGTACATTTCACCATAAAAATTGTCTTATGATAAAAATATTTGTTTTTAAGAATAAAAATATTTGTTTTTAAGGATAAATAAAGGAGATAAGTCAGTAATTATCATGGCCATTCCAGCGATTGCATCATGATTCAGTGGCTTTATAATATCAACTGCATATTAACAACGAATCTATCGTCATTTCTACTGATCGTGACATGATAGCTAGAAGGGTCGGATTCCACTAATCTAACATACGTTTCTCCCTTTTGTAAATATATGTAGTTTACTTATTTGATGACGTTGTAACCTGATGAACAATTGCTGACATAGATAATAGGTATACCTACATATCTATATCAAATAATTTTTTTTATTAATTCTCGTTGCCATTTCAGCAGCCTTATAATGTAGATTTTATTTGCCTGAGCTAAACTACGCTAAGCTAACAGCCTTTTTCATATAGATCCATACGTGGGCATACGTGCATACTTTGATATGTTCATTGTTCCTTATACTCTTCTACTGCTTCACTAACTTAATGATACATGTGTCACTAAAGTGATCTAAACCAACCTTACCAAACCTAACTTTGTGTAAGTTGAAAAAAATTAGTAATTGCACAGCTTTTGAAAAAGAATTTCACGGAATATTTGGATTTTTATCTTAATTTCATTCATTTTGACTGACATTAATTTTCAAATCAACACTATTGTGCCCTGCGTTTTATTTGTCCAAACTTAGCTTTACAAAATCTAATCACACATAACTCTATCTGGAGTACCTTTTATTTTTTTTTATTAGCAATCTAAATTCATCGAAGATCTATAATTTTCTATAGTAACATGGTAGTATGGTAATTTTCTGTTTTCTTATTTCGTATTTAACAATTTTAATTTGCGTTATGTCACTAGTAATGTCATATGTATATAACACAAGTATATAAACCATTCCATTGGCGGCGCATCCCAAATTAAAGTAGATGTCCAATATTATTATTTCTGTCAGTCAAAAGTCTCGAGCTTTTGTCACAGTTCTTTTTCTTGTGGGTTATATTTAGCAAGGAGCATGTCAGCCTGGCACACGTAGGCATATATGCGCATACATTTACATACGTTTACACTGGTCGAACGAAAAATTCGAAATTTTCGGCTCCAACCTGATTTGGTACGAGAGAGAGAGAGAGAGAGGGAGCAGAGACGGATGGAGGGTAAGATATATATATATATATATATATATATATATATATATATATATATATATATATATATATATATATATATATATATATATGTGTGTGTGTGTGTGTATGATTATAATCACTTTAATAGGAGATTCGTTTATCACACATTAACACAGGTGAAAAATAAGAAATGGGGTGTAGCTCCTGACCGGTTTCTACTTTATTTCCAAGCCATTGACGAAGGACTGATACACAGTATTAGAAGTCACAAATATATATGCACTGTGTATACAAAAGAGACAGTCCTGACAAACATACATAACGGTTTGCGACTACAGACCCCCCACTGACAGTTGTCAAGGTAGGAGTGGCTTCAAAACTCATTTTGGGTAGAAATCACAATATACTTTCAAGGGACAAAAGCGATAATCGTACAGACCATAGGAGACTGTAAATCCACACCTGACAGGTGTCAGGGAGGCGGGACTGGAAATCTCATTAATACTGCTACCCCCGTACGGTGTTTCCAGATATGATCATCCTTTTTTCCATACATCTCTACTGCCTACCTTAAAATCTAAACATTTTACAAATTTCTGTTTATAATATAGGATCCAGTTTATACATGCCTTGACTGATATTCATACTATGGTCATAACTTTCTTTTATAAAGCTAGATTCAACAGTATTCGTTTCCAGTGCGTCATTAGAATACGCTATCTTTTTTGGCGCCTCCCAGTTGAAAGCATGATTGTTCTCACTGACATGAACAAAGATGCCACTGTTCACCTGTACATATCTCTCATATTTTTGATGCTGTTCTGTTCTCTTTTCCATTGCTTTACCCGTTTGACCATTATAAAAGTTGTCACAAGACTTGCATGGTATTTTATATACACATCCTTTAGTATTGTCGGGAGAGTTCTTCATTAGTACATGTTTCATTATTTTATTATTCTTTAATGCGACATTAACGCCAAAACTCTTAAGAAGGTGGGGGATATCTTCCATATTATTATTATAAGGTGGTACAAGCAAATTTTTTGCTTTGTATGGTTCTTTTTGGTTTTGATACATAGCCACTTCTAATGCATTGTCTCTGCACTGTCAGGATATTTAAATTTCTTGCTTGTATTCCTAATCTTATCGATTTCCTGATCGGTATATTCAGGACTATATATACGTAAGGCTCTTAAAAAACATAGATGTGAAAACTGTTTTCTTAACCTTATTGCTTTGACCGGAATTTTACCTCATTCTTTTCCTAGCAAACTTTACTTCATTTCTCTCCTACCAACTTTACTTTATTACTTTCCCAGCACTTTTCATAATTCCTTTTTTAGTAACTGTACATAATTCCTTTCCTAGCTACTTACGTCATTCTGTTAATAGTGACTTTAATTAATTCCTTCCGCAGCAACTGTACTTCATTCCTTTCCTAGCAAATTTATTTCATTCCTTTCTCAGCAACTTTACATAATCCTTTCCCCAGCAACTTTACCCCATTCCTTTCCCAGCAACTTTACTTTAATCCTTTCCTAACTACTTCATTCCTTTACCAGCAACTTTACTTTAATCCTTTCCTAGCTACTTTACTTCATTCCTTTCTCGTCAACTTTACTTCATTCCTCTCCTAGCAACTTTGCTTAATCCCTTTCACAGCAACTTTACTTCATTCCTTTCCTAGCAACTTTGCTTAATCCCTTTCACAGCAACTTTACTTCATTCCTTTCCTAGCAACTTTACTTCATTCCTTTCCTAGCAACTTTACTTCATTCTTTTCCTAGCAACTTTACTTCATTCCTTTCCCAGCAATTTTAATTACTTCCTTCTCCAGCAACTATACTTCATTCTTTTCCTAGCAACTTTACTTCATTCCTTTCCCAGCAATTTTAATTACTTCCTTCTCCAGCAACTTTACTTCATTCCTTTCCAGGCATCTTTACTTAATTTCTTTCTTAGCAACTTTACTTAATCCTTCTTCCCCAGCAACTTTTCGTATTTCCTTTCCTGACAACTTTACTTAATTCCTTTCCCAGCGACTTAATTACTCCCTTCTCCAGCAAATTTACATCATTTCTTTCTTAGCATCTTAATTTCTTTCCTGGCAACTTGACTTAATTCCTTTCACAGCAAATTTTCTTATTTTCTTTCCTGGCAACTTTACTTAATTCCTTCCCAGAAAAGTTATTTTATTCCTTTCCCTGCAACTTAATTTAATTCCGAGTGTTCAATGCATCAGGCCTTGGATCGAATTTATCCTGAAACTGTAACTGCTACAAATTTCCGTAGGATTTAGGGAAAGAAGGAAAAACTTTGTGACAAGTCGTGACGGGCTAATAGCGGAAATTATCCTGAGACTTTTACGAGGTAGTGCGTTGAAAGCGGTGGTTAGTTTTACGCTTTCACCAGAATCATACTAAAACTGAGCTTTCATTCACCAAATTTCTCTTAACCTCTTTCCCATCTGTCATATCTGAAAATGTTGTTCTGTAACACGATCAGGTAAAGTACAGTTATGATAGTAATATGATCAAAAGTGAAACGGTAAAATTTTAAAAAGTCCTTAAATTCATTATGTTAAAAGAAGGATCAGTTTTAAAAATTTCTCTTTTTCTTGGCCTACTTCTCTTAAAAAAAATTATATTTAATTAAATTTTATTTTCTTCGTGATCTGAAAAACAGGTAAATAAATGTAATGTGTTACCAGTATCATTGGAGACTTGAAGGATTAAATTATAACAATAAAGAAAATAAAAAAGGAATACATTTCTAAACCAGGCATAGCGTAACTCGCTACTAATACGCAAATTGTCTATAAAATATTAATTAGGAATTCGCCCGCTAGGCTTGTATACGCAGGCTAATGGCTAAAATATGCAAGAGCTTTTGTTATGGAAGTGCATTTATCAAATCGCAATGTGCTGTTACATGTTACTGAATATGTGGCCTCTGGATTTATTCATAAACAGTTAATTAATTTATAAAATGTTTTTAAGTCAGTCAAGCTATAACATAGCGAATGGGAGAAAGCGAAATTGATAACAGTATAGGTTCAAGGATATATCGAATGAAAAAAAGTATAATTTTTTTCTGAAATCTAATTAGGATACTCTGTGGTTACCTGGTTCCAGATTAAATGGGAGTTATTAAGCACCAGTGCTAAATCGCATAAATGGTTGAGAGTCACTTTCCTTTCATGGTGTGTTTGTTTCTTTATATTAGACTCTAATTCTTCTCTTTTTCCTTATTTCCACTTCTTTTCATTTCATCATTAGGCGCAGATCATTTTGAATTCAAGCTAAGAGAGAGAGAGAGAGAGAGAGAGAGAGAGAGAGAGAGAGAGAGAGAGAGAGAGAGAGAGAGAGAGAAGGGTGCATCTGACAAACACCATTGCTGAACCGGAACATAATATTCAACCTTTAATCCCTCCTGCGAGCTCCGGTTCAGTATTGAAAGTGGGGCGAGATAAAAGGACCCGAAATCTCATTACAGAATTTCGGCAAAAACGTTTCACCAATTGAAAACCTCCAAAACGGAGATATTAATGGTTCCCATCGGTCAGGAACAGAAATTTCGCCGAATTTTTAATGGCCCTAAGAGTATTTTTTTTTGTAACTGCTATTCATTCATAGAAAAATTGTCTTATATGCACGTATATACTAGAGTTTTTAAAACAAATAGAGAAAATAATTGTTTACACTTAATACCACCTTCCAGCTCGTCATAATTCTGTTATTTCCTACCGCAGTCTCTTCACTTTATTTTATGGGAATCGTGGCAAAACGTATAGAAACACTGGCGTTCGTAAGCTGGAGCAAGCACTGGATTTATGTAGCTAGGCTCTCAAATGGTTTAATATTAAAAATATTTAAAACTTGTGGACGGATATTACCAAGAAGAAAACAAAACATAGCTAAGAACTTTGTCAGACTCAAATATTACGTTAATATTCCAGAAAATCTGAGCATCTTGAGAGGAATTTTTAGATTGGTTCTTGTTGTCCACCAGAGTTATTAGCAACAATTTTTTGTTATGAGTGATAAATAAAAAAAGGTAAACGGTGAATATTCTAAAGAACTGCATGCGCGAACTGAATAACGTCTTTCGTACCGCTTCAGTTAAAGTTACATCACACGCAACAAAGAAATCGAAATGCATTTTCCCGTAGGATACTACGGTGTGATAAGATCTTCATATCACACAAAATGCGGCCATGTTTTTGCTTTCTTCCAGAGTGTGTGGAAGACCGTGGTTATTGTAACGTCAGTTTGTGAATGTTAATGAATTAGCCAGCCATTTTTACTTAGGAGGTGAGGTTTTTGGGTCAACAACTTGAAGCTTAGTGGCAAGAATAACAGTCTTTGTAAGAGTTCGTGACATTAATGGTCCTACCCTCTTGCCTCTGAA
>JANJGK010000034.1:28093916-28131416 GCA_039081455.1 Macrobrachium rosenbergii
ATGACTAATTATTGATTTGGGGAGTATGTGTGAGTTTGGATATTTTCAGGCTATTAGCCATAGTGAGACTTCTTTAATCAGAAGTGTTTTACAGTTCAGAGTTTAGTTATCTAACTCGATATTTCATTTATTATGCATTTTAATCTTTGCTTTGTTTTATTCATTTCTTGTTGGGTTATTTGAATAATAAACCTATTTTTGTAGAAACGATTGCGTTTCTTTAAATGGTCCATTTAATTGATTTGGTGAGAATGAGTGGGTGAACTTCGGAAAACGATGAGAGAGAGAGAGAGAGGCGATACACAGAGAGAGAGAGAGAGAGAGAGAGGTGATACACGGTGAGAGAGAGAGAGAGAGAGAGAGAGAGAGAGAGAGAGAGAGAAAAATAGATGTAAGTGTTGCCGTGAGCGAACGTTCATACGCTTCCGTTTCATGAATAAAGATCGTTGGAGCACGTTACGTACACCTTCAAAAAGGTGTTAATTCTGTCCTCGTTACAGATTAATTGGTGGCAGCCGTGTCTGAATGAAATGGCAACAGCGGGTGTCTTTTGATTTTAAATGGTGGCAGCATGATTTTAATGTCTTTAATGATGGCGAAAGAGGGAGATTGCTAATAGACTAATTGGTAACGTTGATGCCCAAGGCATAGGCGACTTCACCTAAGAGCTAAGGCGACGGGTCAGTGTTGAATGACTGAGTAGGTCGTGATTACGTGTGTAATACGGGGAACCTTTCTTCTTTTTTCCGTTTCTATTCGAGTACTGGGAGTGGGGAGTTGTGAAATAGATCTGGATGATCTCTAGAGCAATTTTGGGGTTAACAAAATACCCAAATAAGTGTGAATAGTGGCGATTGTGAGTTAGTTACGCAAAGTGATTATTCAACAATAATCGCGCGCTGGGTGTCCTTTTTTGCTGAGCCGTCGAATGGGTGACGTCACAGGTTAGCAAGTTGAGAGATAGGTACTCCGTTTTCTGTTTCAAAATTGGTAAGTACCCCATTCTCGTAAGTTGCGCAGAGCGCCGTTTTCTGTTCTTCTTTTAGAGGGGGTAACTTGTGCCTTTCTGTAGTGTTCTTTTTGGTTTCTCTTTTTATGTTGTTACGCTCAGGGCGTGTGATTACTCACAAAATGCCGGACGATGCAGCAAGCACATCCCAATCAGTTGTGGTGCATAAAGTAACGAACATTAGTGCGGGAATTACAAATTATAAAGGGCTAGTTGAGGGGAATCCAACCCAAAATATAGAAACTTTCATTGAGTCAGTGAACAATTATCTGAATTCCAAGAAAATTACGAATGGCGCTGAAGCTTTAACAGAGGCTAAATCATTTCTGGATTTAGATAAAGGAGATATTGGGAAACGAGCACGCAGTTTCGGGTTCAGAAGGTGTAAAACTTGGAATGAACTGCAGAAATTTCTACGAGCTACTTATGGCGGAGTTCAACGTGAATGCGCAGTTCGGAATTTGCGAGAGTTTCTCAAAATAAACAAAGGCAATGATTCACTAGTCACATACAGTGCGAATTTATTTGATGCAGTAGTTGAGTTAAATAAATCTATAACAGGTTCTCCATGGGTAACTGGAAATAATATCTCCTTAGATAATTTTGAAAGATTGTTACACTTTGCTTGCCTTTTAACGTCGGTCCCAGATGTAATTGTAGATAGTTTTGATAAGAGAATTGATCAGAATACAGACGAATCCTTTTTGTTTGCACAGATTAACAAAAATCTAGCAAAATGCCCGACACTGGACAGTAGTTTTGTACAGGGAGGTGCAAAAATATCAGCTGCGGTTTCCAAACCACAGAATAATGATAGTCGCTCGCATTCGGGAAATGATGCAACAGCGAAGACATGTGCACGAGTAGAATCGAAGAAAATTCCAGAGAGATCAGTCACAACGATACGTTGTTTTAATTGTGATAAAATAGGCCATAGTAAATCAAATTGCAGAGTGAGATATTGTTCAGTTTGCAAATCTTCAGATCATGGATGGAGATTTTGCCCAGCCACGAAGAATAGAGATTATTCAGGGAAGTCACGGGGAGGTTTTTCTAGATATGACAGGAGAATTCCACATGATGCAAGTTCTAGATACACAAAGGAACAGCAGAATTTTCACAAGATAAGTTCGAAAACGGACACAGGATAATGACTAATCAGGTCGTAGAATCACTAGAACCTAGGCCGATTGTACGTGGATTCTCTAATGGCAATGAAATTCATATTTTCATTGATTCTGGTAGCTCAGTTAACTTAGTAAATGCTGACCTTTTTCACTCGAGGTTTCCAGAGTGCAAATTAGTCCCTTCTAGTGAGACAGTGTGTGATGTACAAGCGAGGAAACTGAATATTTTAGATTCGTCATTTCTTACGCTTTGTATCGGTGGAAAGACAATAGTAGAATCATTTTTGGTCATAGAAGGATTAGCCTTAGGTGAAATGGTTTTGCTAGGACACCCTTCTTGCATGCGACATAACATCAACATTCTTACGGGAGTTCAGGGGATTACAATAGGTGAGTCGGGTTGTTTTGTTCCATATATACACAGGAAAAAAACTTGTGAGAAACTTAAGACACAGTCTGAGACATGTGTAACACATTCATTAGAGAGTGAAGATATTCCGCAGAGATCTTTCAAAGGATTTTTGTTGGAAGATATTGAATTGCAACCGCGAGTTCCTACATTAGTTAAAGTGTCGCTGAAAGAGAAAAAGTTTCCTTCTCAAGTGTGCGTTGTTGAGGGAACCGAGAAATTCAAAGACGTCGTGAGTACGGTGTCAGTGAATGAAATTTCAGTCGCAGGCGTGACTTCAGTAGAATTAGTTAGCTATCAAGACTCAGTGAAAAAATATCACAAGGGTACTTATGTAATTGATTTTGAAGAGTTTAATGAAGAGCATAAATTAGTGAGTTTTTGTGGAGACGGGAATATGTTTCCTAACGAGGAGCAACAGTTCCGAAGTCAGGTTCTACATGAACACTTGGCTAAAGTTGATTATCCTGAATATTCAGATAAAGTAGAGAAAGTGTTGAAAGAATATCTAGATATCATTGCTTTGAAGGGAGATAAATTAGGAGTTACAGATGTTTTAGAACATTCAATCCGCCTAGAAAAGGGTACAAATCCCATATATATTCCAGCATATCGAATTCCTTTTAAGATCAGGGAAGAAGTAGAAAAAGAAGTTCAGAAGTGGGAGTCGGAAGGCATTATCAGACCGTCCAATTCTCCGTTTAATTTTCCTTTGCTTGCAGTTCCTAAGAAAGACGGTAGTATCAGAGTTTGTGTAGATTTTCGTAAATTGAATGAAAAAACATGCCCAGATAGATATCCGGTAGCTTGTTTGCCTGATTTGTTTGTTGAGATCGGTGGCAAGAATATATATTCATCTATAGATCTTATGCAAGGGTTTTTACAGGTTCCCCTTTGTGAGAGTAGCCGTAAATATACAGCATTTTCGGTACCAAAGGGACATTACGAGTTTAATAGGATGCCTTTTGGATTACAAGGGTCCCCAATAACATTTACTAGACTGGTTAACACAGTACTTCATGGCTTGTTAGGAAAGTCGGTGTTTGTGTACATGGATGATATTCTCATATGCACAGATACAATTGAAGAACATCTAAAGGTGTTAAAAGAAGTCCTCAAGCGATTACGGTTCGCTGGGTTAAAGGTCAAATTGGCCAAATGTGAGTTTCTGAAGAGAAAAATTGTCTATTTAGGACATGTTATCTCTAAAGAGGGAGTTAGAGTGAATGATGAGAAAGTTAAAGCCATTGTGAATTTTCCAGTTCCCAAAACCAGGAAACAGATTCGTTCGTTCCTAGGTATGTCGGGTTTCTTTCGCCGTTTTGTGCGGAATTTTTCTACAATAGCGTCTCCATTGACAGATTTGTTACGAGAAGACGTTAAGTTTGTTTGGGGTGATAGTCAACAATTAGCTTTTGAGAAGCTTAAGAACGCTTTGGTGAACCCACCAGTTTTGAAGTTTCCAGATTTTAGTCAACCGTTCACCTTAGTGACTGACGCGAGTCAGGAAGGTATAGGTGCGTGTTTGATGCAGAAATTTGAAGGGAAATTACACCCAATTGCTTTTTATAGCAGAAAGTTCAAAACACGTGGTAGTAACGAAAGGCTGATGTCAGTTGTGGACAAGGAGGCTTTCGCAGTCGTCTCTAGCCTTGTTCATTTTAAGATGTTGTTGTTGGGAAATAAAGTTGAGATTTTTACAGATCATCAACCGTTGTTAGAGCTTTTTAATAAGCCAAATTTGTCGCCCAAGAGAGCACGTTGGTTCCTAACATTGAGAGATTTTGATGCAAACCTCAAATACATTGAAGGTAAGCATAATGTAGTTGCAGATGCATTGAGCAGATATTTTCCGGTCGAGGATGAGGAAATACACACCGAATCCTGTGTGGGAGAAGAGAGTAAATATTTGGTGTCTAATGTCTCTGATATTAGTAATTCTGAGAGATCGCATGTAGAGGACATACACGTTCCTACAGTGCATACTTCGGGGAGAAATAGTGAGTCGGCAGTCTCGGGAGAGACTGTTATTCGTGATAGTGAGAGTAACGCAGTGTGTTATATTACGGGTGAAAATGTCACTTGGGACATAGGCTTGCTGGAACAAAAGCAAGATGAAGATAAATTGTTGTCAGATGCTAAGGCATTTCTTAAGGGAGTTTCACCGAAGAAAGGGTATAAGTTGCCTTTTTCTGGTCTAGAGTTGGAGAATAATTTATTGGTGAGAAAAGTTAAGTATAACTTGCGAAGTACTCGAAGCATGGGTGAGATTACACAAATCATCGTGCCAGAGAGTCTAGTACCACAAGTTCTAGACATTGTACATTGTAAATTTGGTTCTCCTCATTTGGGTGTAGACAAGACGTATGAAAACGTCAGGTCAAAGTTCTTTTGGAAAAATATGTTTTCCGCAGTAGAAGCCTTTGTGAAGAAGTGTGCTATTTGCAATGCGAATAAGCCAGCGACGACAGTGTCGTGTCGTTTGGGTTCATATCCCATACCACATAGGCCGTTTCAGAGAGTGCATATGGATATTCTGGGTAACTTCTCAGAGTCCGCTTATGGTTATAGACATTTATTAGTAGTTGTTGATGAGTTGACTCGCTTTGTCGAGATTTTCCCACTGAAATACAAATCAGCTGAGGAAGTTGCGATAGCGTTTTTTAAGGGGATAATTTGTCGATATGGTGTTCCAGAATGTCTGATCACAGACAATGGTAGGGAGTTTATTAATAAGACTTTAGACGGTCTTGCTAATTTGTTGGGGATAAAGAAAGTATCTATAATCCCGTATAGACCTGAAGCAAATGGGTTGTGTGAGAGGGCGAATCGGAAAGTAATCGAAGCTTTGCGCATGACGGTGGGAGGTTCCGATACACATTGGGACAGATCTTTGGATGAAGTGCGATATAGTATCAATACTATGATGAATGACACAATTAAGATATCTCCAGCAGAAGCTTTGTATGGATACAAGTTGAAAGGACCTTTTGATTTGTTACCAGAGCGAGTTCAGGGTGATGTTACGGTCACTTCATTGATAAATACAGCGAGAGAAAGATTTGCACGTATCAGTAAAGAACTTGAACTTAGTTCGCGTGAAATGGTAGAGAAAAGTAACGCGAAATCGAGGGGAGTAGCTTTTTCGATGGGTGATAGAGTGTTTGTTAAAGTGAATGTTCGGAATGATCTGAATTATAAATTAAGTCCGAAGTTCCACGGACCTTTTGAGATTGTAGAGATCAAAAGAGGGAATAGATTTGTAGTTAAAGATGTAAACACTGGAGTGACGAAATTGACCCATATTTCGAAATTAAAGAAAGTTGGGATGTAATGGAACGTTTGTATATAGTTAGAGGGATAAGTGGGTTGATGTTTGTATATATATATGATATTTATTTTTTTTTGTCTCTTGTTCATTTTGGATGTTGAAGTTCTTAGTCATTTGTTTTCGAATGATTTTAGAAGTCGAGACATGGGCTAGTTTCATACGAGATTTGACCCGTGTGTTAGTGTGTTGTTGTGTTATGATGTATTTTATCATCTGACGCAATATCTTTGTTGTTTAGGATTTTTTTTCTTGGGGAGGTATTTGGTATATCGGACCGAACAAGTCTGATCTTTTTTTCGGGTTGGGAGATCGTATTTGAGTGTTTGGATTTTTTTTCCAGTTTCTTTTTTTTTAAAATTAAGGGAGCTGTATTGTGAGTAATTGTAATTGTTATGATCATGGGAGCGATTGCCATTACGTCAATTGCTATTTTGTTGAGAGTTAGTCAGGTGTTGCGAAATATTTGCTAACCGGAGTAGAACTTTCATGTCTTTTACGAGATATGATACCTTTTAGTGTTTGGATAGGATTCTCGAGTATTTTTTTTCTGTTTGGATAGAATTTTTTTTTATGAGTGAGTTCCGTAGAGTTGTTGTGCTTAGTAGTGAGTTGACTGTGACTATTCTGAGATACAAACTTGGAATTAGTTCACATTGTGAGTGTTTACTTTTGCATTAGTAGTTTTGTTTGGTTCAGTAACATGAAACCTTTTTGTTATTAGACCTTTTTCGAGTGTTTTTGGGAGACTCAGTAGTGACATGGGATAGAGTAGAGACCATGTTCATTTTGGGAGATCAATATCAGGGTTCGGGAGTTGATTATAAGACGAGTTGTGCTTTGGTTAGAGAGAGAAGTGTGTGTGACAGTAGTATTTTCCAGTTGCGAGTTTTGTCTGTGGGTGGTTGTGAATTATCATTAGTTCATAGACAGACTCCGACAGAATGTGACTTTAGACAGTTCCTGCGAGATTACCACATTGAGTCCACCAGTACTCTTCCTGCTGTGTTTTTACAAGGAGTATGCAGTTACAATGATGTGCCAGAGCAACAAGTCGACGACATTCGTTCATCGAGGGTCCGAGCAGCTCGATTCATCCTGCAGAATCCTGTCTACGGAATTTCTCGTACTTAGCCGTGCTGTATTCAACAGTTCCGAGAAGATAATTATGCGTCATACGCATAACGAGCATTTGGTAGTGGAGGTACCTACAACCAAGGTGCCAATGACGGTTCCACCGTTGGAAGACATTGACGATTCCGTGATGTTCCAGTATCAGGAATATATTATGCCGACAATTTTAATTGTCTTAATAGCTATTTTACTGATAATTCTTGTTGTGGGAGTAGTAAAGCTTATTCGTGTTTGTAAGATTACATGTAAAGGCTCTAAGAACTCAACCCCAGTGACTTTGGAAGTGCGTCATGAGAGCAGTCCTTAAAGCTGCAGTGCAGTAGACATTGCTAATTGATCATAGTCCTATTCTGTTATGTTTTATACATATGCTTTTGTTTTAGTTTGCCGTTAAGGAGAGCGAGACGCTCTTATGTGGTGGCCGAGCTCTATTTCAGAAAAGATGGCCGCTAAAGTTTTAAAGGACACATATATGCATTTCATAGCTTCAATGCTTTAAGATGTGATGAAAGAATTTATGGAGTCAGATGGAAGTAGGTCGAGAGACTCGAGGTAAAATCTTTGTGTTCAACAAATAGTTTGATTCCTCAGCAATATTGCCGGTCAGGTGATCTTCCGAAGTGTTATGTATATTCGTGAGTACGTGCGTTAATTTGATCTAGATTACGCCAAAATCTGCCCTAAAAGTGAGTTTGATCGTTCATTAACGTGATAGAACTGCAGTTGTCTAGACGTAGCTTTGGAGAGGATCCAGGCTTTGAACGGCAGATAAGGTAGACTTTGAAATCTCTGTTTTTATGGGAGAAAATTGAACTTGTGATTTTTTACCATGATTTTCTAATCATTATGAACTTTTGAACTGGTGTGGGAGATTTAATATGAATATTCATACCTCTTTTATATTATTGTTTTGTCATGTTACGTTTGCCATATCTTGGCTATGCATTTTACACTTTCCATTATTGTGTTTTGCATTTCATATATTTTTGGGAGTTTCTATCATGTTTGATTCTTCCGACAGATGTCTGTGGACAGATGTCGGTGGACAGTGTGGACTGTTTCGAATAACATGTGGTAGACTGGTTTTGACATGACTAATTATTGATTTGGGGAGTATGTGTGAGTTTGGATATTTTCAGGCTATTAGCCATAGTGAGACTTCTTTAATCAGAAGTGTTTTACAGTTCAGAGTTTAGTTATCTAACTCGATATTTCATTTATTATGCATTTTAATCTTTGCTTTGTTTTATTCATTTCTTGTTGGGTTATTTGAATAATAAACCTATTTTTGTAGAAACGATTGCGTTTCTTTAAATGGTCCATTTAATTGATTTGGTGAGAATGAGTGGGTGAACTTCGGAAAACGATGAGAGAGAGAGAGAGAGGCGATACACAGAGAGAGAGAGAGAGAGAGAGAGGTGATACACGGTGAGAGAGAGAGAGAGAGAGAGAGAGAGAGAGAGAGAGAGAGAGGAGAAAAATAGATGTAAGTGTTGCCGTGAGCGAACGTTCATACGCTTCCGTTTCATGAATAAAGATCGTTGGAGCACGTTACGTACACCTTCAAAAAGGTGTTAATTCTGTCCTCGTTACATATATATATATATATATATATATTATGTATATATATATATATATATATATATATATATATATATATATATATATATATATATATATATATATATATATATATATATATATATATATATATAAAAACGTATGTATGTTTGTATGTTCCGCATACACTTTGAAACGCATGGAGTATTTTCAACCAAACTTGGTATACATTTGACTTAACATCTGGGAAAGAACACTGTGGGGGCAAGATATCACTGACACCAAAGGGGTTGAAAGGTCAAAATTGCAGAAAACGACAGATATTAGTGTCTAATTCATAATTTTCGAGGTCGCCGAGAGGAATAGTGATACTCCCGATGTCCTTTAAGTCCAAGTTCAGCCCCGATAAGTAGGGGGGTGGGAAAGGGGTGACGTAAAAATAACCGAAAACAACAGATATTAGTGTCTAATCCATTGTTTTCGAGGTTGCTGAGATGAATAGTGACACTCCTGATGCCCTTCAAGTCCAGGTTCAGTCCAGATAGGAAGGGTGGGTGAGAAGGGAGTGGGAAGGTGTGACATGTAAAAATAACTGAAACGAGAGATATTAGTGTTTGATCTATAGTTTTGAAGAATCCCTGAGAAGGATAGTGACACTTCTGATGCCCTTTAAGTCCAAGTTCAGCCCTGATAGTAAGGGGAGGTGAGAAAGGTGGGGAGGTGGTGATGTAAAAATAACCTAAACGACAGATATTAGCGTCTAATCCATAGCTTTTGAGGACCCTGAGAAGAATAGTGATGCTCCCGATGCCCTATTAGTCCAAGTTCTGCCCCAACAGGGAGAGGGTGAGAACGGGTGGGAAGGGGGTGACATAAAAATAATTGAAAACAACAGATATTAGTGTCTAATCTAAAGTTTTCGAGGTTGTTGAGATGATAGCGACGCTCCCAATGCCCTTTAAGTAAGTCCAAGTTCAACCCCAATAGGAAGGGGGAGTGGGAAGGTGGTGACATGTAAAAATAATCGAAACAACAGATATTGTGTCAATCCATAGTTTTCAAGGTCGCTGAGAAGAATAGCGACACTCCTGATGCCGTTTAAGTCCAAGTTCAGCCCCGACGGGAAGAGGTAGGAAGGTGGTGACATGTAAAAATAACCAAAAACTACAGATATTAGTGTCTGATCCATAGTTTTGGGGTCGCTGAGATGAATAATGAAACTCCCGATGCCCTATAAGTCCAAGTTCAGCCACAGTAGGAAGGGGGGATGTGAGAAGGGGTGAAAAATAAAATGTAAAAAATGACAGGAATTAGAGTTTAATCCATAGTTTTCTAGGCCTTTGAGATGAATAGTGACACTCCTGATGCCCATTAAATCCAAGTTCAGCCCTGATAGAGAAGAAGGGTGAGAAGGGGTGAAAAGTAAAATGTTAAAAACGACAGATATTAGTGTCTAATCAATAGTTTTCGAGGCTGTTGAGATGAATAGTGATGCTCCCGATGCCTTTCAAGTCCAAGTTCAGCCTCGATAAAAAGGGGGTGATGAGAAGGGGTGAAATATGAAATGTTAAAAATGCTGGGCAGTGTAACCGTAACTGAAGCAACTATCTTAACAGGAAAGGGAGAGAGTGTGTGTGTGAGAGAGAGAGAGAGAGATTGAGAGGGAGAGGAAGTGAGAGAGAGAGAGTAGAGGGGGTGTTGGGAAGAGAGAGTGAGTTTATCAGTTGTCATTCATAGTTTTCCTGGGCAGCGCCGGGTTGGTCACTAGTGTGTGTGTCACAGAGAAGACTAACTAAAACCTGATCATTAACAAGTACTACCCAACGTCCATAGAATGTAGATGATCACATAAATTCATCATAATTCATCTTTTAGATACGTGGCTTTGTAAAGAAGCATTTATTATTTATACCGATTCGTATGAATATCATTACTTTTATAAAAGAGAATCGTCACGCATACCCAAAAAAAAATGAACGTTCGTCGGCTTTTAAGCAGTGACACATTCTCGAATAAAAAAAAAGGCGATTAAGTATGAATGCTGCAGCGCAGAGAGAGAGAGAGAGAGAGAGAGAGAGAGAGAGAGAGAGAGACTTTTTTGGCGCTCTTGATGCAAACCAGAGATGTTTGCACACGATAGAGCAAGCGGCTTCCTTTCGGAATGGTTTCCTCTATCATAAAGCGTGAAATTATCTTGCATGAATACTCTTCGCTTATTTGAATATAACAAACCAACGTGAAAATATATAGTTTCCGTCGAGAATTTATCATTCCGCCAACAAACTCGGCCAAATGTTATGTATACACTCGCATTCATGGTTTTTTTTTTTTATTTTCTGGAAAGCTCTTGATGTAGTTTTATATTGACTAGGATGTCTGTCTTATAGAAATCGGAGAGTGTTACCTATGCACCACTGAAGTTTTTGAGGTATTATAGGCTAAAGGTAAATACTGGACATGAAAGGACTATTTACTAGTATTCTTTTCATTAAAATTTTATCGTACATATGCCTGTATGGCCAAACTTTGTAATTTAATGCACACATTTGTCACACACTTTAAATTACAAAGTGTGTGTATGTGTGTAACTAATTACAAAGTTTGGCCATGCAAGCATATGGTAAAGTATATATATATGTTTGTATATATGTATATGTTATATATATAGAGATAGGTATAGATATAGGTATGTAGATATATATATATATATATATATATATATATATATATATATATATATATATATATATATATATTGCTGTATAGAGATACTGTATACAGTAGATATGTAGATATATATATATATATATATATATATATATATATATATATATATATATATATATATATATATATATATATATATATATATATATATATATATATATATATATATATATATATATACACGCATATACACACACACGCACACTTTACCATATGCATGTAAGGCCTAACTTTGTAATTAATTACACACACACACATATACTGTATATTGCTACGAATGTCCGAGGGTACTTACTCGATTCTGGGCGGCAGTGGGTGAACGCAGGGAGTTCTGTACATTATCAAGAAATCTACTGTATTTATTACACATCTGACTCAATATTAGGGCAACTTCGTAGACAAAGCAAAGGAAAATCGGTGGCTTAGGGCCTTCTTCACATGAGGGAAAATTACTTAAACTCAAGGGTTCTCTAAACTAATTATATTTACATAAACACAGATCAGAAAAATGACGAATTACTGGGCTGGTGATAATAAGGGCCTGCTAAATGAATGAATCCTACACAGGATAAATATTCTACGCCAATGATGTCTTCATAACAGGAAACATCGCAGGGGGTGGGTAGAAGGGGTATTGTACATGGGAGAGATCCAAGTGATTGCACAGGTGGTGCCAAATAACTCAGTTCAACACTGAATGCATAATTACATTAACACTGAATGCTCCAACACAATTACTGAAGGTGATCGCACAATTGGAATTAAATGAAAATCAGACAGAGAAATAACAGGAATCGTGACTGACTAAGAAACCTTATTCTAGTACATTACCTTCATCAGGATGATGGTGTCCCTGTTCGATAGGGTGCTAGCGATGGAGGAGGGAATTAAAATGCCACTACAAAGGTATACCAGTTCGAACCTCGGGGTCGAGGGTCAGGCAAGGGTAAGGACATCTGTCCTTGGTGGCGTTCTGCTCTTCTCTCTTTCGATTGCCGTTGCATTGTCTATAAATAACCTTGGAGATTACGCGGCGGCATCTGACTAGGTGGCGCAAAGGTCAACCTTCGTCACGTTTTCTAAATAGACCACATGGCATCAGGTAAACCTCGTGGAGGGTTAACATGCGCCAACTTTCTCTTTTTTGGCTCCTCCCTTGCTGCTGCATGACGCCAAGAAGGTACAATGGTCACCTGCAAGCAAGGCCTTAGGCAGTCATTTGAACAGAGAGAAGGGTTAGGCTTAGCCAATTTGGGGAATGAAGGATAGAGTTTATGAAGGGGTGAGTGGAAACCCACAGTTCTAGTAATTAAAACAATTGAAATAAATAAACTTTATTTCTTTCTCAGTTATGTTACAGATGTAAAAACGGGTGAGGTGGCTTGGAAAGACGTTCCATCCGTCCCAGTATATATATATATATATATATATATATATATATATATATATATATATATATATATATATATATATATATATATATATATATATATATACACACATATAATATATACATACATACATACATATATATATATATATATATATATATATATATATATATATATATATATATATATATATATATATATATATATACACATACATACTGCGACGGATGGAACCTCTCTCCAAGCCACCTCACCCGTTTTTACATCTGGAACGTAACTGAGAAAGCTAGATAGATAGAGAAATATTTCTATCATTATAAAAGTATGAGGAACTATATGAAAAATACAAAATGGATTACATATTCATGGTGAAGTCTTTAAAATATATATATATATATATATATATATATATATATATATATATATATATATATATATATATATATATTATATATATATATATATATATATATATATATATATATATATATATATATATATTATATATATATATATATATATATATATATATATATATTTCTATATATAAACATTTTAAAGGCTTCACCATGAATTTGTAATCCATTTCGTATTTTTCATATAGTCCCTCATACTTTTATAGTGATAGAAATATTTCAAGACTTTAGTGATATGTATAATCATATTATGTTCTTTTAATCCAGATATTTCTCACTACAAATTAGAGTTTCTTCGGCGTGCATTACCATAAGGGTTTTAAATATTTCTATGTAAGGAAACAATACGAAGATTGATAGATACGATTGGAATCGGTACAGGGCTCACTGATTTATCATCCAGCAAATCGGAAATTCATATTTCCGTTTTTTTTTTTTTATTAAAATCTAACCCTTCGTAGCTTTTGCTGTAATAGTTGTACTTTCTGTGTGAAATGAGCAGTTACATAGATTTACCGGTGTCTTAGACCTTAAACCATTCCAGTAGTCATTAATAACGGAAGCGAGGAAACGAGTTTGAAGTAGGCGTTTGTCTTTGTTCAAAGATGAAAGAAATGCTGACGTCCTACTGTCTCAGTTTTCACCACCAACATTAAATCAACCTATTTTCTTGAGCCTTTAACCTTCACCGTCTGAATGCCGCTTTGAAATGGTAAAGGTCTCGAGCTAAAATCAGAAATCCTCACCATCTTCCTTCATTTTCTATCTCGATAATTCCATCGTAACCGAGAAATCTAATTTAAGTGAGAGAAAGAGGAGCGATGAAAGATTAATTTTTTTCCATTTTCTATATAAACATTATTGAATTTATTTGACTTGTAACTTTGCACAGAGTGCTGAATTATTCATAGTGCTGAATTATTCACACTTCATTATTACTGACTGTTGAAGGCCATAATTACCTTGTCTAACACTCAAGTATTTCTTCATTCTCATGTAATATAGGTTTTTTGCAGAATGCTTATACTCTGGAGATATTACATTTTGTTCTGAAACTCTATATTATAGACAATGTAATCTCTGTCTGCCGGGAAAGTTTTGTACCTGTGAATTATGCCGTGAGTTCAAGATTAAACAAAATTGTGCAAAGTTTTGTACCTGTGATTTATGCTGTGAGTTTAAGATTAAACAAAACGGATTCATGAATTGCTGAGAAGCTCACTGAAGTCTAAAATTGCAGTTTATATTTTATGCATGAGCCCAGTGTCAATAATACTAGAAAAATCAAGCTGATTTAGAGAGAACCCTTGTTATGTTTGAGTGTTTGTCATTTTACTTGTCTAAATACAGTTTTAACCTATTGACAGAGAAAAAATGAAAGGCATATTTTACTAATGGCTTATACGGATGCATATCATTGTGTAGCCCATTATCCGTTATTCAGCTTCACGCTGATCAAAAAGTAGAAAGATGTAGGGATTTAGAAAAAAAAACTTAAATTCTTGTGCATAATTAGATCATATTCGCAAAACGTTTTATTATCGACTCACAAATATCTTTGGTTAAGTGGGTCACTAGAATATACTGAAGCTAGACTTTTTGGGCGCTGGGATGCTGTTTCTTGCTCCTTTTATCAATTGCCATGAGTTAATCTTCAGTTAGCATTCTGCCCCTGTGACTTTTTCAGTATCAATTTCATCAATTGCATTTAGATCATTTTTCCAGTTAATGAAAGTGGGCTTACTGCTTACTGCAAACCTAATAATTAATTTTTTTTATTATGAAGGATCATTACTTAATGAGTAGTGCAACTTTTAGGTATTAAGTACAGTTATATAGGTTTCTACATGGTTATGGTCAGCCAAAGATAGAAAACTGTTTTGTACAGATGCTTAACTTGAAGCACTACAAACTG
The DNA here is from genome assembly GCA_039081455.1 of Macrobrachium rosenbergii. Taxonomy (NCBI): domain Eukaryota; kingdom Metazoa; phylum Arthropoda; class Malacostraca; order Decapoda; family Palaemonidae; genus Macrobrachium; species Macrobrachium rosenbergii. The sequence goes on from JANJGK010000034.1 coordinate 28,108,933, forward strand.
AAGTAGAACAGTAATACCAAGCTTTTATCAAATCATCAGTGCACATAAATTGGATAATATTATCAAGGCCAAAGAAAGAGAAATGTGATATATACTACCTCTACATAAATCCTTAGAGGCTCGGTATTTTGTACATAAATAAGCTGAAAAGTTTAAAGAGCATATGTTATACTATTCCAAATGCCACCACGTTGTAGATACAACAAAGAAATTGGGGCGCTGATAGATCATATTTCTCGTCAAATAAATTTATAAACAGAGTAATATAATATAGAAGTAAAGTATGATTATAGACCACCATACAACCCTGCATTAATTATGGTCTTGACGTCAATTCGTCACGTCTGATAACCTGCAATGGTATCATGATTTTCCGAGATACTCTTGATCTGGCTATTAAAATAGAGAACAATCATCTTTATAAATAACGTCATGCACCTCCCAATCAGTTCCTTGAGTCGATAAGTATAAGTATTATCATTCCTCTAGCGTTAGAAATACTTTTTTTTTCCTTAGTCCCAAAGTCCAAAATTCTACCCGTCTGTATTACTTGTCAAAAAGTTATTTTACTTATTTCCTCAAGTAATATATACAAGACAAACTTTAGCACGAAGACTTTATGCTTCATATTGTATAATTTATGCAATGGCTTCTTAAAGTCACCAAGATAAGAATTTCCTCCTATTTCGTCTAATCAAAAATCAGTTATGGTTAATAATAGTACGTCACCACACAAATGTTTAATTCGCTTTGCCTCTAGAAGTGTTATATAAACCCTACTATATTGCCGAAAAAATCTTTTGTACAAGGAATTTCCTTTGTCTCGTTTCTTTTTCTTATTATAGCCAGTTATCCGTCAATGACAGACTGGGCATCACGTTTTCAAAGAGGAAAGGATGCTTCTTACCTAGATATTGCAAAGTTATATGCCGAACAGGCTCCTCCTGTGGGTTAATACAGTGAAAAATAATTATCAACCTGTTATATACATGAGCAGATTCATACTACTTTATCAAACTAAGCTAATACACCTCTTTAATTTACTAAGAGGTATAGTTTAAAATGATGGTTCCTCCCTGCTTCAGAGTGAAAGCGAAAATGGAATAGAACCTTCAGATGAATTTAATCGATTACAGGATTGCTGAAGACCACGCTTCAGACCTGTGGCACAACCCAACTAAGTGGTTACTGTAGGTGTCTCAGCTGTAACAGCTGCTGATTGTCAACTGTAAAAGACGGCGTTCTTGAGTGTGCCAGACTCCTCGGAAATCAAACTTTGGCGCGCGTCATCACCAGACATTGTAATTTTATCAGAGGCGCACTAGAGAGACAGGTGATTCATTTCTTTCACTCTAAATATAGTCAGTCGTCGTCAAAATAACATTTCACCTTTGTTACAGTAAAGCAAGGGAAATTGTCTAAACGTGGAAAGAAAAATTCAACTCGGAGGATCGTCGTCGTGGGATGTCAGTTTTATTTTGCTGTAAAGAAGACAAATTAAAACTCACATATATCTTCTTTTATTTGGGAATTAGATTCCCATTATTTGGAGTATCTTTCATATTACTTCCATTGTAAAGGAAAATTAATTAACCCTCTTGGGGAATATGAAGGTGGAATTGAAAAGGGTTTTTATTCCTCTCGTAAAAGGAGGATTACAGCTTCAATAACACCTCTCTTGATCACACGTTTTCGTTCCCCATTCGTCGTTCCTTTCCTCCCTAATTACGTAAGTTTTCTATTTTTCTTCAGTTCATATCATCAGTAGGAACATAGAATATTCATATATATTCCCGTTTGAAAATCGACAATGATAAATTTTCATTTATTTTAACAAAGAAAGATTTGATCTGCTCCGCTGCCATTGCAATAATAAGGAAAAATTTTTATACAAATCAAAATGAAATTACAACTGCTCTCATTCATTGTGTTATTTTATTTATCTTTTTTTTTTTATTATGACAGCAGATGTTTAGTATCTCGTTTCCCCTTTCGCAAATAAAAGCAGTATAATAATGAATAAAAAAAATACAAAACCGTGGGTCTGTGCATATATACATACATACACATACATATATATATATATATACATATATATATATATATATACATATACATATACACACACACACACACACACACACACATATATATATATATATATATATATATATATATATATATATATATATATATATATATATATATATATATATGTAGAGAGAGAGATTTATATATATATATATATATATATATATATATATATATATATATATATATATATATATATATATATATATATATATATATATATATATATATATATATATATATTAGCAAAAGCAGTTAGGAGGCAAACTCCATGACGGTGGACTTTCAGTGAGTTCTTCAACAGAAAGAGGGGCGAGAACCCTAATGTTTTCGCCTTCATCACAAGAGTAACTGAATAGTGTGGTTGTTTCCACTTACTAAAGGCTTCACAACCCCAAACTTACAGATACTCAGCTTCAGAACTTTTAATATATTCGCCATAAACGGTAGGGACTTTTTAGGGCAGGAATATGTAGGTCACACTACTCATGCGGTTACCGTTGACATCAAGATAGAAGGCCATAGGCCCTTCTGCGGGCATTCCACCTCCAGAGGAGCTCACTGCCCTCCTCTAGGTGTTCCTCCGCCGTAGGATGTGGTGTATTAAATCCTCCGACAGCTCCTGAGGTGGCAGTGATGTAGTGATGTCTCGTACGGCTAGCGCGGGATCAGTGCACTTTCATTGATTAACGCGACTGTTTTCTCTCTCTCTCTCTCTCTCTCTCTCTCTCTCTCTCTCTCTCTCTCTCTCTCTCTCTCTCTCTCTCTTAGCTACCTTACGTAACTATTCTAATTACTGGCCTTCATAGCGATTATGTTTTATTTATCAGTTGGGGGGAGAGAGAGAGAGAGAGTAATTTCACTAACCGTTCTAAACATTAGAGCAAAGCATTTTCTTTGAAAGTAAGCTGTTTGAAATATTATTAATAAATTAGATTACGATTGTAGTAAATTAGTATTTATCTCAACTATGTTTTCCCTTTTTCGCGTCTTGTTAAAAAAAAATTCTTTTTTTGCTTCAGTAACGATTGTTCTCTGAATGTGACAAACTCAGACGGGAACTGGTACAATCGCAATAATTGTAAAAGGTGACGGCTTGAGAAAAGTATCGTCCATGCCATACTAAAGACATAAAAAGGCGTTGCTTAAAATTGCATGAGCGAAAAAGGATCCCAGTAAGAGCCGAGAATCCTGCCTACTCAGACAGTCGACGATTTTCTAAAAGAGGATTCGCTTTGTTGGAAGATTTTTGTAAGCCGTCTCGAGAAGGGTTATCGTTCACGTAACTTGATCATTTCATATCCAAAATATAGCAAGGAAATAGTTGCATTCCGTGCACATGACAAATCATTAAGTACTTGTGATCTATTCAGCCCTTACAATGCGTGTTTAAAACATAAGAAAAAATAGATAAAATCTTGTAGAAAATACTAAGATAAAGATGCAAGAATGATTCCTAGGAAGAAAATCGTGTCTTTGTTCCAGACCATTTGCTTGATACCAGCTTCAGCAATGCAGATGAGAGGAAATAGTAAATGGCAAAACTTTAGAAACTGAGGCAGCGCAGTCTTAAATCTCTCTCTCTCTCTCTCTCTCTCTCTCTCTCTCTCTCTCTCTCTCTCTCTCTCTCTCTCTCTCTCTCTCTCTCTCTCTCTCTCTCTCATTATATATAGATACTGAAATAAGATTCAAGACTTTTTCTTGAACTCTTTCCTTCTATATTTAGGTCAAAGATTCTTGCATAGAGGTTCGCAAACAGACAGATTTTCAAAGAGATTTTATTTATTTATCGCAAGTATAAAAAACGTTACTTTTCAAACCATTTTTAGTTATATAAACTTGAGTGCTGTCTGTTGACCAAACTGGGTAGTGCGGCGTGGATCGTGTGTCTAAAATTTGGCGAAGATGAATTCTTCCTTCCCAAGTACAGAACCTAAATTCGACAGGAATATATATATATGTATGTATGTATGTGTGTATATATATATATATATATGTATATGTATATGTATATATATATATATATATATATATATATATATATATATATATATATATATATATATATATATATACACAGCAAAGTCGAGACCTACCAACATCTCTCTTCATGACTGTATGGATATGACTACCTCCCCTTTATTAGGGTTCGAATCCTGGTTAGGGCTGATTATCCTATCTTACATACTTTGAGTTTAATATATGAGGGTTTAGAAAAGGCAGTTGTGTTCAAGTAATAATAACACACACACAATATATATATATATATATATATATATATATATATATATATATATATATATATATATATATATATATATATATATATATATATATGTAAATGTCTGTGTGTGTATGTGCGTGCGTGTTCGAGTTAAGATAATGCCGGATATAGTCCCAATTTATGAATTTTTCAACACAGTGATAGTAACGTAACAGTGAATAATAGAGGGAAGGGATGTAACGAGGTGGGTTAATGTAGCGTCTTGTAATTGCTGAGGTTCAACCTCATCCCCTAGTGATTACGTCGTATATTATTCTACTCCATTTTTTGATAAGCCTAATAACCAAATCATTCAAGAAGGGAAAAAAAAGCTGAAGCCTAATAACCAAATCATTCAAGAAGGGAAATAAAAAGCTGCAGCAGAGAGCAACATTGTACAAGGTATTCATAGATTCACGAAAGCTGTCATCAGCAGTTGCGATCTTTTGCAGGTTAATTCAGAAAAGCAGAAGAGGTCGATATATAACATCTAACACCAAATTAAGCTCGTAAGTTTTTTTTTTTTTCTTTTGTAAAAGTCTTAATGTTCAACACAGTCAAACACCAGTTAAGTCATTTCTGAGATCATATCAATTATTAAGATCGTTTTGGATGTCGGAATTGATTTCACGAGTGTATATCAAGGACGTAATTGTTTATACATGCACAGACTATCAGAATGAGTAAGTATAGGTTAAGTGTGTATATATGAAATGTTAAGATTAATTTCAATTTTTTTAAAGAATAGTTTATTTAAAAGCAGAAATATGTAAATGGGAAAGCTTGTACTTGTTTTCTTATTTTTCTCGTTCGGTCTTATCTCCCAAGAAAAGACATTCATGAGAAGAGATATATGGAAATCGCCAGAGGCCTAGTCTACGAAGTGGCTTTATTTGGGAACAAATATTCCTTGATTTTGCCAATAGACTTTGACCGGAATAGAAATTGGCTACTTTGCATGATATTAGGAGAGACGCAAAATCCAAAAGGGATGGGCAAACGTAATAAAAATCCATTTTCCTAAGTGTTTGCTACCCTACAATGCTTTAAAAGTATGAAATACTGAATTACGCATTAAAATATTTGCCTTTTGACAAACAACCGCACGCGATCACACACACACACACACACACACACACACAGTTTCATATTCTTTAACTTTGCTTCAAGAGGTTTCTTTTCCTCAAATATGCCAACAGTATATCAATTTTCTCTAGTATTCGATTAAAATAAAATACATAAAATGGAAATTCTTCTAAAAACGTCATAGAAACCTTGACGATCTCGAAGGGCGTAGATACCCTGACAAGAAAAGCGTTAGCACAAGACAGCTTTTCCCTCTTTTGAAATATTCTGTTTGATGTTTCATACGGATCGTTAAATCTGGAATCTCATCCTCAGATGCCTTTTCGGCTGAGCGTATTTTATTTCCACGCTATGAAATATTGAATATTTTGAGCTCTAGTGGTTTTTGTGGTTCATGAAGTTGTAACATGTAAAAACACGACCTCTGATTTGACAGTTTCACAGGCGGGAGAGAGAGAGAGAGAGAGAGAGAGAGAGAGAGAGAGAGAGAGAGAGAGAGAGAGAGAGAGAGAGAGAGAGACTTGTCGACTCTGTAGACCTGATCTTGGCAGAGATGATGCCATCCTCTTCTTTTTCTTCCTTTTTTTTTATTTGTTCTTGCGGCATTAGATTCTTGTTTACTTCTGTAGGATGTTAGCAGCATCCCGTAACCTTTAGGAGGTTCATTTTTTTTTTATTCACAATATTAATTACAATTCCGACCACCGTCAAACATTTATGTTTGATTTTCTGGAATCTTCCTTTAAATATACTAACTCGGTACCAAGGCTGGAAGGTTATGTTGTTTGTTAATCTTTTTGCCTTTCTGTTCACTGTATATCTCAAAACATCATAAATCAGTTTCCCGTGAATAAAAATGTTAATCTTTTTGCCTTTCTGTTCACTGTATATCTCAAAACATCATAAATCAGTTTCCCATGAACAATGAATTACTAGCCGTTAAGAGAGTTGATTAGATTTTGAAACAGGTCGTGATCCAGTTGTTGAGTCAGACTACTTCATCCGGGTTCTACTGTTTTTAAGTTTAATAAAAAATTTAAACATTAGTCCCTTGGTTCACCGATTTCTGTTCGAAATTTAATATATACCTTGCGAGTTAAGCTTGACGGAGATTATGTATTCCTTCAGCATTTCTCCAAGAAAATATATATCTCGACAGAGATATGAAGTCGGGATCGCAAACGGCAGAACATTTGCTTCTCTTCTCAAGGAAAAATTCGTGGAAGGCTATTCTAGAAGAGTAGAAAAGGAAGCCCTTGTTTTGAAATGATTGAATGATTTTTTCTTAATGTGGACAAAAATGTCCTTTTCTCTAAGTGTTTTAAAGCATAAGATAGCATACAGGAAATATAATAATCAGTCTTCTCCGCTGGATCAAATACCTTAAATTACCAAGAAAGAAACTTTAATATGTGGTCATAGCTGTCATGTTAACAGACTCGCTGTGTTGTCCTCCAGGCCTTCTTTGTGTCAGTATTGCTGTTTACACTAGACTATAAAACTCTGTTGAAAGTTTTCTAGCACTGATTTTTGGAAAAAGGCTTCTAGCCTCATCACTTTAGTAACAGTCAACTTGTTAACAGCTAACGTCGTCTTAAACTCCAGATCTTCTAGAATATAAGCCGCTTTTTTCCAAATACCCCTTCAGCCTGGTCTGTCCATCACTTTCTAGGCCTTCTACCCTCTTTCCTCATAATAATTTCAAATTATAACCACGTCCCACCAACCTTTCGTCCTCCATTTTCCACGTGAATGAGCATCGCCGAACCCTTTAATTGATCTTTCCACCTTGGCAACGTTTTTACCACATCCCTCGCCCTTCCAAGTCTTCTTATATCTAATACAATATATAAGTAGTTCATCGTAGCTTCTTTTTTTTTTTTATCTAGCATTTGCTCTTAATATCCACGCTTTATTTCACAATAGTTAATTGGCTAATAAAATGCCTGTGTTCATTTTCTATTATTGCTTCCATAAACGCACCAATTGTTTTCAAAATAGTTTGCTCGCCTCCTGCAATTTTTCTTGCTTCAACTATGGCTGCGACCCACTTCTTTTCTCATCCTGCGGTTACCAATTAAAGTGATCCTTTATACGTGAATGAATAAATCGCTCCCATTCTCTACCAGCCGTTTAATGGTGTATTTGTCCTGTGCCACCTACATTTAAATTTACCTTTTGATCTCCTTTACTCTCAACAGACTCCTTTTCCAAACATTTCCAAATCCTCTTGTTAGTTTCTGCAGCTTCTCTTCAATGCCCCACAAAACTAATGTATCATCTGCAAGCATTAGTCATTCAGTGCCCTATTGCAGACGTAATTGTTTATCCCAAAGGTTTGCATGAGCATCCGATGTCCATATTTGACCTCTTACATCACTCCTTCCATAGAGGTCTTTAGAAAACCACGAAGAAATGACGCAGTCCAGCAGCAAACAGAATTTATATTTCGCCACTGTTCAGTCATTTTAACATTTTAAGGATTATGTCGAAACGTCGTCACGGGAATAATTTTTCTCATATATACGAGTATATATATATAATATATATATTATATATATATATATATATATATATATATATATATATATATATATATATATATATATATATATATATATATACATATATATATATATATATATATATATATATATATATATATATATATATATATATATATATTTATATATATGTATTGTATAAAGTGTGCATGTGTGTGTGAGTATGTGTGAGTGTTCATGTGTGCTTGTGCGTGTGTCTGTGTATTTATTGTTCCTCTAATCTTTAATGTAAGTATTGTAAAGAGAGATAAAAAATATCTTAAGGTATGTAAGCAAATTTTACCCTTGCAGTAGGTAGCTTCTGTTACATATCGTGTAAAAACTTTATTGTTGCTTTTTCTCAGGAAAACCTCGATTTCCAGCCGGAACTTATTACTGGATATCACGCCAAACATTTGTTTCACGTGAAGAGCACTATTACCTATCCTATTGTGTTAATCATAATGTCTCATCTCTCTCTGCCTTGAAGATGAACATTATGACCATTATTAAAATTTTGTAGGATTTCCTTTCTCCTCCCCAGCACTTGGAATATCATTAGTCTCATACGCGTGCATAAGGCCTTAAGAATCATTCACGAGAACGCCAGCTTAACTTCTTGAAACTTAATGGGAACTGGGATTAGCAGGACGATTCAGGCTCTCAAGGTTTAGGAAATCTTCACAGTAAATTGGATTTCTCCTGTTCGGGTTCTCTCTTTTTTTTCGGAGATAAAGTCTTGAGCCGGAAACAGATCTTACGTCATATTTTTGTGTCTAACCTGATATGCTGGAGAGAGAAAAAAAATAGAAGAAAATTATTTTGTCATTGTCGAACGTACTATTTCACTTTTAAATTTCTAAAGGTAACCAATACAGAAGTATTGCATTATTTCAAATGGCAATCCACACATTAGACGAGGCTAATGTTCCATTGTCTGGTTTGGCGAATTTGAGGCTTCCTTAGAGTTGTCATTATTTATTTTTCCTGAAATAAGTTACGGATGATTGCAACGAAAGTAAAAAAATCAAGCATTAGTATTTTTGACATTTAAAAATGAAAATTCGGTTTCCGTATGTCTGTGCTTATATATGTATGTATGTAATATATATATATATATATATATATATATATATATATATATATATATATATAATATTAAAAGAAATTGTTTCTGTGACAACGTTTCGGCATAATTCTAAAAATTTAACATGACCGACTGAACAGTGGCGCGAAATATAGACTCTAATATGTTTTACACCGGTTATGACTGAATTTTATTCGAACACATTCATATATATATATATATATATATATATATATATATATATATATATATATATATATATATATATATATATATATATATATATATACACGAGTATATATATATATATATATATATATATATATATATATATATATATATATATATATATATATATATATATATATATATATATATATATATATATATATATATATATATATATATGCGATATCTTGTGATCCTAATCCGCCATCATCCATCCAATAAAAAAAAGCAGTTAAACTGATTCTTCCACCATTGTAAAATTGATTAAAAAACAATTAAATAAATAATGACTTCTGTATAGGTGGTGACGCCATCATCATCAAATTATCCTGTTCCATAGGGTCTTTAATCGAATAGTCAAATTTTGGATTTTACTGAGGTTAACAAAAGATGTTGCGGTTATTGAGTCACGTGAATCTCTGTAATGTTGAACGTCAGTACTTATATTTTTGTAAACGGATAGCATAAATAGCTGTGATGTTAAGGGTTAATTCTGGTGAAAGTGAAAAAATATAACGATTACATGAAAATGGCCTCATTACTGTCATTTTCTTTTTAGTTTAGCCTTACATTTCGTTAACAGAACATATAAAAACATTTCATGGTTGTTCATTGTCGGAATATATTGTTTTCCGCTCTCTCTCTCTCTCTCTCTCTCTCTCTCTCTCTCTCTCTCTCTCTCTCTCTCTCTCTCTCTCTCTCTCTCTCTCATAATAATATCACTTTTCAGCCTAAATTCGAAATATGCAAATGAAGCTTCAGAAATCGGGGTGCATAATGGAGTATTATCTTTCCATTTACATTACAAAGCTAATTACCTTAATTAGCTTCTCACTTGTACCGTCATTAGTGTTGTCTGGAGCCTAGAAAAACACCGCAAGGATGAATCGCATTCAAAATTAGCAAAGTTTGCTGATGAACCTATTCTTAGGTTGATGACATTGTGCGGATACCATAATGAAAATTTTCATCATATCCTTATGAATCTTTCGACCTTATGCATGTGAAATTATTGATTTTATTTGCTGTTAATCACATACATTAAACTCTCTATGTATAATAATAATAATAATAATAATAATAATAATAATAATAATAATAATAATAATAATAATAATAATAATAATAATAATAGGATAAATAGATCAATTAGTGAATATATTTTTTCGGCTATTTATCATTCACCTACTTTTTCCGAAGACTTTTGCAAAATAATGCTCTTACCTTACGACAGGTCCTTCTCTTTAGAGAATAGTTGTGATGTGATTTTTGGCCCGGTTAGACACATTTACCGATTGTGTTAGTGCTTTTTCTAGGACACTGAATATTTTGTATCTCACAAATGTGTGTAAAGAGTTTTAGCTTTTTAGTGTTAGTACCTGTGCATAATAATTTGCTCATTAAAGTCTTACTAAAGCAATCCTAACAATATCCAGTTAATGCATCTCGCATCTTTGATAGCTTAAGCAACAAAGTAGTTCCAGTCAGGTCACGTGACTGAAAAGTATATCGCACGGATCATCTGAATGGTAGTAGGAGCTATGGACCCAGGACGAGATTAAGGGTGAGGAGATACATAACCACATAACTACTGAATGTAAAAGATGAAGTATAACAAGAAAATAGATACACAAGTGTCACCTGATGAGCCTCCTTCTCCTACCATCAATTCAACTGAAATATTCGTCGTCTTATTAAAAATGATAATTGTTTTATTATTAAGCAGCTGCAACGGATTGTCAGCTGCACTTCTTCTCGTTATTCAAGACACGCATATTTCTGTAAGCATTGAATGCGTGCGGGTTATATTTATTTTATTCCATCCCTACTGGGTTTATTAAGTGTTTTTCATATACTGTTTGGATTCAATGCTTACAGAAGTGCGGATAAGAAAATGAATGATAAAATGCCGAGGAGTTAAGCATAAATATTGCAATATGTGAATTTCTTTATGAAAATATGATCGAAATAGATGTTTGATTAATTTTTAAGCAATTTATTGTTGCAGGTACTACCACATATATATATATATATATATATATATATATATATATATATATATATATATATATATATACATATATACGTATATATATATATATATGTGTGTGTGTGTGTGTGTATTATGTATATATAAATATTAGGTACTGGTTCAGTTATTTTTAAGTTTCCTCTGACAATCTGAAATGCTAATTTTAACACCATTAGAGCAAACCCCCCCCCCCCCCGACTCGATAGGATCTTCATTTGAGGTGACAGTCAACACAGATAGTCCTATTTAGGATCTGGAGGACTGCCTGAAAAGTTAACGCTTTCCTGTTCATGAAGAAACAAGTAAAAAATGCGCCGAAGTTTCTTCGGCGCAATCGAGTTTTCTGTACAGCGTATAATGCTGTATGAAACTCTCAACCATTGCCCATGAAACCCTCAGCCGCGGTCCATGAAACTTTCAGCCATGGCCCGGTGGTGGCCTGTGTTGTTGGCACCTGTAGCTGTGCCAGACGCACGATCATGGCTAACTATAACCTAAATAAAATAAAAATAATGAGGCTAGAGGGTTGCAATGATTGGAGGGTGGATGTTCAACATGCCAATCTGCAGCCCTCTAGCCTCAGTAGTATTTAAGATCTGAGGGCGGACAGAAAAAGTGCGGACGGACAGACAAATAGTCAGTAGTTTTCTTTAACAGAAAACTAAAAAGAAGAAAATAAAACGGACATTATAAAAACAATATTTCTGCCTCGAGAACTTTAAGTCGGTTTTGATATATCCTAGATTAAAAACAAATATATGAAAGGTTGCGACATATCGTTCTATATTTGTACCGTTCTTTAATAATGAGCAGTTTTATTTGTTTCTTTATCTTTAACCCATTTTTCGACATCGCTTTATACAAAGGTTTCTGAGAAAAGCTTCGTGTATCCATATATATTACCAAGTTTAACTGTCTAAAATCTGTTCTCACTCAATATTCGTGAGTGCTTATTTATATGGCTTGAAAAGGAAGTAACAGAAAATATTGTTGCGGATCTTTATATCTCTGTCTATTTTCGTTTAATACACACACACACACACACCACACACACACACATATATATGATGTCTATGTCTGTGTGTGTGTGAGAGAGAGAGAGAGAGAGAGAGAGAGAAAATAGTCCTTCCGTCCAGTATTATGTAAGGCTGTGGTATAATTTTTTATTATAAACCTTCTATTTTATGAAAAGTTACTTCGCAAGTTACAGCCACTGTCAATTGCCATTGTAGTTTTGACTCCAGATAACTTTTAATTTTTCATTCGTTGCAAATTAGTTTCCTTTTAGGCTTCTCAAACATAAAGAGTTTATGTTGAGTACTACTAATAATAATGAATGAATTAAGAGAAATTAGATGAGCTAGTATACAAAAATAATTCTTAAAATGTAATTTGCACCCCCGAAAAAAAAATCCCTAAAGAATTTTCATAGCGTAAGTTAACACCAAAGTGAGCGACATTTGCAATCACTGAAAACATCTTGTAAAATAAAAAATACCCGGGTCCTTCACCTCTATGTCTATTTCTTGATTGAACCGTACATAGATCTCTTACCTTTTCCGCGACAAAACTCCTCTAAGTGAGAACGACACCATTAGTCAGATTGGGCAAGCCGCGGACGGTGCTAGTATGGTTAAGGTGGGTGGGGGGGGGGGGGCCTTAGTTTGGCTCTGCCATTAAGAAATTGATGTCATTCCAATGCTGCTTCATTTTCAGTCCTCATTGAAGCGTTCATCAAGTAAAATCATACTACCACTACCATTAATGATATCAATAAATTATTGCGATGAAAGTGATAAAAGTTACCACATCATTTACATGAATATCTGGCGTTCCTTTCCTTGATACTCAATTTTGAACACGTGCAAATTAACACACACACACACACACACTTCCTCTTAAGATAAATTATATGAAGAGTCCCTTCAAACCTTCATGAAATGAAAATCGTCTTACGGTTAATGGAATGTCAGTCTAGATGAAACTTTAATCTTGAAGTCAGCTGCCTGAAAGAATTTCACAATATCCTTCGTTTCTTGTTAAGCTTAATGAAATTTCTTCATCAGAAGAGATGTGTCTTTTGCTGTTATATATAAATATATATATATATATATATATATATATATATATATATATATATATATATATATATATATATATATATTTTTTTTTTTTTTTTTAAACTATCACTTGTTCATCAGCTGTTTTGATTCACGTCAGTATTTTTTACCTTATAAATAAATAAATGGATAATTGAAAATATACATAATATATATATATATACACACATACATGTATCATCTTCGTTTAACTTGCTTTTTCCCATTTTTTATTTTGGGGTAAGCACGATGCCTTCTTTTGAAGGACTTTGGTTTGGCGGTGGGGTAGACCGTAGTCTCGATCGGCTGCCCTGCCTGACATCGCATGTGTACAGGTATCGTACCAAATCCCCAGCTCCCTTTCTCCCAGCAGGGAGGAGAGTTGAGCGGTTAGGTCGACAGTTCGAGACGTACACACACATATATATATATATATATATATATATATATATATATATATATATATATATATATATATATATATATATATATATATACACATACAGGTATATGATTATATATACATATATATATATATATATATATATATATATATATATACATATGCATATTTATATACATATACATATATATAATGTATAAATACATACGGTATGATTTTCAGGCATAGTAGAGAATCCATTTTTTTTTTATTTAGAAAATTAAAGGATTCATTTCTCAAGTAGGAGTAATTTCACAGTATTGCTGATGAAAGGAAAAAGTGAAGGAGAGAATGTCCTCACTGATATCGCGTCCAAAAAAAATATGTAAAAATACGCCGAAGTTTCCTCGGCGCAGTCGAGTTTTCTGTATAGACGCTATCTTTCGGTGGTCACTGTATAATGCTGTATGAGCCGCGGCCCATGAAAATTTAACCACGGCCCGGTGGTGGTCTATCCTATATCGTTGCCAGAAGCACGATTATGGCTAACTTTAACCCTAAATAAAATAAAAACTAATGAGTCTAGAGGGCTGCAATTTGGTATGTTTGATGATTGGAGGGTGGATGATCAACATACCAATTTGCAGCCCTCTTGCCTCAGTAGTTTTTAAGATCCTGAGGGCGGACAGAAAAAAGTGCGGACAGAAAAAAGTGCGGGCAGAAAAAAGTGCGGACAGAATAAAGAGCGGACACAAGAAAGTGCGGACGGACAGACAAAACCGGCACAATAGTTCTCTTTTACAGAAAGCTAAAAATGCCTATCTAGTATTCACCAAGTGATCCTTTATCACAACCATAAAAGATAACGGGTATTTGCTCTTTAATACCCTGTCACGTTAGAGCCAACAGGCCAGAGGCTCCTGGCATTCTCGAAATTTCTGAAATTGTCGTTGATAATAATGATCCTCCTCTTATATGCATAAGCACATTATGGTGTAGGCAACTTGATTATGGAGACTTGTGCCATGTTTATTAAAAATGGCCCTATTCTGTGAATTCGCCTTCACGTTCTTCCCTTGCAATTTTAGTCAGGCGAGATTATTCTTTAATAAAATTTGGTTTCTTATTAGTAAAAGAAGTTTAAAAATGGGCTTCATGTATCCTTATTTCTGTAGATTAGTTTTTATCCTAGGAGAATTTTTAATTATATTCACTGCGAAAAAAGTTTCATTTATTTTAGTAGGTGATTTACTTTAAACATTAAGACCGACAGGGAGTATTTATTCTACAAGAGAGATACATTTTTCCATCGGTAGCGAAACTCATTTTTCCGTCATTATGAATACGCAGAGTAGTCTATGTATGTCATCGTGACTATTAGGAAGAATAAAGTAATATGAGCAAATAAAGGAAGGGACTTACTAGTTAAGAGGGTCAACGAATGGCGACAATGACAAATGAGCTCAAATAAGGTGAAATATAAATTTGTATAAATGTTTATACAATAATATGAAAGCCGGAAAAAAAATCGTCTGAATGTTCTGTATGTGGAAGGAATTAAACATGTCAGGACTGTACAAGAGAATGAAGTTTTCAAAACACGGTGGCCTTCAAGATAATCGAATACGTGGCTGGATTAGATGGCATAAAAAAAAAAAATAACAGTCATGGATGGAATGCGGTTCATACAGGTGGTGGCCGAAGGGTTTTATTGCTAACGAGCTTGTTGGCGAGCGCCACGCCCGCTGGAACCCGACGCAAAGGGGTCTGTCACTGAATACTCCTGTTAGCTTTTAGTTTTCTTTTCTCTGTTTTTATAAATAATGAATAAAAGTGGTCTATGCTTAATCTCTGAGAAGTGTGGGTGATCAACCCTCATGCTTTATAATAATAAATATCAACTAAAAATTGATAATACATCTCGATGAACTGTATTCTCAGGCATCATTTTTCAACTTCAATTAATGTGCAAGATGTGAGGTCATTTTACTATTCCAGAAAAATAATAGGGATTAAGATATATGTTATACAAAATGTAAAAAAATATGTGTAAAGGTGTGCTTATTTTTTACACACAGTACTTATGATTAAGAGGAAATGAATATTAAAACTATGAGATTAGATTTGCGTTACGTTTTAATATTCGTAAGCTTGAGATGTCATATAAAAGCAATACGTCTCCTGCAGATGTTTATTCCAATGCAGACTTGAAACATCTAGCACTCCATTACTCACAACATTTGCTTTGTGGAAACTTGTCCCAAGTTAATTTTGCGGTACCATAACTTTACTTTTTGACCTTTAAAATGGTCACTAATTCCTTTATTTTTGTCTGCATAATCTCGCCATTGCTTCTAGAATGCAACATAGTGTCTCTAAGGCTTAAATTTTCCCTAGAAATGGTAATGTAAATGTGATTTTTAATAACTTTTGTTCCACAACTTTGGAATGTTCGTCTGTGACGATGTCAGCAGACTATAGTCGAATGATTTTGCTTTTTGGTAAATTTTCGTATAAAATTTATTTTGACATGGAGCTTCCTTTATCTTCGGTGGTTTCCGGCCCCTATAGAATTATAGCTTGATACTCTTTCCACAAAGAGTATTCAAGTACGCGCAAAGAGGGAGAGGCTGCTGCACTATTTTATGTGTTAAGTCTCCCGGAGTTTCTTTATTCTTATGTATTTACTTATCAGCTTCTCATTTCCCTTCATGTTGTGTTTTTTGCTTTTTTTTCTCTCTTTTGTCTTCCCTATCACTTAAAGGAACGGATATTTTTGGAGCTTGTTTTGCAAGACAATGGCTTTTTATTCTTATTTTAATCATATTGATAATATATACTGTTATATTTATGGATATTACTGTTATGATTACAACAATACGCCGTTTAATCTCAAGGAATTCTGCACTCCTTTTTCGAATATGATTCCGTTTAAGCCAAAACAAAGAACGAAACCTCCCGGGGAGAATTAGATTCCGCCTTCAATTTTATTGGTCGAATCCTTCGATGCTGAGAATTCCGCACATTCTCGGAATGCAGTTGGAATGCTAATGCAAATGGAACGTTATTCCGTATTCACCAAGACCCCGTTTAACCTCGAAATACATTTCGTGTTCGAATCTATTCACCAAATAACACGAAGTATTCCTCTAAATAATAGAGAAGACAATATGCAAGATTAATGGTTGGAGTAGTTCAACGCAGGAAAGTAGAAAGGTATCCTTTTAATTACATTTGTTATTCTAACTGCACATGTTATTTTGAACAACCTTCGATTAGTTACAGTGCTTCGCATTTTGTTTCCTACAACATTAAGAAAGACTTGTGCATGTATATTCTATTAAACATCAAACACCATAAGAATTTTGTGGAAGCAATGTTTGAAATTGAAGGAAACATTGGTAAATAACATATTTGATATAACAAATAAATTCCTTTTTGAATATCTAACTCTGGAATGAAGGTATTCCAGGAATTAAGCATAATCAACAGATTCAAATATGAAAGTATGAATGATTAAGCAGTTATGATATTCATAATATTATTATTAAAATTCCGTTTTATTCAGTGAATATGTTAAATAACGACAAAAAATAAATTTTTGTACAGAAAAGTCATTATACTTAAACATCCACGTGTATATATGTATACACACATATATGTATATATATAATATACACCTTTTTGCAATCGATTCTTAAGTTGCCTCATTTGCATTGAATATTTTTCATTTGCTTTAAACATCGTTTATTTGGCTTGGACACTTTTCGGTTGGTTGTGGTCATTCGATGGTTTGTTAATGACATCCTGTTACCAGTATAACACTTCAGCAATTGGGATTGCTGTTTCACCTACGTATTAAACAATTCAATAATTCTTTTTAACAGTTGAACATAACATATTGAATTCGAATATCTGAATGACAAACTTCAAAAACAAGTTGACAAATTGTAAAACGCCAAATGACTGAAATTTAAAAGCAAATGCAAAAAGGTATGTATGTTTGTGTATGTGTGTGTGTGTGTGTGTGTTGGAAAGCTATTAGTTTTAATGTACATAAGTTGGGAAATATCTTAATAGTTTGTTTAAGTCTTCCAGCATCAGGAATATAGAAGGGCAATGAGCTATAAAGCAACTATATTTCATTTCCGAACAAATCAGGGAATTTATGATTATGAAACCACAGTGTTAAGGCTAAGCTATAGCAAGAATAACCTTTATTTTGTTTCTTTCACTCAAATATGCTACGCATTAAGGCAGAGACAACGCTTATTTAGACTGAAATTTTGATGAATATTCTTCATATATTTTCGAATGCAGAAGGATTCGTTTTTCTAGCAATTCTGCAAGGCTGCTTTGTTCGATTTTAATTGCTAAGAAGCGCGTTAATCTATATATTCCAGCCCGAGGTTATGTTTAACAACAATACTTCCCTCATTTGACAGCGTTTACTGAAGGAAGAGCCTCCTTATTGATACCATAGGATGCACGCCTAGAAAAAGTAAAAAAAAAAAAAAACTCACTATTTAAGGAAAATGTCCTTCGAATATAGTATTCAGCACGAAGAGAGTCTCTCTCTCTCCCTGTTTTGTAATGTAACATAAATATACAAGAATCTCATTTCAAATTAAAGGGGTCAGTTTTCTAATGCAGATCAATCTGTTCATTTTAGGATAAAATCACCTTTACTAAATAAAAACATGTTACGTCATATATTATACTACATTCATTTCGTTAACTTCTATATACAATACTTCACAGTATAAAAGTTTCACAAAGTCCCTCTAATATCAAGCTACGTTTTGGTCATAGTTTCTGCTTACTTATCCTACAGAAATATACATTTGGAAGACTTTTTATAATAACAGGTATATGGTTAAAATTTTTTACTCTAGTATGACTTTGCTTGGTGTTTATACAGTACGTTTCTACAGTACTTTCATTCTGCTTCCTCAACCTGCTGCGAAGTTTGAAACCAAAAAGACAAGGACATGCAAATTTTTTTTTTTTTCGTGTACTTCAAAGTGAGCGATTTCTCTTTTATTCGGGTTTTTGTTCATTTATCCTTTTTTTTGTGTTATTTATGATCTGGCTTTGTAATTTTTAACAGTCTTTTATTGTGCAGAACCTTGTTTATCAATATTTTGGCATTTTAGGCCTTAGTCATATAAAATTTAGTGCATTTTGAATTATAGTGATTATAATAATTAACGGTTAAAAGAAAATCTGAACAATATACATTGGTATAAAAAGAATATTTTTTCAATAACATTCACAGCATTCATGAAACATTTTCCTGTAAGAAAACGTTAAAATCAATTTACTCCTCAAAATCATCTTTGAATCAAAATATACTCGTAGTTATCTATTTTTCTTCGTCTCACTGACTTGTAACTTCTCCCCTCCTCTCGACTTTCGGAGGCGGGGGCCGGGGGGACGGGGGGGAGGGGGGGATCCAAAGTGGGAAATATCCTTCACTCACGAGAATGATTCATGGCGTCATTTCACGCACACCTGCCTTTAACTGAATCGCTTCTACCAAGAACCATCCTAAAACGCTGATGTATCCAGTCACTGAGAACTTGAATGGAGGCCGTAATGAGCTTCTCCTGCCCAAAGGGATTCACAGACGCGGAAGGTTCTCTCCTGTGTAAGAGGCGCTTTTTGCATTTTTTGGTTTTGCTTGTGCTAGACAGGTCCCATATAGCATGATATAGGGAGAGCACTCTTGGTTTAGGCTATTGGATTGCGTGGTGTTTGTATTTGTTATGAAACAAATGTTTAAGGTCTTTGAGAGGGACAGAAAAATATAGGTCTGTATTTGTTAAGAAACAAATGTTTAAGGTCTTTGAGAGGGACAGAAAAATATGGATCTAGGATAATTTATGACACGAACAAGAAAGATGAAGTTCGGTATGTTTTTTCTCAGGTATTATACCCCATGTTTCCTACTTCTATTCCGCTTTCTCATTCAGCTTTCGAAGTTTTAGTTAAAAAGACACGAACAAGGGAATTTTTCTTTTAGTGTTTTGAATAAGGCTTTTCTCCCTTATTCAGAACGTGTTTATATATTCCCCTTTTTGTAAACTTATCTTTAGTTATTTACATGTTACTTTCGTCGCTGTTGCTTTTATTTTTTCCGTATTGGTTTTTTTTTATTCAGCTTTAACGACATTCTTGAAGCATTTTCCTTTATGAAAATACTGTGATCAGTTTACGCCTCACAACCAACAGTGAATCAAAATATGGATTTTTTTTTTATTTATTCTTTGCCTGACTATCTCGTGACTTCTCCCTCCTCTCGACTTTCCGATGGGGGAAATCCAGAGTGGGAAATATCCTGCACTCAAGAAAATGATTCATGGCCGCATTTCACGCACACCTGCCTTTAACTGAATCGCTTCTACCAACAACCATTCTAAAATGTCGATATATATATATATATATATATATATATATATATATATATATATATATATATATATATATATATATATATATATATACACACACACACACACACACATATATATATATATATATATATATATATATATATATATATATATATATATATATATAACCAACTTATTCTTTAGTGTAGGTTTTCAGGACTGTAAAAACGAAATTAAAACCTGTTTGAAGTTTGCATTAATGCAATGGAGTTTTGACAACAGGTAACTTTTAATTATATCTTTTAATATCACTTCTAAATTCATCACATTTCTCAACCTTTCCATTCTTCATAAACCACGCATACGAAGTGAGCAGATCTCTTCAGAGTTTATTCTTTTCTTTTTAGTTCGTCTTCAGTATCTACCTTATTTTCATACGAAAGAATTGTCTCGGCAGTCCATTTCTCTTTGCCGTCTGTAAAGGCTCGAGATCTTCTACACACACACACACACACACACACACACACACACACACACACACACACACACACACACACACACACACATACACACATATATATATATATATATATATATATATATATATATATATATATATATATATATATGCGTGTGGTTTGTATCCAGCGGACAGTGTTTGTTCCATTACGAAGTGTGTTGACGTTTTTCCTGGAAAAATAAATCAAAGCCATTTCATATGCAAGAATACCTTCCAAGATCTCAAGGTCTTGCGTCCATAATACCTAATGAAATCTCTGGATGAACTTTGAATATAAAAAAAAAGATAAGTTAAAAATACGTTTTATCTTTTGGTAATTCTTTCCCAACGAAGTTATCCATCAACTGCATGTGCTAAATCTTGTCTGGGAAGATTTTTCGGAATTCTTGAGCAAGCGGCTGCATCTGCCTATGGCTGAGGCAATTTCGCAAGGATTTCATATTGCAATATGAATTCGCATTAGACATGTTGAAATTGTACATGCTCTTCCATATGATGATGTAAATGTGCTTTTTATGACCTACGGGGAACTATTTATTTCCATCCCGTCGGGAAACTGAAGGATTTTCTTTTAACCCATTTAACAAGAATAGCGTTTTTGGCAGATTGTTCATTGAGGCCTATAGGTTTCTGGGCAGGAAGAATATTTTGCAAGTTTAATTCTGTCCTCGGTGATGTGGAAAAAGGTAGAACGAAATCTATTCAGAAATTCAGTCATAAATCTGAAAAGAATGTATATAAATGTGGTATTATTTTACATAAAATAAGCTCTATATGTCTTCATTAAAAATATGCCAGTAAAATGTCATCAGATTTTAATGACTATTCTTTAGTTCAAGTAAAAACTGTTTTTTTCTTCGCCTGGCTCTCCATTGACTGGGAAGGGAAGGTAATGGGTACACTGACATTTAATGTTCGTAAAAATTAAGGGAGAGACAGGTAATGTTCGCTTGACTTTCACGATAAATAATTATGAAGCAGAAAGTAAATTAAAATATAAAATGTCATGCGGTTTTGATCGCGATTTTTATGGCAGAAAAACGTTAAGTAAAAAATGCGCCGAAGTTTCTTCGGCGCAATCGAGTTTTCTGTACAGCGTATAATCAAAGCCACGGGAAATAGATCTATCTTTCGGTGTCTCGGTTTAATGCTGTATGAGCCGCGTCCCATGAAACTTTAACCACGGCCCGGTGGTGGCCTGGCCATTATCGTCGCCAGACGCAGGATTATAGCTAAATTTAAACTTAAATAAAATAAAAAACTACTGAGGCTAGACGGCTTCAATTTGATATGTTTGATGATTGGAGGGTAGGTGATCAACATACCAATTTGAAGCTCCAATTTGTAGCCCTCTAGCTTCAGTAGTATTTTAGATCTGGGGGCGGACAGAAAAAAGTGCGGACGGACAGACAAAGTCATCTCAATAGTTTTCTATTCAGAAAACTAAAAGTCCAATAATCGGCAAAATATTTTCAAGACCGTACAACCTATACTATGGTGCTGTTGCCAAACAGTATTATATCAAAATACTATTTACTCATTTATTCGTGACATTTTTCATCGATGCAGATTGTTATAAGCTGGTCCACTGATATGGTGGTTAGTGTCGTCGACTGCCACTCGGATGTCGCGGGTTCGCGTCTCCCAACAGGGCGATGAAAAATCACTGCCTGTGTATCTTGATCAGTTACAGTGTGGGGTCTGCGGTGGGAGATTGAAACCAACATTCTTTGGAAGCTTTAATTTCAAGTCAGAGGC
>JANJGK010000034.1:28136416-28148916 GCA_039081455.1 Macrobrachium rosenbergii
CATCATAGTTCTTAGAGAGCAAATTAGTAGATAAAACACAGTAATGGAATTGAGAAGTTAAGAACTTATAGGATTTTTACAGAAATTAAGAAACTAATATTTTTTGCAGAATTTTATACAAGGCAAAGGCACGGTACACATTCTCGATAAAATAAGTAAACACCTTCTTTGAGACACCTACTGACTTGTAATGAAAGATATAATTTAGAGCTGAATTTGCAATTACACCTGGAATTAGTGATGAATGTTTTCCCTCTACCATTGTGACAGAGATAATGATACTGTAATTGCTGATGACAGCACCATTGACTTAGACGTATTGGATAAATCAGACATTACCTACTAATGCTAGCCTCAAAAGTTATATAAGGAAAGTTCATAATTATATAATTTTGCGGTCAATGTGCACAAAAGACTTTGCTTGGAAATGCATTGTTTTTTAATCCTGTCAGCAAATCAAATATTACGTCATCACAAGCGGGTTAAAGAGAGCTTTTGCGGTTTGTTAACCTTTGATTTTAGAAGGTTTTTTTATAACGAAATTTATCTAGCTACAATAGACCAAAATATCTGTCAAGCAAAGAAGAGTTTAATATTAATCTGTATTTCATTTCTTTGTCCTCGAAGCTCAAAGAAGGTTAATAATTTATTAAGTGACAGGTAAATCTAACCAGTAAATAAAACAACTCAATTAAACCAAACAAACTAGACTGGGAACAATTTAAATTATTAGATAATCGTAATTTAGGTGTGCATGCAACCCCTTGCAATAGGCGCAACGATGGTTATTACGGGTAAACGGGCAGAGGTTCAGGATTTAGATTAGAGGAAAACAGATAGGTCTAGGATACACTGCAGTAGCTATCAGATTCATAGTAAATACGATGATACTGGACCTCTAAAAGACGTAAATGATTTATAAAGATAGTGGTGTAGGTAGAGGCAGATTAATACAAGGAACTCTCATTAGTCTTTTTAATGTGCCCATGGAGAGGAAGGAAAATTATCCTTTACTCAAGATATCCTTCTTTATATCCTTTCTTTTAAAGACATTCTTAATGATAAACTTAATTCTATTTACAAACCTCCTACTCAAGCTTATAGAGATAGAGAGAGAGAGAGAGAGAGAGAGAGTTTGCACAGTCACAGTACTTGTTATATGCAAATGGACTGAAGTTCTATACTGGATACGTTTTAGTTCTTCATTGGGCGGGTGGTTTCCTTTCTCAGCTAGCACTCTGTTGGCCGCGCGTTCGAATCTCCGACCGACTAATGAGGAATAAGAGGAGTTTATTTCTGGTGATGGAAATTCATTTCTCGCTATAATGTGGTTCGGATTCCACAATAAGCTGTAGGTCCGGTTGCTAGGTAACCAACTGGTTCTTAGCCGGGTAAAATAAATCGAATCCTTCGGGCCAGCCCTAGGAGAGCTGTTAATCAGCTCAGTGGTCTGGTTAAACTAAAGTATACTTAACTTTTTTTTGTAGCTATGGAAGCCTATTAGCCGTTACTCTGCTGAAGGTCAACGCTTATGTCTAAAATTAACGTTTTAACTTCCTGGTAGACTTGGAAATTTCTATTACTGTTGTAATTCTTTGATTTTTTTTTCTTACAAGTCTCTGTTTATAGTGTCTGTCTAGAAAAGGGAAAAGTAAGACATTTTACATTTGGCATACTAAGAAGTGTGGATACATCTATTTACCTATTTCTTGGCTGAAGGCCTTCAACTTTCTTAAAGGAACAGCATCGACCGCTTTCTTTCCCCTCAACATAAAAGGCTTAATCCTCTCTGGCCAAATTGCACCCCCCAGTTGTTTACTGGCCCGTGTCTCCCTCAATAACTCGTCTCTATGAAATTCTCTTGCCCCCTTAACAAGATTAGCCCAGACGCGCCTCCATTATTTCTTGGTTTCGCCCTTACACACGCTAAGCGTTTTTTTCCCGGAAATGTCACTGTCATTTTAAATGGTGAATGCTTCAAGGGGGAGTTTCTTCGAATCAATTTCCTTCGTAAAGTTACAATTAAATTTAGTCAACTATCAATGAAATTTTCATAAGATGTTCACGGGTTTTCTGTGTAAGGTGCTGATCATCAAGTACCAGGATGTAGTATAGGATAGTATTTCTTTGTTTGCTATTACAATTTACCAGATATGAGTTGAGCTTATGAGAAAATATTTGGAAATTACTCGTCCATATGCAATGCCAAAATAAAATTAGGGCCATAAAACACGATCATCTTTTGTCCAGTTCAGAAGTATAGAAAAATATTCGAGGGAAGCCAAATATATTACCTAAATAAGAGATTTTTCCATCCTGATTTTCACATAGGCCTCGAATAAAACAGATATATCTCATAGGCGAAACATCATTAAAACCAATATTGGTATTCATTGCTTTTAAATATTGCAAATTGCACTGTAAACTGTAGTAAAATATAACAATTCTTTTGCCTCTACCTCCAAAATGTCTTGTATTTATGAGGATTAAAAACTGTGGGTTGTTTACTTTGTGAGTAACTGTTATATTTATAATATAAGGAAGTGGAAAACACACACACACACACACACACACACTCAGAGAGAGAGAGAGAGAGAGAGAGAGAGAGAGAGAGAGAGAGAGAGAGGTGGATCATTAGGTTGTAATTTTGAGGGCCTTGAGACATATGGCTATGCCACAAATAATAACACCAGAGAGAGAGAGAGAGAGAGAGAGAGAGAGAGAGAGAGAGAGAGAGAGAGAGAGAGGTATGTGTGTGTGCCGGAGGGGGTGAGGTCTTTGCTGTAGGTGGTACTGGAAATAAGAAAGGATATTCTGACTTTTCTGAAACATTATGAAAATATTTCTCCTTGGGGATAACTCGAATTGCAACCTTATTATTCTTCAGCGTTACAGTTCTTTTCATATCCAGTAAGAAACGGATTCAGGCACAAAAGAGGAAAACTGCCTTTCAAAATTCAAGTCATTTTTCTTGTATGTTGAACAAATATGTTCAATTATTTTTTCAATTTTAATTTTTCTTTTGGATGTGTAGTTATTTCCGAGTTCCTGTATATTTTAGATTTTTATCAAAACAGGCTTTAATTTATTTAACCATTGTCAGACAATTCTTCCAATTCGATTAGAAAAAAATCTCTATTCGAAATATGTTTATCTTGAGCTGAAAGAAAGATTAACGTTGTTTTCGATGTTATGAAGTAAAGATTAATCTCAGTCCTTTAACCAGCTTTAGAGACTTTTCAGATTGTGTGAGCTGATTTTCTTCATTTATTGAAAGCATATTCAGAAGACTGGGGAAAGAAATAGTTGATTGTCATTATGGTGTCATTGTAAACCACATAATGGGAGAATACGTCCAATACGCTCTTCCTTCTCCTTATATCTATCTACATATATAAAAGTGGGTGTATGTGTGTGTGTACGTTCCACATACACTCCGAAACGCATCGAGCAATTTCAACCAAACTTGGTATACATATGACTTACTATCTTGAAAAGAACACTGTGTGGGCAAGACATCGCTAGCGCCAAGGGTCACCAAAGGGGGCGGGGGTGGAAGGGCTTTCCTGAAACGGGGCTGCTTCTACCAGTGAAACGGGGCTGGTTATGCCCGTAGACTTAGTAACTTTCCGAATTTATCATACCTAACTTAGGTATACGGTAGTTATGACTTACTCTCTGGAAAAGAATACTGTGGGGGTAAGACATCAGTGGCACCAAATGGGTTGGGGGTTGGGAAGGGGGTGACAGAGAGAGAGAGAGAATGAGAGGGAGAGGAAGTGAGAGAGAGAGTAGAGGGGGTGTTAGGGTGAAGAAATAGGGAAAGAGACAGGGAGGGTTTGAAAGAGGAAGAATGCACGATAAGTATTTCTCTTAATACATATACTTAGATTAGTACTATTATTTTACTAAGGATTATTATGACATTTCATTTAGTCATCAGACAAGATGTTTTAAGCATTATTTATTCAGTTCACGATTTACATCGTCTTCAAAAATCACAGTTCGTATATTTTTTTTATTGATATATTTATCACGGAATACGTATATAAATGCTTTTTAAATGCAAAAAATCATTATGGTAAAGACAGGTATATAAGCTAATGTCTTCGGATGTTATATATTAAACATTTCTATCCACTTAGCCACCATCTATTATTTGTAGAAATGGCATGAACACTGAATTTTACTTCTTAATTTGTCAGCTGACTGCTCGACCAACATTGATGTACATTGAATTACGATAGTGAAAAATTACAGATATCACCTTAAAATGACAAGCTATTGCAATCGAAATCATCTTAGCATTACATTTTTTTATTATCTCTACAGCAGTGTAACTTGGAAATTATTGATGTTATAATTTTTATGGCACTTCTGTCGGTTCCAATTTTTCCATTTTTCCCTATTCTAGATTTAGACCTTAAACAAATTTGCCATTTAATATAACACAATCTCCATATTGAATATGTAATAGGACATCCACATGGAAGTCATATTACACATCCAATCTGGAGGCTTTGTTTTCAAAATTAGCAAATTTGTTGAAGGACAAAGTCCAGAACAGGATAAAGAACCTTGAAGAACTGTAGTCGAAAGAAGGACCCTAAAAATGATAACACAAACGTTACCTGCGTACACATTGCAATTGAAATAGAAAGGTAACAATACGATGTTTTCGATCACAAATCCTTTCATTTCAACGTATTACTTGTAATTTTTCACTGATAGTTTTGAATATTTATTTACACATAAAATACAGCTGTATTGTAAAATCGGGTAGATGTCGTTGTCAGTTTCGTGAATGAATAGTGGTTAGTATGTATGACGATGTGCTCAATAACGCATATTTCCATGCTGTATATTAGTAAATAATGGTATTCCATCTTCTCATATTTAAAAAAAAAAATATGCATCCACTCGCCTTCCTTAACCTTCGTCTTACTGTGTGGCTCTTTCACGGAGAAAACTCATGAGAGGAAATTCCCTCTCTATGGCTAAATTTATGCCTGTCCTTTGCACACGTATGCCTCATATGACTCGGTTCCCGGGAGATACATCCAAATGCGCCGGTTCGTCTTTTCGTAGCGAGGATATATTAGGGTCATACCAAGAAACATGTAAAAGGAGCTTCACTCTAGTCTTTCATATTCGTGCACACACACACACTTATATATATATATATATATATATATATATATATATATATATATATATATATATATATATATATATGTGTGTGTGTGTGTGTGTGTATATATATATATATATATATATATATATATATATATATATATATATATATATATATATATATATATATATATATATATATATATACCTTTAGAGTGTAACATTAATATCAAGATGGCATTCTAAATAAATACTGAATTACCGAATATCATTTTTGTTAGAAGCTCATCATAGCCACGTCTCGGAGTAGTTTGAATAGTATGATGATATTTCATTTTTCAGCTGCTGTTAATTTTAAAAAATACTGTACTTATGTACACCGTCATTATTATTGTTAACTAATGAGGGTATACTAAGCTGATATTTTGGCTCGTAATGGCATATAATGAAGTAATTATTTATGTCTTACTTCACATATTATTGAGTAAATACTGTCAGAGTGAGAGAGAGAGAGAGAGAGAGAGAGAGAGAGAGAGAGAGAGAGAGAGAGAGAGAGAGAGAGAAAGTTGACCACAATTCGTTAAAAAACTCAGCATGAAAAACGAAAATGTAAATTTGCTGGAAAATGTACCGAAGCAGAAACCTTGTTCATTATTTGGGCATTATTTTTTTAGCGATACAAATTAAAATGTGGCAAAAATATTTCGGGTTTTCATTACGAAATCATTTGCTTTAACAATTAACCTATCCTGTAATTTCTTAGGATGGTTATTACAGTAATGAACTCGAAGAGTTTTTTTACTCTTTGATATCAATTTCTTCAGTGATTATGCTCCAGTTTCAATCAAGTTTGCCAAGGTGTAGAGTTATCACTGTTTTACATTTGTATATATATATATATATATATATATATATATATATATATATATATATATATATATATATATATATATATATATATATATGCAGTATATATATATATATATATATATATATATATATATATATATATATATGTATATATATATATATATATTTTCCATTACTGCATTAAGTATTTATCAGAGGTGTCAGGCTTTTCCTTGATGCAGTTGGCTCCTACGTGTTTGGCTAAGCATGTGGTATCGTCCAGTTACCACTCATTTTGCGTTTTGGGGCGCTAACATGTTATGGTTACCGACATTCAAACATCCATTTTCTTATATGTTAATGAGACTCCTCAGCGTTAAGTTTGGTTCCTTTAGATGATCTTAGAAGCAAAGAGTAAGGTATAAGAGACAGACTTAAAAATAGAGCGAAGAAGTAAAATTGATAGCAGGCTGACCATCAAATAAATAATGACAGGAGATTCAGACTCCTCAAAAACATTCGCGCGCCAGCGTACTCATCGACTAGTAAAAGTAATGGTAACTGGCCGCTCATCTACAATTCCATTCCAAGGCTTGCTTGATGGTCAGTTAGTGCATGGATTAACCTGACAGAGGCTCATTTGGCAGTTACGAAAATAACTAACCGTAGCTTTTGTTCAGAAGAGGCAAAAGAAGATTTGAAATTTTGATATGATTGTAAAGGTCAGCTGAATCACACACGTGTATCCTGCAATTCCAAGGTGGTTAAAGTATCGTTGCTCACGAAAATCATACTGTTGCAGGAACGCAAGGTGAATTCGTTGATAGATAATTCATTAATAAATAGTAATAGAATTTATAAGTTGATCGTTAAGTTAGAATCTTTATTGGTGAATTCAGCTTGGACTGCAATATCGCTAAATAATTTAGACACTTTATTGAACTGGCAGCGATGTAGCCGGCGTTTATCACTGATTGCTTTGCTATGGAATTACACAACGACAGTTCAGAGATCGATACAGTGGATCAGGTAAAAAGAAAGACCTGCATCAATAACACTAAAAGTTTAATGTAATGATCATGTAAGGATTAGCTAGCTTGTAATAAAGCGATTCCTAAAACTAGTGTAATGCAGGAAGTGTAATGCATGAAGTGGGTCGTGAGAATTCTTGTAAACATTTGGAGGCCCAAATGCTCTAATAGTAAGCACTCAGGACTCATATTGTAGTGTAGGGCGAAGTTTTGCAATATCACTAACTGACAGTACCGTAGTCTTGCAGATTGTCAACTGAGGCACCAGCGAGAGAAATAGCCTTCTCCTTATTCAGTTGGCAAACATTGTTGTCAGTATAGCAATTAAGAGATTTAGGGAAATTAAGGTTTGCAGGGTTATTCATAATGCGGATAGTAATTTTACAAAGGGGAAATGAAAGCCTTACATATCCAACTTAGGCGAAACAGGTTCTTTTCAAATGATTCAATAGCCAGAGGAGAATACATCTTCTAACAGGGATACGATTTTTTCCACGTTCTCCACAAATGCTGTGGAAGAAGACTTGCAGGGGTAGTAACAACAATCGTCTGTACATTGAGAAACTATATTACATTATTTTAAACTGTTCTTGTGATAAACAGGATGAAAATAATAATTTAGATATGAGTGACTTATTTTCTCCCAGTTAACATATTGAAGTAAATATGACAATTTTTTTTCAGCCGTCTAAGTATTAGCAATAGACAAATGGGTACAACACTTGCTGATTACAGTGCGCCTTTCGCTATTTTATTAGATACCAGTTGTTATGATACATTTGATTCTTGTCCCTTTGTATATGCAGATATGAAGGATTTGTGTAAGCGGGATATTCTTTCAATATAGTTAATTAGGTTGGTGTAAAGTAGAGACTTTGGAAATGTTTTCCGTATAGGTCATTTCTTAAGTCATAGTTCCTCGTTGGACAAGTCGGTAGAGTTGTCGGCCAGCACTCTGCTAGGCCCGAGTTCGAGTCTCCGGCAGCCCAGTGAAGAATCAGAGGAATTTATTTCTGTTGATAGAAATTCATTTCTCGGTATAATGTGGTTCGGATTCCACAATAAAATAAAGTCTAATCCTTCGGGCCAGCCTAGGAGAGCTGTTGATCAGCTCAGTGGTCTGGGTAAACTAAGATATACTTAACTTAATTCTTAAGTCATAAACAATGTGTATTTAGTCAAATTGGGATATTTGCCTCCGAATCATAACAGTGCCAGAAAAGGGTGGCCTATCCATAAGAAGCAAACTGCTTTGGTAGCCTAATTCACAGAGTCGAAATGTAATCATATAGGACCTGATCATGAAGATGGGGATCATCTCAGTACACCAAAGAATTGTTGTAAAAAGTACCAACAAAAGCCCTCTTTCATGGAGATTTAAAATTAGGATAAAGCGTCTTTCATGACGATGCTGAGCTTTGGAAAACTAGTTTGGATTATTGTTCATAATTTATGTTGCTAACAAAAAGTTGCTGGATTACCAGGAATAAAAGGTACTATGAATTTGTTGAATGTACATGTAAAGTTGATTTGTGCAAGTACTTGGAGTAGTTTAATTTAGGATAAAGGGGACGATGATTTTTAATGGTAAGGTTTTCCCCATACTGTAGTTACTTGAGTAGATGTGGAAAATGAGAACAAAATGGAAACAAGAAAAAAAAATTGTGCAAATCTAAAATATTAAGGATTAAAAATAGCATGAACGCCAGAAGTAAGTAGACGTAAAAAAAAGAAAAGAAAAAAAGAAGAAAAACTAATTATTCGGTAGATAAGGTAATCTCGAGACCGAAGAGTTCCTTATTAAAGGTGATACATTCCAGAAGACCTGTTCGATGGGAATGCTAATGTCATTACGAAGAAATATATATGAAATTCCAATGAAGTGAGCTTCAAATGGGATCATCAATTCAGTATTACAGTGGTAATATAGAAATATAGTAGTAATGTAGTGCGTCGGTATAAATTAAACATATTAAACTAATTTAAATGCGCAAACTTTTTTTTTCTAACGATAACACAACCATCTGCGCAGCTCAGTTATTTCAGTTTTGGTCTTTTATATCAGGCTGAGTGAAATTGGAAATCCACACCATTAAGATAATGGGTATCTGAGCTTTTAATGTCCTTTTTTCCGCGATATATTTTTGGGCACATTAATAGAATTGTCTGTAGGCAATCGTTTAAAAGCATTCCGAAATACTCGAGCTGTGTTTTATACTCTTCTTAATGCTGATTATTTATTTCCTTTTACTTCTAACCTATCTGCTTTCTCAAATTTCTATATTATATGTGGAATTTCATTATCTATTGGTGTGCTTAATCACATTGAGTAACATGCTTATAGGTCTAAACGTTTTTACTATTATTATTATTATTATTATTATTATTATTATTATTATTATTATTATTATTATTAATTATTATTATAATTATTATTATTATTATTATTATTATTATTATTATTATTATTATTATTATTATTATTATTATTATTGAAATAGCTCAGAGCTTAAGAAGGTCTCAGATTCTACTTTGAATTTTTGAAGTTTGTGTATGCGTGTGAGAGAGAGAGAGAGAGAGAGTGGGGGGGAATGGATAACCGTAGACTTATAGTTATTAAGACAGGAGCAATATTGTCTCGGAATGTTAAGCGGGGGTACAAAAAATGGCAGAGAAATTTTGATCAAAATCAAGGCACTGATGGAACGACAAAAATAGAGCTTATAAAAGCTCAGTTGCATGTAATTTTTACTGAGTCATTTCTCTTCTATTGAAGTGAAGAGCTGCTGTAGAATAAAAACGAAAGAAAATTTTAAAAATTGGTCTGAATATTGTGAAGGTAATTCGGTCACACAGAGAGATCACATGTCGTCAGTTTAGCGAAAAAATAAGTCTGATTGGGTCTAATTGGGAAGTCTCCGAGGTGACAATATGTAGATGAAAAGTCGTGACAGATATAAATGGCAAAAGGGCTGAAATAGAGCTGTGGTAACTCGAGAAAAGACGCAAGGATATTGGTGAAAGAGGAGAAAGTGTCACTGAATTTATCTGAGTAGCGACTCGGTTGTTGAGCCTCTTAGGTAGATTTAAGAAGTACTACCCACTTTGGAAGCTCTCTGCTAACGGCAAATGGATTAAGCAAACGTTCACACACATGCATACGCACGCACACACAGACACACACACACACACACACACACACACACACACACATATATATATATATATATATATATATATATATATATATATATATATATATATATATATATATATATGTGTGTGTGTGTGTGTGTGTGTGTGTGTGTGTGTGTGTGTGTGTGTGTGTGTGTGAACTTTTGCTTAATCCATTTTCCATGGTATATATACTGTACAGGGTGTCCATAAAGTCTCTTTACAATTTAAAAAATATATTACAAAAGTCATTGAGGAGATATCTTAATCAGATTTCCTCTGTGTACTCAGCAGTTATCAAACTTTTTAATCCTATCTCATTTATGTATTTCAGGTACCCTGTTGATGAAATAGGTACTGTTAAATGAACCCCTAAAAACTCGGTACTCCTCAACAAAAGGCACGATGTGCGTCAAGGTTTATTGAAACAAAATCAGATACACAGACTCAGCGAAACTACAGAACTAAGTATGGAAGAGATCCACCGTCACGTCCGTCAATTCGTGCATGGCACAAGAAATTTATGGAGACAGGGACAGTGTTGGATAAAGGGAGGAGTGAGCTACTAAGAACGTCTGAGGAAAACATCGATCGTGTGGGACAAGCCTTTGATCGTTCTCCTACAGAGTCCACCCGTGCTGCTGCCAAAGTTAGCAGGTAACATGATGGAACGAATTTCTGAGGATGAAAAGTTCCTCAACCGAGTTTTTTTTTTTGTAGTGATGAGGCAGCCTTTCATGTTTCAGGGAAACTGAACACACATGATGTGAGATTCTGGGAGACTAGGGAACTTCACCAAGAAAGTCCATAGGTGAATGTGTGGTGTGGAATCAAGTGCAGTCGAATCATTGGTCCATTTTTCTTCAAGACATCAGTTACTGCAGATGTTTACCTTGACCTTTTGACTGAATATGTGGCACCACAACTAGTTGATCTTCAAACAACCATCATTTTCCAGCAAGATGGTGCACCACCACATTGGGGACTGCATGTTCGTGGGTTCCTAAATCAAACATTTCCAGACCGGTGGATTAGAAGGGATGGCCCAATTCCTTGGCCACCTCGTTCACCAGATATCAGTCCCCTGGAGTTCTTTCTGTCGGTTATGATAAAGATATCGTGTATCAAACAAAGATACAGGACATCACTGATTTCAAGCAAAAGATCACTGATGCCATTGCCACCATTGATGAGGCTATTCTACAGCGACTATGGCAAGAAATCGAGTACCATCTTGATTTGCTTCGTGTAACTAATGGTGCCCATATAGAGGGGTATTGAATGAGGCAAAAAACTCCAATATCTACTCCTCATTTTGTAATCATTTTCACAAATTTGTGTGTGTATTTGCTTTTGTAATATATATTTTTTAAACTGTAAAGAGACTTTATGTACACCCCGTATATATATATATATATATATATATATATATATATATATATATATATATATATATATATATATATATATTTATATATATATATATATATATATATATATATATATATATATATATATTTGTGTGTGTGTGTTTGTGGGCGTGTGCGTGTGTGAACGCATGCTTAATCCATTTTCCGTGTATTTCGAAATGCTTTTAAACGATTGCCTACAGACAATTCTATTAATGTTCCCAAAAATATATCACGGAAAAAAGGACATTAAAAGCTCAGACACCCATTAGCTTAATGGTGTGGATTTCCAATTTCACTCAGCCTGAAATAAAAGACCAAAGCTGAAATAACTGTGAGCTGCGCAGATGGTTGTGTTTTTGTTTAAAAAAAAAAAGTTTACCTTTTTAAATGGCATTCTTACTAAATTTTAAATTAAGTGATATATATACATATATATAATGTATATATATATGTATATGTATGGACATGTATGCACAGGGTGTGTCGAAATTAGAGCCCCCCCCCCTCTACAGCATAAACTAAAATTGATATGGACAAAAACAAAAGTAATTCAGAACAGGTATTTATTCAAGTTTCTCTCTGAGTATTTAATATTTTGTGTGGCCTCCATCTGCCTGTACCACAGCCTGCATTCTTGAGGGGTATGATTTCAGCAAATCGCAAAAAAGCTGAGACTCAAACTCCATTTCCCTGAGCACTTCGGTCACCTCTCTTCGCAGGTCGTCGAGGCATGGTATACCATGATAGTTCACTGTGCGTGCATCAACACAATCCTTTAAGATACACCAATGTTTTCACACACATTAAGGTCAGGGGAGCTACCTGGAAATTCACGCGACGAGAAGAAATCGATACCACTGTTTCGAAGCAGCTCCTGTGTCTGAAGAGCCTTGAAACATGG
>JANJGK010000034.1:28151416-28186416 GCA_039081455.1 Macrobrachium rosenbergii
GCCAATCCCCTCAGTCATTAAATGGAATTGGAAACAACTTCCTCATGGTGAAGTTTAGGAACAGAAATTTATTCACATTTTACCTGAAAGTCGATTTTTTTTCCATCAGCATACTCTCTCTCTCTCTCTCTCTCTCTCTCTCTCTCTCTCTCTCTCTCTCTCTCTCTCTCTCTCTCTCTCTCTCTCTCTGAAAAATTTCCTTTACCCGTTGTTTGTCTTTGTCAAATAAAAATAAGAAGTATTTGCTGGGATGAAGCGCTCTTTGTATAAGTAATGTCTCGCCACTCCGAGATAAGAACGTTCATTTGTTCGTTCTTTTATTCATATTTTTTTTATATCAGGGTTCCCTTTGCTCTTGCTAATCAGGCTTACATTTTAGTATACATCTATTTTCTATTTAGTTTACTAAAAATAAGTTTTCGATTGTAACATTATTACTTTATTACTAAAATGCTTTAAAGTCCCATGTGAGGTAGAATAAGTTATTGATGTTTTGCATCCCGTTTCTTAATAATTTTGGATGTGTCCATACTAGATATTTTAGCGAAATTAAATTGAACAAATAGAATTGCCATAAAAGTTGATTTCTGGCTCAGTCTTTTCTTCCCTTATCAATTATCTGTAAAAACCCTGAGGTCTATTGTTGCCGCTATATTTCCCTCTCCCAATATTAATGAGCCAATTTTCTACACCATCGAGTCACGCTACAAAAAATTCTCATTTGGATCCGAAATAAATGAGAGACATTTATTCTGCTATTCTCTTTCTTATGTTTTTGTTGAATTTATTTTCTTACTATTTCCTCTATTCCCATTCTTTCTTATAATTTTTTTTTTTATCGACCACTGTGTTTTATATGTTAATTTTTTTACCCTTTCGTATCAATATTTGAATAATGGCAGTGGTAATAATTTTTAGGACATGTAGTGAATAGTATAAATCCCCATGTGATTTTCCAAAACTTGGTTACTCTTTGAAGTATCTTCATGCACTGCAAACCTGCAAACTAGACTTGCTGAAAGGAGTATTGCAGCTATATCCAATATAAAGCCATGAAAGTATATTTTCCAAATTATGTATCATTTTTCATAAAAAGTAGAATGCATTCGGACTAAGTTAAAGAACGATTAAAGAAAATTTGTATCCGATGGGTCTTAATTTAATTTTTATAAAAATCATTTCAATTATGATGATAATTGTCAATTTATATTCATTATTATAATTTATTCGAGTTCAGTCTGAGAGAATATATTGTTGGTTTTTCTGTCACACATCCAAACACAAAAAACTCACGCTCGGAAACTCGAAAGGTGTTGAAATAAATAAAATAATAAAAATGCAACTTTCAATTACCAGACTAGCATACCAAATTTCCTTACACCTTTGTTGCTTATCTAACGATACTTAATCTCCTTCCCTTATGTGTTACCTCGTAATATGGTATAATCCGTACCCGGTAATGGAATCCTGAATCTTTTTCATTCCCTCTCCGGGTAATCGGGATGGAAACCTCTCTGATCTTCAAGATGAAAGAAATACGACATGTTTTTCCCAACACCTCCCCGCTGATTTTTTTTTCACTGGCGCCAGAAAATTAGTTCTAGCTAGGCAGGTATTACACTGTTTAATCAGATTTATGTTTAATTACCTTGTCCTCATTCTCATAGTGGCAATTGGTCATGATTTAAGAAAAAAGGTTTTAAATAATAAGTGAAAGGATTTAAATAATAAGTGAACGTGATTTGGTTCTCAATTATCTGAGGCATATGTTGCTTATTACATTTTCACCTACCGTTTTAAGAACCGCATATAATCAGTATGTTATATATTTTTCAGCCTGTCTGAGAGCAAAGGTGAATGGCACAAAGAGCATCATTGCTGGTTTTGAATTTCCTCATAAGGAAAGGAAAACTCGAATTTACATAACGCACAAGCGGACCCTATAGAGGAGATACCTCAGAACTTTGATATGGCATAAGAATAGAACTTGATAGGCAAGTATAACATTGCCATCTTATTTGACGTCATATTCGGAGATTTATTAGTATCCTATTTTTGTTAACAAATGTAATTTCTGTGAACTCTTTGTGTTGACCATCGGATACTGTTCTTTCAAATTATCTGATGATCTGGTTAAAGTGTGTGCATGCATGTTTTCTTTGTTTCAAGTTGTCGAAATAAGTGCTTATCTTCATCCGTCAGTTGGATGATCAGGAATCCAGTCATTCAAAGGATATAATATTTTAAAGTATTCTGGAATTTTTACAACGTTTCTGAGCAGCTTAGTTCTATCAGCAGTAAAGAATGAGCATAAGAGAGGGTTAAACGGAATTTATACAAATCTATCAGTTATAGAATGTAAGTTGACCAGTCAGATGGCCAGTATGGAGGACTAGTAGAGATGTTGAGTTGAGTCGGCGACCTATATGGAAGGGGTGATAAGAATAATTTTTGTTATTTCAAGATCATTGAATGATTTTTTTTATGTAGAGGCTGCGTGGACACAATTTCGAACTAATGGGCTACTGAAGAACTAAAATAAACCCATTACGAACTTCTGAAGGCGTTGCTCAGATTTTGGCTGCCAGATATTTTAACCAAGGAGAAAGATATTTCCAGGGTAAATCCCTCTCTGATATTTTGGGAGATGAAGCAGATATTTCTGCTATCATCTCTTTTTTTAAAGTGCTAAAATTTTCAATGATATTTAATTTATATCGTAATATATTTATTACATCACATGAAATTTTAATGACATTAAATTTTTTATTATGTATATATCACATCATTCATTAAACTTCATACCTTTATTTATTGGTCACATCACTTCATTTTATTTATTAATCATTTCCTTCATGAATTCATAATATTAACATAATTTATTTTCTCTTCATTACGGCGCTGAATGGCCTTCTTGGCCCCAGTGCCTGGGCTTTTGCCCTAAATATCGTACATCCATCCCATCCATCCTTAGCTAATATAAAAAGAGAAGAATGATTTTATATTGTTGCAAAAAAAAAGAACAAAAGCAAAAAGATATTAATGAGAAAAATTCTCTAACTCTCTGCACTGAAAATCTGAAACATTCAAAAGTTTATGACAAGTTCAAGGAAAAGCATATTTCTTAACGAAAGCTGGGTAAACATTATTGGCGCACAAAACCAAAAGGAAAAAATTTAAGGAGTGACGGTGAGGTGAAATATGAAAAGCTTAAGGAAAGGTGCGTGAGGTAAGAATATTTTATCGAGAAGAGAAGAGGAAACTTTTATATAATTTAGTGGCGGCCTTTGACCTGCATTTATGTTGCCTTTCGCTTTGTAAAGCTAATTTTTCTGACATCGTTGCCAGGGGATGAACTTTATTCCTAAAGGATTTAGGGCGGGGCGAGGAAAAAAAGTTAAGTATACCTTAGTTTTACCAGACCACTGAGCTGATTAACAGCTCTCCTAGGGCTGGCCTGAAGGATTGCTTATTTTACGTGGCTAAGAACCAATTGGTTACCTAGCAAAGGGACCTAGAGCTTATTGTGGAATCCGAAACACATTATAGCGAGAAATGAATTTCTATCGCCAGAAATAAATTCCTCTAATTCTTCATTAGCCGGCCGGAGACTCGAACTCGGGTCTAGCGAGTGCTAGCCGAAAGTCATGTGAGTTTTGAATCCTACAGTGTACATTTTTACAGTATAATTTATCACTTGTCATATATTCTTCACCTAAGGCACACATTGAAGTGCGGATACTTTTTTTCTATGATTAGCCTTTTATTTTTGTCAAATTGTTGAGCAGTGCCATATGGATATATACAGGACCTATTGGTAACATTCACCAGTGCAATATAAGGACAATAGCACTAAGGGCCCGCTGTTTTGGGAACGAGATACAAGAGAAAGTTCTAGAAGAAGGAAGCAAAACTTTTGAAATGCAACCTTATAAAACATGACGTAATCGATCGAGAAATGTACTCTTACACATAACCCAAAACAAAGCGCTCTCTTATCTTAACTAGTGTCAGATGGCACGTCTGGTCTAAAACTCAAATCTCTCTCTCCCGCTGCTACACTATTATCATGAAAAAATTATTAATTCTAAATTACGCTGTTAAGTTATCTAAATCACTAATTCTTTTGAGATCTGACATTACGATACATATGATATTTCAACAATTATTATTATTAACACATGATAAATAGAAGAGTAAATATATAAAAACTATGGGATGATATACATATTACAATGCAATGTCATGAAATTCCTCCCCCCAGAAGGTTAGTTATCCCGGGTTTGAATCCAGTGACTCACAACGTGATAAATAATCTGCTAACATAATCTTTTCCTGAAATGTGTTTCACTTTTGCATTATACAGTTGTAGGCATAAAGACCACCTGGTCAGTCTCTGATTGTTATTTTTCACCTTACTGATGAATGAGATAGGGTTGTGATCAGACAACACTAAAATTTTTCCATTCCTAGGTCGGTTCACATACGCTTCAAACTTTTTCAATGCTATGATTAATGCTAACATTTCTTTTTCGATTGTTGAGTAAGTTTTCTGATGCTTTTTCAACCTTAAAGACATGAAACATACGGGGTGCAGAATACAGCTGTCATCTTCTTGAAGTAGAACAGCTCCAGTTTCACAGTTGAATGCATCAACTTGTATTACAAATTTTTTACTGAAGTCTGGAGCTTGAAGCACCGGTCTTTAACGTGCGCTCCAGAGCATGCACGCAAGAGTGCACACAACCATCACTGCACGAGAGGACACCTCACCCGAGGAGAATCACCCCAGGCAGCCATTGAAAAATCTACCTGATCTGAGACCCCCCTATACGAGTATATACCGCCACGAGCGCCCTGTGTCTCCAGGCTCATCCCAAAGTCCAGAAGATGACAATAGAGGTGGTCGAAACATGTCGACAGGAAGAGTACTCAAAATACCAGATAGACGCCAGAAAAAAAAAGAAGAAATACCACCGAAAATACCATAAGGAAAATCTACGTATTTACATCCCAGGTTTCAGTAACCTGCCATAATGCTTGAAAATAAAGAATTTCCGCTGTAAGAAATATGCTGTTTAATCCATCGAAATTTGAACATTGGACAACTATTGACTAATATTGATATGATATGGCTGTAAGACTAACTTTGCTCTATTAAATAAAAAAAGGGATAAAGAAGATTAGGAACAAAGACGGTAAATAATTGCTCAGCTTTACTTGCCAATGTGTTGATGACTTAACATTTCCTAAAGAAGCAGTTGTCATATATATATATATATATATATATATATATATATATATATATATATATATATATATATATATATATATATATATATAATATATATATATATATGTATATATTTACATATATAATATATATATTATTAACACAGTGATATTAATGATATTCTTACATTTATAAAACTAACGATCGATACCAGAAAAGCGGTCACACATTGACTGCATTATGCTAAAGTATATGTTGCCGATGATATTTCAGATAAATGAAGTCCCAGTCAACGTTAATCATGAAAGCCATCGAGTCTATGAAGATATAAAGGGGAGTGAAATTATTAAGTCAGCAAAAACAAATATGGAACGAGAATTCAAAAGAAGGATTATTTACATAAATTCAGTTGTTTCTGCTGTAGCGAATAGCAATGAATTTATATTTCCTTATTTCTTTTCTTAGTTTTGGACGGCCATAACAATTTTTATTTGTGATGAGATTGCAATCCAGTGACAGGAAGGGTTTCGGTGACCTGATTCGTTGAAGCAAAGAATTATTGCTGGCATAACTCGATCGTATTCGTCACCAAAAAAATATTAGTTCTCTTATTATGGTCGTATTTCTGTTAATTCAGTGATATGAATATCTCTAAATATATATATATAATATATATATATATATATATATATATATATATATATATATATATATATATATATATATATATATATATATATATATATATATATATATATATATATAATGATATGGTAACGTGCTTTGCACCGGAGAACGAGGAAACACCATGATAACTGATAAGTTTCCGCCAAATATTTAAGAGTTCTTTGAGTTCCAAAGAGATTATCTCGTTTCATGTGGTTTCCCTCCTCGTCGCGGTGAAAATGAGGTCCGTCTCTCGTCCGATTCAGCGAATCACTTCCAGTTCCGAAGAATGTTAGGCTCCTTCCTTTCGGGAATGTGAGGAAGAGAAACAGAGGAAGTATTTTGCACCATTCACGAGAAACTGGGGCTCGATTACGAGGATGCTCTTGCCTCTCCTCTCTCTTTCCTTCTGGTTATAAGGTTATTCCTTCTTTTTATCTTAGATTTATCTTTAAGAATTTCTCATAAGACAAGGATAGCAACATACAATAGTTTATCAACTTAGAATATAATACCAGAAGATGTAATATTATTTACAGCAGAATTCTATTAGTAAAATTCGCAACAATATCCACAAAGCTAAATTTAGCGGGAATTGGTCTCTTATATATATATATATATATATATATATATATATATATATATATATATATATATATATATATATATATATATATTAATGTTCCCTGCACTAGGAATATTATATACTTAATGACGGAACCCCCAGTCTCTCTCTATCTCTTTGTATCTCTCTCTCCTTCAGTTACATTATACTAAGCATAAACATTACTGGAGGGCAGAGGATTTGCATGATAGAAGAAACTACTTCATTTAGGTCGAGATAAAAAAAAAAGGGCAAATTAATTACAATTTTATTTGAACGTAGACTTTCTCAACAACCCTTTTACACTATCTCTTTCACTCTCTCTTTTAATCAGCTTTATGCCAGTCAGTCATTAAATAAAACAGACATCTTATGAAAGCGGAAACATCTTAACCAGGGAGATGGTACGAAAAAGGAAATTATTTACATTTTAACTGACCATTGATGTTTTTCGCCATCAGCTCTCTCTCTCTCTCTCTCTCTCTCTCTCTCTCTCTCTCTCTCTCTCTCTCTCTCTCTCTCTCTCTCTCTCTCTCTCTCCTCATCTCTTAAAACTTCCTTTCCCCGTTGTTTGCTTTTGTCCAAAAAAAAAAAAATAAGGTGTATTTGCTCGGATGAAGAGCTTTTTGTATAAGTAATGTCTTGTCACTCTGAGATAAACACTTTTTTTTTTTATTCGCGGATGTTACATCAGGATTTTCTTTTTTCTTGCTAATCAGGATAGATTTTAGTACATGACTTTTATTGAACTTGTGTACTAAAAACTAAATTTCGATAGTAATACAA
This sequence comes from Macrobrachium rosenbergii, assembly GCA_039081455.1. NCBI lineage: Eukaryota > Metazoa > Arthropoda > Malacostraca > Decapoda > Palaemonidae > Macrobrachium > Macrobrachium rosenbergii. Next base: position 28,158,706 of record JANJGK010000034.1, read on the forward strand.
AATTTTGTACTCCATAATAATTAGAATATTTTAAAGCTCCACGCACCGTTGAGTGAGTTCCTTGATTGAAACTGATGTTTTGTAAGAGGTTACTTAATAATTATGGAATTGTCGATATTAAGGAATTTCATGGAATTCAGTTAAATAAAACCACCAATAAAACTGATTTGTGGCCCAGATCACGGGTGCCCATATCAATTACGTATGAAAGCTTTAGGGCCAATGTTATCTATAGATTCCTTTCTGCCAATATTAATGGGCCAGTTTTCTACGCCATCGAATCACACACCAAAAACTCTCATTCTGCTGTTCTTTTTCTTGCGTTTTTATTGAATTCATTTTCTAAATTTTCCCCGTTTCTCACTTTTTCTTGTGTTATTAACATATTTTTATATATGTTAACTTTTTCACTGCTTTGTTCTGTATTTTAACAATGGTAATGGCAATAATTTTGTGGGGTGTATGGTAAATAACATCAGCCATCTTACAATGATTTAAACTTAGTTGCTATTTGAAGTGTCTTCATGCATTACATATTGGTAAACAACAGTTGTTCAAAGTAGCACTACAGTGATATCCAATATAATGCCATGTAAGTATATTTGTGACTGTTTTTTTTTTTTAATAATGACGAGTATAATTATAATTATTATCATAATTTGTTGATTAACATTAATAGATTCATCAGTCTGAGAGAAGATATCAATTATTGTTTTTCATACACGCACGTACACGATTAGCACGTGTAAACTCAAAAATGTAGTAAATATTGGATATGTAGGAGCTATGCAGAGAAAATTCAAAATTTTCTTAAAAAAGAAAAAGTCTAATCCTAGCAAAAAAATAACGTCACTTTCCTTTCTGTGATTCGCATACCAAATTTCACAAAATTCTTGTTACTCGTGTCTCACGATTCATAATCCCCTTCCTTAATATGTTACCTTGTAATGTGTTATAATCCGCACCCGGTAATGAAATTTTGAATCCTTTTCATTCCCTGTCCGGGAAATCGTGATGGGGACCTCTTTGATCCTCAAAAAGAAGAAAATAAGACGACGCGTTTTATCCAGCAGTTTCCGGGATGATTTTTTTCTTAGTATGTCAGAAAATTAGCTCAAGTTAGGCAGGTATTGTACTGTTTAATTAGATATCTGTTTATTTACCTTGTACTGATTGTCATAATTGTTACTGTTCTTGATTTCAAAGAAATGTTTCAAATTATAAGTGAAAATGACTCTGGATTTGGGTCTTGGTCATCTGAAGCATATGTTACTTACTGCAGTGTTGCGCAGTGTTCTAAAACCATTTGTAATCAGTATATTATATTTTTCAGCTCTATCCAGGCGAATGGGCCAAACAGCATCATTTCTGGCTGGAGGAGATACTTCAGAACTTTGGACTGTAAGATTGGAAGTTGATAGGTAAGTACAGTATAATATTTCCTTCTATGATATTATCCATATTCTGTTTTGTTGACTTTTCCATTTCTTTCAACTTGTTACGTTAAAAGTAGGTCAATGTCATATATATATTTATATTGTAAAATTTGGACCATTGGGCACCGGTCTTTAAAATTTTTTTGATGTTTTGGTGAAAAGTAGGATTGATATAGATCTTAACAGTAATATATCGGAGAGTGTCCTCGGGCCTCTCTGTTCTTGTGTATGTGTGTGTGTAGTGTCTTCTTAATTTTCTCAAGTCGAAAGAAGGTTTAGGCTTTCCTGTAGTCGAAAGAGCAGATTTCTAGACATCGAAGGGCTAGAGTTTCTTGAAGTTAACTGAAATTTATGTGACTTTTATGAATAGCATAGCTTTTTTATCAGCTAAGAATGATCTTAAAAAAGAGGTAACGCAGGATTTACACAAATTCTATGAGATGCTGAATGTAGGTTGACCAATAGGAAGGTCTTGGTGGGGATTAGTAGAAGTGATGAGCCGAATCCGCGGCATCGGTGGCCGGGTTGGAAAGGCGGTGGGTTACTTCAATGGGAACACAAGCGCGGGACTTCAGTGGTCCTGAGGGCCGTCGATATGGGTACGTTCTCGAAATGTGTCAGCGTGAGTAACATGAAACTTTCTTCTTATCACTTGCCTATGACACTTATTTTTTCTATGTAGAAGACTTCAAGGATAGAAAGTTGTTTTAGTTTTCTTTCGTAAACGAGAAACCTAGTACCAGCAACTAGTAGCTCTGTAGTTGAACGGAGGCCATGGTTACCTTGGGAGTGTTAATGACACTATCCTGAAGGTGGTACGTGCGGGACACGATGGGAATCATACTCCTCTTCTCTGCGGGTAATTCCAGTTTATCATGTTTGTCCTTTGAAGTGCGATTGGACGATCGACGACTTTGTCTTTTAGTAGGTTGGAGGTCTTCCTAAAAATTTTTATGTTTTTCGCAGTTCCAATAAGATGGATGCCCCTTGCAGTGATAGCCTTGATTAATCTCCCATCTGCTGTATAGGTGGCGTTCATCTAGTTCCAATAGTACTGAGTCACAGTGTCTTTCGTCATCATCATTGACGTTATTGTCTTGATGGTAGTACCATTGGTTAATAGTTTTTGTTCATGCCCTCTTCAATGTTAGGAGGGCATCTTTACATTCTTATGCGTGTGGCCCACTTGTAGTAATAGGAGGGGGCTAAGCTGAAATAAGAGCCCTGTCCGATTTCAAGGAACGAGAAGGTCACTAGCTAGAATTGTTAAGGCAGCGCCCGGAGTTGGTGGCCTTGAAGTATGCACTGGTACTGATTTCATAATTTTGCCGTTTTAGAAGGACATCCAGGAAATACACCTGGTTCTCTATCTTTGTCACAGAAGTGACGTTATGGGACAACATAGCAAATGGAGTTCCTGTGCTTTATAGATCAGTCCTATCAGTCTCACTGTTTTCCCTCTTCCTTGGAAGTTATCATGACTAAAACTTTGAAAGACTTGATGAACAATGTTCTGATAATCTTTTTCTGTACAGGACCCATGACGTTGTGTCATTCATCTTTATTTTACAACTAATTCTGCCTCTTTTTGGAAGTAAAAATAACAATCTTTTTTTCAATTTTTTTTTTTTTTTTAATTTCCGCTTTGATTTCCAATACTTTTAAAGCTAAGAAATTACTTACTTTCATGTGCAGTAGTACAGAATTTTCCCTCAGCCATTTTAGCCTTTCATACTATTTTCCCTCGGACCCTACTTTGCACGCTAAGGTAGGCGTTCATATTACTGTATGAATAATCGACCTGAAATAGAACGCCCCTTACAGTAAGTTTTCCGTAAACCAAGGGGTGAGCTACAATAGGCCATCACCAGCCATTCAGTGGCTGGAAACATGAGATGGGCCACACATGAGGTGGTACTGTATTTTGCTGTTAATGTATGTAGACCCCGGCTCTATTTTCGCACTTGGTTTATTGATGCGCGTGTGTTCTTTTTTACATCTAGTTGAACATCGAAGAAAATTTTCGGTAGGTTGTGCCGTTGGTGTGTATATATACATATATATGTATATATACATATATATATATATATATATGTATATACAGTTTTTGCATATATATATATATATATATATATATATATATATATATATATATATATATATATATATATATATATATATGTAATCTCCTTTTCACATGCGTTCTTTTTCATTTCATTACATGATGCCATGTCCTAAGAAAGAAAATATCATTGTTCGAACCTAGCCTGCGAGAAGAAACAAAATTAATGATCTGGATGTTGTCATAAACAGTATATTTTCGTATTAAATAAGAATCATTAATAATCTTTCTCGTTCTGGAGTTCCTGAAAAATAATGTAATTATCAATATTGGAAAAAACAGGTCTTAGACCCTGAGGCTCATTTATCACTATAGTAACGTCTTTGGTCTAATAATAATATGATGTGTTCATCCATCTTCTTAACGACTTATATGTTCTCTCTCTCTCTCTCTCTCTCTCTCTCTCTCTCTCTCTCTCTCTCTCTCTCTCTCTCTCTCTCTCTCTCTCTCTTTTATTTTTGGTTTGGAGTGGGAGAGCGCGTCGAAAAATTATGCTGATAAATTTTTGGTTGTGATGCTAAATTATCTCAGCACCAATTACGAATTTATACTTTCTTTTATAAACATTGCTTTCTCCTTTTTCATAAAGAAGAAAGTCCAAATAGAAAGAGAAAACGTATAAAGTAAGGAAATATAAGATAGATCATGAAAAAGAATAGGCTGAAGTATAATCAATGTGTATTATAAATACAAAATTAGATATATGTAATTATATAAAAACTAATGTAAATTATGTGCTCTGAAAACTCCCGGCATCAGGGCCTGTCTTGAAGGACTGAAAAATAATAGGCCTCAGGTCGGAATGTAGGCTTAAAAGTGTAAAAATCTCTGGATCACCGCCGGGAATCAGGTTCACGGAAATACTTGTGTTTGTACTGGCGTGGGCTAATAGAGTTTTGGAGCAAGATTATCGGGAAGTTATTAAACATATAATTAAGTTTGAAAATACAGATAATTAACCCAAAGTAAAACGTAAATGGAAATGGTTATTGGGAAATGCTAAAAAAAAAAAAAAAAAATACTAGTTTAATCTATAATTGCTGTGTACAGAGTTTGCACATTAGACGGCAAATAAATTAGGCGTGCATTAGCTATTTAAGGTCTAAACAGTTGTGGCGTTTCTAAAAGTCTATTAGCTAACTGATGCAAAAATGTGTCGAAATACTCTAGATACTTTTGTAAGAGAACAATTACTAGGAAGATACTGACCTTAAATTTTATGAGGATTCAGACGATTAGATAAATACGAATCGAATAAAAAGAATTGCAATTTCTTATTGCTTGGACATAACTTAAAATATATGGCCATGAAGTTGGTTGTTCTTGCTAGATATGTAATGATGGTGATGTCTCTCTTGGCCTCTCTGTGTGATGACAAACAAGAGAAGGGTTTATGGGTTACCCATTATCACGTCTGAGGAGCACCTTGAAACTAGATTAAAGCTAGATTGACGGCCTTAGGCCTTGCCATATCGAACTAATCGACTGCTGAAGAAATGACACGGGACTGTAATGAACTTTTGTGGACGAAGCTCAGATTTTAGTTTTTACGAGATTGATCTGCTTCCTTGGCTAACATGAAGAGAGAAGAGTGATTTTTTTATTGTTGCAAGAACAATAAAAAAGAACAAAAGAAAATATTTAGAAAATTTCAAGAACTTTCCAGAATGAACGGAAATATTTTAAACTTCATATGAAGTTTAAGGGAATGGAAATTCATTAATGAAAGCAAGGTAAAAAGTAATGAATGAGTGACGAAAAAGGTAATGAGCTTGATATGAGGATGGCAAACTTTGCGAGGTGTAATTAGATGAACGTGGAGTGAAAATGAAAGAACTTAAGGAAAGGTCGGAAAGATAATAATTAGAAATTGTCGAGAAGAGAAGAGGAAGCCCAGACATGTAATCAGGATTTCCTCCATTTATCGTTTATAATTTAATGGCAGCCTTTGACTTGCATTTATTTTGTCTTTCGCTTTGTATAGCTAACTTCTAAAAACCTTGTCAGGTGATGGACTTTCTTCTTAAAAGGTGTTGGTGGAGTGGTGTGGAGAAGGGGGCCACTTATACTATGCGAGTTTTGAGCCCTATAGTGAAACTTTATATTAGTTACTGAACTCTGCCCTCTGGTGAATTTCAGCCTATCGGTCACACTCACCAGTACAATTTAGGTGCAACGGCCCTAAGCACCTTCTGCCATAAACCAAAATCAGTTTTACAGTTTCTGATACAGATTTACACACACCCATATATATATATATATATATATATATATATATATATATATATATATATATATATATATATATATATATATATATATTTATATATATACATTATATATATAAATACACACACACACACACACACACACACACACACATATATATATATATATATATATATATATATATATATATATATATATATATATATTTGATGAGAGAGAAAATAAACACAGTTCCGTTAACGTAAACTCTGCGAGTTCTCCAGCGATTGAATTCTTTGAAGTAAATGAAAACAATATGTACTAAAGAAACTATAAGTAGGTCAGTCTTAAAGCAGAGGCTATAAAGAGGGAATACTAACGCTTCCGCTTTATAAAACTAAACATGCATTGAGGGGTAAGAGAAAATAAGAACGCATCATGGCTGAAAAACCAGAGACGATAAACTCCCTCCGGGTTTCTAAAAAGATCGTTGCTAGATAAGGTTTTCCCTTTACTGAGGCGGTGATGGAGGTAGATTACCCGCCGACTGGAAAAGAAAATTTTCTCTCGATGAGGCGAAGACGCTAAATTACACGTGATGGTTTCGGGTTCCGTTAAAAAGGTCATTACGTAGGCTGTCCCCGGAACCTCTCTTGAACGATACCTTCATAAAAACGTTAATGCTGTCATTTTAGAGGTTACTAATATTGCTGCCTTGATAATGGGCTTTCTAGAGAGAGAGAGAGAGAGAGAGATCAAAACGTATTTAAAATGCTTACTGGGGAGATGGTGTTTCGTTGCCTTGGATATATGAGGCCTTGATATGGTAATTAATGTCAAGAAACGTTTCTGTTCCCCACGGAATATTATTAAGTTCTGTCATCTAAATACATCAGCTAAAGAGAAAAGTCAGTAAATTTGCCCAGAATTTAAAGTATTTATACTGCCTACACCTTTAGAATTACTTTACCCTGGGGAAAGGGAATTGTACCCCTCTTGGTAGCTAGTGGGATAATGTCTCTCTTATTCATGTTTCAACCTAAGAAGACGTAAGTTCTCATTCTGATGAGGATAAATGAACTCACCTTACATAATTCTAATTGGATGGAAGCTATTCACAAAGTAAAATAAATTTGATAATTACGAATTGTCTTTGATTTAACATTTGTAGATAAACATGCGCACACACGGGCGCATACACACAAATTTTTTCCCTTTAATTGTACAATACAACATAATGAAGAAACTGTAATCAAATATTGCATTTTCCTAACCATGACAATATAATAATACTAATAGCATTAGTATCCTAAATGTTCAGACTTTCCTTGACGTGATTCAAAATGCTCATTTCTTCCTATTGAAACCCATTTAGAAGACTGGCTATAAGCCCATTGAGTATCAGAATGTTTATTCAACAAACTCAGCTTAATTATTCACTATCTCTTCAGCAAATATACCTCTTGCAAGGTAGTAGAACTCACTCTCTACTCTTTTTCCCCCTGTTCTTTCCATATGGGAACACATTTACAGATTACAACAATCTTTGCTGATTGTTAGTTTATATGAAAAATGGGAGTTGAAAAGATTTTGGGTGTCTGGGTCCGGATGAACATCCATTTTTTCGTGTTTTATAAAAGAAAACTGTTGAGATGGTTTTGTCTGTCCGTCCGCACTTTCTTCTGTCCGCACTTTTTATGTCCGCCCTCAGATCTTAAAAGCTACTGAGGCTAGAGGGCTGCAAATTGTTATGTTGATCATCCCATCCACCCTCCAATCATCAAACATGCCAAATTATAGCTCTATATCTTCAGTATTTTTTTTATTTTATTTAAGGTTACAGTTAGCCATGATCGTGCGTCTGGCAACGCTATAGGACAGGCCACCACCGAGCATTGGCTGAAAGTTTCATTGGCTGCGGCTCATACAGCATTATACGCTGTGCAGAAAACTCTACTGCGCTTGGCGCCTTTTTTGCTCATTTTTTTCATTCCTTATACGACCGAGCTTAGTAATTAAGCAGCAATTTAATGACCATTCACAAAACTGATTACCTGACCCTGCTTTTTCAACTACATTCTGATTCAGATCTTGAAGGAAAATGCCAAACATATTATTGCCTCCAAGTTCTCACTGCGCCTCATAACTTGTCTATGGAAATTTTGCCTTATAAATTAGCTATGAATACTTTTTCTCATGTTATGGAAAGAGAGGCCAAAAGGGTTCTCTTAACTAATTATATATACATAACAAACACAGATCAGAAGAATGACGAATTACTGGGCAGGTAATAATAAGGCCTGCTAAAGTAATGAATCCTACACAGAATATATATTCTACTCCCATGATGCCTTCATAACAGGAAATATCGCAGTGGGGGATAGAAGGGGGACTGCACATGGATGGAGCAGAGAGATTCCACAGTCGAGGCCTATCTGCAAAATATGCAGGACAGTTACTTGCAATAATAATAATATGCTCAAAAGGAAACAGGAATGCACAGATGGTGCCAAATAACTCTGTTCAACACTAATGCATAACTATGTTAACACTGAATGCTCCAACACAGATTACTGAAGGTGATCACACAATGGAAAATATATGAAAACAGGCAGAGAAATAACAGGAATCATGGCTGACTAGGAACCTTATTCTGGCACATTACCTTTGTCAAGATGACGGTGTCCTCATTCACTAGGGCGCTGGCGATGGAGGAGGGAATTATAATGCCACTACAAAGTATACTGGTTCGAGCCCCAGTGTCAAACACGTGGTTCAGAAGGACAGGCAAGGTAAGGACGTCTGTCCTCAGGTTGCGTTCTGAGCATGGTCTCTCTCAATTTCTGTTGCATCGTCTATAAATAACCTTCAGGGATTACGCTGGTGCGTCTGGCTAGGTGGCGCAAAGGTCAGTCTTCGTCAGGTTTTCTATAATGACCGCATGGCACCAGAAAACCCTCGGAGGGTTCAGGATGAGGGGGGGGTTTGCCAAGTTTCTCTTTTATTGCTCCTCCTTTGCCTTGTTTGATGCAGAGAACTTACAACAGTCAGCTGGAATTAAGCCTAAAAGCTTGAACAGAGAGAGGGGTTAGGCTTATTTTGAGGGATGAAGGAGAGAGTTTATGAAGGGGCGAGTGGAATTCCACAGTTCTAGTAATTAATAACTGGAATTTATTACCTAGTTTACATTTTTGAAATTAAAAGTAACTGGTCACCTTTGGCGCTAATTTTTTTTAATCTTACATATTCCATATCCTTTGGAATCTTGAATTTCAAGTTAGTGGCCCCTGTGAGGTAGTTCCTTATGAATAGGGTTTATCTTCTGAACAAAGTTTTAAGCTTGGTTGTCCGCATGTTTAGTTTGTGAGTCCCTGAATAGAAGGAGCGGAAATCTTCCTGTAGTTGCAGTGAAAAGTGTTAAAACAAGGCTAAAAATAGTTGCTGAGGTTTCTCGCGTTTTGAAGATAATATGTACGAAAGGCATGTTTGCTACAGAGAGGCTAGTGTTTTGACAATGTGAATAAAACAAGCACTCTGGTGGGCGAATGAAGACAGGGAAGAAACTGAAAGCGGAAGACTTAACAAAAAGGTACGAGACAAAGGTGGTGTTTTGAATTCAAGAATGTAAACGTAGTATGGAGGTGTGAAAACAAGTGTGGAATGAAATGGTTAAGAAATGTTTTCATCTCGGCTATTTTGCTTGGTGGAAGCGAAATATTACTCTTACGTAACGAGAGAGAGGCTAAGAAATAATACGCAAAAGTTGTATTACTTAAGGAAATTAGACAATACTGTGTTAAATTACACACAAAGTTAGCAAGTGAAGTTATATAAAACCATTTACGGTTTTATATAACTTCACGGAATTTATGAATCGAACCATGAAGTTTCAAACCATTTTGAATATACGTAAGAAGAAGAGACCAGTAACGTCTTAAAATTTATTCTTCCTTTTATATAACGTTTCTTTTGGAAAAAGGGTATTCTGTGATTGCAGGAAAGTATCTTGAGAATTTTGTACCGTTAGTATATATATGTATGTATGTATGTATGTTTGTGTGTATCATTCTCAAGTTATGTAACCGCCTTGTTTAACTAACATCCCTTCTGATTTCGTGATAACCCTTTGAGGCTAAAAAAAAAAAAAAAACTTTTAAACTTTCTTTTTAGATAATACTGTATTTAAACATCCATAGATATGTTGCTGATTTATTTTTAGAAGGCGCACATACATGAAAAGTACATAATATTGTCTTAACTGCAAATGTCATATTGATGACGTACAGTCTCTTGGTAGTTTGTGCCATATTCAGTTCTTCATTGGATGGGTCGATATCGTACTTTGCTAATTCTCCGGCAAATAATGTCTCTAGTTGCCTAGTCATAAAATAAATATGAACAAGCTCCAGAGTTTAAACTCCGAATTGGATGAAAAGAAGATTAGCTTTATCAGCGCAGAGAGAGAGAGAGAGAGAGAGAGAGAGAGAGAGAGAGAGAGAGAGAGAGAGAGAGAGAGAGAGAGGAGTGCTTTTACGTCTATTTGCAAGTAATTTTGTATATAAACGAGCGGGAAATGTTATGCACATTTTGGTGATAAGTGTTGAATGAAATAAAATACGAAAGAACGTATTGGAATACTTCGGTGTATTGTGGAATGAAGCGGGCCATTATATCCGAAACCATTACACAGTATACAATTACATTCAGTTTGAATGTATAAGCGTCATGGAAGGAATGAGTCTTATAAGAATCCTTTATATATATAATATATATATATATATATATATATATATATATATATATATATATATATATATATATATATATATATATATATATATATATATATTTATATATATATATATATATATATATATATATATATACTGTATATATATACACATATATTATATATATATATATATATATATATATATATATATATATATATATATATATATATATATATATATATATATATATATATATTATATATATATATATATATATATATATATATATATATATATATATATTTATATATATATATATATATATATATATATATATATATATATATATATATATATATATATATATATATATATATATATATATTCTATATTTCCTAGTAGCGAATTCAATCCACATCTGGGAATAGCTTCTATTGGAAGGCAATTCCTTATAGGTGATAGTCAACCTCTTGAAGGCCAACAAGGATTTTAAACTACTGAACGTGAATGAAAAACTAAACAAGGCTGTCATCCATCTGCAAATACCCACAGAACTCGCTGTGTAAACTCTTCTAAAGCTCCCTCATATTATAGATGCCTGGAAGTGTGAAATCTTTAGAGGACGGGTTCCGAATATGGGGATACTTCCCCACAGAGGAGTATAAGCCTGAGCCTCTCAGGCGCCACCACCATCAGCGTTATGGCTTTCACCAGGACCGTTGCAGGGGCACTATAATTTGGGCCATACGCAGCAGACGACACGAGGCCAAGTTACGTCTGGATGTATGTAAAAAAAGAGGAACCTACTGCACCCAAGTGTCCCAAACTGTTGTGAACCTCATCATGCACTGTTTAAACAGCTAGATTAGCTCGCTTTGCACAGCTGAAGGCAAGATCGAACCTACCAAGATCAACGCCAATACCAGCACCGGCATATTGACCAACTCAACTCATAGAACAAGCTGTGCAAGTATCGCCAGCAGACAACGCCCACTATCACTCCTCCCCCTACTACTACCCCAGTTGCATGTCTCAGGCTTCAAAGTTCCCTTGTGTCTGCTTGTTCTTCTCAGGATAAGCTTCCTTCTCGACGGGCAAGTTGAGAAGGCGTAGTATTTTTATTAATATTAATTAATATATTGCTGTTATTATAATTATTGATCAGACGATGCAAACCTTTAAATATGAGAAACTAAGTCATTCATTAAACTGACAAAAATAGAATAATGTGAAAAAAAATAATCATAGTAAACTACAAATACGTAGCAAATAAAATATAAATAAATTGGTCAATACATTTAAGCGCACAGAAAGGCCAACGCAACCCGGAGAAATTGCGGGACGGTACATGGCAAACGTGTGATGCTCTATTGACTTGAACTGCATTATTCCCCCTTGCTATTCACTAGGCGATACAGGCGAGATATTTCTGCAACGGTGATGTTTATTTTTCTGGACATGTCCTTACCAATAAGAGTGAAATTCTGTGATCAAATTACACAACTTACTTTTCAGATACATAGGTACGTACATACATAAAACGCGCGAGCACACACACACACACACACACACACACACACACACAACATACATATAACTTAATATGATTTGTGCACAAATGGGATAAAGAAAACTCAAATTTTGCTAAAATTAAAAGTAAATATAATGACGAGGTTTAATTGTATATATTTCACAAAATACACGCACACATATATATGTGTGTGTATTTTTTGAAATATATACAATTAAGCCTCGTGATTATATTCACTGTCAATTTGGCAACATTTGAGTTTCCTTTATTCCATATGTGCCTCAAAATCATATTAAGATATGAAAGTTATTATTATTATCTTCATCATTATACTTATTATTATTACTAAAAAAGATTCAGTAACTATGTTAGTAAACTTTGGTTTCTTATTTCTCTTTCCACGGTCCCTGAATGAAAGAGTTAATCGCCAATCGTTTAAAATGCCAGGCCGCCGTTTCCCACTGGAACAAGTTGCGATTTTTTTTCTCGTACTTCTCTTGTTTTCCTCGACGTTGGGATAAAAAAGGGCACTGAGTTTGTGTGTGTGTGTGTGTGTGTGTGTATCCTTGCCCTTTTCGATGAAAATCTGTTATCCTTGTTATCTATATTATAATTATTGAATGTTGGTTGAGAGCTGTAGTTAATTCTCCATAACATTTCCAGGAAAGTGCACAGAAAATTAGCCGCTGCAGTGATGCAATTACTTTATAGGGGTTTAAACCAGTGCTATCTGTCAGGGTAAACAGAGAGGTTTGAGCGTTTTCATTCTCCTATCTTTTTTTTTATCATTTCTTTGAACTTTCGGGCTTAATTGTCACATTGTCACACAATGCTGCTGAATCCAAACACCCACGTGATTTGTAAGCTTCGGCAATGCTCTGTTTATACGAGACTGGAGAGTTAACCATACTTTAAGCTCTCCGCTGTTATCTGGACTAGGTGGCATCAAATGAGGATGAATCTCGTTCGTGTTCAAAAACAGGAAGAGTGAAATTCCAAGTTATGACAATTTTTTTTTCTTACACCCTAAAGGAGGCCTGAACTAACGCTTGCTGGCAACAGTCCATCTCTTTAAAGACCTAGTCTCCAATGGTATTCTGTACTTAAGAGCTAAATTCTATGGCAGGTGGGGAACGTAGAAATATACTTGATACTTAATGAATAAAAATTTGGCAAAGCGAATAAGTTCATTTAAAATGTAATTTATCGCTTATACCAATTACCACAAATATTGTTCAGAAGCGGGACGTGAGGTCCACTGATCCATCGTACGTGAAATGAGTCGTAAACTTTTAATCGGATGACGAGAGGTGTATACGATAATGACCCATTTTGTTTGTGATTATGCACGGGAAAATTCTCTTTGTGAGTTCAATTATAAGTTGAATAGGGGAGAGCATTACGCTGTGGGACGCAGATTGGAAACTGTTTTGTTAATTGATAAACCAGTGATACGCCTCTGATCATAAAGCCATCGATATTGTTGCACGCAAAAAAAAAAAAAAAAAAAAAAAAAGAAGTATTCTGTCCCCAAAAGTGAAGCGAACTTTTTTTTAACACTTATTACAGTCAGTGGAAGGATACATACCTCGACTCAACCATTAAACCATGAAAATTATGACAATTAAGAAGAATGAGTAACAACAATCCTTCTGGCGCGGGTGTTGATATCTTCAATATGGTATTCAATAATAAAATGAAAAAATACTTGCAGAGAACTTTCCAGAGGTTATTAAAGGATGTATATATTAAATTCCATGTGAGTAATGTATTAGTCTTTGCATGAACGCAAATGAAAAATCACTGGGATAGAGGATACAGCATTAAGACGTATGAAATATACAAAAGTTAACAGCGAAATAGTCTTTCATGTTAGTAACAAGAATGATGCTATATACTAGACATCTAGTAAAAAGCTACTTACTCTACTGTAGTAGTATGTTGTAAGGAAATATGATTGAATGAAGTTTTATAAAAGAACATTTTGTAAGGGCGTGCACATCAGACTAAGAATGTACAATCTTTATCAGAAGGATATGTTGAAAAAATATAGATTTTAAGAGTAGCTGTTAGTATGGTATGAGTCAATTTGCGTGGGGGAACCAAGATTTTTTAATGGACCACATTGTCACAAATTAGGTTCTGGCTGCTCTGCCTGCTTTTAAACGCTATTTTTTTTCTACCTGAATTTTTTTTAATGTCGCCGTAGCAAAAACAGTGGAAATTTCTGCTGCTATGTATCAGTCCTTAACTAAAAAAAAAGCACCATCAGAACTCATATGTATTTCATTCATTCCTGCGGTACATCTTCAATGTGTAACACATGCTTTGGTGAGTTCAGTGAAGACTACTACTGCAGTGGTAGCGTTACAGTGAAGTGTTACAGCTTTTTATCACTGCACGACAAAGCTTGTACAATGTGCATTGCGTATAATATTATTCTCCTTTATTACGGCAACTAAACTGTAGGATTTCGACAAAGGAAAATAATAGTATTCTCTTGGTGTAAAAGTTCCCCAAACTCGGTCTTGTTTACAGGTTTTCCAGCCCAGTACCTATACTGACAAAAAAAAAAGGCAAAATACTAAAATTTGGGACATGAAAGCTTTCAGGATTTGTTAAATAGCAAAGAAAAGAATGAGAGCTAATTTATTACAAAATGAAAAGCTAGAATTTTTACATTCCCTGACGTGGAGATGGAAGGGTAATGTGCTTGGAAATGTGAAGTACAAAAAATGTCTGAGGGAGCTAAAACGTATATGGGTAGGGAAGGGGGCAGCACTTATAATTTCAGGACAAATTTAGGGTAGATTAGAGAGTTAAAAAAAATACACTTCAAAGATTTTGTGCGGTGGAGAATGAAGCTGTAATAATTAATGGGTATAATATAGGAATAGTTAAGAATGAGAGTGAAACTAAATGGTTTTGGCAAGTCTGTAGCTGTGCTTGGCTGGGTTTAGAGAAGAGAAAAGAGTTGTGTTCGGTGAATACCAAGGCTTTCCTCAGAAAAAGAAATAGCATTTATTCTAAGTATGAAGTTACTGCAAAAGATAATCACGGAGAGAATGTTGTGTTAAAGTGACTACCTACAGATGGGCCGATTGTAGGAAATACAAGGTTTCCAAACAATAATATTATACTTTGAAAAATAAAATAATAAAGTAAGATTAATTGCTTAGTTATTACAAAGCAGACGATTGCAATGCAAAATACATAACAGTGAAAAGAGGAGGAGTTGAATGCTTAGTTGGTTATTAATGGGCTAAAGTAAAATTAAGATAGAAATTTCAGGTGAAGAATGTAAATGATAAATGGGCAAGTGAGTTCGATAAGAGGTGGAACAACGAAAGAGGAGAAATGGATGGATCACTGGTAAGGCTAAAGTTATGGATGAATAATGATTAGATGGAAAGTATGAAAAACTCGTGAGTGGGGACACAAGGTCAGCTTGAGTATTTGTAAATGAAAGTCAATAAGAAGAAAGAATGAAGCATTAAGTGTAGGGATGATGACTCGAGAGGTTTAGTGAGCAATAAGTGTTACATGAAGTACAATATCATGAGAGAAAAGGTATAAATTAGGTAAAATGGATGATGGATCTGATGGTCAGCATAAAAGCAAGAGTACGGATACTTAACACACCTTTGAGTCAGCATCCCCCCACCTTTTTCATCAAGACAACACTCTCCAATACACATACACTATCAAACTCCTCACATCATTAAAAGAATATCATTATCTGGAGTACAGTGCATCAACACCCTCCAATTTGCTCCTGCGTTGATTCTGTCATTAGAATTTCTAGGTCTTTGTATGCTTCATAAAGCCTTCTCTTTTTCCTTTCATATTTGTCTGTAACAAATAGCTTTTACCTGAACTCTAATCCATCCTCTTTACTTTTTAATACCGAAGGAATTATTGTTTTCATTTCGGTACCTTTCGGTATCCGTTCATATGTTACGTACCCTGGTCAGAACGGGGAAAGTTATTGATCTGACAAGTTCTATTTATCCGGGCTTTCGATGAAAGACGAAAGATGAAGTATCACATGTGGATGCAGTATTCAAAATACGAATGGATAAGCTCGACCTGAATCAGACTTATTATCATAAACAATGAAAAGTAATTAAATCACTGTTTGGATGCATACCAGGTTTAAACGTAAATAGAAATAACGACCAAGTGTCACATGCACTACCGTTGAAATATTACATTTTGAAATGTGAAATTAAAAACGAACCATAGTCATCAGTATGCATGAGATCTAGAGTTTATTATAGAATAGATTATCATTCACTATTGATTACTCATTTGTGATAAAAATTGGCTTTTGATATTATCAATATCCATTAAAACACAGCCATTTAAATAGATTAATATACATGGTTTACTTTTGGATAACTATTTATGTTCCCTGATGAATGAGGTAGACAGACAGACAGGCAGAGAATTGCAGGTATTTCCAGTAAAAATGATGACATCTTTTGTTATGCAATGGTCACCTTTATATTTCTGACGCTTCTCCATTAGGTAGGAAAATATATTCCTGTGGAGAAAGTAATCGTCAACAAACATGTCTAAAAATTACTCTTTCCTCTCGGATAATGAAGTGAAAATAAAGAAAAAATATTAACAGAAATTAATGATAGATCTTCCTATTTATCACCAAGATACTTTCACTTCTATTGAAATCTACGTTCAGACTCACATTTCTCTAAGTAACAAATTCAATAGATCCCTACTGCTGCTTTAAGTAGAAGACGGAAAAGGTTATAATAATCAAAGCTATAACAAGTTATAACAAGAATGGCAATAGGTTCTCTTAAGTTTTGTCGTTTTGCTCTTGCAATATTCTGGCAAAAATCAGAACTTTTCTAGGGCTGCCACACATGATGCCTTGAAGCCTCAAGTAAGGAGAGAGAGAGAGAGAGAGAGAGAGAGAGAGAGAGAGAAAGAGAGAGAGATATGGGGAATGTATAAAAACAGGAAAAAAATTTATATTATGGAAGCATACTGCTCTGCAAGTCATCAGTAATGTAATAGTTCAAAACGACCGTGTCAAATATTATATATATATATATATATATATATATATATATATATATATATATATATATATATATATATATATATATATATATATATATATATATATATATATATATATATTGGACAATCTCACTAACACATACACCAACGGGGAAGCGCCATCTACATTATCAGTAAGAACGCCAAGGCTAAAACCCGGAACAGCATTTTTCACAACTTTATTTTCACAACTCGAAACATGATCCGATAAAGTTGTGAAAAACGCTGTTCCGGGGGTTTGGCCTTGGTGTCCTTCCTGACATATAGTTTCTTTCGATTTCACTTTATACTGAATGATGCTTTACTCGTGGCTTTTATTGTTTACGTGAAACTCTAAAGAAAGAGACTAAATTGTTCCAGTGTTGTACCATTTATATACACACATAAAACCGGCCTCCAAGGTAGGGTTAACTCCAGAGTATGTTTTCGAGTTTTGAATAGGGTGACAGTGATTTCATATATTCAGCAATCTGAGTGGATAAAGTAACCGTTTAGCCATTGGTCTTCTACCGTAGAAGATGGGCCGCTAGTACTTAACGTTTAGTTTTTTCTTCAAAAAATTTATCCTGCTCATATATTCGTAACTGTGTCAGCTACTTTGTGTTTGCTTATTTTTCAATTAGCTTTATTTCTTTTGATAAAAAGTATCTCCGACTTTTATTCTGCTTTTCATGTAAATCCTTTTGGATCTATAGGAATCCACTGCATATACTGGTTGATTCTTGGCCCCACTCCAAAGAAAACGCCTTGCAGATCCACGCCTCAGATGACAATTCATGTTAGTTCACTCTGTCAGCATTAAAAATAACAATTTTGTATGAAGAAGATACCCTGGATAACCTAAAATTTCCTTACCATTTAACGTTAACATTAACATTCATATATCAAGGTAAATATCCGTAGATCCTTTTCTCAAAAGCTATTAAAAGATTACTGACAATATAAATTGATTAATGGTTCTCGATACTTAATATATAATAAATGAAAGAGCGGTAACAAATACTTCTACCATCATGGAATGAAAGACCTTCAGGGAAGCCAATTTTAACTTAATGGAGAAAATACGTTGGCGTTTAGCGGTTGAAAAGTCATCCTTATCAAGCCACTCGTCTTCCTACGTAAGTAGCCATTTCTTTTCATCTCAGAGAGTCCACAAAAGAAAGGGGTCGTTTCGAAGTCCATAAAAGGGCTCTCCGGGAAACGATTCCACCAGGTGCTTTTATCTCTCTTTTTTCGTTTCATTACTTTTTTATCCTAAGCAAGCTTTTTATTTTACCAATGCATTTAAATACATACATACATACATACATACATACACACACACACACACACACACACACACACACACACACATATATATATATATATATATATATATATATATATATATATATATATATATATATATATATATATATATATATATATATATGTACAGACGCACGCGCGGACACAACACACACACATATATATATATATCTTCTTCTTTTAACGTGCTTTTTTCCCATTTTTGTATGGGGTAAGCACGATGCCTTCTTTTGAAGGACTTTTGATTTGGCTTTGGGGTAGACCGTAGTCTCGATCGGCTGCCCTGCCTGACATCGCTTAGACCCCGGTAGCGTATGGTACATGTTTCATACCAGACCCAACGCCCTTTCTCCCAGCAGCGAGAAGTTATTGCGCGGGTAGGTCGAGAGTTCGAGACGTGTGAGATGTTTTGTTATGTTTTTAGAAGATGTTGGAGTGGCTTTGATTTTTTTTGTGTGTGTATTTAGTCTGTAACACCCATTTGCTTTTTAAGCAAACCTATCCGTTGATTACATACATAATCCCGGGATGTCTACACGGATAGCAAAGTGTCCGCCTCTCTGATCAGTCGGCTGCGGATTTGAACCCGCGCCACAGACCTCTACGAAGTCCGAAGCTGCTGCTGTAACCGAGGCTCCACACACACACACACACACACACACATACATATATATATATATATATATATATATATATATATATATATATATATATATATATATTAAATTAGATATACACAAACACAGTTTTTCAAGCAAAACAATATGAGCACCGTTCGTAATATTGGGGAAGCAAATCCAAATGAAAATATTCTCATTTATTTGGGGATACCCTAATTATACAGATATCTCGACTTTTACTTTAACAGTAGGTCTTAATGTAGAAAAAGCATGCACAAAGTATCCTTAATAATTAATACCCTGCAATTCAAAAGTTTAATGGCGTACACTCCGGCGTTATTTTCTGTTTATAGTTGATAACGAATTATGCAAATGATTATCACTTCGTCTCGTGTGCTTTTATTCTTCCAGTTTGGATTATTATTCCAAATTTTACATTCTGTTCCGTGGAAACTTTTTGTGCACACTGAAAGGTTTTTAAATTTGGTTTCCTATGAATCCAAGGCATTCAAATAATATAAAAAAGTATCTTGTCGTAGCTGAGTGGCCATGATTTTTAAAGATTGCTGACGTGGTGTGGTTTGTGTTCTGTAAAGAAGAAATAGGCAATTGCCTCTGAATGTGCTATTTCCTTATAGCTTCGATCAGACTTTATTTTCATATTTCTGGCATTTTTTTATTGCAATGGAAACACCAAAGGTTGTTGACTCCTTTGTAAAATAGAACATTTTAAATGATCCTCAAAAAATTAGTTTAATTGCACTCAATAAATGTAAACACGTCCGCATTAAGAATTATAAATAATACTTTGTCAGAGCACAAAAGACATTTCAGGAAAATGTTAAAACGAGGAATTTCCTCTCTATATGCATGACCTTTCTAACATTTACAAAGGGGTGCTTCCAGTATCCTCTGATAACACGTAGTTGCTACAGTGAAGGCAACTTTGTTTACGAGCCAAGCATGCCAGCAGTCAGTACTGTCAAATTCAGGAGAGTGACGCAGTGCAACGATTCCATGTAAATTGCTTGAATTTACATCGGGGGTAAAAACGTAAATATGAACTTCCTAGACTGTTTTTGCTGCGGACAACCAGCACTATCACAGTCAAGAGAGTAAATAGAGGAGGAATGGTATTGATGTTTCGGCATCATATTCAAAATGTTTTCCTTAAATAGACATCAAGGGTGTTTGTTATCACTGACATTGAATTTGTTGTTAGAAATGGCGAATACCGAGCATGACTACTTAGATCCAACAATCCTTATGCCATCGAGCAGGTCTTTGATATTACCTAAACATCGACATTCATCTGCGGGAAATTTGATATTCGTTCAGCAAGGACCTATTGGAACCATATGGAGTAACGAATATTCTCAAATATGACTTATAGTGGAGTCACGGTTACCTTATGTGGTATTTTCATTAAATTTTGAAAAAAAAAAATCTAAACATAAGGTTTGATGCATATTACTTCTTTGTGCTCCACTGATACACAGCTATCTCTCTTTTTTTATTTACTTATTTACATTTTAAAGTTTTCTAATTTTTGACATATATCTCTGGTTTAGCCCACCAGTTTTTCCAACATCATTACTGCCTCTTCTGAACCTGGCTAGGCAAGATTAATGGGCTGTATCCTTGTAATTAGTTCCCCGGGATGCATTACTTTTTTGCTAAGCCTTCAATAGTGCTCTAGAAATCCTGAAGGGTGGATGAAATGTAAGCATCGGCAGCAGATCAACTAATTTTTGTGGCTTTTCCTGAGGCATCAAATAATGTTTGTTGTTTCTCTCTCTCTCTCTCTCTCTCTCTCTCTCTCTCTCTCTCTCTCTCTCTCTCTCTCTCTCTCTCTCTCTCTCTTGGTATTTGACTGACGCACACAGGGCTAGCAACCTGAACGCTGAAAGGTTTACTGAGAATAAGAAGGCTCTAACATTTAGGTGCCACCCCTCAAAAGACGAAATTGGTTTGTATGTATGTATGTATATATGTATGTCTTCACTGTATTTATAATTAGGCTAAAAAAAATGACGGATATACTCTTTATGTAATGTGATGCATACAGCTAGACACTTTCGTAATATTGCCAAAGGAAATAAAATTTCGCAGTCAGGAAGAACAGACGCTTTCTTTGCCAAATGTCGTAAGGGTTCTTATCTCGCAACAAAGAAACCTTGGTTTTGTCAATAAACTCTGACCAGAATAGAAATTGACTGTTTTGCATGATATATCCGCTGTAATAAACTCCAAGTGAACTGTAATGAATGTCATAAAACGCCTTATCTTTGATGATTTTTTTTTCCTTTTCATAAACGAAAAATTGAAAGTTTATGAGAGAAGTCATACAACGTGTTTACATACTGCCTTCAACTAGGACGTTCTTATAAAACATAAGCTCTCCTAGCGTTCAGGTTGTTTATCTTTTTAAAAGCAGACTGTCGGTACAAAGTACATTAGCCACAAAAAGCGGATTAAATTATAAAAATGCCGAATCTTGCTCTGTTAACGGAAATGTCAAACTCTTAGATATGTATTCAACTCAATACGTATCTACCAGCATGGACTTTTCCGGTTTAGGACTGGGGCTTGCTCACAACTGCAAGGAAATTGCTGGTTTTCTAACGACTTGGGCGATTTGTAGTAAAAGGATTTTTAGTTTACTGTAAAAGAAAACTGTTGTGCCGGCTTTGTCTGTCCGTCCACACTTTACTCTGCACTTTTTTCAGTCCGCATTTTACTGTCCGCCCTCAGATCTTAAAAACTACTGAGGCTAGAGGCCTGCCAATTGATATGTTGATCATCCACCTTCCAAACATCAGAATACCAAATTGCAGCCCTCTAGCCTCAGTAGTTTTTATTTTATTTAAAGTTAAAGTTAGCCATAATCGTACTTCTAGCTACGATATAAGATAGGCCACCAACGGGCCGTGGTTAAAGTTCCATGGGCCGCTGCTCATAGAGCAGTATACCGAGACCACCGAAAGATAGCTCTATTTTTAGTGGCCTTGATTACACGCTGTAGCGTCTGTACAGAAAACTCGATCGCGCCGAAGAAACTTCGGAGCATTTTATACTAGTTATTTGAGAAAGGAAGAAAAGTACGAAGAAAACATATATAAGGGAAATGTGAACGCAATGAAATTCACACTCTCCCATAGCGCCACTTCAGACCAATAAACCGGGAAGGTTAACTGGTAACTCCCATTAAGCCTTACCGACACTCCACTAGAGTAGTCGAGTGAGTCATCGTCACCACACAACAAAGAGATAAGGATCTAGGCTGGCGGTGGCTATTAAAGCCTCACAAAGACCACTGGTAAATGTATGACCGAAACTAGGAGATGCGAGGGAAATAGGTCAGTTTATGGGGTGTTAAAATTTACCTTTAGATTTGTTCAACGTATATTTGAATAAGTTTTAATTACGCATTTGAATTTCATCCATCCATACTTATTATTTTTTTATTATCACTGCTAATGTATTTGGATATCTCCGTAAAAAATATATGAATTGCAGAAACAATTGCGACCACGCAAAGAAGATTGTCACAAAACATTAGAAACAAAGCGATGTGAAAGCATTACAAACAAAAGACATTGCAACAGTTCTCATTTATGAAGATGAAGATAGTGTATTACGTATTCTTGATTGTTCAACTTCAGACTGGCAATAATACCTTCGCTATATCATTAAAAGAGGATTGCTTCATCGTCAGTCACAGGAACGAAATCCGGTTACATTGTTTAGCTCCAGAATCTCCCAGCATAATGCAGCTTATTTGTAGTCCTTACAGCGATCTCTCTCTCTCTCTCTCTCTCTCTCTCTCTCTCTCTCTCTCTCTCTCTTCGTTGTCACTCGACTGTCTTTCTTCTTGCAATATAGGTGTGCCCTCCATTCTGTATTCCAGTGCTTCTCTATCACTTTTAATCATTTTATGACTATTGTAATTTTTTATTTTCGTTTTTTGTCTGAGTCATTTTAATGACTAAATTTGTTTGTTTTTTAGCCTTGAAAAAGGGACTTGTGGCACAGAAACATATATATATGTACTAGCTGACCAACCCGGCGCTGCCTTGAAAAAATCTGAATGACAACGTACGGGTAGGCCATTTAAAACCCTGAATAACAGTCTACGGCAGTGGAGGGCAGAGGGTAGGGGCAGGGGGGGAAATAGGGTAGAAGGAGGGGGAAAGGGGAAAGAAGTGAGAAGATAGAGGAGGGAGGGGAGGAGGAGGGGAGGGAAAATGTATGGGAAGTGGAGGGGGAAGGTGGAAGGGAGGGGGAGGATGATTGGAGGGTGAATGGAAGGGGAGGGAAGGGACAGGGGTAGGGGGAGGGAAAAGGAGGGAAGGGGAACTGGAAGGGGAGGGGAGGGGAAGATAAAGGGAGAAAGGAAGTTGCGTTTCCCTATTGAAAAAAATAAACAACATCACTGAACAGAGCCAATAAATAAAAGATATTATGCTTCTACGATTACGTGTCTGTGTATTTGTGTGTTGGGGGGGGGGAGGTCTGTCTCCCTTTCAACAGTAGACGGACCTTTTATCAATTACGTGAAATTCACTGCACAACAAATCGAAGGAGATTACTTCTAGATATGATGATGGTTAGTTAAGGAGCTCGTAGTAGTTGTACTGGTTCATTGTCTTAAGATGAACACTAAAAAAAAAAAAAAAAATCAATTTTTTCGCGAGTAATTTTTTAATGAGGGGGTAGATCTGTCACAGAAGCATTTGGTGTACTAATACGCATGCGTGGATGATGAATTAGTTCTTGATCCCTAAAGTTATGCCTGTAACAACCAGTTTTTTTTTATTTTGTGAATTAAGTACTTAGATATGATGATGGTAATACCACAAGGTACTTAAGAATTTGTATTTTATTGGCAGGGTATGAATAGATATGTTTGGCTTCAGATGAACGCGGACAAAAATGAGGTAATTTCGACGCGAGTAGTTTTTAATGAGCGGGTTAGCCTGTCACAAAAATATTTGGTCTGTTACTACTTTTTTTCCATGGCGAGAATTGTAAGGTCTGACTGGTGTGGTGAGAGAAGTTATATTTTGAATTACATTGCTTTATGAGTGAATGAAAGTAATTCTAATGGTCAAACACATGTTTAATTTTTTGGATGTACTAAACTGATTGTAGGGGTTTGCTGTGGGAGGAGTTGAATGAAATCATACGTCTGACGGCTCGTGGAAAAAAAAGTGGAGCGTCAGGAGAAAAATGAGAATTAACCCAGAAAGCACTGAAGGAAAATGTGAAAGCACTAGGGAAAAGGTGGCGCAAAAGCGAATTTTCATTAGTTTTGTCTGTGTTTGTACGTCTGTCACGGGGTAGGAGTTTGATTTTGAATTGTAAACCTTCCTGGAGTAACATAGAGGCCGTGTGCAAAATTTTGTCTGGGTCTGTCAAGCAGTTCGGATTTCTATAGAATCCAAACTAATATACAAACATTCACTTTGTATATATATGTACACACATACATATATATACAAATATATATATATATAAGTTAAGTTAAAGTCTTCCTGGGCCTCTGTAGACTCACAGGGCAGGCGCTGATCTCCTGTTTCTTAGGCTGACAGCCAGTAGGGGAACAGGTCCCAATGCCTATGACACGTGGCCAGTGTGTCGCTAGGCACACTGTTTAACTCCCCAGCCCAGGGGCTGGTACCAATTCTCCTACTGAACCTCAGGTTTTTTCAGAAGGTTAGGTTGACGGGCTGCCGGATTTTATATATATATATATATATATATATATATATATATATATATATATATATATATATATATATATATATATATATATATATATATATACATACATGCATATACACGTGTGTGTGTGTGATCGTGTTTAAATGAGAAAATAGATATAAGTTAATGTATTGATGTCATTTAGTGTAGCAGTGCCGAAGATTTATGTCATCTTTACTTCGTCCAAGCTTATCACTGCCTTTCATCATTTATAAAAAAAATTGTTAGGGTGCATGAATTCATTACAGCAGCGCGCCGCACACACAACGAAAAATTCTCTTTAAAAAAGATCCCTCCATAAATGGAACAGTATTCAGAAATACCATTCCGTTGCCCACGCGATTTGAGAATTGTGGCAGACAGCGAAAAATGCTTCTCGGCAAACTGCATGCAAATTGATTTGGCCTCCAAATCAAGCATGATGGATCGGTGGTATTTTCCAATCCATGAGCGTTATATGTGTACGAAAGTGGTTGTAATCTTATGGTCTATTCGGACGAAGTAGAAGCCAGTTCTTTTGCTCAATAGTTTTTGTAAGTGATTTGGTTCAAATAGTTTCCATTAAATTCGATTGTAAGAGTGACATGTGTGATATCAATGTCAGATTGAATTAAAATCCTAGAGTCTCGTCAGTTTGTACATAAAATGAGGTCTTCACTGATATATGCAATTGTTAAAGCTTTTTTTGTTGTCATTATTATTATTTGAAGATTGACGATAAGTCACAACGATTAAAGTATATACGCTTTCTTTTCTTACCTGTTTTTATACTGAAAAAGTATTGGTGATTGTGAGTCAAGCCTAATATCTTTGATATATAAAGTAATGATTGAACTACCAATCACGGCAGAAAATTAGAAATTTCATTAGCAAGGTAATTAAGGTGTGTGTTAATTATTAGGTTCACCGGTGCCTTTGTAATTAATAGATTTTTCAGGACTCCTGCCAAAGCTCATTAAGTCTTATTAAAGGGACATAAAAACTGAAATAAGTTCAGCAGGATAGAAAAGATTCAATATATTAAAGGTGAGCGAAAACATTTCACATTTTGATAATACTGGTAAAATGACTCACCAGTTTTGTAAATCTGATAATTACTCTCCTGTCGTTTCATAGCATTTCCTTGCTTTAACAGTTCCTCATTGGACGGGTAGGTATCGTTCTCGGCTAGCACTCTGCTGTTCCCGCGATCGATTCTCCGACCGGCCAATGAAGAATTAGAGGAATTTATTTCTGGTGATAGAAATTCATTTCTCGTTATAATGTGGTTCGGATTCCACAATAAGCTGTAGGTCCCGTTGCTAGGTAACCAGTTGGTTCTTAGCCACGTAGAATAAATCTAATCCTTCGGGCCAGCCCTAGGAGAGCTGTTAATCAGCTCAGTGGTCTGGTTAAACTAAGGTATACTTAATTTCTTCTTGCTTTTACAGAACCGTATTTTTCACTCATTTCAGGAATTTTATTTAACACCTGGAGTTTCTCCATACCTCTCTATTAGGTACTTGCTAGTTAGTCCTCTGAACAATAAATAATTGCATATTTCAGTGCAAATGTTTTTTACTCCTGGCTTCATGAACCCCTCAGATTGACCTTCTGCAAATCCTGATTTATTGCTAAGTTGATTTGGAGAGATTGAAAAACCACGTAATCATTTCTCACCAGTAAAATTGGGACAGGTGAAACTCAGCTTGCGGGTTCTAGGTCCTAAGACATACGATTATGATAATGGAACACAAAAGGATACTTGCTCCAAAATCTCCCATTTTAGCTGTTGTTTTATCAGTATGATAACATTTAAGACGTTCTATGTATATTAAAAGTAAGAACGAAGAGCATGAATTAATTTTAAGTCATTAACACTTTCACTACACATATTTATTTACATTAGTGTATAAAAGTAAGCACCATTGGTTCAAATTAGTACTTGGCTGGATGACATGGTGTGATTAATATGCACTTAAATTCCAGTGATCCATTTCTCTCTCTCTCTCTCTCTCTCTCTCTCTCTCTCTCTCTCTCTCTCTCTCTCTCTCTCTCTCACATATATAT
Source organism: Macrobrachium rosenbergii (assembly GCA_039081455.1). Classification (NCBI taxonomy): domain Eukaryota; kingdom Metazoa; phylum Arthropoda; class Malacostraca; order Decapoda; family Palaemonidae; genus Macrobrachium; species Macrobrachium rosenbergii. Next base: position 28,185,567 of record JANJGK010000034.1, read on the forward strand.
ATATATATGTGTGTGTGTGTGGGTGTGTGTGTGTGCTAATGCAAAACAAAAAACTTCAATGTTTTCGCGTTTTCTGGTAAAGATGAGCTGTGAAGAACGCTTGACGGCACTCAACATTTGTCAGGTGTCGATGAGTACTCACATGACGCGCTTCCAAGTGTATATGACGAAACGAGTTACGAGAGCTTCTAAGTTTTGAGCAAGTCTGACAACGGAAACTCGCCCGAGTGAGAGAAAAAAAAAAAATCTTGTTTTTTGTAATTGTGACATGAGAAAGTTTTATCTGTGTGGATTTTTGATGGTACGGTTTGTGTGTAGGGAATTTTTTGTCTGTATGCATGCAAGTGCAAAGACAACTCTGAGAGTTCATCAGATAAACCGGGGTCATTGGGAAGGAGAATCCGATTTAATTCTCCGACGCATCCCTCAGCGAAAAGGGTCGAGATGAAGAGTGAATCCAAACCCATAACGAAACACGACGCCTCTGTACAGTGCAAGATGGCTTTAAGAGACTAAGAAATTGGAACAGGGCGATTATAAAATACAGAGTAAGATAGTATTACACTCTCACTGAACCTTGGAACCTAAGGATTACTCTTTCCCCACCCCCCTAAAAAAGGTTTAAAGAAGCTATCTGATATCTTCCCATAAATAGCAGTTTTCAAATTACGCAGGTATATTAATTTCATACATAAGTATGTGCATGTGTACGTATGTATATATTGCTGATACCTTTCAGTATATCGGATTTCAAAGCTAGATGGGATCAGTGACATAAAATATAGCGAAGGCGTCGTCGTATATCATGGAAGCTGTATCAGTAGTTTGTTGCCGTAAGCTCTTGTCACAA
>JANJGK010000034.1:28191416-28196416 GCA_039081455.1 Macrobrachium rosenbergii
GGTGTTAAGGAGAAGAGAGAGAGAGAGAGAGAGAGTTTATCGGTTGTCATTCAGAGCTTTCCTGGGCAGCTCTGGGTCGATCAGCTAGTACGTTTATAAAGTTTCTTTTCTCTATCCTCAATCAGAACTGTATTATCAACAAAAAATCAAATATTAAACGTTCCGATAATGAATAAATTTCTTGATTACATTTACAAGCCATTCTCACCTCCTCTCTCCAGCTTCAGTTTCTATCTATGTTAACCTCCTCTTCAACTAAATAATGAACGGATGTATCTACAACCTCTCCTCTCATCACCAACTTGCTCTTCTTTCTTCTTACTAACACAAATCTTTTTTTTTTTTTTTTTCACCGTTCTCTCTATCTGAAGTATGTTTTTGCATTTTCTCGACGGAAATGTAAATCTCCGAACATACAATCCCTTTCCAAGCAAGTTTATAAAAGTCTGTGCCTATTTTCATATATCCCAAGACCTCCAAAAGTCTGTGCCTATTTTCATTTACTCCAAGACCTCCAAAAGTCTGTGCCTATTTTCATTTACGCCAAGACCTCCAAAAGTCTGTGCCTATTTTCATTTACCCCAACACCTCCAAAAGTCTGTGCCTATTTTCATTTACTCCAACACCTCCAAAAGTCTGTGCCTATTTTCATTTACTCCAAGATCTCCAAAAGTCTGTGCCTATTTTCATTTTTTTTTTTCACCGTTCTCTCTATCTGAAGTATGTTTTTGCATTTTCTCGACGGAAATGTAAATCTCCGAACATACAATCCCTTTCCAAGCAAGTTTATAAAAGTCTGTGCCTATTTTCATATATCCCAAGACCTCCAAAAGTCTGTGCCTATTTTCATTTACTCCAAGACCTCCAAAAGTCTGTGCCTATTTTCATTTACTCCAAGACCTCCAAAAGTCTGTGCCTATTTTCATTTACCCCAACACCTCCAAAAGTCTGTGCCTATTTTCATTTACTCCAACACCTCCAAAAGTCTGTGCCTATTTTCATTTACTCCAAGATCTCCAAAAGTCTGTGCCTATTTTCATTTACTCCAAGACCCTCCAAAAGTCTGTGCCTATTTTCATTTACTCCAAGACCCTCCAAAAGTCTGTGCCTATTTTCATTTACTCCAAGACCCTCCAAAAGTCTGTGCCTATTTTCATTTACTCCAAGACCCTCCAAAAGTCTGTGCCTATTTCCATTTACCCCAAGACCTCCAAAAGTCTGTGCCTATTTTCATTTACTCCAAGACCCTCCAAAAGTCTGTGCCTATTTTCATTTACCCCAAGACCTCCAAAAGTCTGTGCCTATTTTCATTTACCCCAAGACCTCCAAAAGTCTGTGCCTATTTTCATTTACTCCAAGACCTCCAAAAGTCTGTGCCTATTTTCATTTACTCCAAGACCTCCAAAAGTCTGTGCCTATTTTCATTTACTCCAAGACCTCCAAAAGTCTGTGCCTATTTTCATTTACTCCAAGACCTCCAAAAGTCTGTGCCTATTTTCATTTACTCCCAAGACCTCCAAAAGTCTGTGCCTATTTTCATTTACTCCAAGACCTCCAAAAGTCTGTGCCTATTTTCATTTACCCCAACACCTCCAAAAGTCTGTGCCTATTTTCATTTACTCCAAGTCCTCCAAAAGTCTGTGCCTATTTTCATTTACTCCAAGACCTCCAAAAGTCTGTGCCTATTTTCATTTACTCCAAGACCTCCAAAAGGCTGTGCCTATTTTCATTTACTCCAAGACCTCCAAAAGTCTGTGCCTATTTTCATTTACTCCAAGACCTCCAAAAGTCTGTGCCTATTTTCATTTACTCCAAGACCTCCAAAAGTCTGTGCCTATTTTCATTTACCCCAAGACCTCCAAAAGTCTGTGCCTATTTTCATTTACTCCAAGACCTCCAAAAGTCTGTGCCTATTTTCATTTACTCCAAGACCTCCAAAAGTCTGTGCCTATTTTCATTTACCCCAAGACCTCCAAAAGTCTGTGCCTATTTTCATTTACTCCAAGTCCTCCAAAAGTCTGTGCCTATTTTCATTTACTCCAAGACCTCCATACATTCTCTTTTACTGTAGTTACCTTTGCATTGAAATCACCTAAAACACCGAGCCTTTCATTCTCTACCGAAGCAGCCAGGCACTGATTTAGATTGTCCATAAATTAAACTTTCCACTCTTATCACAATTTGTTATGCCATACCCTTCTGTATAATGTATATGTCTGTGTGCGTATGCGTGTGTGCATGTATGCTTACGTGTAATAAAGATTGCGTGTTCACCGTTCAGGAGAGATCACTCATTATGAGTATTTTTACATTATCTTTTCATGTTTACATTTTTAATTTACTCATCCATGAACAAATATTGATACAACCATGGGATTTACGATAAATTTTAGCACTGTCTTCGGATGTGAAAGCTGACATCCTTCTTTATGAAATGCTGCAGCTTACGTTTGCCTTATTTTGTATCCTTTCACTGGAAATCTTAAGTTTATCGGTCACAACAAACCAGTCATAAAACACAAAGATTCCTATTGAAGGTATTACACCTGACAGCACCACGAAATAAAATATTCTACAATTACATTTTCATTAACGAGAAACGGTCATATGCCATTGTTATTACAACCGTGCACATCAATTTCTGAGAAACGGTACAAATTAATTAAAATATCATTCATTATTGCCTTTGTTTCGCAAACTGATTTCGCTAACGATTTTAGTATTCATTATGTTTGTTGATGCGCCCTTTCTATCAGTAATTCAGTTATTCCTCTTTTCTGTCTTTTTTTCGCTTTTTCGTGTAGAGTTATTCTGTTTTTGGAGATATGCTTTAGACCTGTTTCATGTAAAGGTCCACTAATAATGATGAGAATAATAACCAACTGATTTAATACTATTAGTAAGAGCAAAATTTCGAAGATAAATATTTTGTTTTATTCCTCTCTCTGTCTCTATCTTTCGTAAAAAGAATATATATATATATATATATATATATATATATATATATATATATATATATATATATATATATATATATATTGGCGCTCTCATCCTTTGCCCATTGTATATTGCCAAGGTGTCATCGCTGATCGTTTGCCTTGTAACATTCTGGGGATTTAAGTAATCCTTGTCTCGCCACCGCTTAGAGGCAGTGCGCTTATAAACCTTTTGATCTTATTTAATAGCCTGGCTATTTCTGGGCAAATATGTTGCTTATGTTGTCTGGACTTCTGAAAGTTCTGTCTCCCACTATTGTAGGTATTGTGTATGTTAAGAAATCCTTCCACTACACTGTGTTTGTGCACGTGTGTGTATCAGTGTTTTTGTATAGGAATTTGTTATTTTAGCCTATGTTCTTATCCCAACAATAAATTTTTTTTTTTTTTTTTTTTTTTTTTGACCCTTGGTTCTCCTTTATGTTCCAAACCATATTTCTCCCAGTCTCGCTTACAAAGGAAAGGTCAAACACCAAACATGCAATAACATCAAACCCCGTCCCTTTTCTTCTCTTATACCTTGAATTTTCACGTCGTATTTTCGTCTTAAGTGCAGTGTTGAAAGGAAAACTGAAATCATTAATAAAGATAAAAATTACAAATAAGATTTATTTCACCTTTCATTGGGTTGTAAACTTCTTTTTATTTTCATTGGTAATAGATTTTAGAGCAAAATGTCCAATCAGTGTTCTCTCTCGGTTACATCACTGAACAACACATTTCCCAGTTATACTCACCAATAGAAGGAAACCCACAATAATAAAAATGATTTGAAGAAAAGTTATTTACAAACTGAAAATACGAATTCCGGAAATCGTGGGGAAACTTAGGTAATCTAATTATCTCAGTTTATTCCAGATTTCAAAACTTTCCTACAAAGTAATTGAACACCAGCGGAAGAACGCCAGATAATTGTTTATTACATAAAACTTTCTATTTTTTTTTTTTCTTTCTTAAGCCTGAAACCATAATTTTCTTTTGTTTATAATTGGTAATTTTTTATAACTGTTTTGTTTATAATTTATAATTGTTTTGTTTATAATTGATTTTATGTGAACATGTCGAGTTCGACATGTTCACATAAAAAACTGACATAATCCGCTAATTTTTAAATTTATGACTATTCATTTATTTATATTTGTACTACTTAATATGTTTAAATAGTACAGTTGTACTATTTACAACTATTAGCAAAATGTAGGGGCATTGGGAAACAGCTTAAAGAAAAATGACATCATTCCCGTCGACTTTAAAAAAAGGGTAAACAACTTGGACTAATGGCAAATATTAAACGCAAATATATATTACTGTATTTACTTTATTATTAAGTACTTTATGTAGTTAGAGAAAATATATGATATTCTGTTATTCAAGGAAAAAGTTAAGTTTACCTTAGTTTAACCAGGCCACTGAGCTCATTAACAGCTCTCCTAGGGCTGGCCCGAAGGGTTAGATTGATTTTACGTTGCTAAGAACCAGTTGGTTACCTAACAACGGGACCTACAGCTTATTGTGGAATCCGAACCACGTTATAACGAGAAATGAATCTCTGTCGATACCCAACCGTCCAATGAGGAACTAATCAAGCAAATGAATATAAAGTAACGTAATTATTTCTAAGTAGCGTTAGAAGCAACGACATATTAAAAAAAATCTTCTAAATTTCGTGCTACAGGAAAGAAAAAGGTCCCACAATAAAATCACTTGCGTATTCAAATCATTCCTCGCATGAAGGCACTCGCTATGATGGATGTCGGCCGAGTAATAAGAAACTGTCAGTCAACCTGATGGGAAAGGAAAATCATTCCCGCCTCTTTTTTACTTCGACTTTTATTTACCTTACTGGAATGGCCTGAAAGGGATGGTTTTCCTTTTTGTTTTAACACATTCTCACAAATAAACAAATGTCCAAAGAAATGTTTCTTTTTTTGAAGAGAAGGAATTCATTAACACGAGTATATGCAAGCACCACAAAATGACACTGATAGAAAGAGGGTTACGATA
>JANJGK010000034.1:28198916-28218916 GCA_039081455.1 Macrobrachium rosenbergii
CTTCATCAGTAGCGGCTGGAACACCCCCACACTTGCTGTAGCATTCGTTTTCTTTTTTTTTTTCTTTTTGCACGCATTCTCTATTTTGGCGGATGTTGAGGACCTTCCTTTCCTGTAACTCCTTCCAGCTATAAAACCGGCATTTTCTTGGCCATTCCTCTCTCTTTTTTTTTTTTTTTTTTTTTACTACTACTACTCCAAACGAAGTCGATTGTATACTCTTCATCAACTTATCATCATCCTTTACTCTTCTCATATGGTTAAACCATCACTAATTACTCTTCTCGACATTTTCACTGATGCCAATCCTTTGAATATTCAGTTTATATATTGCCACATTTATCACCCCCTCAATTTTCATGACACCTATACTCTTTAGGCAAGTCATCTCTACAGATTCCATTTATTTTCTTTTCATCTGAATTCAACATCTACTCTCCACTTTCAGAAGTGAGCTCTTTTATCAGTTCCTTCATGAATTCCAGCGCTATCCTCTATAAATACATCAAGTTTCCTCTCAGTCATTACACTCATCATACTACATTCCTTGACTTATTCTCTTATCTTACCATGAGTCAGAATATTCATTCCTGAATATACCCAAGAACCGCATTTTTGCCTACATTGACTCTCAACATTCTACGCTTAGAAATATTTTCAGGCTCGTTCAGTAGTTTCTGCAGTTCCTCCCCATTCAAGGCCAATCTGCACCTACTATTTCCCTTCCTCTGACTCTCTCCTTTTCATCAAAACGATATCAAACATAGAGTGAACCTACCTTCCCCTAAGGATAATAATAATTACATATACTGTATGTGATGGATTTTGTAGGAATATTGTACTTGAGTCAAAATAAAACAATTAGCAATATCGTGAGGCCCTTTTAGAGTTTTGATTAACATACTGGAATACATCAAATTAAAGCAATGACCCCCTAATTTACAATGTGCTCACACGTTTTAGATGGCCGGTTTGCTGAAAGAGATAAGTGGATATAGCTTCCCATCTCAACAGGATTCAAATATTAACATCGTCAAAATAACCGCAATAACGTGAAGACTGAGAGCCTGTCAATCTTGGAGCTTGCGTGTTTGCGTTCACAAAAAAGCGACTCCACACATAAAGAGTAAACGTATAATGACCTTCCAGTAAGAGATACTAACGTTTGGTGAACCATCCGATTCCTTCTGGTCCTCAGAGTAGAAGGCTTACAGGAGAGACTTCGAGTGTTTTTATACTGAACGTTGTAAATTTTGCTCTATCATTATGTGGCCTTTCACCCATGGAGTAGATATATCTCGCCATGTCGATTTTCCTTTCAACAGAAGTTTTACTCATCCAGTGCATTCATTGTAGCATTTTGTATAACTCGGTACATTTACATATTATAGCAGTTCATAAAACTGCAGTTTAGCAAGTGAAAACACTACAGATCTCCAGGAGAGAAAACAAAAGAAATACGATTATTCAAATGCACGTGCACTAAAAATACTTTACGTCTACGAGGCAGTGAGATAAAACAAAATATTGTGCACCTCCACATAAAGAGAATCTTTTATTCGTTGTTTTTCTGTTTGATCTGAATTATGTGACAAGCATATTGCGAGGAAATCTCAGAGGTGGGCACAAAAACTTTTCATTTGGGACTATAAAGCCTCTGTTTTTAAGCCGTCGCTTTCCTCTCTGTTGTCTTTTGGGAAATAAATGTTCCCCCATCTTTTCGTTTTGTCGTGAAGATGTTATAAAATTCACATATAATTTTGTACATGAGTGAATTGTGCGTTGATGTCCCTAACAAAACTTCACATATAACTTTGCAAGTAAATGAATTGTACTTTAGTATCCCTAATGAAGAAATACGTTAAACAAATATCAACTTAAACATTGAGAACCGTGAGTGGTACTCATCTTATAATATTCTTCATCAAAATACTCGCATCGTTTTGTAGATTAGCAAACGATGTATATATGTGTAGGGAAGTTTCCGTACACACACGCGCGTGTATATATATATATATATATATATATATATATATATATATATATATATATATATATATATATATATATATACACACACCTATATATATACACACATATACATAATAAGAAATACATTACATTATATAAGTAGGTCCGTAGCAACTTTAAATGCATGATACAAGCGACTGATATTGAAAATGCACATTCTTCCTAAAGGCAGAGTTAATTAAATTTACATATTACATTTACATAGTACAGAAGTCATAAAACTGCATTTTATAAAGTGAAAATACTTAAGATTTACAGGAAAGAAAAGAAGTGGATTACGATCATTCAAATGATTTTTAAAAATTACTTTACGAGGCAGTGAGATTTAGCAAAATACACTACGAGTCTCCATAAAAACAATTTATTTGTTGTTCCCCTGTTCGATCTAAATAGTAAATAAATCTTTTTATACACATATATATTATATATATATATATATATATATATATATATATATATATATATATATATATATATATATATATATATATATATATATATATATATATATATATATATATTTATTTATGAGAGTGTGTACAAGTTTGCATGTGTGGATGTGCGTGTTTGGTTGTTTGTGAAATATTTTGTTCGCCAATCACTACTATCAGAATGAGAATAGTCATTTTTTTTAAATATTTATTGAGAAAACGGTGTATACAGTGTTTCATATTCGAATTCAGTTTATTACCTGAATAGAGGGTAAATTCAATTCGTTCATTTCCATACATTGCCATAACATGATGTTAGTATATTCTTTTGGAGTGAAGATGCCTTATTAAGTTAATGTTCCTTTTGTTGTTTTCTTGTATACAATAATAATAATAATAATAATAATAATAATAATAATATGGCCGTTCTTGACTTGATTTATTTGGTGGGTGGGGGAGCGAACCTTGTTGCACCAAAACCACAAGCTACATCGTGTTTTGACCCTTTTCTAAAGCTATTTGCCAGTATTTAATTCATTTATTGACTACTACATCGATGATGATATAAAAAGGAAGTTTAGCTAGCCGCGAAGTTTTATAAAATTTAACTTCATTATTTTGTGGCTTTATTTCCATATTGTTTTGTATTTTTAAGCAGCAGCTAACTTTCACTATGGTCAGAGAAATGATTAGCTGGCTCGAAGATCTGACGGCACTTTCATTAGTGTCTGGTTAGAAGAAAACTGTAGATGAGATTTTAGTGAATTATATTCAATCAGTGTTCAGGAAATTCAGCTATAATAGCCATGTGACAACTGTAAAAACGCTGCCAGTCTAGGGTTTGATTTTGATCATAAAGACAGCTAAATATCTGTGTGACTAAATAGAAAGTGAACTGGGAAATTACTTCAAAATGTTGTAATGCGGATAGAAGAGAAAAAAGCTCTTCATTGGAGTTTCCGTTTCCGGAAGACAATTATTCTTGGTTATTGAAATTACATATTTCGATATGTGTCGCAGTGAATATAGCATGTAATTCAAATGAAAGATGCTTTGATTGTATTTTTAATTTCTGGTAAAAAAATATAGCAAGGACCATTTTTTAAAAGTGTCCATCACTTTACTGTTATTCATATTTGTGATATTGAGTGCTCTTAATTGACTACATTTCCCTAAAACAACTGTAAGTTTAATATAACTTGAGTTATCATATTATGAAATTAAGCACGGAATTTTATTGTCAACAGTTTTACCATATAGATTATATACATATATATATATATATATATATATATATATATATATATATATATATATATATATATATACATATACTGTATATGTATATATATATATAAATTATTCAAAATCTATAATTCAAAATCATTATATGGTTCACAACTTTGACATATTTAAGTATGCTAAAATACTTGCGTATGCTAGTAGGGGTGTGGGTGAATGTGCTAATGATTTTGTGCGACTGTAACTTGCGGAAAATAATTAGTTGAAACGCAAAGAGACTGTCTCTAATATGGTAGCAAATGGTACCCTTCCAACACCTGATAAAGTATGGACAGGAGAATTAGTTCTTTTATGAAAGGGACCTCTGTTCAAAGCAGTCATCAGCAGGATCATTTTCTGATATCTAGGAATATAGAATCTGCCGCGCGTAAATGCATAATTGCAGCTGATGGATATATCTAACTCTGAAATTGCTGTCGTATTATTTATATTTTTTCAGCAAACAGCCTTGAATCAAAGGAAGACAAAAATGTTATTGCCAAAGTTCCAAATATATATATAAAAAAATTTGTTGGACATATGTGCACAAACTTCATGTCTTGAAAATAAAAGCATATGCTTAGCGAATCTTCAAATTAAAACGGATATATTTGCAAGCTAAGGGATTATTAAAACCTGCTAATCTCTTTTAAGTGAATCAAGTTATTGAGTTGTTTTTATTATTATTTTTATATTTATTAATTATACAAAATAATTTTCTTTAACCTGCTTCTATATTTGTTTAGAATTTCCAGTCTTTTTTTGATGCGAACCTCACTGTGTTGTATTGTATTAATGGCACGAGGTCCTTTTATTTGAGCGGAACTAAACCTGAACACGGAAAATGAAACATGGTAACTATTTTGAAAGCATAAAAATTAACTTTTGCTAATTTTTCGGTTCTTTGCCGTCTGTTCTTATGACATAAATGGATTTCAGTCAAATATTTTTGAGAAAGTGTTAACTAAATCAATTGTACAGAATGAATAAGTAGATCCAAAACTGGATTTGTTTTCAAGATAATCTTAATTTCTGTATTTTCATTCTTATTCGTTTTGCTTTTACTCACTCCATTTCTTGTGTAATCCCTCGCAGGCTTACCATAGTCGCTAGCAATCGTCAGACAGAATGAGGGTTAAATAAATGCTCTACGAAATTGAAGCCACATCATAAATTGCAGGGAAAAATGTGTAATGTTAATGCTCTAGAAACTGAAACTCGGACCTGTAATTACGAGCTCTTAACACCAGTCGACTCCATCACGCTGCCTCCATACACAAGTATAAATACCGGTTATAACCTGAGTTAGTGTGACTTAGCTGCTATAAAATTCCTTTATAAAGATGCGACAGCTGTTCCTTATGGTTTTCTGGGCCTAACCCATACGCAGAGAGAGAGGGAGAGAGAGAGAGAGAGAGAGAGAGAGAGAGAGAGAGAGAGAGAGAGAGAGAGAGAAGCTTTATCATAGACTATTTGTCCTTTTACCTTAATTAAGTACATCCAATAAGCAATAATCATATTTATCGTTGGGTACCTTTTATATAAAATGAATGTTTATTATATAAAAAAAATACTATAAGACTTGCTTTTTACTTATGAATAGCTCTATGAAAATGGTTTGACTTTCTCCACTGCTGACAATCTTTTGAACTCCCTTCCTACTCCGTTTTTCCCGATTCTTGCAAATTTGTAAAGCAAATCAACTCTTCTTTCGAAATTGACGCGATACAGTACTTCGGGTTTGGGATAGATAAAGGTATATATTCGTCGTACCAGTGGCCTATGACTTGAAAGGTTAAGTGGTGTATCTTAAATTCGTCATCATATGCAATTTTTCACCTTAGGGTTTTAGTAGAGCAACACCGACAAACAAAAAATGCAAGACGACGTTGTCTGGAAGAGGTAGGGTTGAATTATCCATGCTCTTTACTCTGAAGTCTCCGAATATAACCTAGAAATAAAAGTATGCGTTACATTTTAGTTTTCAGTATAAATTTTTCAGTGATTACAACAAAAAGATGGTTTAATATGAAAGAATATGAGAGGGTTTCAGGTGTTGCATTTCAAATCATGACATTATAAACTGTCTTTTTTTTCAGTTTTCAATATACTTTCTGTATTGTAAAAACAAAAAATAACTTTTATCGCCAAAGACCACGAAATCTTTCATTATTATGACGGGTGGAAGTGAAACGAAAAAGACATAATTATTACAGAAATGATAATATATACTTGCATATTACTCATAACATCATAATTACACTGAGTATATGGTTAAAATTATTTAATAACCAAAGCAAAAATACTTTTCAATTCTCGTTAAATTTTGGTCAATATTTCATCCACCTTGAAATAAATAAATCACGTTCAGATGTGCTTCACGCATTTTGATGAGGCTACTATGGTCTCCAACAACCCATCGAATAACAGATTAAAATGCTATCGATATATTTTGTGGTTCATGTTTATTTTTCGTAAGTGACCAAGAATCACTCACCGAAGTGGAAGTTTGGTTGCTGTATATATAAAAATTACGAGGATTATCTCCTGTTATATTTTTAGACTTTACTTCACTTAATATGTTTACATTAACTTAATATCTCATTATTATTATTATTATTATTATTATTATTATTATTATTATTATTATTATTATTATTAAGAAAAGAATCAGAGCAAGCAATGCTAAATGACCATAACACCGTGAAGCAACTTTCCATATAACAGCGGTTTGTGTTTGTGCGTGTGTGTGTGTGTGTGTGTGTGTGTGTGTGTGTGTGTGTGTATGTATGTGTGTGTGTGTAAACAAGAAATCAGAGAGAGCAGAATAAGGCGGTAATATAATGTAGCATAAACCCAGAATAATGCTGTTCACTAGCCGCCCTTTATGGTTACAGCTAAGTTATAAAAAAGATGTGTATTGCAACCAGCTGGTTTTATAGCCTCGACAAAATTACGAATGTTACGATCTACTTAACTCACAAGTGTTGCATATTCATATCATGCGACCAAGCACTGATATAATATATCATATTCGGACTGCTTCGTATTTTTCGTAGTGATAATAACCCATGCGATATAACCCCCCCCCCCCCTTTTTTTCACGTATGTAAAAAAAAATTATTCACTTAAAATTGTGGAAAAATACTACATGAAATAAAGCGTTTGTCTTTTAATTCTATACTTCTTCGAGATTTGCTTGGCAGCTTATCCACAATCAAAGTCATGCCTCATAATAGCACCCATATAGTGCACTCATGAATGATTGTTAATTTCTGATAAGTTTTCATTTTACCTCGATATTTAAATCGTTTGCTCGTGAGGACCAGGATAGCTTGTACCTCCACATGAGGTTCCCTCAGACACAGCGTGAATTTGGAGAACGTTCCATTACCTTTTTTTATATATATATATTTCTGCCATGAATTACTTATCGCACTCTTTCACCACAAAATTTGAAAATTTAAGGCGGCTTTTATCACATGTCTCACGTGGAAAGTTCTGTCAGAAAGTTCCAATATTCGCTGTGTTAGTCTAGGAAGTTCATGTAAAAGTAAATGAAACTCCAAACAATGTATGCAATATATGGGGATGTTTTTAATCACATTTTCATTGCAAGGAATATAGAACCATTTCATCAATCCAACTTTCACGTTGTACAGACTAGCATCGTGGAACTATCAAAAGACATGTTTCGGACAAAATGAATAAATAGTTTTAATGTGGCCAAAGCTTTCACTGCGGATGATGCAACTTATGTAAGAAGATTTACAACTTTTAGTACTTCACTTTTCCTCTCCATCTATCCTCATAGAAATTTCAGTCATCTGAAATAAAAGAAAATGTGAAATAAATAATTCAAGTGCCAGGTGTTCATCTTTCGGTTCTAGAAATTTAGTTTTGCATGGTTACTTCTATGTGCAAGGAAGTGGGTAAGCAATATAATATTCAAAACCTAGCAGATGTAAATATTAATGAAACCGAAAGTACAGGGAAGCATGGGAATGAGAATGGGCCGAAGATAAAAAAAAAAAAAAAAAAAAAAATATATATATATATATATATATATATATATATATATATATATATATATATATATATATATATATATATATATATATATATATATATATAATGATGTAAGGAGAATGAATTAAAGCTTGGGAAATATTGGAATAAATGTAATTGATAGAGTTACATGAATATGACGATCATTACGTAACTGCAAGACAGAAGTTAAATGGGAGAGCAGTAGAAAAGATGACTCAAGAATAAAAACTGTCGTAAAAATTGCAGTTTCTGGAAATAAAACGTTGCTCAAACAAGTCACAGCTTCAGACATATCAAATGCATTTTGAACCATATCTTCTGTATAAAAATCGAAGAATATTGTAGGATTGGAAAAAAAAAATTGTAATTAATTGTATAGAGGCCCACATAGCACGAACAATGAGTAACGCAAAGCGATGGATAATAAAGAATTGATTAAAGTCCAGTGAAACCCCACTGTAAAAAAAGGGAGAAATATTTGTGGAGAAAGCCAGTAAAAACAGGGTAACCGAAACTGTTCAGAATGAAGGTTCTCGATATATGTTAAAAACAATGGGTCTTCTTGTCAAGTGTATTCAGTTAGGCATCAGAGTGAGAGTGAAGGACGTACTTATGTGGAGGTTAAACGTGAAGTTGATTTGATTTACGCGAAATTATTACAGTTTTTCTCCACTACCTATACCTGACGCCACTTACATTAGAAATATTTTTTAAGTAAATAAAGTATATTTACTTTTACGGATATACCTAAAAGCGAAAATTTTTCAGAAGAGGATTATCGATGCTGTTTACATGCACACACCACACACATTATAATATATATATATATATATATATATATATATATATATATATATATATATATATATATATATATATATATATATATAAGTGAATGTTTGTATTTTTGTATGTACGTTTCTTTTTATGTTTGTGCGCTGTAGAAATCCAAACCGCTTGACCGTCTAGACAAAATCTGGCACGTGGCCATCATTTGACCCCCTTCCCCCTCCCCCATCCCCCTTCCCCCTTCACTTTGTAACTTATGTGGTAACCGCTTGACCGATCTAGACAAAATTTGGCACGTGTCCATCATTTGACCCAACTTAGATGATGCATACAAACATACAAACATTCACTTACATCTAAAAGTTTCCACCATTTAATTTAATATTCACTCTTTCTTACTGAAGATTTCTTTTTCCTTTTACAATATAGTTGTGACAACATCGCAATCGTCCCCTCTCTGCTGTTCCTGGGCATCTATATTTTTTTTCCCGTTCAGTCTTTGCAATAGAACGAAAAAAAGATTGGGGAGTTCTGAGGCCACCTGCGAAAAAGTAGGAACATGTGTTCGAACTGTGTTCTGTGTTTTTCAAAGGTCAGAGGCCTGGGACCAAGATAAAATTGTACCTTGCCAATACTTGCTTGAATTATTACAGAATTTTGTTTCGTTTCTTATAATTATTTTCTCTTTAGTATTTACGTCTCAGTGAGGCAATCATTCGGCTATGACTTTTATCCCTTTCATAGCCACATTAACAATGTTAGTTTGTGGGATATTATATATATATATATATATATATATATATATATATATATATATATATATATATATATATATATAACTCATATATATTGCGTTACAAATACTCATATTTGTCAAAAGATAAAACTTGTTTCCGAGTTAACTACCTCTCTTGGCAATGCCAACTTATGACCTTCGTGATGGGCAAATAGAGAGAGAGAGAGAGAGAGAGATAGAGATGAGGAAAATTTATCAAGCTTAGTTTCTTGTCACATAAGAGGAAATTGAGACACTTCTACGGATCGCTGAACGCCATTGCATAGATGAACGAAATAGGGGCGTGATGCATCATAAGTGTGTGACTGAAAGAATATATATATATTATATATATATATATATATATATATATATATATATATATATATATATATATATATATATATATATATATATATATATATTATATTATATATATATATATATATATATATATATATATATATATATATATATATATATATATATATATATATATATATATATATATATATAGCTTAATGGCACAGATTGCAGTGTGGGTCCAGACATACTCACCAAAGAGATTACTATTAAGAGGAGTGTACTGAAAAATTTAAACTTTGCTAAAAAAAAAAACTCAATCTTAGAACCACAATAAAATATACAAATCAATGTTACAAGTTTCCATGACTTTAAGTAACATAAACGATTGCTGAGTAATATTTCCTAGTATACGACACAGCGGACTTCAGATACACATCGGCCACACGCAGTTTGCCGCTTCCATAACTCCAGGTTCAGATGGGACAAGATATAAATCCATTGAAATGGGAATTCAAAATCTTATATTCTGGGATAGGAACACCGATTCGGGATTTAGGAAGTGAGTGTAAACATTGCTTCCCCAATCTCATAACGCAGGAATGCATATTTACCATCCAGATGGAGCGGTTATTTATTATGTTCTGCAAATATGTTTGCAAATCTGCCACACGAACATGTGCGCACGCACAATCACACAGAACCGTTAAGATACACGTTCATGCATACATAGCCACACTCATACGCAGGCACACATGCATATATATAATTATATATAAATACATATGTATATGTGTGCATATATATATATATATATATATATATATATATATATATATATATATATATATATATATATATATATATATATATATATATATATATATATATATAGGCATTATGTTAACTAAATGTAAAAGGGGTTGATGACAGAGTATTACAAATTTTTTGTTGAATCTGGAAGACGGAAAAAGTAAACTTAAATGCAATCAACCAGTAACAAGTATTTGTTTATGTTTATATAAATTATAAATATGGAAAATATGACAATGATTTCTGACGTTATGGATACTTTGAAATTTTAATCATTATCAAATAAATGATTTTCACCGAAGAAGGCTTCGTTTTATCTTCAATATTTCATTTTAAATCTTCGTTCATACGTCTATTTTTATAGAATCACGGTGGCTCAAAGGGTTCTCTCCAGTTTTCAATAAATATCTCGAAATTGTGAGTAAAATGACAGGTAGAAGGAATGGTATATTTAGATATTTCACGTTCAGTCTCCCATATCCTTTAAAATACTGGCATTGTTCATGACAAACCTCTAAAAGTGACTATTTTTCAATTTATCATGAAATATCTTTTTCAGATTTCACCGTAGCGGACTTTTGAGAAAAGTGTTATTTTAGCTAGTAAATCAATACATTGCCTTAAACATGATCCGACGTAGTCTTATCATACCTTCTTTTTAGTTAAAAGAAATTTATTGAGATGGCTATTTGTCTGTCCGTCCTCACTTCTTCTGTCCGTCCTCAGATCCACCCTCCAACCATCAAACATACCAAATTGCAGCCCTGTAGCCTCAGTAGTTTTCATTTTATTCAAGGTTAATGTTAGCCGTGAACGTGCGCCTGGCACCGCTGTAGGTGCCAATCACACAGGCAACCACCGGGCCGTGCGTGAAAGTTTCATGGGCCGCGGCTGAGAGTTTCATGGGCAGTGGCTGAGAGTTTCATACAGCATTATACGCTGTACAGAAAACTCGATTGCGCCGAGGAAACTTTGCGCGTTTTTTTTTTTTTTTTTTTTTTTTTTTTTATTGAGCTGAAATATAATTACGCTGTATCAGTATTCCTGTTTCTTTATGATATGTGTGCTGGTGTGTTGAGTGTGTGTAAGTAGGAGTGTAGTCTACTGAGAGAGAGAGAGAGAGAGAGAGAGAGAGAGAGAGAGAGAGAGAGAGAGAGAGAGAATGGCATACATGCTGATAGGCCGACATCGAAGCGCGAAAGCTTTCTGGAACGCATTCTTGTTTCCCCGAGTCGATGTTATTCATCTTATCATAAGTCTGGCTACATCTTCCAAAGGGGGAACTTACGAGAAAACTCCTTCTGGCCGTAGTTGAGATTCATACCCAGATTGCCTGCATGTACGATCCGATGTGATACGGATATCTCGAGATTTCCCCCAAATGTGATGATATACTCGCATCTCCCGACGCTGAGCCGAAGTCTTTACGAAGAGATAGAAAAATATGAGAAGGAAATTTCCGGGAGAAGAGGGAGTTAAGTATGCCTGACCTTGTGTAATATTTTTGTTATAAAAACGGTAACAATAATAGGCTTCATGTCATGTGCTATTATTATATTACTTTTATCACTTAGAAATTTATTACACGTTTCAATAAAATTAAAACCTAAAACAAATGGTAGTGTGACAAAATAAGGTGATCCCGATTCTTTATTGCTGGAATAGAAAACTATCGCAGTGAATCATAAGTAAAGGATAATGATGGAAGGAGACGATTACATATATACAAGCAATTAGGTGATTAAAGGTAAGAAGGAAAGACTCGATTTAAATATTGAAAACAGATCAAATCAAAACACAAGTTTATGACGCTTATTCGAAATAAAAGTATCAGTTTTTATGTACTTGAAAAGTAAGAAAAAAGCTTTTAGATGACCCTTGTGATCATTAGAGTCTCCTTGATACAGCATACGAATTGTTGGGATATTTAAATATTTTTTTAATAGTAAATTAAATAAATATTCACTTTCCGTCCCTTTATTTCGAAACGCTTAATGTTAAAACTTATTGCGGAAACTCACTGCTTAAGAGGACCAAAATAAGCAGAATAAATGGATAGATAGGGGCATTTATAAATAAACGGGTAAACAAGTTAATAGATTTAAATGAATAAATAAGTATGTAAATTAATAGAAAGAAAATAATCGAATAAGTATGTGGAAGTAATTGTTGTTTAAAGTACTGGAAATTCAATTCCTAGTGAAGGCAAAAATAAACTCTTTCATTAGAGGCTTGACATTTTTTTTTAGTAAACGCAATTGATTGTATCCTTAGGGGATTGAAGAATGATAATACAAAATAACAAAAAGTGCGATGTTGTAGTCAGTAAAAAAAAAGAATATATATATATATATATATATATATATATATATATATATATATATATACACATGATGTTGCCTTTTAATATGTATATCTTTCCATGATTTTGATATGTTTACCATTCTAGTTATAATGTATTATGTGTAATGATAATAATTCTTGAGGTATCGTATGTAGTGTAGTGTCAGATCTCAAAAGAGTTAGTGATTTAGATAACTTAACAGCGTAATTTAGAATTAATATTGCGTATTAATAATAACGTACTATGTGATCACGCGTCTGGTCTCCCAGCAACATGTATTCTGTACTTGTCATGTTTTGATTCAGTTGTCATTGCGAAAGATAATGTGTTAACAAGCGAGGGAATGGCAGTCGATTCGTTTAAGATTTTGTCTCATACGAGAAAAAGACTAATGATTTCACAGTGTTTCATGTACTGTTCTGAAAACCAATTTTGGCTCTTCGTCTTGTTTTAAAAACATGCCATTCATGGTTAGCCAGCTGCCGTCTGTTTTGATTGTGTTAATTTTTCGTTAAGAGCTTCGTCCCATACGATTTTCTGCTCGAGTCACGTATGTCTTTTTGAGAGTAAATGCAGGTCTCGATCGATTACATCATGTTTTGTAAGATTGCAATGCTCTGATCACGTACTGTTCTAACCGTAGTTTTGGCCCCAAAATGTTTTGCTCAAGAAGTAATGTCATCTGATTGTTTCATTTCTTACTGGAATCCTAAAGTTTGTTCATTCTGATTTCAGAGACCATTCATGTGGTTCCCTCTCTCTCTCTCTCTTAATCTTTCTTCAAAAGAGAAATTTTCAACGTAAAATACTTTTGAAATTTGAATATAGGAAAAGCGTGTAATGGCGCCTAACAAAAAAGTGTGTTGTGAATCTCAAGCAGCTTCATTTCAGGTGATTTTGCGAAAGTTTTCACAAGCTTGTGTAAGTTAAATTATTACCATGGCATAATAAGGTATATTGAGAGAATTTTTCCCTTAGTGAAATTGTTATTGGTAAATCTTTTGTGTATTTTTATGTGTTCTTGTGTTGTGTTTGCAATCTCTTGATTTTTCACATTTTATATATTGGTGATTTAACATTTATTTACTTAGCATTTTGAATATTTCTTAATAATTTAACATTGCATACTTGATTTAATTTTCATTTACCAAGATTATCTTTTCAAGTCATGTGTAATTCTTAATAGTTTAAATTTTGCTTAATTTAATTCCTTGATAAATTGAAGTTTTTGTGATTTAGTTTTGTTTAATAATTTAACTCAAGAATTAATTAAATTTTGTGTTTTCAAGTAATAGTAAATTTCTTCAGATTGTGAATTCTAGTTATAAATTTTGAATTTAAAACTAAATTTTTATGTTTAGAATTAAAAAAAAAAGTGTTCCATTTGTTGACCACTAGCGAATAGGATTAGTTGTGTGCATAAGGCAAAGTGATAAATATGTTTTGTTCCTTTAGTTTTGCTGAAGTGAATTAAGACCAGGGAAACAGTTAAAGTTGTTTGATGAAGTGATGCCCTTTTACTCTAATATATTCCTTGTTTAATTGTTGATACCTCACACTTGTTTTGATAAACTTAGTCTGATTTCTCACGTGATTAGTAAGCTTTTTAAGGGATCACTGTTACCTTTAGAGTACTCAGTCGTAATTTTTATTGGTATGAGAGTTCAGGTACCTGGCTGAAGTGAGGTAAATTTTTGAATTCTGTGATTAGTTGTGTAATAACCAGGTACTTGGTATATATATATATATATATATATATATATATATATATATATATATATATATATATATATATATATACATATATATATATATATATATATATATATATATATATATATATATATATATATATATATATATATATATATATATATATATATATATATATATACATATATACACACACACACACACACACATACACACACACACACACACACACACACACACACCAAATAAGGGGCTTTTCTTTTGATTTCAAAATTTTTTTTTTTAACTTGTAGTGTAAGCCTTAACACCGTGATGAAAGTAAAGATTTATACGTTATAATACTTTATAATTATCTAGGTACTTAGGATATGACATTCATTTTGATGGTTTACAACAGTAATTCCAAGATAATTAGTTGAACAGAGATCAGCATAAAACAGTAGTGTTGAAGCTTCAAAACAGTTTTCTCTATATTTCATAAAATTTAGCCAGAAGACAAGTTTAGTGGTAAAAATCATAAATATAGTCATCATTTATTTTCTTTTTCAATTTATCATCTTCACAGGGTTTATTTTTATTAATTTTTTAAGTAGTCATATATAGGTACCACCACAACTAGATTAGTAAGGGCTCTTGACATTTATACGCTAACTTTTTCCTGACTCACATTGCTCTCAAATTACCGCGATTATTTTATCCTGATTTTTGTATGTATTGTTGCGAATATTCCCTGTAGCATATTCGATGTAACCCCTCCTACGTCCATTTTCGAGTAACCTACTGGGAGGTCCAGCAGAGCTGATGAAGTTTAATATTTCAAGGTATCAGTTTCGGTTAGGCGTGTTATATTATCCGATAGTCCTTTGGGTAACATACCTAATGACGCCAGGCCAGTCTAGAATTGTTAGTCTAAATAATAGGCTGTAGGTGTTCAATCTTTGATATATATCGGTACTTTCCATTTAAAATTCATCTAGCTATCGTTACCACAGATAGGCAAAGCCACAAATTATTGTGGAAGGTCTAACTGTCTCAATAGGGTAAAATAATATTCCTCTCAGAAAGTAAAACGCCTGAAGAGGTTAGCAAAGGAGTTATGCGTTCAGTTTTTGTATTAACGCTAATAATAACCTCGAGTGATAATTTCTGCCCCTAAAAGTGGGCACATTAATTATTATTTATTCTGGGGACTGTTACAGTCCATCTCTTTACATGTGTATGTATATGCTAGGCTTTTTAGGTTTTCGCAACGGCTCAAATCTAGGTTGCTATCAGAAATACACACACACAAATATATATTTTATATAATATATATATATATATATATATATATATATATATATATATATATATATATATATATATATATATATTATATATATATATATATTATATATATATATATATATATATATATATATATATATTATAGACACATATATATAATTTATGGCTTTGCGTGTCTGTGATAACGTTAGCTAGATGAATTTTTAAGTAAAAGTGTCAATATATATTACAGATTGAAGACCTGCACAGTATTATTTAGAGTAACAATTTTGGACTTGTCTCGCTTCGTTAGGTATGTTACCCAAAAGACATCCTGATAATACGATACGCCTAACCGAAATTGATGTCTTGAAATAATAAACTTCATCTGCTCTGCTCGATCTCTCAATAGGTTACTTTAAAATGGACGTAGGAGGGACTACATCATATATGGTATAAGGAAAGTCTGTATCAGTGTCTAGAAATCCGGATAATTTATAGTTCATGAATTCTCACTGACCTATCTGGGGTAGTACCTATATATGATACTGTGAGGTCCTGACCTGTCGCCGGGACCCTGAGGGCGTCCTCGCTTCAAAACAGAACCTACATGACGCACTGAGTACTCTCAGGAAACACAGATCCAGTGCTCCTAATTCAAACGATCTTTTAGGCATTTTTCAGAAGATAATTTATGTCCTTGTTAGAACTGTAATTACTAATGCATGCAATGAATTGCAAGCTCTCCAACCGTGTGTGTTTGGAATCTCATCCTAAATTGTATATAGAATTGTTAATAACCATTCGTTAGGTTTGAGAAAACGCGTCTGACTGTATATAGACGTCCTTTTGGTTTTTCCCTAATGTCAGATGCTACTTTTACGGCCGCAAGAGTTCTTGACCTGTCAGAGATTTTGTGTCGATAAATCAGAATGCCTTGAATCTGCCTCTTACTCGCTGCCTCGTTATAATGCTATATAAAAAGTAATTAGATCACTAAATTTTTATGAAATAAAGAAATACATATTTGGAACTTTAATTTTTTTTACATTTGGATGGCAGTCTGTGCAAACCTAATTATCTGGGAATTTCTGTTTTAAACTATCAAGGTGAATATTATAACGTATATGTGGCATTAAACTATATAAGTCTTTCCAAGTCTTTCCTTTCATAACAGTGTTGTGGCTTACACGCTAAAAACTAGATTTTGAACTTACAGTCATATATATATATGTATACTTATATATATATATATTATTATTATTATTATTATTATTATTATTATTATTATTATTATTATTATTATTATTATTATTATTATTATTCAAAATGAGCAAAGAGCTATAGGTAACGAGCCGTAACGGCCATGAACTTGAAAATTAATCTTTACCAATATAAAATATCAATAAGTACGACGATGGAACATGGAGGAAAATAGTTAACAATATAATCATGTACTGCACACTGAAAGAATAAATATGTAATATGGCATATGAGGATAAAACATCACGGGTCAAACAAAATGAATCTATTAGGCTGGTCGGAAAAAAACGGACTGTCATTAGGAATATCGCTTCTGTTCTATTATGAAAGAATATGCAGATGTAAAAATCATTTTTTGAACGGCAAAATCACTCAGTGGAAATCAAAGCTGTCATTCGTCATGTGCAGCCTCATTACAACTTTTAATGGGGAGTTGTACATCAAACAGACAATTTGAATGGCATTTTAACAGTAGATTGCAAATGAATGTTCAGCGTGAGAGATAGGGTTGCTGTTGGTGTACGTTGGAATGGTGCGCATGAACTATGTTCCATGCGCAGGGTCTCAGTAATACAAAGTTCAGTATACACTTACTAACGAATGCCAAGAACTTAAGCGTTTTATTTTATATAATAATAATAATAATATTAATTTAACCTTTATATTTAAAAATGTATGTATGTATGTATGTGTGTGTATGTAAGTTCCACATACACTCTGAAACGCGTCGAGCAACTTCAGCCAAACTTGGTATACATATAACTTACTATCTCGAAAAGAACACTGTGTGGGTAAGAGATCACTGGCACCAAACTTGGTAGACATATAACTTACTATCAGCAGTTGCCCAATGAAATTGGACACTCCTGTTATAATCTCATGAATGCTGTTGTCGACACCCAAGGCTTTCATGGCGGGATCTAGTGTTGATTCCTAAGATGATAATTTCATGGAAGTGACTAATGCCACTGTTATTCCCCTAATTAAATGAAGATGAAAAAGATTTAGTAGTGGACCTTATGCTAAGTATGTCTACTACTTAGGTCATTTTGATATTTTGTTTGATGGTACAAATGTCATTTGGAGCTATTCTTTACGAAAGCTATATGAACACATTACATAAGCGGTCAGATATAATTAATCTATTAAAGTCGGGTAAAAGAATTAATACGGCCAATAGCGATATCACTTCTATCCTACTATAACAGAATATGCTAATGTAAAACTCACTTTTTTTTTTTTTTAGAACTGCAAAATCGCTCTGTGGAAATCAAAGCTGTCAGAAGTCATATGTAGCCTCATTTCAACTTTTAATAGAGAATTGTACATCAAACAGACAATTTTAATGGGTTTTAACAGCAGAGTGCAAATGAACGTTCAGCGTGAGAGATAGGATTGCTACTAGTATACTGTACATGAAGTTAACCTTGTTCCATGTACATTGTCGCGATTATACAGAATTCAGTATACGTTTATTAACAAACACCAATATCTGTAATTTTAATAATAATAATAATAATAATAATAATAATAATAATAATAATAATAATAATTCAACATCACCTGTTCTGAAAAGATGTTGACATCCTCCACCGAAAATAATATCTCCCTATGATTATTAACTTATGTATTTCGTTTTTTTTGAAACAGTCTCCCAGTTTGTGGATGCCGATTAAATCTCATTATATATTTCGTCGAGTGCTGTCTGCAGGTTGATTTTCCATTTCCAGTAAAAGTTAGAATGATCCTAGAATGAGTTCTTTCTTGCTGAATTGTGATTCCCTTACGAGGAGATAATAATCGATTTAAATTTGCTTTATTAGAAAACCTATTAATATTTCGGAACATATGCATTCTGAATCTAGTTGCGTCAATAAAATAAAGGAATCAATTATGTAACCCGGGTTACCCTGCTTTGGAACCCATAGTTGGTGAGGTAAATGCAATTAGGAGTAGAGACAGATTACAGTATATTCGGATGATGGAGTGAGCACTTATTAAAGTCTTTTCAAGATGATAAGAGGAACCATCATATAACATAAACTCACATATACTTCATTATAGCCCATAATATTGAGATAATCCTCATTGCATTAAAAATTCATAGTGTTGCATTTAAGAGCAATAAAAACTAGCGCTTAAAAATTGGAAATTGCTTTCAACACGAGTAATAAATGCGCCGACGTTTCTTCGGCGCAATCGAGTTTTCTGGACAGCGTATAATGCTTTATGAAACTTTCAGCCACGGCCCATGAAACTCTAGTCGAGGCTCGTGAAATCAGCCACGGTCCTGTGGTGGCCTCAGTCACGGCCCATGAAACCCAGCCAGGGTCCGGTGGTGGCCTGTGTTATTGGTACCTATAGCGGTGCCAGAGATACGATTATGGCTAACTTTAAGCTTAAATAGAATAAAAACTATTGAGGCTAGAGATCTGCAATTTGGTATGTTTGATGATTGGAGGGTGGATGATCAACATAACAATTTGCAGCCCTCTAGCTTCGGTAGTTTGTAATATCTGAGGACGGACACAAAAAGTGCGGACGGACAGACAACTAGCCATCTCAGTAGTTTTTTTTTTTTTTTATTTTTTTTACAGAAAATTATAAATCCCTTATAACGACTTCTTGTTTGTTCCTAAAGAAGCATGTCTGAAACTCACAATACTATATCTTCATGGCCACCAAGCAAAGTTTTGGGTAAAAAGAACTGACTGGAGTAAGATATTTGTCAGATAAGCCCTGGATAATATACTAATTTTCGTTCATGCGGGAGGGAGCGATCAGTTTCAACATAGTAATATGTTGGATGAAAGACGTTTCGTAAGTAAATGCTTCTGTGTAAATCTGGGTACCGGCCTGCAAATATATGAAACCGATTCGGTTACCTCAACATGAATATATTAACCGTACAGAATTTAATATTTGATATCATTTCTTGAAA
>JANJGK010000034.1:28223916-28226084 GCA_039081455.1 Macrobrachium rosenbergii
GAATGTTTATCTTAATTCATTTGCTTTCACTCTTTGACTCCCATGGAGAGAAGCATTACGCTGATTCCTATCGAGTCAGTGAGGGAAATGAGGTTTTGGAACTGGGGTATAGGCTAGGACTGTGTCCTGGATTTATGGAGGGGACCACGAGGTGATTTATCAGGAACGAGCGAAGTTAATCTGTGTATTTTGTGGTTACAAGTGGCATTGTTAGGGTCGTTGCAAGACAAGTTAGTTATTTACCATGAGAAGTAAGAGTAAAAATCTAGATATTTTTCACTTAGTGAACAAAACAGCAAAAGTTCAGCTATAATCTGAATTAGAGGACAAACCAGATATATGGAAATATGTAAAGTCTGTACAGAAATTGATCCTAACGAAAATAGCAAGTGATTTAGCAGTGCAGCCAATGACTCAGGAAACATAAAAGATTATTAATGAAACCAGGAATCAACTTTCAAATTTAAAATTCCCAATAAAATAGGATATATTCACAGGGAGATTACTGAGAAAATATGAAATACCTCTATTCAGTAAAAGGGAAAAAGAGATTTACCTTTAATTATCATGTTAATGGCTATTTAAGAAATTTCTTATAGGAATATACAAATATATCACACACCATAAGGAGATACATATATACTGTATATATGTATATATATATATATATATATATATATATATATATATATATATATATATATATATATATATATATATATATATATATATATATATATATATATATATATAATTCTGGCGATCCTCTTAGACACGAAAATGTTATTGAGATGTATTCCGCTTGGAAAATGAAATATGTATTGGTTAGAATATGCCCAACAGTTTTCTCCATTAGAGGACGAAACTGTTGGGCAAATTCTAACCAAAACATCTTTTATTCTCCTATGTGGACTACAACAGAATATATATATATATATATATATATATATATAATATATATATATATATATATATATATATATATATATATATATATATACATACACACACACACACACACACACACACACACACATACAAAACATAACATAACATATAATGTGTGCGTTTGTTTTTAAGATCTTCCTAAGAATAAGTGAATGGGGTAGTTAGTTACAAACAATCGATTAACATGGTAGGTCCTTCCTGTTGTAACCTCATGAATGCTATTGATGGCACCAGTTGCTGTCATTGCTGGGTCAGGGTTGATTTCTTAGAGGATCACAACATGAAAGTGACTAAGACCCCTGTCATTCCATTGGTTACTTGAAGGAAGGAAACGTTAGTGTTGGACCTCATGTTAAGTACGTGCGATACTTAGCTCATTTTGATATTATTTTTCATGATGCATTCATTCTTTGGAGCAATTCTTTATGATAGCAAAAGAGGTAACGTTCTATCAATTAATCATAAGAAAAAACATAGTCCATATTATATTTTATTAACAAAATATACGAAAGACTAAATTAAAACATACTTTATAGCCGCATTCCTTAAAATACAAATGCGCAGTATTAGCACAAGTAGCATCAATATTGCCTATTTTTATAGGGAAAAAAGGGGGATTGCTCTTATAACTCGCACAAAACACTAACAAAACTATTTGTCTTACCAACAGACCCCTCATAAAAATGCAAATGAAAAAACTATTTTCACTAAGACCAATATCAAGCCTCCAGTTACCAATGGAGTAAAAATTCACAAGACTCAATATTTCATCAACCGAATATAAAAGTTACGCAAAACTTATGCATTTAAAAGTTATGAAAACTTATGCAAAAGAGCTAATCGCGTATAAGCAGCTCTGTTATTTGAATAGAAGGATTTTTTAGGATCAGTGAGTGAAACGTCGGTCTGATTTACTCTAAATAATGTATAATGTAATGTTATTTATATCCTAACAGGGTTTCCCATTTTAGTTTCGTTTTGTGTCATTAAATCCATGAACTTACAGTGCTGTGCAGTAGTCTTATGTGACTGCGTTTTTTTCACACTTTCCCCTGTCCATGAAATTTGCATAGATCAAGTATGTCGTATGAATAAAAACAAAATATTTTACAATAACCAACCCGCTAATACAGAGCTAGTTTTCAAACCATCCTGCATTAACGTCAAGCAAATACAAGCACCCTCTCTCTCTCTCTCTCTCTCTCTCTCTCTCTCTCTCT
>JANJGK010000034.1:28231184-28251184 GCA_039081455.1 Macrobrachium rosenbergii
TTTATCAAATCCCATCCTGTATGTTAATGACTTACAATGGTTTTACATAAATTACAATAATTTTCTCGATCATATTGATACTGTCTCTTATAGAAATGGGCTTCCTTCCCGCTATCGCTTTTTTTTAATATATCCGGTATTCTAGCCCCCCTTGATTCTGCCTTCTTAATTCCAAATGGCATTGGCCTCTTTACTGTGTTTCATGATAGAATTTGTAAATTTTTACTACTACTACTACTACTACTACTACTACTACTACTACTACTACTACTACTACTACTACTACCACTACTACCACTAATAATAATAATAATAATAATAATAATAATAATAATAATAATAATAATAATAATAATAATAATGACAAATGCAGAAAACAAAAAGACATTTGTTTCATTATTTATTTCATACGGGTATCAAATATTAATTGTATAGGCCTATATATACTTGAAAGATCTATATGCAACTTCCAGCGCAGAAAAGTATATGAATATGTAGCCTTCTCTAGCCCTATTCGTTACATTTTTTTTTTTTTATTTATTTATCTACTTCATTTCATTCATTCTACAAAGAAATAATAATCTCTTCTGCATCGGCACTACCACAAAGTACCAATCCTCTTTGGGGAGATGATCTGGCAAAAGCCTTCTTTTCCAGGTCTTACTCTGAAGACTTAAAATGCTTTTCATTCGTAAACATGAATGACCCTAATTATTTCATTGGGTATTTTGCGCCCTGTTTTAGAAAACTAGTGAGATGGCTTTGGCTGTCCGTCCGTACTTTTTCTGTCCGCACCCAGATCTCAAAAACTACTGAGGCTAGAGGGCTGCAAATTGGTATGTTGGTCATCCACCGTCCAATCATCAAACTTACCAAATTGCGGCCCTCTAGCCTCAGTAGTTTTTATTTTATTTAAGGTTAAAGTTAGGCATGATCGTGCGGCTGGCGGCGATATAGGGACAGGCCACCACCGGGCCGTGGCTGAAAGCTGTACAGAAAACTCGGTTGCGCCGAAGAAACTTCGGCTCATTTTTTTCTTGTTTTCTTTTACTTTTAATATTATTTCATCTTTTAACTGTTTTTAAATTCCTGATATGAATAATTTTGAGTTAATCAGGTATATTACGGTTTCATAATATATTTCTCTTCATAATCCATTGGTTTCATGTACTAATTCATTCTAGGATTAATTTCACTTTACAGAAAAGTGTAGGCACTGACGTTGTTCTTCACACTTATCCATTCTGGTTTCACGGGAAGCAGCCTGAGAATTTAAGGTGTTTTCCACACTATGTGAATAGCATGAAAATCGGAAGAAATAATCAAACAAACTATAATAAGGTACATGAAAAATAACGATTAATCTAACCCGATTATTTTTGTTGAAACCAATATCCAAATAACATACCTCTGCATCAAGTATCTTAGTTAGTTTCCTAATTACCGAACAGAAGTCCGGACACTTCGAAATTGGTCCGAGATTACCATTAATAACCTAAGAAGATCAAGAAACACGGAAATACGTTTCGTCTCCGAAACACTTCCTCATATTGTCTTAACTAAGACAGCCTTAATGGATGGCATCCTCGCTGTGTTCGGGGACTTCGTCCCTGCTCTTAATTTCCTGTCACTTCTGAGGAATGGCCCTGGACACTGGAGAATTACAGCCCTTGTCATTATTAAATGTGTAGATGGTGAACGTATTATGGACATTCTGCGCAAGGTATTGTGTATTTGAGGCATAAAATAAATAGACAGTGAACTAACTTGTCATTGTTAAACGTGTAGATGGTGAACGTGTTATAGATATTTTGTAAAGGTATTGTGTATGTGAGGCATAAATTAAATAGATATTGAAATAACTTTTGTCATTATTAAACGTGTGGATGGTGAACGTATTATAGACATTCTGCGCAAGGTATTGTGTATTTGAGGCATAAAATAAATAGTGAAATAACTTGTCATTATAAAACGTGTAGATGGTGAACGTATTATAGACATTTTGTAAAGGTTTTGTGTATATGAGGAATAAATTAAATAGACATTGAAATAACTTGTCATTATTAAACGTGTAGATGGTGAACGTATTATAGACATTTTGTAAAGGTATTGTGTATATGAAGTATAAATTAAGTAGATAGTGAAATAATTTGTCATTATTTAACGTGTAGATGGTGAACGTATTATAGACATTCTGCGCAAGGTATTGTGTATTTGAGGCACAAATTAAATAGATAGTGAAACATCTAAGAAAAATAATGGTTTACCTTTTTATTTATAGTAGGTGTTCACAGTTCAAATTCAAATCAGATTATGTAATAAGGAGATCTCAATTGAATATGCAGACAGAGCCGCGACATTTATGCTGCAGTAAAATAAATATTTCCCTCCGGGAAGAACATTTAGAGATTGTATTAGTAATTCAATGTGTGAATCAGATGAACTAGGACTGACGATCCAAGGGAATTCTTGGGCGAGGACGATAATCGCACCCAGTTTTGTTGGGTCCAACGTCATCCCGATAATTTCCATCGTTAAACAGTTTTAATTAAATCTCTCTTTATACTTTGTACACTCAGGAGATGGAATCGATGTAAAGAGAATTGCATCATCTAAAATGGCAATGAGGTTTTTTCAAAGTCAAGCCATACACATGCGTTAATGACATTGGAAGTTTGTCTCTTGCAGAAAATTCAATTTGAATATTATTAATGATAATTGCTCAGTTTAATTGTTAAGTGAAGATTACAAAAGAATTAGTCACGGTTGAATTAATGCTATAAGGGAAATGTCACATAATTTTCCCTCATGAAATGAACTTTTTAAAAACTGAAAAAAAATATAATTTTGGTTTTCGCAGAGTAACAAAAGACTTGTTATTGTCTGTGTATATTATCCAGAAAACCGAAAAGCAATAAATATAAAAAACTAGGAATTTATTTCATCCATTTTTGTTAAAAAAAACAACATATGTTCAACATTTTTCATCTGCAGTTATACATCTGTGAATTGACGTGCGTATGGGTTCATGTTCGACAAAAGATAGCAAAATGTAATATCATGTACAAAAAATGCAATGAAAAACACAAATTTATCGAAAGCTTTTGATGAAAACTTTTCATGCTCTCAAAACAAGTTTTTATCAGTGTTCCCCAGCTTTTCTGTTTCTGGGGGTCTATTGTGTTTATGATATTGATGTATTTATTATCATTTAAGTTGACGATACCCTATAACACCAAATAATATTTCACTTCAATGGTACATCCATGCCTAGTTGTATTATCCCTTTTTCCAGTCCCCTTATAGTTTTCTGTTAAGTTAGTTTTGGCTCTTATTGCAAGATTTTTTTTTTTAGGTAATATTCCGTTTGATTTGATCCTCTTGAAAATATAAAATCACTGTGAATAATAAAAAAGACAATAAGATGGAAAAAGCCGAAAGCCAATGGAGTGAGTGATGATCCAACCTAATTTTCACAAAAAAAAAGGGGGAAACGAAAAGGAAAAATCTCAGTAAAAAAAATTGATGGAACTTTTGACGACTTCGAAGAGTGGAAAAACAACGATAAGAAATTTGTCAGAAGAGGGATTTTTTGTTCCATTGGCGTATTCTGTTTGATGTTCTGTACGGGTCATTTCATCGGAATCTAACTGATCAAAGGTGTATCCTTTGAAACATTTCCATTTCCTCAGTTTCATGGATACAACTTTTGATTTATGATAATTTTTTCCCCCCCTCATAGCCGTGATGTGTGAAATTGGATATCCCTGTCTGTTTAGGCCTAGAGAAAAGGGTAAGAAACGAAAGTAAAAAGAGTGGAATTTCTCTCATGCATAGGGAAAATTTCCATATGCTTTGATTGATGCTAATCTGTGAAATTCTTCAACTCAAGTAAAACATTTTTGTCAGACAGCAAACATTTTACTCACTAGGAAAACGCCACTTGTTCCTCAGTTCAGAAGTTGCTGTATTAGTGTGACTTTGGTAAAAGGATTCTCTCTCTCTCTCTCTCTCTCTCTCTCTCTCTCTCTCTCTCTCTCTCTCTCTCTCTCTCTCTCTCTCTCTCTCTCTCTCTCTCCCCAGTTATATCCTTGTCCATAAATATTCTAATAGAAGGGAATGAGCAAAAACACGCTATAAAAAAGAATGCGCGTGTAGGCAAACGGCGAGCGATATGTAATCATATACCGTAACCCCCTACCTCGACTGACATTCTTTATGTGATCTGTTCTTGATATATCCTTTATAAAAAAAAAAAGAATATCTACAAAGCTCCGCTAAATTAAAGGGTGACAGACAATTACGAAGAGAGTTAAATCTTAGAAAGAGTAGTGAATGCCTCACGAAACCATTCGTTTTAGTCTGAATCGTATTACTGTACCGCGAAAGCGACGAAATTTTAGTGGTGTGTGTAACTTTTCGTATATCCTTTTCTATGTATTGATAACGTTTATGCTTTCTAAGGCCAACCCAGTTAAGTTAGTTAAAGTCCTCCTTGGCCTCTGTAGGCTCATGGGGCAGGCGCTGATCTCCTGTTTCTTTTCGAACATTCGTGGATACAAATCTATGCTTCAGATTTGCAAAATTTATGCATCTAGAAACTAAGAAAGTTTTACGGGCGCGAAAATACTACGTGTGTTTCTTGCGTGAATGTGATGATAGTCTTTGCATCAGTGGCCATAACAATCGTTGTTTTCTTTTAAAACATTTCTGGATGACAGGCATTTTTCCATATGTACAAGACACATACATTAAGGATATACACACCCACATACAAACACCCACATACATGCAACAGTCAGACAGACACACAAACACATATACGAATTATATATATATATATATATATATATATATGTGTGTGTGTGTGTGTGTGTGTGTGTGTGTGTGTGTATGTATGTATATAATATGTGTGTGTGCACACGGACACACATACATATATGTGTGTACGTGTGTGTGTGTGAGTGCGTCTGTGTGTATGCAAGAGTGTTATTTTTCTCTTAAGATTTACTTAGACTTGAATTTGATAAAATTAAGGAACAGACATATATGCACACAGAATATGAAAGTAATTTATTTTTGTTTCAGCCTTCAATATTATTTTCGTAAATGATTTGATCACAAAAATATCACTATGTTTGTAGAAAAATGTAACGGATTTTAGGAATAAAAATAAAATAAAAAGAGCAATAACAGAGACTAGTCACATGCCGATAAGAAGTAAAATTGGTGATGTTCGTGATGTGGAATTTACTGATACCTGTAAATGTATTCACAACGGATATTTTATGACTTCCCTATTGGACATTCGTGTCAATTTATGGTTTGGTGGTTTGTTATTGCATGAAATATTCCTTTCAAGTCTTAAACTTGTTTTAGGCCAGGCACACACGCTCGAATTTATCGTATCGATGTGATCGGAGTGGGGTGAGATGTCTGTAAGTTCTGACGTGATCAGGTCTGGGTCACGAGTGGGCGCCTCGTTTTTTTTTATTTTTTTTTTTGCCATGCCTCTAGGTTAGGTTACGTTAGGTTAGGTTAGGTTGGGTTAGCTTAGGATAATTCAAGGAGTAATGCTTTAATAATTTGGACGTGGTAAACGTATTGAGATTATTTTCAAGAAGGTTCTGTGGTTAGTTTTTAAGATATGGCGTCCCGCTTTTTTCAGGGAAGGTCCCGAGCCACAGTACAGTTGCGGAATATGCGTCCGGGTGTCAGTGGGAATGATGGAACTAGACAGTTAAGTCTGAAAAAGAAACGAGCTCCAACGAAAGCGTCAAACTGTAAGTACCAGTTCTTTTGGAATTGTAAAAATAAATGAAACTGGTTGAGGGCACTAGTGCTCTTACACTTTTCCCTCTGGTAGTTTGGATTTACACATCACAAGTTACTGACTGTTGCACACACACACATATATACGTGTGTGTATGTATGTATGTATGTATATATATATATATATATATATATATATATATATATATATATATATATATACATAATTCATTGTAAATTTTGTTTTGCGTTTTTGGAGGACAATATTATTACTTTCTCTTCCAGTTGCAAAGGTGCTATTGAAAAGTAATGAAGTACGTGAGGAACTTAACTTTGCAGCACTTACCTTCACATATGTCTTTCCTTTACGTTCATCGTGAGCGTAATCAGTAGATCAATTAAATAGTAATGGTTGTTGCATATGAATTCAGTCTCTGAAACGAGCAAAATAAGCCATAAAAAAAACTACAACAATGTTTCAGAGCTGGGGGAAATGTAAACAAAATTAATTATGTTTTACACAACCCTTTCTCGTAGACTCCGATATCGGAAACTGGTTGGATGGGCAAATTTGTGTTTCTCTCTCGGGAGGAATTTATTGTTCCTTCGCTAATTAAATGTTATAGGTCAGTTAAGAAGGAGTAGCATCCAAATGATTAATTTCCCTCTTATCTGTTTCTCACGTAATTAATTACCTTTCTTATACCTTTTTCACGATAATTTTCTTTTAAATTTCAGCGATTGTGCCCTGCTATAGCGTTATCTAGTTTTAGTGACTTTTTTTCATCGCCTCAGGGACAAACTGAAAATACTTTTAGTGTCTCGTAATATACCCAATACCATGAGTATCTCTCTCTCTCTCTCTCTCTCTCTCTCTCTCTCTCTCTCTCTCTCTCTCTCTAGATATATATATATATATATATATATATATATATATATATATATATATATATATATATATATATATATATATATATACATATACATATACATATATATATATATATGTGTGTATATATATATATATATATTCACACACACACCTATATAATATATACATAGAACACTAACAGAACCGAGGGTATTAGCACGTACGGTGGTTTGGGATAATTGCAGAGGCTTTTTTTTATGGTAAAAAGTAAAAAAAAATGTAATTGCCTTATATTTGGTGCTTAGGGCCTTTAATATACGTCAAATTAAAATTTTTCATGTTCAGCAATTTGCATTTATAAGGCCTGCTGGCACCTCTTTCATAGCGCGTGTTTGGTTGCTTGTTGCCTTGTTTCTTTTTGTCCTGTGTTTGATTTTTTCAGTGTCAAGCAAAGTTTTTCCTAAGGAACAAAGGTCTGTTCACAGATAACCCATTGGTTTTTACGCTATTTAGTTTTGCTTTCGAACTGAAATTCCTCACATCTCTATAAAATCTGTATAAAATAACCTTACCTATACTTCTGTGTATCTGTCTCCATCTATCTATCTATCTGTCTGTCTATCTATCTATCTATATATATAGATATATATATATATACTGTATATATATATATATATATATATATATATATATATATATATATATATATATATATATATATATATATACATACAGTATATACTCGTATATGTATATACTGTATATATCTATATAATATATATATATATATATATATATATATATATATATATATATATATATATATACACACATATTTACATATATTTATATATATGAATATATATATATATATATATATATATATATATATATATATATATATATATATATATATATATATATATATATATATATATATATATAATCATGAAGCTACAAATGTCGTTTAATATCCAATTCACGCTACCTCGGGAATATCCTGTCGAATGGAGTCGTTGGAAGTACTGTGTCGAGGGATCGAGACCCGGCGGTACCGATCCATTTATCACTTTAAAAATACCCCTTTGGTGATAATTCCCCATCGGGGATATTCCCGAAGCAGCGTGAATTGGACATTAAGCGACATTTGAAGCTTCATGGTTACATATAAATCACGGTGTGATAAAAATTTCATATACAATATATAATATACATATATATATATCACCAATCATACTGAATACTCTTTCCCTCAGAGAGAACTTAGCCCTTAAGGAAGTTATATGTAAGCTTAGCTGTCTGGCTCAAGATTCAAACTTATGCCTTTTGGGTTGGATACAGGAATAACAATGACTTTCCACCAAGTTTAATGTTAATGAGTGCATATATTTTATGAGAAATATAAATATCGTTTTTGGCACCATTTCCAGAAACAATGTCCATCGCGAATGAATCAGAGTAGCTTATTTCAATTTGACTTTATTTTACGTTTACTGCTTTGTAGGTTAGGTTGAATTCAAACTTTTCTCGACGGGAGAACAACGTCTTATTACTTTTTTTTCATTCCGGATAGTTCCTACATCTGCCAGGTTTCACGATCCTAAAGATTATGTTTGGACTTCACTTACTCAAGATTCATTCTGTTTTAGCAGTTGTGCTGATCATTGCTTTTAGAATGATCAGTTCCTGTTTTTTTTTTTTTTTTATTAATCGTTTGCATTAATTTCATTTAAGAAACGGACATGTTATTTGTAAAAGGGGGCGAGCCTATTAACACACCACTTAACTGGGGACTAAGTCATTTTTATGCTGTTATGTCTTCCCTTGGTATATATAGATTAAAAAGTAATAGATAATTTTTGTAGAAAGATGCTTTTTCTAGTTATGGGTTTATTTTTGCACTTTCATAGAAATTTCAGTTAGAATATATAAGGTATTTTCCGTCCACCTAAAAAAAAAAATCCTTTTCCGTAAAGACTACATTTCTTGGGAGAAAGTCTTTTTGTAGGTAGAGTGAAAAAAAAAATGGATCCGAACTTCCCAGAAATGGTCAGCTGCTGCTACAGGGATTCCATTTCTAAGGAAAGAAAGTTTTTGGCGTCACTGAAAAAGAGATGCCGAAATCATCACTAAGTCTACATTGGAGGGGAATGTAGACAAATAGCGAACATATTTTTCTTTGCTGAATTTGATTGAGGTTGTAACAAAGAAAATGTCCAACTTTACACGCACGTAATTACATATTTAATGTCTATTTACCCCGTTTGTATATTTCGCAGCATCATAAAGATTGAAATATATGTAAATGAAAAACCACGATGAAACAGATTTGTTTATTCTTTCTCGCTTTCTCTAAAATCTTCATCTCTGTTTCTTGAATAACTCTCTTTTCAGTCTGTCAGTCGACTTCTTCCTTACTTCTTAAATCCTCTTGCTTAAGTAACTGGTGGGTTCAAAGTTATTTGCCGTTACAACTAACAGGGTTCTTGCTTGAATTAATAATCTATGAGCATTGCCATTTTACTACTCGCCAAAGGGGTATTTTTTTCTTATCCGTGATAGTTTCAATCTGTAGGTGACAGAGAAAAATTACCCACGAAGAAAACAGCTGTTTTTCTCCCTCTGCCTTAGACTGAAATGCTGATACACAGTAAACATCAAGTTCAGAGAGGTACCGCATTGACAGTCTTTTCGTCATGTAGGTATCTATATTAATCACTTAGTTATTCCTGTAAATGAGAAATATGTTTTCATTATTTTGTATGACGAAGTTTTTTATGATTATATTTCTTCTGGTTATATCTTTTCCTTCATATCGTTCTGATGTGACGTTAATGGCTGCACTGGTAAGTTATACCAAATACTTATGTATTTGTGATATCAACAATGCCTTCTTAACTTCTCTATTTCTTCGCACTATTTTGGGAAAAGCTTATTAACCTAATGCTAGACAAATTTAATTAAGAAGCACTAATTCCTAGAGTCAGAACCATTTTACTAGACTTATCCTCTCCATCGTTGTATAGTGTTTGAGTTTAAACCTCAGAGTTATGTATCCTTTTAGTGTTTAAATAGGGTATGAATAGAAGGGTATATACTTTTTGCAATTTGGCACGAATAGAAATACGTGAATATATAATTGAATAAATAAATAACCAAATAAAAGTAGAAACGAATTATTTTGTAATGAAATACCAAAGTCTTCTTAATCCTAAATCTTTTTTTATGGTGTAGAGGCTGAGAAGGGATGGCTGGCCAACATAAAAAATCAACTTTAAAAAATACACTTTACATTAAAGGGCTCAACTCCAAAAGTACTGCTCTATGGTATAAAAAACCCAGACAAGTATAGCTGATCGAGACAAGCCTTGCCTTGAAAGAAGAGTCTGTGTTAAATGGAATTCACGCCCAAGAGATAAAAGACCTCCCTCGAGGAAAAAGTCAGATTAAATGAGTGTAAATACCAAAGAGGGCTCCCCCATTTCTTATCCAGGAAGTGAATGGCAGGAAAGACTGATAAAGTCGTCTCCATATAAGATAGAGGGATTTATTTACTATATTGGATAAAACGATCTCTCCCCTCTACTGTCCTTCAATCTTCAGACCGGCTGGCAGGACGGACCGCGTGTACGAGTTAGAATTTATACGTCTTATATATAAAGGTGAATGTTTTTGTGTCTTTGTTTGTATATTTGTATGTATGACTGTATATCTGTGCTCTATAGAAATTCGAACCGCTTGACCGATCTAGACAAAATCTGGCACGTTGCCACCATTTGACACAACTTACTGTAGATATTAGGGTAGGTTTCAAACCTGTACCCCCTTCCCCTTCCCTTTCCCCATCCCCCTTCCCTTTGTAACTTGATGTGGTAACCGCTTGACCGATCTAGACAGAATTTGGCATGTGACCATCATTTGACCCAACTTCGATAACAGGGTACGTCACCACAGTAATAACTGGATAAAAGGGACAGTCAGCACAGTAATTCTTGGATAAAAGGGACAGACAGTACAGTAATACCTGGATAAATGGAATAGTCACCACAGTAATAGATTAAATATTTAAGATATTTTCTAAATCTGCTCATTTGGCCTCGGAGGTATGATGTACTGGCATGAGTACATTTTTTCTTTTCTTAGACCTGTGATATAAAAAAAGAAAAAAAAATGAACATAATAAGAATTTACCTTTGCAGATGTCATTTTATTTCCCAAAAGGTCAACTTTCAAGATGTGAACATTGCTGTCGTTCTCTGTAAATGTCCCCACAGAAATTATAACATAATGGAAATTGTAAGCTATACCATTCCATGAATATTAATAGAAATATTATTTAATCTTTGTGAAAAAATATTATCTAAAAAAAACTTGTAGCTCTTTTCATAAGATATGGAAAAAAAGCAAACTAATGAATTCTGAACCCTTTGATGACACTATTTTAGTTTCAATAATCTCTTCGATACATCCTGAAAAATAGAAAATCCATCTAAAGTTGTAAGACCAAGGAAATATTTTTTCAGTTTAAAGGCCATAACTAAACCTGGATTTTCAGTTGTTTTCTTGTTTATTTTTGTATTTGTTGTTAGTTAAAGTCTTCTTGATATCACAAATCTCACAACTCTCATGGTGTAAGATGCAAAAATGCTAAACTTTTCTCAGCACTATATTTTTGTGAAAGTGAAAAAAACGTTTCAATGTAGTTATAAGAAAGGGTTTTATATCACTAAGCATTTTCCTTATAGCAAGGGAGTGCAAGAAAAAAGAGGAAACTATTGCCACGAACTTCTATTAATTACTAAGCCATGGAGGAACCTTTGTCTTCAATGTTTCATTCTATAAAGTGCTTCGTAAAACTAATCATGCATGTAGAACTCTTTTATGACAGTTATTAACTGAACCCAAAATAAGACCACACCAGTTGTGAGGGCAACAGAATCGTGGAAATTTAAAAATAAATGTAACTGGTTGAAGTCTCACAGGAGTCTTCCTTTGTTCTCCTAAATGACCTCTTCCGTTGACATAAAAGTTATGGCCTCTTACGCAGGACGTAAAACTGCTTGGGAAACAGACGCATTACCACAAACTTCTTCATTATATTTTTTTGGGAGTGGGTGGCGCTTGGCAAAATAGAAATCTCCAGATATTACGAAATTAATTACGAAAATAATCTTTGTGTGTTTTTCTTACATACTTTGTGTGGTTTCTCTGTAATGCAGAGTAGAGGTTAAAACATTGAAACAATAAATATGTTTATGGAAATTGTAGAATTAAATATTTTGCACATTATGCATTAGAAGATTGAGGTGATAAATTACGAGTGAGATTTTAAAGGTGAACAAATCCTTCCTATTTTCTGGAAGTTTCCCATGTTCCATATGAAAACATGTGATTTATAGAGAATAATAATAATAATAATATAATTTGGCAGCAGACCCTCTTTTAAACAGGTTCTATTGAATATTATTGCTGCTTCAGCTGCATTTATTTTGTAGAAGACTTTTTCTATTTTCCTTATTGCGGACTTCTCTTCAGTGGAGGTGCGTGCTAACAGCTCGCCTATATCTGTCATTTCATGGGGGAAAAGTCAAAATCTGGATTCTGCTTCTTTATATATTCTATACAGTTGGTTTTATACAATTGTTGCCGCGACGCGTTTCGACAGACTCTTCCGTCATTCTCCAGCGGGAGCTAGTAGAGGACTGGCAGATTGCATAGGTCCTTCTGAATTTATACACGGGCTTCAGAGGGGGGGGGGGGGTCATGGATGGCGAATTCTGATTGGTTGCAGTCAGCGAACTTCAAGCCAAATTTCTGCGGCGAAGCTCGATCCTGACAGATCTTCGCAACCTGGGAATGTCTTTCATTCCAGCGTTCCCATTGGCCTGCCGTTGCGTGATGTTAAAAATAATAATAATAATAATAATAATATCATCTTGAGCTGCGTCGTATTGTCAGTGACGATTATTCAGCTTCACGATAAAAACCAGTTCCGATTATCCTAAAGGTCATGGCCGCTGAAAGAGTAACCATGAAATCTTTAGAGAAAATCCCATCGACAACCGCCCTTAGTCATCAGAGGCAAATGTCACATTGAAAACTTCACGATATCCCTTTAAGAACCTTTTCCAGTTAACCACTGATGCTTTTTTCAACTCGGCGTAATGTAAAATATCTTACGAGGCATATCGGTGTTGCTTCACGCTTTATAGCTTTCCAAAAGCGTAGGAATTTTAATTTAAACACGCTATATAAACTTTTTTTTTTAACATTTCGCTATCTTTGCGACTTAGTGCCCTTCAGACTAAGGCAATGTATCCATCTGACATTTAAAAAAGAAAAAGATACTGAAAATGCATAATGGTAATAAAACCAGAAACGCAATATCGTTTCATAGCGATTTGCAATTTGATAATGATAACAAGGTTGAGGTAGCTGTAAAACGGAGAGAAAAATTGTCAACATTCAGGTTGTAAAAGTTATGTAAAGAAAAATGTTTAAAAATAAAAATTAAATGCCTCAGACGCTTATTGGAAGATTATCGGCTGTGATTGATTTAAAAAAATTTGTATATAGAAGGTCAAAATGGGGTCTTACTAGCTAAAAGAAGATAGCAACACTTTCCTCTCCAGATATTTAATCATTTGGTCTTTAGTTGTCATCGGAGGTGATTCCTCCCAAGTTGCTGAAAATAAAAAGCGCTCTCAATTTTCAGTTCAGATTTTGCTTGACATCTGATTTTCCAGGAATAGGGAAAGAAAATGTAAACGCCTGTGTGAACGTTTGGACTGGCCATTAAAATTTATCACTTTATGTTTATAGCCATTTTCATCATCATGGATGGAACTTTAAATGATTTTTTAAACGTCAACACTATAATGAATGACCATTATATACTTTTTTATAATGACAGCAGTAAAATATCTTGTATTTATCGTGTCATGGGCTCCCTCAGTTGGTTGACATTTATGACATAAATATTTGTCTTCATAGTAATATAGTAAGTTCAGTGGTAAAATACGGGGCCTCTCATAATCGTCATAAAGATGGGTGTAATAGTGGGAACGAAATATTCAGGGCATCCACAATACCCCAGTATATACCCGGTTATACCCGATCATACAAGCCACAGAAATAGAGACTGATCCAAGTAACGTGGAATATACATTCAACTAAGGATATCTTTATACGACAATATTTTAGGAAAATAGGGAAATAGTATTGAATAATTGAAATACGTATTATCAAAATACAGGTTTAGTTTTTTAAAATTATAGTTTGGTTGATACTTCATGTTTATGTAACACAACTATAGGGAAACGTTACGCCAACTTGTATTTCACTTAGATTATTGGCGAAGGTATCCTGTTTCGTCAACTTCCAAAAGCTTAACATCAGCAAGGAACCTCCATTTTCAATCTAAGATCCAGTGCGTGCTACTTCCCGCGCTTAAGCACCCTGTTCCGGTTTCATCTGCCCTACCAAGCAGTGCAAAGGGCTCTTTGTACCTGTTACTGTTAAACAGGTGTATCTTTCTTGCTGGCGGTTTTATTGATGGAGACTTTCATCATTTAAAAGAGTGTGTAATGTTGCTTTAGAACACCACGGTTTTTCTGACTTGCATTCTTGTGTTGTGTCTGTAATGTATGTATATATTTACATGTATACTGCATTATTTCTATCGTTATTCTACTTTTATCCCTTCAATGCTTTTTTTCCTTTTATCGTGTTTAGATATTATTTTCCCTGAGAGTGAATTTTGAACATTAATGAATGTTCATTCATTTTAATTAACGATAAGGACAGTGATACGCCATTTATAGAAAATAAATTCTCTCTCTCTCTCTCTCTCTCTCTCTCTCTCTCTCTCTCTCTCTCTCTCTCTCTCTCTCTCTCTCTCTCTCTCATTGGAACAACAGCTAGTACTGACTAAAATTACTCCTTCTTTAATGAAAAATTTACCCTTGCATTTCTGTTGCCAAGAGTACATTAAGTTTTGCAATAATCAAAGTTATTATGGTCAGATATCGTGTGGTTGCTGTTACATTGTAAATCATGTTGGTACACACACGCGCACACACACACACACACACACACACCTCTTCCTCTGATGTGGTTGTTATTGGTTTATGGTTGCACTGATCTTTAGATTTTTAATAGAATTTCTTCTCCGCTAATTGTGTTTCCCAAGCGCCTTGCGTAAGGGACCAGTGATGTTATTCTTTAGGTTGGCCTTGACCTTTTGTCTGTTGCATTCTTGGAAAATGAGTTTAAATCAGTGCGTTATCTGGCAAAACGTTTTTTGTAAATATGAGAGGAAATTAATATTATTATTATTATTATTATTATTATTATTATTATTATTATTATTATTATTGTTTTTGTTGGTGGTGGTGGTGTTCTTGATTTTGTTAATCATCACAAAAATACTATAATTAATTCATTTTCTACTTTTTTTAATCAATAGTTCTTTTACTTTTAGCAAACATAACGTCACAATGTCACTTACCTTGGGATTGAGAGATAATAATGTTATTTTTGAACATTATGGATGAAATATTTAAGATCCCTGACATTAAATTAGAAATATTCTGAAGACACTCTCTCTCTCTCTCTCTCTCTCTCTCTCTCTCTCTCTCTCTCTCTCTCTCTCTCTCTCTCTCTCTTAACACACACATATATATACATACATACATATATATATATATGTATATACATACATACATACATACATACATACATACATACATACATACATACATACATACATACATATATATGTATACTCAATGAGAGCAGATATTAGCTTTGTGGATATTTATCGTGTTCTGTGGAGGAGAGAGATGTAAGTTATTACCATTCACCTCATTCTAAAAGATTGCAGATTTAATAATAATAGTAATAATAATAATAATAAATAAATAAATAAACAAATAAATGCTATCATATTCCTTTGGTTAAGAAAAACACTTGTCGAGAAAGCAGAGTGGAAGTGTATTTCATAATTTCTATTTCATTTATGGCAATGGTTAGATTTGAGGGGATGAAACGCTTTCATTTATCTCTTTGGAAATCAGAGGATCACTTTAACTCATAACCACAAATCTCTGATGGATCATTTTTTGGTTCTACGTTTCCCCTTTTATAACTGTTACAGACATTTATGTTATGGCGCTTTTATTTCAAACTATAACTTACGTAAGTTATAGACAAGAGAGGGGAGAATGAGAAACATCCAATTTGGGAGACTGCGCTCCAAACATTTGACCTCGGATTAAGCAAGATCCTTCAGTTCCGCATCTCTCTCATTAGTGATGCATTGTAGGGGGTAATGGTGTCTACTGTGGCTTCATTTATCACTGGGGAAACAGTCCAATGCATACAGAATGAGATCTATCCAGACCACACCAATAATATTCTTTTGTGTATGCCAGTACAACGAACCGAATCATATTTTGGGTAGGAGCGTTTGTACTTGCATAAACAAATAGAACGTTAAAATAAAACTAGTGTAAGGTTCAGATTAATCGGCCACTAAGCCTAATGAGGGAATTA
Organism: Macrobrachium rosenbergii; assembly: GCA_039081455.1. Taxonomy (NCBI): domain Eukaryota; kingdom Metazoa; phylum Arthropoda; class Malacostraca; order Decapoda; family Palaemonidae; genus Macrobrachium; species Macrobrachium rosenbergii. The sequence continues at coordinate 28,247,383 of JANJGK010000034.1, forward strand.
TGTAATTCTGTGATTAAATATAGCCTCCTCCTACCGGAAATCCAAAGCGATCCTCATCCCAAGCTTCTGTTCACCTTCAAAAAGGGTGCCCACGCAACTTTTTCACCTTCAAAAGTGTGTCACGCTTCCATTAAATATCACAACACGTCACGAACGTTTAAGTCGAATGACGTCAGTTAAGCATTTTGGATAAAGGGTAAACTTGGAATATATAGTCTGAGGAAAATCACCCATGAGAGTAATCATGTATATATACCGTACATACACACTCAAGCACACGCACACACACACACACACACACACACATATATATATATATATATATATATATATATATATATATATATAGATATATATATGTTTGTGTGTGTGTATGTGTATATGCATATATTTATCTCTATCTATCTATCTATATTTATCTATATGCATGTATAAATGCCTTTTACTGTAATACAGCAGTATAATATGATGATAAAAAGGCTCCTAAAAACACTATTTGAACGTTGCAAACATCCTTCCTTCCTGTACCAGTGAACAGGGGCACAGAAGGAAGTGCTCGAAATATATAGTTGCAACATTCAAATAGTGTTTTTATGGGCCTTTTATCTTCATATTATACTGTTGTATTACAGTAAACACATTCAAATATATATATATATATATATATATATATATATATATATATATATATATATATATATATATATATATATATATATATGCACACACACACATGCAATTTATTTTATCTTTATATGTAAATGTACCGAAATACTAGAAAAGTCCCCAAAGGTTGCTGAAGCGAACTAATCATTGAATTTCACCGCGTAAGTACGGATGTTGTGGAGAGTAAAAATATACAAGGCCCTTTATCTGTTAATGCTGCCGTAATTGAAATCTGAATTTGGTTATGCCAAAAAAACACCGTAAATACCTTCCAATGAACGTTCAAAAATGTTCTATGTTGTTTCAGTACAAATTCAATCACTGATCCCAGTAACTCTGTTGTTTCCCATTTAAATAACACAATCCCTGCAATTAATCCTCCATCAAAAAGCCCCCAAAATATTAGTTGCGAATAAAAGAGAATAACAAAATTCGATTTCTGTCTGTGAAGCAATTAAAAGGAATTTTTGGTCATGATCGCTATCTATTTCCTGACAATAACAGCAGCTCTTTACTATTTAATTTCATTCGTTGTACAGAGGACAATTATCATTTTTACTTTTAAAAATATTATTAAAGAATGACCTTTGGGCAAGTAGTTTAAATTTTTCTTGTTTTAAAGCTATAGAATTAGCGCCAGGTTTATGACAAATGCCTATCAGTAAGGAGAGCTTAATAATTCTTGAAAACTTAAAAGTATTTTAGATATTTATTCTCTAAAGACTTTCGCCTTCTTACCATCTTAAGAAAATTGTATGAAGCACAGATATTTTACTTTTCCTTTCTCTCACTTTCCTTACCAGAGTTCCATTCTCTAAAATAATTCAATTCTGGGAAATATTATATTATGAAAAAAAGAGATAAAAAAAAATTGTATATGAGTTCTTTTGTTTTAAATCCGGATAATAATGATATAATACTGTTTATCGATCTATATAAATTAAACATTAAGGTATCAGGTGCACGCAAGAGTTCATCCTTTCAAGAAAAACAAATAAAATCAAAGTTTTTTACAGGATATATCTCATTACCTGCCTTCATTTAATTAATATCGAAATAACAGTAATTAGTGTGAACACTTCAAATGAAGTGTCATGTGAAGACGAAAATTAAGTGTTACAGAACTCCAGATGATTGGTGATGCAGTAAATACAAGCAATTACAGTTGTATTCCCCTCTGCAAAAAACAGCTGACACTCAATGTTAATTGCACTGGAAAATATATTTACGTCCGTGTTCACTAGACCTAATTAACTTGCCTACTGGACTGTAATTGATATCACATCCATGTTGCCATGTATCAAAGTATATTATTATCATTAATAATCAGCATATATTTTGTTCCCTTCGGCTTGTGACACATCAGGCTAATAAAAAATTACTGATAAAGGAAAAAAAATATAAAATATGAAAATCTTTTAAGCTACAAAGGAACCAGGTAAAGTATTCTTTTGGTGATGAAACTATTTTTTCTGATTTGGTAACGTTCATTCTAAGTAAATATTCTTTTATTTCTTAATTTCGGGGTATAGTAAATCAAGCTACATAGAACTTCAGTGCCAGATATTGTGACGTATGAAGACCACTAAGTCTTCTCGCTACTTTTAAACGTTGGTTGGTTAGTAATCCCACTAACCAGTCCATGGCTAGAGAGAGCCATGCAAGGTTGGAAAGAATGAGGAGAAGGTAGGGTAGCGCTTCCTCAGCAAAGCCTAACAGGCACGGCAGCAATTGAAGTGGACACCAACACTAGGTCGAGGTTATGAAGTTGTTAGATCAATGTACGTGAAGTGAGTTGACAGGGGCATTTTGCAAGGCCTATATTGAGAGTTCAACACGGCGGTGAATGTTGTGTGAAGGACGTAGGCCATGTAACATACGAGGAAAGAACGTGGATTGCAAGGTCCAATGAGCTGGCCATTTGTGCACATGCTTGTCAAAACATTTCCGGCCCCTGTAGCGGGAACCTTCCCTAATCAACGGATAGGTTTGCTGAAAAGCAAATGGGTGTTACAGACTAATACACACACAAACAAAGCCACTCCAACTTCTAAAAAAAAAACATAACAGACGCCTGACACGTCTCGAACTGTTGGCCTAGCTGCTCACGTCTCCTCGCTGCTGGGAGAAAGGGGAGCTGGGGATTTGTCACGATACATATACACATGTGCTATCGGGGTCTAAGCGATGTCAGGCAGGGCAGCCGATCGAGGCTACGGCCTACCCCAACGCCAAATCAAAGTCCTTCAAAAGAAGGCATCGTGCTTACCCCATATGAAAAATGGGAAAAAAGCACGTTAAACGAGGAAGAAGAAGAAGAAGAAGTAGCGGGAACCTTCCCTCAAAACTTGCGCTACGGAAAGTGAGTTCCATCCATAGAGACCCCATCTATCCAGGAGACAGAACTATGGCAGTGGTCCCAAAAGAATCTTGTTAACCTTTGCGGGATCTCCCCAACCTACCATAATATATGACTGAAGAATATCCGAATGCACTTCGAACCTAGTCGTCATGTAAGTTTGGTGGGTAAGGGACCTGGGAAGGCTAGTATTAGCCTGCCCCATCCTATCCTTGGTATTATGAAGAATGTTGTTGCTCCAAGTAAGCTACGAAATAAGTAGGCAAATAAATACGAATGGGCATCACATTATAATTATAGTATTTAGTTTATTCTTTAGGTTTTCATTCGGATTTCTAAGGTATACTTTAAATAGGTGTCGATGATTTTTAGGGTAACAAAATAATCAGTGAGGGGAAACATTACTTTAGAATTTGCTGGGGTGGCAAGTCACGACATTCGAGAAGAAGAAAGAATTATTTTCATAAAAGATGCTGACTTTAATGTTTGTTTTTCCTGAAAATTAGGTGAGAGGGAAAGTTAACCTATATTGGAACTATATTACAGTTAATAAATGTGGTAAGACCTGGAAGGTATTACTGGACTGCTATACCCTTTGGTGAGATTGATATCATACTGTTGTGCCGGCTTTGTCTGTCCGTCCGCACTTTTTCTGTCTGCATTTTCTATGTCCGGCCTCAGATGTTAAATAACTGCTGAGGCTAGAGGCCTGCTAATTTGTATGTTGATCATCCACCCTCCAATCATCAAATATACCAAATTGCAGCCCTCTAGCCT
>JANJGK010000034.1:28258684-28311738 GCA_039081455.1 Macrobrachium rosenbergii
GTTGAATGTATGGTTTTACAGGACAACTAAAGTATTTGTTCTTTATTGTCATTTTATAAATATTTGCTCTTTATTGTCATTTTATAAGTAGGTTTTATTTAAAACATTAAAAAAAGTGATCAAAACAGTACTAAAATCTTCTGATACATTTAGCCTTATATTGTCCCCCAGGAATGTTCATATGTATTTGCATGATTGAGAGAGATAGACCAAAGAAGGCAAAGGAATATAAAGATATTCTACTCTTTTATTTACCATATATACAGGTATATATATATATATATATATATATATATATATATATATATATATATATATATTATATATATATATATATATATATATATATATATATATATATATATATATATATATATATATATATATATATATATATATAAACGGCATATTATATATTATCGAAAAGTCCAACCTTTACCTCGCAGTCTCTCTCTATATCTCTCTCTCTCTCTCTCTCTCTCTTGCATTTGGGAGTACGGAAGTTTATGTTTAATTAACAGTTTTGTTTTATCGATCTCCGGCGCGATAATTTCCTCTGCAATCAATTTCCAATTTCGCTGAGGTTTCCGGAGTTTTAGATGGTAATGGCTGTAACTTCGTGACTTTAGAAGACTTCGTTGAACCATTAATTTGGTAGGTTATTAATGAACTACGTAGAATTAGGATTTCGAACACTCTCCCTTCAAGTGGTGTTACTTCTCAGCTAACTGGTGATTTGATATCGATGTACAAATCACCATGACAAATGAGTACATGCTGGATAAGATGAAATCCTTTTATAACACTTTTAGAAACACATTTACTTAAATACAAAGACAAAGATACATCAGTTGGTGTGTTATGATCGTAAATGCCCAGGTTAGGATATCGATAAGTTAGTATTTTTTTTTAATTTCTCTCCATACTCCGGAAACGGATTCTTTCCAATGATTTGATTATTAGATTTCTATTTATATACTCTCACTGTTTGTTATCACAGCCTCTAATGAACATCCATTCTTTCTTCTATACTAGTTACTGCAGCATCATTTTTCTGTACAATTTCTCCGCTATCGACAAAGTCATTGCTCGTCATCAAAGGCTGAGCAGCAAGTTTTCATTAGATCCACATTCGAACTAAGGAATTAAAAGAGCTCGATGTTTTCTTTTTTTTTTCTTTTTGAAAAGTTCCCCTAGCCGTTAGTTTAACGTATTATGTCGGCTTTATGTCAGATGAGGTGGTTTATAAACTTTCCAGCTCTCAAGAGACGCCAGATAACCCACAATTAGTCAATCAATCCAGCTCTCAAGACAGACCTGTCTCTTTGTTTGGTCAAGTAATCGTCATTGAGCCTAGGTAGGTCCACTGGGACTCTTGGTTTATGACTTAGTTTCCATCTACAGATGATCTTTGGAAAGTTTTTTATCCTCCCCTTCAGTGTTTTCTGTTAAAGAAAAGTATTGAGTTGGGTATTTGTCTGTCAGTCCGCCCTGTGATCTTAAAAGCTACTGAGGCTAGAGGGCTGCAAATTGGTATGTTGATCATCCACCTTCCAATCATCAAGCATCCAAATTGCAGCCCTCTATCCTCAGTAGTTTGATTTTATCTAAGGTTAAAGTTAGCCATGATCGTGTGTCTGGCACCGCTACAGGTGACAACAGCACCGGGCCGTGGCTGAGAGTTTCATGGGCAGTGGCTGAGAGTTTCACACAGCATTGTACGCTGTACAGAAAACTCGATTCGGCGCATTTTTTACATGTTTATTATGTGGTCTATATACTTCTTGTTCTAATGAAAGGCGGAACGACTCCTCTTCTTTTCGAAGGATATTATGCCATGTTGTCAACTAAAGAAAGACTTTAAAGTCCTGTTTCCAGTTCATGTAGTTATATTTAAAAAATATGTTTTTCGAAAGGTTCAAAGTCTCTTGGGTCAATGGAGAACAAAGGCTTAAGTCGGGCTAAGCAGCAAAGTAGCCCACACTAAGAAACATGCGGAACAAAGGCTAAATTTTACTTGCATAAGCTTTAGAAAAGTTGGGTTCGTAAGCTTTGAGCCACGGAAGCTAATCCCAGTTACATTTCCCAAATCAGCTTATAAACAAATGAATTAAAATTTATATATATATATATATATATATATATATATATATATATATATATATATATATATATATATATATATATATATATATATATGTGTGTGTGTGTGTGTGTGTGTGTGTGTGTGTGTGTGTGTGTGTTTATATACATGTGTGCTCTTGTGGGAATACATGCGTCTTCATTATATAAAGATTGCAAGTAAAAGATTTGAATCTCTCTCTCTCTCTCTCTCTCTCTCTCTCTCTCTCTCTCTCTCTCTCTCTCTCTCTCTCTCTCTCTCTCTCTCTCTCTCCCCTTATTCCTCCTACGATTTCATGGCAAAGTCTCATTTCCCAATCGCCACGGGAGAGAGGGAAAAAAAAAAAGTCATTGTAATCTTCGTGTAAAATACTCATGGTGATAACAAGGAGGTACTCCAGCAAGATAAAGTAAGTATTAGAAGCAATTTTCTTTTAAACTCTCGGCAAGAGGAATCTTCCAAACTTGTATTCGTACCACAAGTGCGAAGAGGTCGGGGTTGGGGAAGGAAGGGCGGGCATTGTTGGAGTAAGTTATCATGAGAGGACTGTCTTCAGTAGACTCCTTATAAAGGTTTCACTCTTAATTAAATAAAATATTTTGATTGTTCTTCAAAGGTTCGTTATATATATATATATATATATATATATATATATATATATATATATATATATATATATATATATACTGTATACACACACACACACACACACACATATATATATATATATATATATATATATATATATATATATATATATATATATATATATATATATATGCTGTGTATATATCAAATTTATCATTATGGATTTTTTTTACACTATACGTGTTGAATTTTACAGAGATTCAAATCATTCTGTAACTTACACATTAATGATGGTATCTACCATTCTCAGCTTCTTTTTAACTCAAACACTTTATTGAAATCCTGAAAAGATAACTTATAACCAAATTTATTTTAATGAAAGTCTGGAGAGATTACATGAACATTTTTTGTAAAGCCATATCAATATCATTTTGTGAACAACAGAGTGGGATATTGTCGAGCAACCGCATCCCGTGTCTGTTTTTAAATAAAAAAGACATAAAAATAATTTATATAATATATATATATATATATATATATATATATATATATATATATATATATATATATATATATATATATATAAATGTATATATATATATTATACTTTACGATTATTTTCCACATGCAATCATCATCTAAGATTATATATATATATATATATATATATATATATATATATATATATATATATATATATATATATATATATATATATATATATATATATATATAAGTTGATGGCTGGATGTGAAAAAGTGATCGTAAAAAGGCATGAATTGTCCACGAAAATACGTTAAAGGAATGTTGAATTAATTTTCTGCTTACAAAATCATATTTAAATAATTTCCATAAAATAGTTTATGGAAGTTTATTGCAATGTATCGCCGGTAAGTGTTACAATCGTCTTCAGTGTGTTTTATATATGATTAAATATCTTATAGCCCACGCAAGCTTTGAAGAATTGCTCACGCTTTACATTACATTTTTTAATCAGCTGCTCGATTATTTCCTCTCATCAACAGCAGAAGGAGATCGAATTTATAAACTTTAAGAGATACTTGAATAAAAGTTTCTCAGTTCCTTTCCCCCGCCCTACAATGGAAAGCTGCAATAAATCTTGAATTTCCAAACAAGGGGAATATGCACCGAGGCAAACCCTTTTAGCAGTTCTTAACGCACGCTTTTATTTTGAACGGCCGTTTCATCTGTATAAATACAGTATTTTTAGTCCTTATTCTTCCTAGCTTCAGTGTAATTTATTTTGTGTATCTTTTTTCTCTGGTCGTTGACAAACAGCAAGGACTTCTCACAATATTTTTTATATTTTTTATCGTAGCCAGTTCTATTCATCCTCAAGTTCTATACGTTTATTAATGTCTGTTTAAACGATTAAGAGAAAATTCCAGTTAAAAAAAAATGTGTCATCAGCTGTACTTTGAATTGGGAAGGAAAAATTCATGAGGCATCTATTCTAAGTCCAGAAAAAGTTGCACTGGGATTATATCGTGCAGCACTTACTATGTGGTGGATGTACAGCATTATGTTTTATATATATATATATATATATATATATATATATATATATATATATATATATATATATATATATATATATATATATATATATATATATATTAATCCTTCGATTATCCACAGTAACAGAGCCAAGGCCCTGTCGGATAGGTTCAAAATCCAGATAAGGTCAAATAAAATTCTACAGATGTGTAACAACAACTCCGTACCCTTACTCCTCCTGCCTTGTCAATACCACACAACCATAAACACTAAATATGCCTATAAACAGGCACCACACTATAAGCTTTGCAGTGAATCTTCTTGTTAGACACTCCGTGTCAAATCTTAAAACGAAACAACCAACCTCCGGATGCTTAAGTCTGCAGCCCTGTGAAGGCCTGCGAACGCCGTACTGGCAGCATTCAACTCAGCACCGCAAACGTGCACTCCAGCCGACAAAACCGGACAAAGGTTGACTGTTCAAGGTCCTCATGACAGCCTTTTGCCATGCCCTTGCAGACCTGAAACCGGGAGGTTTACACACAGTCTGTCGCATACTTCTGCAGCCTGTGCATGGCGTTGTTGATACCTTGCAAAGTTGACCAAACAGTGGCACACTTCCCCATGATATGTGCCATAGACTGATCTGCTCACTCGAGTTTTCTGTGCAGCATATACTGAAGGCCAACGAAAACAGATCTACCTTTCGGTGGTCTCGGTAAAATGCTGTATGGGCCGCGGCCAGTGAATCTTTAACCATGGCCCGGTGGTGGCCTGCCCTGTATCGTTGCCTGATGAACGATTATGGCTAACTTTAAGGGGCCGAATTTGGAGGAGTTATCGATTTTTAGTTTTTTAGTTTTGGACTGGTATATGTCTAAATAAGCATGTCCTGAAATATTATTGCTAAAAAAAATTTAAGTTTTTTTTTTTTTTACATTTTTGTTCACCGCATTTACCGGCATTTGAGCCCTTTCCTTTGGGCATCAAGCTCAGGGATCCTAGAGAGTAACTGCTCTTTTAACCTGGTGGTATTGATGTCTGGGGAGTCTACACCTAGTTGTTGTAGCTGGCTCTTGTATAGGGAAACTAGATCAGCAAGTCTGAATATTATAGGTGATGTTTCTGTATTAGTAACCTTGCTATCAATGATGTAGATAACAAGTTCAGAAAAAGCCACAGGATATAACTCTCCATTGATCATGGTGATTCTCCTCATGCTTTATCGCATTAAGATGTGCTCTCTCTGAGTTGTATAAGTCTGCCAAGCATCGTGGGTGATACTTCAGTTCTTGAGCAACAACATCATCAGCACTTAACTTTCGGTGGCGTTCGGAGCGATTCTCTCTTTCGATTTCTGTTGCATCGTCTATAAATAACCTTTGGGGATTACACATGCGTCTCTTGTAGATGGCGCAAAGGTCAATCTTCGTCACGTTTTCTATAATGAGCGCATGCCATCGGTTAACCCTTGTGGAGGGTTCAGAATGAGGCAGGGGCACCAACTTTCTCTTTTTTGGCTCCTCCCTTGCCATGCTTGATGCCGAGAAAGTACGACAGTTCCCTGGAAATCAAGGCCTCAGTCAGTCATTGTGAACAGAGAGAGGGGTCAGGCTTAACAGTTTTGGGGAATGAAGGAGAGAGTTTATGAAGGGGCAAGTGGAAACCCACAGTTCTAGTAATTAAACAATTGGAATTAATTTTATTTCTTCCTCAATTACATCACAGATGTAAAAACGGACACAGGTGGTTTGGAGAGAGGCTCCATTCATTCAAATATATATATATATATATATATATATATATATATATATATATATATATATATATATATATATATATATATATATATATATTATATGCATATCTTTGCATGAAAATTATTTGACGAAAACGAATCATGTGTTTGCTCTTAATGTTGGAAAATATTCCTTGCTTATATATGTGTGTGTGTGTGTGTGAGGGAGAGAGAGAGTAAGGAAAGAGAGCCCTATAATCCTATCTCTCGCATTGTTTCGAGCTATTTCCGCTGGAAGAAACGAGAAAGAGACTGACTTACTGCGTAAAAAGATTGGTATTTCGAAGATCTGTGTTTGTAAACCCCAATTTCCGGGACGTCTCTGGAATTTCATTTAGGGAAGGGAGACAGAATTATGTCGATCAGGCCAATTCCTCGGAAACTTCGAGAAACGAGAGCGTTTGCTCGTTCAAGGCTTTATGCAGATTTCTTGTAATATTTGTATGTTGAGTGTTTTTAGGTTTGTTTCATATGAAGTTCTGCACAAGTTGTAATAATAATAATAATAATAATAATAATAATAATAATAATAATAATAATAATAATAATAATAAAAAGTAGAGCTAACATGTCATATACTGTCGTTGGCATTACACATACGCATACACGCTCGCGTATATATATATATATATATATATATATATATATATATATATATATATATATATATATATATATATATATATGTGTGTGTGTGTGTGTGTGTGTGTGTGTGTGTGTGTGTGTGTGTGTGTGTGTGTGTATAGCATTTGTGTGTGTACGTATGTACATGCGTGCACCAACTTCTATTTTAGAATCCATGTCAAATAGGGATTCCTTGTAACAGCTGTAAAGCGTAAGATATAATAATAATAAATTTACCGCATATAAAAATTGAATATCTTCTGATAACTGTTTATATCTTAATTTGGCAATAATAATGAGATAAGTATTCAGAATATGCCAAATCTAGACATGATATATCTCTGTTGACTGTTTCATATGTGGCTCAGTATTACTGCTTTTGCTTACCTTAAATGTCTAAGCATGAAGAAAATTTAGTTTATTCGACATTCATATCCTTAGTGTACTATAAAACACTTATACTATCGGTAAAATTCTTAAATGTGAGTAATGTAAATTGCTGAAACACATCTCATTCGTATTTAGTTATTCTTTCACTAAGTAACTCATGATGAATTATGAGTTGTTCAAGTGATGACAATCATTCTGAAGTAATATCCTGTTACCTTGCGAATATGACAACTCTATGTTCTGTTTTTTCCGTTATTTTTACGAATATAAGTGATTCACTTCCGTTGTTTGATCCACGTTCATTGTCGCATTTGTTTTTTTTTTTTGACTTCCGCTTCATACTGGACCGTTTTTTTGTGCAGTCGTTTTTGCCCGTCTTCGGAATTTTTCTTCACTGTCACTAATCAATAAATTTTCCGGCGTGAGCATTAAGTCATTAAACTATGTCACTCACAATCTTCTCTTATCGTATAATCTCCTGTAACTAGAGGCCGTAGTTTTAATCCCTTTTGTTGCCTGGATGGAGTATATTTACAGTGAAAGATGCTTTTAAGATTTCTCGTGTAATATGACAGTTTATAGACTTGCAAAGACAGTGTCCACGCGTCGTATTTGTTTTTTTTTTTTATATAAGTATTGCCACGTTTTTTATAGTACAATCTATATGGTAGCCTGGGAACAAGGCTGATATAATTTCTATGGAATTTTCTTGAAATTTATTTACGTTTTACCTTCCTTATTTCCACACAGGGTTCAATGGAATATCAACTCTGAAGTGTAAAAACATGCTCATGATTGACAAGTTGCCGAAAAAAAAATCTATTTTAAATTTACAGATTAAATGTCACTTGGTCAAGTTAGTATAATTTCAAGTTCCATTCCAGAACTGAATCACTAATAAATTGTAAATTTGACTTTCAGTTATAGGAAAAACGAGAAAGAGAATATTACCAGCGAATCATAATGGGAACTTAAACGGAATTTTATTGCTTCTAATGTGAAGAGATTACGTATATTGTTTCATTTTTGAGTTTTCTGTAAAAGAAAACTATTGTGCCGGCTTTGTCTGTCCGTCCGTACTTTTTCTGTCCGCCCTCGGATCTTAAAAACTATTGAGGCTAGAGGGCTGCAAATTGGTATGTTGATCATCCACCCTCCAATCATCAAACAGCAAGTTGCAGCCCTCTGGCCTCAGCAGTTTTTATTTCATTTAAGGTTAAAATTAGCCATAATCGTGCTTCTGGCAACGATATAGGCCAGGCCACCACCGGGTCGTGGGTAAAGTTTCATGTGCAGCGGCTCATACAGCATTATACCGAGACCACCGAAATATTTATTTATTTTCGGTGGCCTTGATTATACTGTGTAGCGGCTGTACAGAAGACTCGATTGCGCCGAAGAAACTTCGGCTCATTTTTCACTTGTCATGACTACCAATTAGTCTGTCTTTCCTGTAGCAGGAAGATGTGAAAAATGCCAACTGCCTACCTGGAAGAAGTGAAATTGTATTACAGTTACTGTAAATATTTGCAGGTTGTTATATTTTAACAATATATTTAAAAAAAAATAGTGAAATGGGCAGATTTTATGTAAAAAATCATTAACAGTACACTTAATTTAAGAAAAGACAAATTCGACCAAAATTTCGTACACACACATATATTATATATATATATATATATATATATATATATATATATATATATATATATATATATATATATATATGTATATATATAAATATACTGTGTGTGTGTGCGAAATTTAAATATATATATATATATATATATATATATATATATATATATATATATATATATATATATATATATATATATATATATATAAATTTCGCACACACAAACACACACACTGTATATATATATATATATATATATATATATATATATATATATATATATATATATATATATATATATATATATATATATATGTGTGTGTGTGTGTGTGTGTGTGTGTGTGTGTGTGTGTGTGTGTGTGTGCGAGCGAAATTATTGTCGAATTTGTCTTTTCCTAAATTAAGTGTACTGTTAATGATTTTTTCATAAAATCTGCCCATTTCACTATTTTTTTTTTAAATATTGTTGAAAGACGCTATACTACACACACACACACACGTATGTATATATATATATATATATATATATATATATATATATATATATATATATATATATATATATATATATATATATATATATATATATATATATAATTTTACAGTGAGAGATACATGTTTTCATTCCGATGCAAAGAGACAACCATTCAGCCGCATTTACACACACCCAAACAAAATTCCTCCACACCCGGTGGCAAAGCACTGGACTCACTTTGCAAGGTTCCTGGTTCGATCTTGGCCTGGTACTTGCTGCTCGAGCTAGCCTTAAAAGTAAGTATACCTTAGTTTAACCAGACCACTGAGCTGATTAACAGCTCTCCTAGGGCTGGCCCGAAGGATTAGACTTATTTTACGTGGCTAATAACCTATTGGTTCCCTAGCAACGGGACCTACAACTTATCGTGGAATCCGAACCACATTATAGCGAGAAATGAATTTCTATCACCAGAAATAAATTCCTCTTAATTCTTCATTGGCCGGCCGGAGAATCGAACGTGGGCTCAGCAGAGTGCTAGCCGAGAACGCCACCGACTCTCCCAACGATTAACTCGATCTAGCCGTAAATGGGTACCGGCGTCACTTAGAGTTAATAAATACTAATGAAGCTAACAATCACTCTCTTAGAGAGTTGGTGGAGACCAGAAGGCTCCTTCCTGCTGTGAGGACCCCTACCTAAAGTTAAAAAAAAAAGGGGGGGGTGGGAAGAGGAAGATCTCATTTTATAAAATGACTTGCCCCCGAGTCAAACTTCTGGAAAAATAAAAAAATAATTGGGACACATTACGCCCCTAACTTCTTCTGCTTACGACGCTTCCCCCAAGGGCCCTCTGTGTCAACTGCACGAATAATAACAATAAAAAGATCGAACTAATTATGAAAATACTAATAAGAATAGTCATGATAGTACCATTTATTAATAAAATTATGAGGCACGAAGCGCGGAAAATTAGGGCTATGATATATTATGTTCAATATTTTGAAAGTAATAACATCATATTTGCTAGTAAGTTTAGATGTCAACATATTAATTTATCCTCTGTGGACAAAATAAAAAGAAATGATAATATCTCCCATATTTTGTCATGATAAATACAATAATTTCATTAAATGTGTGCGCAATTAATAATGAATAAACAGATTCACAAAGACCCAGGAAACTCAGACAGTTCTGTGATGGAGGTGCTCTGGGGAAATACCAGCAAATGTTGTTTGACATGATTAATAAATGCGTTGCTTCAAATATGTATTCCCGTCATTTTAGGTGAGTGGAGGGTGGAAGGATGTTTCATGTTTTATGAATTGTTTACTGAATTAAAAGTATTAAGCTTTTATTTATTTGCATAGCATTTTTACTACTGCTTAAACTGATAGGTTGAATCAAGATTAAATATATATTACTATTAGTAAGTGCAACTTGTTTCTCAAAAAAAGTGAGTGCTAGTAATGCTAGGTTTGGCATAATCGACATTCGTAAATAAGAGCTTCAGTATAAAAATCAGTTATCTTTTACTAAAGAGAGAGAGAGAGAGAGAGAGAGAGGAACCTCCGTGTGATGGAAGCAGATAGGGGATTAGAAACATGTCATAATACGGGCTAAGTTGATTATAAATATATTGAAGACTTTTGTATTGACCCAGGATTAGATGCTGAATCCAGACATATTTCAGCCTGAACACGAGGAAAGATGTCAGAGATGTCTGAGTATGAATGTTTGATACATTGTTCCATCCCAGTGGTGGCGGTGAGGATTGCTTTATTCAAGTCTTCCTTTACTATTTATGATATGGTGTTATATATATTTTATAGGAACACTGATCCCCCACGTCTTTTACCCCTCTTTCCAAACACTCCTCCCTCCCTCCCTCCCTCCCTCTCACTCGCCGCACTCTCGTTCTTTCTTCCCTTATGGCTCACAGTTCCTCGTTGGGCGAGTGGGTTCCGTTCTCAGCTAGCGCTCTGCTGGCCGCGAGTTCGAATCTCCGACCGGCCAATGAAAAATAAGAGGAATTTATTTCTGGTGATAGAAATTCATTTCCCGTTATAATGTGGTTCGGATTCCACAGTAAGCTTTAGGTCCCGTTGTTAGGTAACCAGTTGGTTCTTAGCCACGTTAAATAAATCTAATCCTTCGGGCCAGCCCTAGGAGAGCTGTTAATCAGCTCAGTGGTCTGGTTAAGCTAAGGTAGTATGCTTAACTTATGGCTCATGTAAAGGCCGAAGAATATGAGATGACACCGCATTGCTTTCGTTAACATAAGCATAAATAACTTCATTGAAATCGAAATTCAACAGTAAATCTCATGGTAACAAAGCTATAGAGAGAGAGAGAGAGAGAGAGGGAGATGAAAACAAGAAGGGAGTTTGGGATACAAATTGTGGAATTGGCAAGTTTAAAAAAAAGGAAAACACAGGCTTTGAACCACAAAGTAGATGAAATGCCCGAAATCACAAGAAAACGGAAATAAGGTAATGTAAATCAATGATTCTTAGGCCGAAGAGAATAATAAACAGAAAATTAAGAGTAGGGCAAAAAAAAACGCTACATTTTTATAGAAGGAAAATACATTCCTGTAAACTTATTCTGTATTACCTGTTTTCAACCAGTTTTCAGATATTAGTATAGAAAGTATCTGTCGCGATGATCACATTGAGAAAAGTTATGTGTTCATTAACTGAAAGTAGGCACGATTTTGATATGAGGTAAAAACTTTATTTTCACCGACGCGAATATGAATAAAAATGTAAAAATAATATCCTGCTTCGTTTGTCATTCAAAATGACAAGATACGAATAACCTCGCAAACAGACGCACAAACAAACGAACAGACACACAAACAAACGAACAGACACACAAACAAACGAACACAGACACAAACAAACGAACTGACACAAACAAACAAACACAGACACACAAATATAAAGCTATATATTTCCTATTGCCTACGTTAGGGTTAAAGTGATATCCTTGTGAGTTTTCGATGTTGTTTACTTCTTTTTTTTTTCATGGTCGGCTGGATACTCTAGAGATTTATGTATCACACGCTGAGCCAAGCTTCAAAGCCTCCCGAAGAACGTTAGTGTAAGGTCGACCGGGAAACCTCAGTCAGGGAATGTTCTTCACCCTTCGTCTAAGGATATATATATATATATATATATATATATATATATATATATATATATATATATATATATGTGTGTGTGTGTGTGTGTGTGTGTGTGTGTGTGTGTGTGAAGTATACACGCAAATGTTAAGGTACAAGTGCCATTTTATATCGAATTCATGATACCTTGGGCTTCACTTACACCCAGGGGAGTAGTAACTGCCAAGTGCTTCTGCTCCGGCCAGGATTTGATCCGGTTTAATAACCCAGTGGACAGTGGCACAATGAATAACCAATCACGATTAACACACGCACACACACACACACACATATATATATTTATATATGTGTGTGTGTTTGTGCGTGTGTGTTAATCGTGATTGGTTATTCACTGTTATAAATATACGATTTCACTAAATTACTTTGAGATTTTAGATCAAGAATTTTTGGCACGTAAAAATTTTATGTAATTAAATTAGACCATATGCATACATGAACGTATTTATGCATTAGCTCCTCTTCCTTGCCTTCCTGGACTGTAATATTATTATATTTACACAGAAAGATTCTGTTGGTCATCAAAATACAGTATTTAGTGAATATTTCTCAGTGATAAATACCGCGAATGGGCGAATTTTCCGCAAATAATGGGTAGATACGTTCCAAAGAGAAATCCGTGAATACGTGAGTCCGCGAAGTCAGCTTTTATTTTCCAGATTTAAAAAATGATTCAGATTATTTTCTTTCAGTTTAGTTGTTCTTCATTTTATATCCAAGCTACAGAGTTAAGCAAATCACTGCGATGTGAAATACACTAAAGTCGGAATATTTCCTTTTATTTAAGCCTTTCATGATTCATCACACTCAAACATATCTTCATATTGCATAAAAACACAAGATGTCTCTCACCAGACATTAAAGTTTCCTTCTATCTTTTCAGAATTTGTATTCTCTTCGGAAAATCAACTGTTTCCACATCTTTAAAGTGTTATGCTAGAATGAAAAATAAAACCCGTGGCAGTCAATATAAAGAAAGAAAATAATTCATATAAAAATACGAGTGAATTAGCTATATACGTGACCAGATTCTCTCATTTGGTTTTCTGTATTTTTGATCAAAACAAAATCACACACTGATAGTATCTATCACTATATAATAGTGAATGTGTATCATACAGTGCATTTGAAATATATAAGCTTCTTGTAAGAACATGAGATATATAAAAAAAGCTTTTAATCTTTCGAGTGAAATCACAAAGTTTACTTAGCAACCGCAAATCAGACATATTCTAGTGTATAAATTGTTAGTTCCGCAACCCTGCAAACTATGTTGATTCCTTTCTAGCAGAAGCTGGCCTGTCAGCAGTAGAAAGTTTTCGGTGCAGGATCGTCCATTCATCGCACGAGAAAGGAGATCCTGACAGAGATACGTTGTCCCTGGAATACACGATGACTCCATTAAAAGAGAGAGAGAGAGAGAGAGAGAGAGAGAGAGAGAGAGAGAGAGAGAGAGAGAGAGAGAGAGAGAAGAGTCACAGATTTAAGAGCTTACATTTCTGGTATGGAGTGGAAAAGAGTTACCCTACATGCAATCCAAAGGAAGTGGGAGAGGAGTCTCTGCAGTGTGAAATATCATACATATTATGATTCGCTCCACCAAGCTCTCCTCATTGTCTATGTAAAAATAGACCAACATCAGTTCTTGGGAGATTGCTCTTCATGTGTGGAAAGAGGATTCATCCTCCCATGGAGGCCCAAATACCGGTTAAGAGACGAAGGTTATGCGAAGGTAAACGCTCCCCCCTCGTGTTAATAGTGTCTATAAAGAAAGGCTGTTTGGCTTTTCCCCTTACCTGGGGTAAAAAAACAAAAGACTCAAGGCCAAGGTGATTACTGCGTTTATGTGGGCACAATGGCAAGAGTTCCCCACGTCGTTTTAAAAGCATTAAAAAAATGGTTGTGAGCATTGTTTACGTTCCAAAAAAATTTTCTGTTAGGGGCAATTAGAAAAGATCTGAAGACCCCATTATGTGAGCGATTAAGTGAAAATAATCCTTTGCACTTTCATATTCAATGTGGTTTTACTATTGATTTAATTGTCAATCCTAATTCCTTTTGTTGCTGATTATTATGCGAGATAATGGTGTATAGTTATGTATACATCGCTCCATACATGCCGTCTAATGCTGCTCTATCTGACCATTAAAGTATATCTAAATTATAAAATTCTCAATAACATTGATAGATATATATAAATACTGCATTCTTTGGTATTAACACTAAAGTTATTACCAATTCGGGGCAAGTGTAGAACGAATGGACAGATTCTGCAGACATAAACAAACCTAACCTTTCCCATAATGCCAGGTCCTGACCTAACCAGACCTTACCTAACTAACCTCACTTAGGGCGCCGTGCCCTGACCTAGCCGGGCGGCCGGACCCCCCCCCCCCCCCGAGGAACCCTAAACATAGGAGACAATGAGCTTCCGTTCAGAGGTAGTCCCGTCGTTCTGCAAACTACCCTCAGTTTCCTTAAAATCAATTGAAAATACAAACTTAAAACATATGATAACACTAACCTTTTTAATGGCATTTGTGCTGTTGTTTTAGATTTAGCTGGCCTTGTGCCAGCACGGGCTCTTGCTCCTAGAGCAGCCCGTAAAACATTTGTGCTGGGTCCTAGTCTATATACGCGATGGTCAGCAGGGGGTCAACTGCATGCTGACTTTTGATTGGCCGAGGCGAAATGCGGGCCGCTGACTGGCTAGCTATGAGTTTCTTCAAGCCAAAATTTCAAACTTGATGGTCGCGCTGCTGTAGTCTCGCTCACTGGCGGGGCTGGTGTGTGACGTCACCGCGTGGTGCGTGACGTTTCGTGACGTCTCTGCCTGGTATTATGCTGCGAATATTTTCATTGGTTGCTGGGTGGCTCGCTGGACCTTGCATTCCAGGGCCGGGAGCGTCGCTTGCTATGGTGTGTATTGCAGGTCTTTGCACAGTAGGCCGTCTAATGCTAGTGGGTAGAAAGAAAACTTCCTGGGTCATATTTAATGAGGGCTTCACATGCTGTAATAAGAGCCCCTCTAGCAACCTTAGGCATCTCGAGTCCGGGGCCTTTCCAATTATCTCGGTGATTTCGATAATCGTATTTCTTGACATACCTGTATGATGGGAATCCCTCATGTGGAGTTTTATAGCACCTTCTTAGCCAGATTCATGGTGGTCATACCTAATATATGAGCTGGGACATCCACCGACTGGGCATTTGTCTAAGGGGATCTCTTATTGGCGGGGCCGGGTTGTTCTTCATTATCAGGTCTGGGTGCGGCTATTTTGGTAGTAAATGACGAGGTCCAGTTGGGTGCTGACGTCGGTAGTAGATACATTCTCTGCAATAATTTTCTTTATGGCATGTTCGTCCTCCTGGTATTTAGGATGCATTCTTGCTTTATAATATAATTTAATTCTTTCTTGTGGATGGGGCTGCAGTTGTTAAAGTTCGTCATACCACCGATCCAGTGCTTTGCGTATTCCGTTATTCACTTGCTTGTTCAAATACCCGTTATTCGTGAGCATTTGGGAGACGCGATCGAGTTCTTGGCGGGTGTCCTGCCAGGACGAACAGTGTGTTAAGGCCCCCCTTACGAAGGCTTTTATGTCGCAGGACTCTCGCTGTCTCCATTAAGGCAAAGGCCAAGGTTGGTCTGCTTCGTGTGTACGGAGGTTCTCAGGCCATCGTCGGTCTTGTAGAACGAGAACGTCGAGAATGGGAACCTGACCACTGCTGCTGAATTCGACCATATAATTTAACGAGCTGCATTCCTGAAGAGTGCGGTGGAACGCCTCTACTTTGTTCTGGTCGTCTGCCTGCACGAAAATGTCATCGATATGGCTCGCACAAATGCGCAGCCTTCGTATACGGGGAAAAAACTCGCTCTTCTACCAATCCCATACAAAAGTTAGCGAAGAGCACGCCTAAAGGCGAGCCCTTGCCACGCCATTTTTCTGTTTATGCATATGGCCCTTGTGGGTGGAGAAAGGGGCCTTCTTCCTGCATATCTCAAGGGACCCTTCCGGGATATTCAGCATGCAGGTGACCCCCGCTGACCAACGCGTATAGAAAGAGTAGGACCCAGCATGAGCACCAGTCTACTCCCTCCCTTTGCCGTGAAAAGCTTAACAGAACCTGAGAGAAACGTTGACCTAACGCACTTGAAGCAGATTTAACAATTATACCGACCTGAGAAAATCTACGGATCATGATCCCCATGTGTCAGTTACCCGACAAACCTTGTATGCATCAGAAATAAATTATGTCCCGACCTACGACTATTTCCCCTCTCCAGAAATGACAAAGTATCGGAGAGTTGCTGGCGCAGTGCAGTAACCAGGAAAAGTCAGTTATTAGAAAAACAGAAAAAACCTTATATAAACTGGATGCAGCTGATGCAGCAATTACTTTCAATATAATAATAATAATAATAATAATAACAGAAAGTCAGCCTTATCATAATAGTAATAATACAATATAACGTATAGTTGGGTGAGTCAATTAACTATACGGAAGAGCAGGAAAAATGGATAATAAATAACTAGGCAAAAAATTTTATAATTTTTTTGCTAATTTCAAAATGCTTTTAACTGATTACGTAGAGATAATACCACTAACGTGACAAAAGAATTTTAACTTAAAAAAAGAATCAAGGGATCCCAAACACATTATCGTAATGGCGAGGATTTTCGATTTCACCAAGTCCAAGAAAAAGGACCAAACGTTAAATAAGTTGAGTTTAGAAAGTTTAATGCTGTTGTTTCTAAATGGAAAAATGAGTTTTTAGTTTTCTGTAAAAGAGAACTATTGCAATGGGTTCGCCTGTCCGTTTGCACTTTTTCTGTCCTCTCTCAGGTCTTAAAACCTACGGAGGCTAGAGGGCTGCAAATTGGTATGTTGAACATCCACCCTCCAATCATCAGACATACCAAATTGCAGCCCCCTAGCCTCGGTAGTTTTTATTTTATTTAGGGGTAAAGTTAGCCATGATCGTGCATCTGCCAACACTGTATGTGTCAGCAACACAGGCCACCACCGGGCCGTGGTTGAGAGTTTCATACAGCATCATACACTGTACAGAAAACTCGGTTGCGCTGAAGAAACTTTGGTGCATTTTTACTTTTTTTTTTTTTACATCAGATATTCTAGAGTATTTAAGAACAGTGTATATATTAACCATGCATATAAGACTTTACATTTCTCTGCTGGCAAGGATAGAATGAAACCAGGAGTGTCTCTTATCGGCCTCAATCGCTGATAAACATGTACAGTAGATGATCGGAAGGTATGCAAGACTCCGGTTAGGAAAATATACCCATACAGTCAATAATTATAAGTTAAAAAAAGGATAGGAAACTTTATATATATATATATATATATATATATATATATATATATATATATATATATATATATATATATATATATATATATATATATATATATATATTTGTTTTATACATTTGTACCCAGACATTAACACGCAAACACACACACACACACACACACACACACACACACACACACACACACACACACACACACACACACGGAATTACCTCCATATTATTAGTCACAATATAAATTATATAATATAAAAGTAAGTTCTCATTTTTATATAATATTCTTCATCTTTCCCAATAATAGGACAGCGATCTGTCTTCAGAAAAACAAATTAATTACGGAACTTTTACTACCTCGTGGGCAAAGGCTGTCGAGTCAGAATTTCATTATAACTTTTTATGATTGATTTTTTCCTGTACATTAAAAGATTTTTTTTCTCTTCTTACGGTTCCGGGTAGTAAAACGTAGCTTTTTTAAAATGTAAATACGTTCTTATTCATTAGGTAACAAAGCACGACACAACACACTCCCAAGCACACAGGTGCTTCATTACATTCCAGAGTGTGTCTTTCATCCTAACTAACCAGTTAAGCACTTGATAGGTTTAACACCTGGCTTTAGCTGATGATGGTAAGTCACAACTATTGTGTGGAAAGATGTGTGTCTGACAACTTCATTCCAAAGTCGTCCTCGAGATTAGAAACCAAATATTAAAAAGAGCTGCAGAGGTTATAAATACTATTCATTCCGAAATGTTCTGCTTTCTTGAATGGGTATATTTGCTGTTGTGGGCAGTTTTTGTTTAGTTCAGCTGGGGCATTTAGTTACCCCCCCTTCAGCGAGTGTTAATCGCACCGCGAATTCAAGATCCTGTGTTTGAGAACATTAAATTATACCCTTTCACGTCTTTTTACTTTTATTTAATTTATCTATTTATACATCTAATTGGCTTAATAATTTATACACAGTTTATATTTTCCTCATGAGACTTCTCATCTCGATGGGTAATTATATATATATATATATATGTGTGTATATATATATATATATATATATATATATATATATATATATATATATATATATATATATATATATATATATATATATATATATATATATATATATATGTACCCATCGAGATGAAGGTGAGATAACTAAAAGCTCCAGCTGAACTAAACAAAAACTACAAACAACAGCAAATGTACCCATTCAAGAAAGCAGAACATTTCGGAATGAATATTTACAGCATAGCCTCTGCAGTTCTTTCTAATATTTGGTTATATTAGCTGAATCGTACTTCCCTTGTTATGGGTTTAAGGTTCCTTGCATAAGGGTAAGCTTAAGCACACTATTGGTTTTACATTTATCATTTTTATAATGATAAATGAATTATATATATACATATATATATATATATATATAATATATATATATATATATATATATATATATATATATATATATATATATATATATATATATATATATATAATTCATTTATCATTATTTAATAAACATTTTCATTCCTACTGCTTTCTGGTCCACTGGTCTTTCATAATTTGTATTTTGTTTAGAAAGACGCTTACTATACAGTATAAGCTCATTTGCTTCTCAGTGACAAGGCCATAATGCAAGACTATAACAGATTTTTTGGAAATGGCTGCATGTGCTTAAAAATTTTTACTTACATCACAGAACAACAACCAGTAAACACATGCACGAAGTAAAAAAAAAATGTCTTTTTAATTATCTTTCGCGAACAAGGAATGCCCGAAACCTGAGAGAGTATTAACCTACATTCGGAAACGGATGCAAAAAAAGCAAAGACCCCAAACAGTCCGAGACTTGGTTTCAAATGTCGCTCTCCGAGTATCTCGCATCGCCTCATTTTGGGGATCCCTGGGCGGAATTCCTAATAGGATTTAGATCCTGTGCCGAGATGGAGATCGTTCTTCAGACCCCAAGAAAAGAAAGGAAAAAAGGACGACACGGTTCCTGGTATTTTTCGGCTCTTTCGTGGAAAATTTATTGTTTTTTTTTTTTCACTTATATTTAATGCTCTAACTAGCCCATACAATCATTCGAATAATATTTCTTCCAAATATATGATTCTTCATACTGGGATCGGTTTTGAATCTTGTTGGCGAGCTGAGATTGATAACTTTGTTATTAACTTATTTATGCCTGTTCTTTCACGATACTTCTTACTTAAAAAAAGAAATTTTTATTCTTATAGAAAGTTATCATATTCAGTTACGACTTTCTAAAAGAAATATAGAGAGTAGTATTACTTCAAAAATCAATACATTTTTATTCTTATAGAAAGTTATTATTTTAAGTATACGACTTTTTAAAAAAAAATGTAGATAGAAATATGCCATTAAAAAATAATGTATATTTATTCTAATAGAAAAGTATGATATCAAGTATGCGTTTAAAAAAAATATATAGATAAAATTATGACTTCAAAAAATAGAAAGTATGGCTTTAAAAAAGATTGAGAGCAAAACACTGTGGAGCCTTTCTATACAATAAAATATCAGAACCAGAGCAAATTGAAAATATGTGGGCGAATAAATGCATAAATGAAGGAAGCTGATGACAAGAAGATCTCGAAATCTCTACGGAACCAGTTGCCAGACATAAAGGAATATCCCTCCCGACCGGGAAGGAGACTGATGAATCAGCAAAACGTCATCTTTCGGAAACGTCCATGAATAGTGTTTACATTCAAAGCAAGAGGGAACGGATAATGAAAAGAACGAGAAAGGGGCGTGAGAGAGAATTAAATGAATTTTTGTCTCCTATTCCCAATTGCTCATGTACGCAACTTTGATATATATATATATATATATATATATATATATATATATATATATATATATATATATATATATATATATATATATATATATATATATATATATATATATATATATATATATATATATATATATATATATATATATATATATATATCTATCAAAGACACGTCAATGTGAGGGTGGACCAGGGAAGCCAATCAACTCCAACATATTTCTTTATTTCCAACGTTTCGTAATTCGTTATTACATCATCAGGGATTTATTGGTTAATGAATAAATTACTCAAAGAGTTATGGTAAAAAAGTTTAAAAAATCATAATAAAATAGAATTCACCAAATACAATACAGCTAAAAAAAAAAAAAACAAAGACCGCCAACCGCCAGTATATGTATATACCTAACTGTATATATAAGTCCTCACGTGAAAATAAAAGGAAATGGCATCAAGACTTTCAACTTTTATCCCAAAGTTATATATATATTTGTGTGTGTGTTTGCGTGTGTACGTGTCTATTTACTGTACATAATTGGGAAAAGGTCACCACCCTAATTATTTTTCTTGGAAAATATGCTATTTTTCCCAAAATCAATCGTAAAATAAACCCTAAAAATAAACTGAAGAATATGCGAATCTTAGCATATTAGCACTATGACCAAAGGCTATTTACGAATCACTTGTCTTTCATAATCTTATAAAAGAAGCATGTTAGTTCTGCCATGTCTGTGGTAATACGCATTTCGTAAAAAAAATCGAAATCATAATAAAACTGTTAGTGGAAATTAAGATAAAACTAAATTTCCTCATACAAACGCTGTTTCCCTCGATGCCTCCTGTATTTTGTTCCAAGGCTTCACGTGCCATCTTTACCGCCCAAAATGCAATTAGGATGATATATGACTGCGTCCAAATTACAGATATTGTTATTTGGTATATAGCTAGCTTTCCGCCCCGCGTACATTTATATCAGTATTTTTTTTTCCCATGAAGAGTGACATCTAATCTAACACAACGCGCTGCTGGAAATATTTGATATTGCTGCAGCGGTCTGGGTGTACCGATATAAATCCTTCACCAGCGAAGGTTTCTCACATGCATTGATTGAATTTGCTTTCTGATGTTTCGCTGCAATAATAATAATAATAATAATAATAATAATAATAATAATAATAATAATAATAATTTATTATTCAAGCCCACGGGGACTTTGACTTATAATAATAATAATAATAATAATAATAATAATAATAATAATAATAATAATAATAATAATTAATTATTCAAGCCCACGGGGACTTTGACTTATAATAATAATAATAATAATAATAATAATAATAATAATAATAATAATAATAATAATAATAATACTCATAGTAGCATGAGTCTTGAAATGGAGAAGCAAATCCACAGTTGTGTATATGTACATCTATTTAGAGATAAATCGGTATAGATAACTTTCGGGAACTTGTTCGGTTCCCCTTTTCAATCTGACACGTTGATGTAGCACCCCAACCAAGTAAACATAAAAGAACTCAAAACAAGCGAAGTTACTTATAAACTTTGGAGCCGATCGTCCAGCATAGATCAGGCAATGCCGTCGTTTTCTGGTGAAAGTCCCGCCAGCCGTCTGGAACGTCTGATTGGTCCTTGCCCGATGCGGTCGTTTTGCTGGTCATCAGCTGCATAGGAGGCGCCTGCAGCACCGGTTACTGGAACTAACCGAGTTACCTGAACGCGTGAAAGGGAGGCAACCGCAGCATCAGATGTGGCTAGCGAGACAACACTATCATAATGGTCTTTATTCTTAAAACCTTTAATATACTTACGGGGAAGTAAGGTTGTTGGTGAATTTATCCTCCTGTGTAAAAGATTAATTGCCTTCCATAGATAAACCACTATCTATCGCCGCACCCTCCACTAGTCTTCTTATGCCCACATCTTTACCCTTGAAAACTACTTTAGATTCTGCCCAGTTTGCTTACCAATGGTGTAGGTGAGAATGGAAGAACCATCCAGAATGGGAAATATGGTTTCGTGATGTGCGTATATGTATGAATGTGTTATGATTCGAGACCCCTGTGAAAATAATCTGGTTTGCCAGTTTCCTTAACCATATTACAGTAAAGTTCATTCCATAAAAGTATCTATTTGTAAATTGTGCATCAAGTTGACTTAACGACTCGAATTGCTCACTCCTTGTGGAATTATCCCTCCCAGAGTTGAAGCACTTTATATGGGTCATGCGTCGGGTATATTCAGCAACAGGATTCTCAGTGACAATGTTAGATCACTGAGGCTGTTGTTCATACCTAAATTAGTTCTTAAAATAATTTAATCAGTACATTACTTTCTTTGAGTTAAAGCTCAAAGGTCAGGCGCATGTACATACACACAACTCGCACATACATCCAGGCACACACAATATATATATATATATATATATATATATATATATATATATATATATATATATATATATATATATATATATATATATGGGTGTGTGTTGTTCATGCATTTTTTTACATACGAGTGAAGCAAATACTTAGGACAATGGATTTTCATTGCTTTTGTCCCGTCCCTTTTGGACGGTACGCCTCTTCTAATATCATGCAAAGCAGCCAATTTATATTCCGGTCTGAATCTATTGGCAAAATTAAGGGTTATTTGTCCCCAAATAAAACCGCTTTCTACGCTAGGCCTCGAGAGATATCCCTTATCTCTGTTCTCAGGGGGACCAACTGTTATGAGATAACGTAGGCTAAGTTAAAAATTTATAAGTAACGGATGGCC
This sequence comes from Macrobrachium rosenbergii, assembly GCA_039081455.1. Taxonomy (NCBI): domain Eukaryota; kingdom Metazoa; phylum Arthropoda; class Malacostraca; order Decapoda; family Palaemonidae; genus Macrobrachium; species Macrobrachium rosenbergii. The sequence continues at coordinate 28,281,982 of JANJGK010000034.1, forward strand.
TCGTAAGTCTGCCTGTATTTGCATTTATTTCATGAACCTCTAGATGGCATAGCCACTTTAATCAAATTATATATATATATTTATATATATATATATATATATATATATATATATATATATATATATATATATATATATATATATATATATATATATATATATGTGTGTGTGTGTGTGTGTGTGTGCTTTCACGCACTAATCTTATATCGATTAGTTACATCCCTCAAGACAAATAGGATCTATAACGTTTTCAAATTCATTGTCTGTTATCACTGACTTCGTTAGTCATAAGTTTTCTATATACTAAGTTTTTCACTGTAGTATTTATAGTTTATTTCTAACTAGACTGCGTGATAATGCTACTGTTGGTGTATCTATATAAAACCTTACCTATAATGTCTAGTGATCCATAAGAAATTATTACGGAATCTGAGGGGATGTACTCTCTTTATCCTGAAGGTGGTTATTGAGTTTGAAAGCGTGCTATTTTAGGCAAAGGCTGCCACCATTTTATATGTATTTTAATCCGCAGCTGTTAGAGGAGGTAGTTTTGTGACTGCGTATATCTGGAGTGCGCTTATATGCGATTTGATTGACGTGGTATTAAATTCACTACTTGATTAAATAGATGTGGTATTAAATTCACCACTTGATTAAATAGACGTGGTATTAAATTCACCACTTGATTAAATAGACGTGGTATTAGATTCACCACTTGATTAAATAGGCGTGGGAATAGATTCACTACTTGATTAAATAGACGTGGTATTAGATTCACCTCTTGATTAAATAGATGTGGTATTAAATTCACCACTTTATTAAATAGACTTGGGATTAGGTTCACAACTTGATTAAATAGACGTGGTATTAAATTCACTACTTGATTAAATAGATGTGGTATTAAATTCACAACTTGATTAAATAGACGTTGTATTAGATTCACCACTTGATTACATAGACGTGGGATTAGATTCACAACTTGATTAAATAGACTTTGTATTAGATTCACCACTTGATTACATAGACGTGGGATTAGATTCACAACTTGATTAAATAGACATGGTATTAGATTCACCACTTGATTAAATAACTTTATTCTTTAGCCTGCATCATACGATACCCCTACCGCAGGATTTGTTTAATTTACATTCTGTTAACTGAATTGACTTTTAAATACTAAAAGTGATTATTGTATGGGCGGCTGTTTAAAATTTCTTACAAAATCAACTGTAATGAGAACTGATGTATAACAATCTCACCAAGGTTTTCTTAGAAGACGGAACAAGATATAGAGGGATTCCTTTAATTGTAGCTGTTGTCGGGCTAATATGACTACAGGTGAAACAGCATCTTAAGTAAATGCGAAATCATTGAAGTTTATCCTAAACTGAACCTCTTCCAAGCGCCGAAACACCTTTCAGAGGGCAAAGCCCTCTTTCTGCCATGAGTTTCTTTGAGGACTGGGGATTATGAGGACTAATCCATTAACCTTAGAATGAAACATATCGAAATTGGTGGTGAAATCACATCCTTATTTAGCCCCATCAGTTAGACCAGTTTTAGAATATTTTTTTAACAATCGTATTTCGGTCAGTAATTCAATAATCCTAACGTCTATTCAATTGCTTCTTTCTAATGAACACCATATTCTTTGGAAGCTTGAATTTCAAGTTAACGGCCCCTGCTGGGGTTGTTCCAGATGAACAGGGTCCCGCAGGGGGGTTTGCGCCGTCAGTGCACGTCATGTGGTGCACTGCAGGCATTGCTTGAGGTTCTTTGTAGCGTCCCTTCGGCCCCTTTTACTGTACCTCCGGTTATAGTCCATTTCTTTTTTCTTACTTTCCACCATCCTCCAACAACTGATTCATGGTGCATCTGCGAGGTTTTCCTCCTGTTACACATTTTAAGTCTTTTACTGTCAATTTCAGTTTCAGCGCTGAATGACCTCGTAGGTCCCAGCGCTTGGACTTTTGCCTAAATTCTATATTCTATTTTATTCTGTATGAATAGGGGTTCATCTTCTGAGTTATATATATATATATATATATATATATATATATATATATATATATATATATATATATATATATATATATATATATAGAGAGAGAGAGAGAGAGAGAGAGAGAGAGAGAGAGAGAGAGAGAGAGAATGTGTGTGTGTGTGCTTTTACGTTCAATACATACTGGCATTTATATCTAGCAATGAATTTTATAAATCAATATGTTTTCATTTGCATCTCCATCTGAATATTTTTTTACTTCTTGCATTCATGTAATGAAATGTGGTTGCATGGACGTAATTATTATCTCCGCTAATTACGTCATATGATTTTTTTATTGTTAGGTTTCAGTAAGATAATGGGACATTTATTTAATTTTCGAACCCTTTGAAAGGTCCCATAAATGTTATTTATATGTTCTAAGCAATGTATAGGAGAATTTTAATCCATTCCTTGTTGTGTGTGTGGTTTATTAATTTTTTCCTTTTGTACTGTTCTTTGTAGAATATATAATGGTATTACCCTGTTATTTTAAATTAATTCTTAATAAAATTACAAGAACTATTGCATTTCTGTTAGCAAAACAGAACTTAACTGAAGCTTCCCATATCATTCTTAGAGCAGTGAATGTTATATTTCAATAAAATTATTTTTCTGATAGTTAATGGTCCATTCACCTCAAAATCCAAAGTTTCTATTCAGTCTCTGAATGCATAAAATCCCGCTTTATTTGCATTATAAAAAAACATAGAGATAGTATATTACGGCTTTCTTCCTCAGAAGATCATATAAACTGATTTATGGTCCGCTCCTCACAATCTCTTTTATTGGGCCATAAAACAAACCTTGTTTATGACGACTGTGATTTCTTTTCATATTTACTGCCTCTGTTTCAAATCTTACCATTGAGGCTGACAAGGCACAGGAGTGTTCGCTTTTATTTAAGCGTGTTTGTGCTTGTGTTTGTGTGTGTGTGTGTGTATGTGTACGTGTGGAAAGTTAGTGGAAGGTATTAAAACTATCTTTTTACATAGTCTTCATATTAACCTACACGCTCGAAATACTTTATCAGTAATGCTGTATAAAATATAGATATGTATACAATGCTTGTCTAATGCATGAAAATGGAATCAACTGAAAACTTTCGAATTTTCGTTTTGTAATGGTTCCGTTAGACAAGAGACTTCGCTTCACTCCAGAAATTATGGAATATGAGAATGGTTACATTTATAAATAAAGATTTTATTTTAATAACGTTTTGGATATAGTAGACATTATCTACCACGTAGAATCGATTAGGTATTCCTGTAGCAGCAAGACCATCCCGAAGGAAATGACACATATTTGAGTGAAAATAAACTAGTCTGGAGTAAATTTACAGTATTTGATTTATTTCACTTGAAAGGCATCCGGTTGTTTTAGGTAGGCGATTTTAAGTAGGTAAAAAAATAATCTGACGACTTTTAAATCTCATAAAAAAAAAGTCCAGTGTTGTCCAGTGTAAAGAATTTGTGTCATCGAAGATTAATTTTTATGACAGAACATCAAGTGACATTAGCTTAGTAGTTTACTTAAAGTCCAGGGGTTCTCAATCTTTTTTTTAGTGATGGCACCCTAGCTAATGTAATCATTGCCATGACACCCCTTCTTCACCCTCCCACCATATTGCATGAATTAACTTCTTATTTAATGAATAAAATTATTATCCATACTTAAACCAAAAGCAGGACACAGTACAAGCAGAAGTATACTGTACAAGCAAAGAGCATAACAGAAGAATTACATGAAAAGTAGAAAAACAAGTTTCTTGCACACCTTTTTATCATGCAAAGGTTGGCGCCTGTCAGATCTCAGGAAGTCAGATCGCTATGAAGATGCACCCCAGTGAGCGTCTGCCATGTGGTTGCGATTAACTGCACGCAACTAGGTACTGGTTAATTTTTTTTTTTTTTTTAAGAAATGCCTAATTCGCTTACCTGAGCGTGTCTTCTCGTGTGTATATGGTTCTCCTGCATGTGTTGCTTAGTAATTTAATGGCAATAATAAATATAATAATAATAACAATAATAAATATAATAATAATAACAATAATAAATATGGTAATAATTAATTCCTACAACATTTCCTTTCATCTAGTTTCTCTCGAGAGTATTTATTCAGTTCCCTCGAATGACTAAATATTGGTTTAATTTCTCGATTTTTTTTTTATAGACTAAGGCTTTTACTCTGTGTTTCATCATTCCCTGGAATCTCCATAATGACCCCATCGTAACATAAAACCGACGGATGTTTCCTCGTTCTCTCTAATGACAGCAGATTCGATCAAGAATTTCTGTTTATGGCTTCACTCCTCTAAGCGTGCATCTAATTCTTGTCTGATGTTGGGAATGGTAGAATATATGGTTTTGACTTCAGGTGTTTTGTGGCATTCTCTAAAGTGCCGTCCCTCTTTTCTGGCCTATTGCCACCACATATTCTGACGACTTTTCCTTATCTGCTCTTTCTAACATCGTCATCTGATACGTAAGTCTATTAAAAAACTGCCCCCTCTCCCATTGTCAGTTGTAGTTATAAGGGAATATCTTAATAAAGATCTTAGAATTTAGGAGAGCTTTGAGGGCAGTTGCAGCCCATTTTTCCTTCTGTCGTCCTGTCAATTCTTCGTTTACCTACGCCGAAAATACTGGATGTACTCTCACTTTCGTGGAAATTTTTATGTTCATGCTACATCTCGCTCATGCAAGATGGATAACTTAATTCAAGATCCTACGTATTCTGCTTTGCTTTGAGGCTTTTTTTTTTTTTTAACCAAACCTGCTATTCACTTTATTAGTAGGCAGACGGGAAAATAAAGAACGCATAATAGCGGCTGTTGGTGAAGTATTATATAAAAAAATATCTGATAGGAGATTCACTTTCACAGTGGAACAAATATCCCACTATTTTCGGATTCTCTTTACCTAAGGTAGAACGGACAAACCAAATGTAAATAAATATGATAAGCTCATCTACCCTATACCTATATATATATATATATATATATATATATATATATATATATATATATATATATATATATATATATATATATATATATATATATATATATATATACACACACACACACACACACAAACACACACGATGGATCAGATTAAGGGCGGGAATACGATGAGATTCACATTTTCCTTTAATCCTACGTTTCGTGACAACGTCGTCACATTTTCAGGGATATTCAAATTAAAATATGTTAATACAAAATAAGGGCTGATTATAAGATCCCATAGTTGTAAATGCGAACGGTAAAATTACAACCCACACACTTAAACTGCGCGCACACTTGACTAAGACTGAGATTAAAATCGCAACAAATTATAAATATTTAAAAGAAAAATTTAAATATCCCGGTAAAATTATAAACAAAATACCAACAGACATATAATAAAAATGAACAGTTATATATTCATAAAACTATAGCTGAAAACAACTAGACACGACGATCCTTTCTGCATCAAAGATAAAAACACACTAAAAGTAAACAATATCAAGATGCACAAAGAATGACAGAAATTTGGGCAAAAGACAACGGGACAGTAGAGGAATGGTTGTTCAGAGTCGTAATTCGTATTTTGATGTTTAAGGTTTCCAAAATCAGTAGTTCATTGAATTCCTGTGTTTGGCCAATAGTTTTGAAATCTTCATATATGAAGAGTGCTTTACAATGTAATTCCTTATATTAGAAGTTTCGGAGTTAAATAGCTTACTCAGATTCCGTATCTAACGCCCGTACGAAAATCGGCCCTGACCCTGAGAAGAAGCCGGGTAGATCCCATATATTTTCCCAGATTACATCTGGGGCGTCATCAAAGGGCAGAGCCGGTCTTTAAACTTGAAGAGTGAGCCAGTGGTCTTAGGATTCTTTATGTATATGGCACCAAAATGTTTGTGTACGATCTTAGTAAAGTCCTTTCGAAAATTATCATTTAACAGGTACGGGGATCTAGCATAAAGAGGGAGTTTGGAGACCTTAAAACACATAGGTTGTGTAGACAACTTTTTATTGGTTGGTTTATTTCAAATTTTTTAGTTAATCTTAGAAGGAAAACAGTTAATAGAGAAGTAATGGGGGAGACAAGTAATGCCATTGTGGAAGAGTGTCCAGCTAGAAGTGAGGGACAAAGTACGACAGAGCAAGGTATGTATAGAGTCAAATTTGAAATTAAGAAAACAGAAACTATAGAAGTTGTCACCGAGACCAGTGAATGTTTCATTTCTAAAACTGAATTTTGAAAACATTCATTTTCCTTAGAGACAAACTACCCGTGTCTCTAAACCAGGCCATCGTTCGATTTCCGGATGGTGCAGATGCACTCATCAGTTACAATTTCCCGTCGGGTGTAAGTTATTCCCAAGCTATAGTGAATTCAATATATTTGTGGCGTAATATAGTGAAATTTGAAAAGTCAAGCTTGTGTAAGTGGCAATAATTTATGTGTGTGTATATGTATATATATATATATATATATATATATATATATATATATATATATATATATATATATATATATATATATATATATATATATATATATAATTATGATTATTATCCAAGAGAAGAAGAAGGAGGCACCCAACCTGAAGAAGGAGCGAAGGTTTCTCGAGTCCATTAGTGGGAAAATGTAAATCGCCCGGATTAAGGGGGATTCCTCTCCCATACACTTAGCTTTCCACCACCAAGGACCGTAAATTGCCGAGACGCAGAACTCTTCCAATTTTGCTCTGTTGCTACGATGCTAGCGGCGTCTATGAATTTTCCATTATTGTAGTTAACCGACCAAGGGATTAAACATTTTTCAAGAGTATTTTGACTATTTCGGTTCATAGAAGCGTTATAAGTACACGTTTGATGTGGACAGTTTCGACTCCACAAATAGATTAAAAATGTTTAAAAGACATTTGGTGATGAAACAACTTGGTTAATAACCTAAAGCCTATGAGAGTATGAAAGCATTTCCTTACAAAATAGTGGAATTAAAAATGGAAAGTATGGATCTCTAAAATAAGAATTTATAGCAAAAGAGAAATTAACAGCAGGAAAATATCTATATTTTGAAACGATACCTTGTTTTTTTTAAGGCTTCCAGTTATTTGTAATTATGTAGAAGGTCCAAATTCCTATAGAAATCTCAGCTCAATGGGAATAAAGACAATCGTAATCATTGTTTGTAACCGTAGGCGGCACAAAAAAATCAAATGGAAAGATTAAAATTTTTGGTGCCACTGAAAGTAAAACAAACTCAATATGCCATTCGTTATTTATTTAATTATTCAATATTTTTCTATTACTTTCTCAAACGACAAAATATTAGCAGCACGCGGACTTCAGACCTGAGGCATTTCAGTCCGAATAAACAGGTATAAAGAAGGATATACTTCTATTTTAACAACTTATTTTCGTTATGATTATAGCTAGTTTGTACTGATTTCAAATGCATGTATTTCCTGCACATAATATCATTTTACCTGTTCCCGCCTATCTTTAAGCAGTTGCAGTAAAAAAATATTTAGAAATGGGTATTAACCACAAAAAACCAATGAATTTTTAATATTTGATTTTAGCATTTACAGTAAAAAACATTTAGAAATGGGTATTAACCACAAAATAACCAATGAATTTTTAATATTTGATCGAGACTGACGAGAAACTGGGAGACAACGACTTGAATTTTTAATATTTGATCGAGACTGACGAGAAACTGGGAGACAACGACTTGAATTTTTAATATTTGATCGAGACTGGCGAGAAACTGGGAGACAACGACTTAATAAATACGAACAGGAGTGAATACACCCCACACCATTTTGTTCTATCTTTGGTTACCTTAATACATCCCAATTAAGAGAAGACGCAATGAGGTCTGTCAGCCTGTGTGACATGACCCTATATTCAAAAGTGACGAGAAACCGAAAACCAGGGCTCTGTGGCCGTAAATGATTAAAATTAACTTTTATAATTATCAGACGATTTCATAGTATATTCTGACTGCTATTATTCAGTATTTCATTAATCACGACCATGTCATGTATTATTTTGAAAATTAATACGTCTCTCTCTCTCTCTCTCTCTCTCTCTCTCTCTCTCTCTCTCTCTCTCTCTCTCCTATATATATAATTTTATATATACATATAATTATATATATATATATATATATATATATATATATATATATATATATATATATATATATATATATATATATATATACGAGCTATATATATATATATATATATATATATATATATATATATCACTTTTATTATAGATGATGAAATTATGGATTAAACGGATGAAAATTTGACCAAAAAAAAACATTCATACACCAAAATATTATTATAATGACCATAATCTATAACTTGGTTTTTATAACTCACTATAATAATGATTATCATGTAAATGGAATAGAATGAGGACAATAAAAAACCAGTCCTCGTAAATATAAGCTTGCCACTGTAATACCAGAGTAATTGCAAATGGCGTCACGTATCTGTTGAATTTATGGCTTCTCCTGGGCTCTTTTTTTTTTTATTTTTATCATGAGTGACATATTGCGGCGAAGTTTTACAAAGCTATCTGACCCTGGGGATATGAAGCCCAGGTCCTCCTTTATTTATGCAACGCATGGTCTGGTAGTCTGGTACAATCATGGATAATTTGGTTTCGAGGTCTTTCTTACTTTTTATTTTATTTATTAGATTTTCACCAGTTGTTCGTACGTGTAGGATCAAGCTGGAATATAACGGGGTCAGTATCTTGGGAACGTTTGAGTGTAGTATTAGAGGTGAGCTCTGTAGTCAGTGTGTGTGCATATACTTTTTTTGTAGTTCCTCGTTGGCTGAGTCGGTAGAGTTGTTGGCTAGCACTCTGCTAGGCCCGAGTTCGAGTCTCCGGCCAGCCAATGAAGAATTAGAGGAATTTATTTCTGGTGATAGGAATTAATTTCTTGGTATAATGTGGTCCGGATTCCACAATAGGCTGTAGGTCCCGTTGCTAGGTAACCAGTTGGTTCTTAGCCACGTAAAATAAGTCTAATCCTTCGGGCCAGCCCTAGGAGAGCTGTTAATCAGCTCAGTGGTCTGGCGAAACTAAGGTATACGTAACTTTTGGGGGCCTCGAAACAACAAGACTCATGTGACGAATTCCATAATTTGTCCACAACAATAAACGTTTCTCAGATGCCTGTTAACTGCAACTGTACTGAATTACCAAATTTTTCAGCCAGACCATATTTGAATTAACTGGTCTACGCTGGAGTAGTTTAAGAAAAAGAAAGTGAATAGAAAATTAACCCCAACGAAGCTCTGCACTAATAGAAAATTAACCCTGATGAACCAAAGCATTAACAAGAAAATTAACCCAGTTGAAGCAATGCATTACATATAAAATTAACTCAGGTGAAGCCATGCACTAAGTAGAAAATCAACCCAAGATGAATCAATGCATTAAAAAGAAAATTAATTCAAATGAAATGATGTGTTAAATAGAAAATTAACTCATATCAAACAATGCATTAAGAAGAAAACAAACCTAGATGAAACAATATATTAAAAAAAATTAACCCACATGAAGCAGTCGGAACAGGTTTAGTCTGCAAATGGGTAAATAATTTTATGCATAGAAAAAACAATAATATAATAATTGACAAAAATTGATATGTATATAAGCAAAATAATAATAAAAGTTATTTTTTTAAAACTTTTATTGCTTTGATTATATACATATTAATCTTTGTTAATTATTATATTATTATTTTTTCTATGCATATAATTATTTGTCCATTATTTGACCGAGCAGCATCTCATAATTCTTTTAATGATTATTGGCTGCAGTAACTAATTCTTATTTTCTAGAAAATGGTATTATACCAACGAACACCTTTAAGTACACATAGTTTTGAATTACTCTATATTTGTAGTTTATTTCGTGCATTACATTTAAGTAGCATTTACGAGAGGAAAAGTCTTGTGAAAGATTACAATGCCATTTTTCCACAGGGTTATCTTGGGCAAGTTATGGGAGTGAGTAGCTATCTTTTGCGCAGGTAAATGCTCTCATAAGCTGGCCATACACAGACACACACACACACACACACACACACACACACACACACACACACATATATATATATATATATATATATATATATATATATATATATATATATATATATATATATATGTTACAATTCTTCTTTTGCCCGAAGGAACTCAGCTTATGCTGTCACATACTGCTCTCCTCTCCTACATAATTTCCCTTATAATGTAATTCCTCATTCTGTACAACTGTCAGACTCCAAAAGTTTTTCTTAAAACATTGAAAAGATAGGAGAACATTTCCTTTCATTTTCACACCAAGTTTCATATCAGTATATTAGTACAGAGTTAGACTTTATTAGTCTGGTATATAATCTTGTTTTTGTATGCAAATTCCGTCTGTTTGAGCTGGTCCCCTAGTATAGTGGTTAGTGTCGTGGCATGCCACTCGTGGGTTCGCATCTCCCCCAGTTACTGCTGCAGTGTGGGGTCTGCGGAGGGAAGTTGAAACCAACATTCTTTGGAAGCTTTAATTTCAAGTCAGTGGCGCCTGTGAGCTTGTTCCATGTGAATTGATTTCATCTTTTGAAATAATAATAATAATAATTCATGTCAGTATATTAGTATAGAGTTACGCTATATTAGTCTGGTATATAATCTTGGTTTTTGTATGCAAATTCAGTCTGTTTGATTTCCAAGCCTTACTCAATCCGCTTACTATTTAATATGCTATTTTCAGTCTTTCACTAATTACCATCTCAAGGCAACGTGCATAGGATATCCATAAAAGACTTTACGTCATTATTATTCCTTCAGATGTAGATATTTCATGCATTCGGGGATAATGAGTCCTCATTACAACTGCTTTTCTTAGATTTATTTTAAGTCCCAGCTCTGTCGATATCTGGTACATTCGATTGTTGTAGATTTTGTGGCGCTTTGCCGATTACACCAATATCATCCACGTATCTTAAGATATATATATATATATATATATATATATATATATATATATATATATATATATATATATATATATATATATATGTGTGTGTGTGTGTGTGTGTGTGTGTGTGTGTGTATGTATATAATTTATAAATATATATATATATATATATATATATATATATATATATATATATATATATATATTATATCAATAACGGTTGTTGATATTCCCTTGGACTGATTTATTCCAAAGGGAATTATGCATAAAACACTTAAGCTTACCGTGACTAAGATTCGAGCTCAAGTCGTGCTGTTTAATACAAAGGAGACATTGACTTGTCCACTCGTCCAGCAGTATAGATAGGAAATGATTTCGACTCTGTGGGACAGATTTCATTCATATTCTGCTTTGGCGTTTAGAATCGAAATCAACACCACAGTACCATTATGGGGCGATGGTAAATGAATAGCACATTTTTATATAGATGACAAGTTCGTCACTTGTTATGCGCGTAATCATTTTAATGTCTTCAAATATTATACCAAAAATAGACCATTAATATAAGTTCACCACGCCTTGAAAATAACTTACGGCCGAACATAATTTTCTTTAACTAGAGAACTTGGTCTGATTGGGTTCAGTCTCTTGTACTTTATGTTGGGCCATGGGAAACGACGACTTATCTACTAAACCAACAAGAGACCCTGGAACTGAGTTCAATTCTGTGTTACATAGTCCAGTCGAAGTCAGGTTTTGTATTTAAATCGAAATAACCCATCTCCATCATGATAGTTTGGCAGTAAGTATGTAAATCATAATGTGTTAAATGAAAAGATAAAATTACCCAGTGCACAATTTTATGAAGGAATATTGTCACGTCCTCAACAAGCGACATTCCCATCCTCCCGCCAACACACGCGCACACACATACACATATAGAGACAAATGCGATGGTAAGCACAAATTCAAGCGTGCAGGCACTTCCACAACTTCACAAACACACACACACATGCGCATATGTAAACACGCCCACAGACTCATACATAAAATTTGGGTCAAATCATATCTAACCACGTTCTCTCTGAAGGCACCAAGAGGGTGTTTTCTCCTTTCATGCACCATTCATCTCAAGGAAATGGTAGTTGGCAACTCCTCTCCGTTTCCTTCCATGCATTGGAGTCTTATGGCCCATCCTCTTACCAAGACACGTTTGATCCCACACAAACAGAAGCCACCTGAATGAACGCACCCTATTTTTTTTACCTCCCCGATGTCTCATTGGTTCGCCCTGAGAGACTCGTGTTAATTGAACCAAGAGACTCGAGTTAATTGGACCACATGCACTGTAGTGGATCGTTCCATAATGAAGCTGTCTACTTTCACGAACTTAATAGATAAGTTTGTCTCGTATCTATATGGCATGAATGACCATTTAGTGTAGTAAACATTTTTTCATTAAACTGTTTAAAGACCTAGGGGCATTATCGTTCAAAATACGAATTTTTCATTATTAATGAAACAGATATTGCTCCGCAGTTTGTTTGTATATGTATCTCTGATATCCATTATGCCTTTAAGTAAGACGTAACTTTACTAGTCTAATTAAGCGGCCATATGTGAAAAGAGTTGTGAGAATAGATGAGTAAGCATAATGGTCAGTCACCACAATAAAAGATCAAAAACCTGCATTTTTCAAAGTCTATATAATCACTGGGAGAATTAAATTATCCACTTACAAAAGTGACACGTGTGTAAGTGACACGTGTGTCTCTGAATAAATTATTTATTTCCAAAAATTCAAAATTTTCACTGGTATTTTTATTAGAATTTATTGACAAGAAACGAGAGTGTACTGATGTAATAAGTATACCCTTAGGTAATTATCAATAACATTCACATTTTATTGCTTTTGCATTATAAACCTTGTTAAAGCTCCCCAAACTTTTTATATTGAAATGTATCTCGGGTAAAAAGCTTATATGTAAGAGAATTAAGGTGTTTAGATTAAGGGCTGACTTATGACCAGACATTATTCATCCAAACTACGTAACCTTTAGCATGATAATTATGAAATATATATACTTCCAGTACTGTATAATTTTGCGCGTCAAGGTTTAATGGCTGGTGCATAGAGTGGTCAGATAGCCTTTCCACACTAAAGGGAAAATAAAATAAAATAGAATAAAACTAAAAAACAAAAGTAAGCAAAGTGAGAAGAATAAGAAAAACCCTTATTAAGGAATCTGTTCCGCATCATGAGCAAATCGTAAGATAATATTAAATGAACAGCGAGTGTTTCGCAAGGTGAAGATTTTTAGCATAGAAAGAAGGGATTTCATGGCATGGATTAAAACAAACTTGGGAGTGTCTGCTCATATATATACTCAAAATGTACAGACATACATACACACACACACACACACACACACACACACACACACACACATATATATATATATATATATATATATATATATATATATATATATATATATATAAACCCTGGTATGGTGGGAATACCTTGTCACATTTTGATTATGATAATAACTGTGTTATTGAGAGAGTATAAGTCACTAGAATCTCTGTCAGTCTTATCCTATTTCTTTGATCTTAGTTGCATTCAGCAACTGTTAAGTATCAAACTGTTATGTATTCAGCTGTTCATATCAAAAGGGGTAAATAATTGATTGTTAAAGAAAGGATTCCTTATCGTTGCTTCTTTGCTTTTTTACACGCTCTTATTTAACTTGACTTCGGCATTTGTCTGTCTGTTTGGGTCAAATCTGTAACTCGGTTTTCGAACTGTTCCCTTCGTCCGATGGACTTGAAATATTGCATGGTTGCTCAGTCCCGGTGACAATATAACCTTGCATGATCAGTAGGTCAGCAGTGACCTCTAGTGACCCTGCAGTGACCTCTCCCAGTATTTTCAGGATTTGTATGAAACTGGATTTTTGGCAACTTCTTTGACTGGGTAGAATCTATATTTATATAATCCCTCCCCCTTCCCTCTTCCATCCCCCTCCCCCTCCCCCTCCCCGCTCCCCAGCACACGATTAAGTGTTAATTTAGCTGTGTACTCCCCCTTCCCTTACCTCTTCCCTCTTCCCCCCCCTTCCCTCTTCCATCCCCTCCCCCTCCCCCTCCCGAAGTACATGACCAAGTGTTAATTTAGCTGTGTCCTCCCCTTCCCCTCCCTTCCCCCTCCCCCTTCCTGAGCGCACAATCAAGTTTTAAGGGAGGTGGTAGCAGATTTTGACCGAAACATCGACTACCCACTGAAAATATGTTGTTCGCTCAGAAAAACAGCATTACAATATGGCAACACGCCCAGAAAGTTTCAAAGTCCTAGCCATTTTAGAAGTATTTTTATTAATATTTTATTTGACCGCTTTACGCGCGGCCCTCTAAATTAAATGTTCCCTTTAATTAACCCAAGTTCGATGCTCGAACACATTTTTAAAAAATTATTTTTATTTGTTATTTTATCGACATGCATAATTCACTCATTGGCATCTTTGTCATCCCTTCGTGTTGGTGGACTGTCTCTTTATAACAGTAGCTAAGTAACTTAACAACAGTGGTCTTGTTGACTTCGTAGTGAAAGGAGTTTTGTGACGATTTTTTGCCCACCCCATCTTGCCGCTATATCGTGATTTTGTGACCACCCCCTTTTGCCGCTATATCGTGATTTTGTGATTTTATTTTTTATTCTTCATATGACTGTTAATATAGAATGCCACAAGTGTCAAAACCTGCGACAAGCGAAGAAAAAGCAGGAGGAGTCACATGTGCAGCAGGTAGGTACCTGATCTGGCTCACATGTACGGTGCCTCCCCCAGCACGTCTCGTGTTTTGGTGAGCGCAGAGCAGAGGCTCAAGATTTTATTTGAAAAGCTTCTTAAAAGTGATGAATCAACGGCCATTGGTACTGGAAAAAAGTTGCTTGATGAAAGAAAACGTTGTCAGTTATATAGTAAAAAATATGTTATGCAAAGAATGTGCTGGGGAAAATGTTTTTGTAAAGTATCTGCGTCATCAGGTAGATACTTTTACAAGTGTTATGTGTAAATGTGGGCATGTGATTTACGATGACACTACAGAAAAGCCCAAAGTAATTTTTTTACCCAAGAACTCGCATTAGTGTATTGCATGATGCTAATTGGTGCTGGGTATGCTGGTGTTGATAGACTCGTGTCATTTTTAATTTACGCAATTTCTCAAAGCAAACTTATTTGAACTGTGCCAGACACATAACTAAAAATGCCAACGTTCTGTGAAATAATATTCTAGAAAAGAGTAGAAAAACTGTGTGTGATTATTATATAACAACTTTTGGCTTGCAACCTGATGATGATTCGTGGCACAAACGAGGTCACAGGTCAAACTTTGGTGTTGGTGTTGTTATTAATGTGAATACTGGCATGATTTTAGACTGTGAAACTTTGAGCAAAGCCTGTTCGAAATGCACAACAAAAGAAGCTAGTTTGAAAGACAATGAAACCAGTGCCGAGGATTGTGAGCAGTGGAAAGAGGACCACGCCCCCTTCTGTGACAAGAACCACGAAGGGTCATCTGGTGCTATGGAAGCTGCAGCTGCAGTTGCAATGTAGAGTCGATCTCTGGTTCATAATATGAGATATGTTACGTTTGTTTCCGACGGAGATAGTTCTGCCTTTGCACCGGTACGCAGACTCAGTGATGGCACTGGTCCGTATGGCGAGGACCACCAAATTGAAAAGGCAGAATTCATGAATCACGTCGGCAAGCATTTGTATGATGGACTTGGAAGATTGAGTGAATCTCTTGGTTTTGTAGTCACAAAAATGGGGAAAAGACGAAAGTTGTCTAGTTATAAAGGTAAAAACAAACTTACCAAGATTGTAATGAATACCTGCAGTATTAGTTCAGGTTAGCAGTGGAAAGAAACATTTGCAAGACCATTGAAGAAATGAGGAATGACATTATGTCATTCTGTTTCCACTGTTCTTCGACAGATACAAATCCTAAACATCGTTTGTGTCCCAAGGGAGTAAGCAATTTGTGGTTTTACAACAGTGGCATATCTAAAGGAGTGCCAAATTCCCACAGCACTGTGAGAGTGTACCTCAGACTGGAGCCACATCAGCTGAAGGAACTGCAGAAATGAGCCCCTTCATTCACGAATATGGAGGATATGCCCAAAGCACAAGAACGCTTCCAAACGTACAGTGGACTTTGCTGTGGCAACTGCGGTTTGCAACCTGCGTATCGTGCCAGTGACCTCTTTTCAAAATTGGGAGTTGAAAGACCTGTTGGCACGGAAGAATTCCTCGACAGATTGAGAAGAGATTGGAGATCCCTTTCAAGAAGAAAATGCGGAACAAGCACTTCGAGAAGGACCTTGCATACGGTCCGGGAAGGTTTTAATTCTCCGGAAGCCTTGATTTTCTCACGTAAGTTTTTTCCCTTCAAATTGTATCATCTTCCTTATTTAGATGGTTTTGTTATCATTTTAAAGGTCTTTAAATGTTCTATAAATGCCCGTGAACAGATTTTTAAATTATTGCGTAAAGATTTTTTTTCTCATTTTTTAGTGAACGTTTGGTTTCAATTCGCATTTAGCCTTCACTTTGGATATTTTTTCCCGTAGTTTATTTTTTCAAAATGTACACATTTAATTCGGACATTTGTTCAAAATTTTACGCTCTGTCTAATGCAGTTTTAACAGAATTATCCTAAGTCAAATAGTTTTCCCAGTGAAAGCGTTTGAATTAAAGAAAAAGACCTTGCATACGGTCCTGGAAGATTTTAAGTTCTCAGAAAACCTTGATTTTCTCTGATGTAAGTTTATCCCCTTCAAATCGCATCATCATCCTTATTTTTAAAAACTATTTAGATGATTTCGGTATCATTTTAAAGTTCTTGACAAGATCTATAAACGCCGAGAACGGATTTTTAGAATTATGTAAAGATATATTTTCTTATTTTTTAATTATTGTTTTTATAAAGTTGCATATAGTCTACACTTTGGATATTTTTTTCCATAATTTTTTTTTCAGAATTTACATATTTAATTCCGGATATTTGGTCAAAATTTTACTTTGTTTAGATTCTAAAGCAGTTAACAGAATTGTCCTAAGTAAAATAGTTTTGCTGGTGAAAGCGTTTGAAATAAAGTAAGATTTTCTTACTTTTTGGGTGTTTTATTTTTTTTCTTTTCTTTTTCATGTATCGTTTCGAAACTTTATTCATTTAGTTTTATGAATTTTGTCACTATCCTTTCAAATTCCACTACCGATTCCCTCTTACCTTCCCTCTTCCATCCCGACCCTTCCCCTCTTCCATTCCCCCTCCCCCTCCCCCCTCCCCCCCCCTCCCCCTCCCCCCCTCCCCCCTCCCCTTCCAAAGCACACGATCAAGTGTTAATTTAGCTGTGTCCTCCCCTCCCCCTTCCCTCTTCCTTCCCTGCCCCTCTTCCTTTTCCATCGCCGGCCCCTTCCCTTTTCCATCACCCTCCCCCGCCCCCTCACCCTCCCATTCCCTCCTCCATCCCCGCCCCTTCCCTTTTCCACCCCCTCACCCTGCCCTCCCCCCTCCCCTTCAGAAGCACACGGTCAAGTGTTAATTTAGCTGTGAACCCCCTGCCCTTCCCTCTTCCATCCCCCTCCCTTTCTCCCTTCCCTCCCCCTCCCCCCTTCCGAGCACACGATCAAGTGTTAATTTAGCTGTGTCCTCCCCTTCCCTCTTCCCTCCCCCTCCCCTTACCTCTTCCCTTCTCCTCACCCTTTCCCTCCCCCTTCCGGGGTATGAGATCGTATGTTAATTTATCTGTGTCCCCCTCTTCCCCTTCCATCTTCCCTCCCCCCTCCCCGAGAACACAATCAAGTGTTAATTTAGCTGTGTCCCTCTCCCTTCCCTTCCATCTTCCCTCTCCCTTCCCCTTTCCTCCCCCTTTCCCTCCCCTTCCCTCTCCCTTCCACTTCCTCCTTCGCCTTTCCAATCCCCTTCCCCCCTTCCCTCCCTTTTTTTAGAGCTGTGTCCTCCTCTTCCCTCTTCCCCCTTCCCTCTTCCATCCCCCTCCACTTTCTTCTCCTCTCCCACTTCCGCCTCCCCTTCCCTCTTCTTCCTCCTCCTCCCATCCCCCTCCCATTTACCTTCCATCTTCCATCCCCCTCCCCTCCACCTCCCCTTCCCCCTTCCCTTTTCCATCCCCCTCCCCTCCCCTTCCCCCTTTCCTCCTCTTCCCCTCTTTCATCCCTCTCCCCCTTCCTCCTCTCTCCCATTTCCCGCCCCCTCACCTTCCTGCTCCTATCCTCTTCCCTCTTCACTGCCTTCCCCCTCCCCTCCCCCTCCCCTCCCCGTAAACGGATATCAATTTCGTTAACTACAATCATAAATCGGTTACAAGTTCTGTCATAACTAAAAAGTATAAAATAAAAAAATATAAAATCTTTTTAAACATACTTGTATTAAAATGCACTAAAATGTAAAAAATAATTTTTGAGACACCAGGATTTCTTACAATTAATGATGTCAACAAAAATAAAAGCGGGGGGCCCAGACATGGAAGAAATGCTACAAGAAAAGAAATATATATTTTTTTATTTCTTGTCGCATTTCCTTCCATGAGTCTGGCCCGCGATTTTATTTTTGGAGACATGATTAATTGTAAGAAGATCTGGTGTATCTCAAAACATTTTTTTTCTTAAGTGCATTTTAATAAAGGCATGTTTAAAATTTTTTCTGAGTCATGACAACTAACATTTCAGCGAGAGAAAGAGAGAGAGAGAGAGAGAGAGAGAGAGAGAGAGAGAGAGAGAGAGAGAGAGAGAGAGAGAGAGATTTTGTAAATTATCGCATATTTATAAGGACGTGTGGTTAAGTATTTAGTTTTTTCGTAGTTAAGTATAACTTTGTTTAATTCCCTGTTTTAACGTAATGTATCTCTTAAATGCATTTTTTAACCACGTCAGATAATTACATTTTTTCCTCTGACCTTCACTGAGTGTAATTTGAAGTGCAATAAAAATCCCATTCAGAATCTAAACTACGTTTTTATTGGTCGTTTGGTTCTAATGAGTTTTAAACTTGATGTAATTAGTGACAGGGCGACAGGAGGCTCTCCAGCATTAGAACACTTTTAGAATACTTCTTGCTTTGCATTATTGTTCGTATAATGGGTATATCACTCTGTTTGAGGATACGCAGTAGAGACAATTTCATTCTGCCAACGGCACACGTGCACATACTGTACATGCGCGCATTCACACGACTACACTGACGCGCGCGCAGCAGATTCACGCAAATATGTGTATATGTATATATATATATATATATATATATATATATATATATATATATATTGATGAACTGATCTGTGAAGCTGGTAGACAACAAAATATATTCTTCAGCAGGATCCCGAGTAAGCCTCCTCCGGAAGCAGCCAAGAATTGCGAGGTAGAGTGAACGTATTCGTTGGGAACGGCGATAAATAGTGTGCAGCAGGATATCAAATCTCCAAAGCTGGTCGGGTAACGATGGCCCGGATATTGCCCTGGGATTCCCAAAACTCATGAACTGGGGAAGGCTCTCAGACTCATAATATCCAGAAACCGTATACCCCTTCAGGTAGACCCAGCAGGTTTTCTCTTCTTTTCCCCTCGTGGGAATTATTGATATCCTTAACACTATCGAACTTGACGGTAGAAATAGCATCTCTGAATGTGGGCAACCCATTGTGTTAAACTTGAAGCACCTCTTTGCGAGAGTCACTGAGAGCGTCCAGGTCCCCCCCACTTGCGAATCGTAGACCAGCATTGGTAAAGTGTAAATGTTCAGAAGAAAGTATGCAAGCCCCTCGACATAAGATCCATAATATCCGTTGACCAAGTGAATACAACACATGGAGGCGACAGACCCATCCGTCAGTATTTTATGGATGTGCATGACAAAATCCTTATATAGCTGACCATATCAGATATGCTGATATTACTAACCAAGAGGATAAGTATTAGCATCGTGCTGCACTTTATCTTCACCCAAAGGGGCGCTGGTACCCACTTACAGCCAGATGGACTAAGTTGAATGATGAATCACGCAATCACAGCAAAATCAATCAATCTATATATATATATATATATATATATATATATATATATACCATGTATATATATATATATATATATATATCTATATATATATATTATATATATATATATATATATATATATATATATATATATATATATATATATATATATATATATATTATATGTACACATGAATATTTGTACATAAGTGGTGTTTCTACCGTAAACAGGAAATTAACATAACTATCGAGGACGCTATTCCATTCTCTGAGACATAAAAAAATGTTAGCTATTAAAACCGTAATGTCCAAATAAAATAGCGACTTACAACTATCAAAACATTTTTTTTTCTAACACGTATCACATCCAAAATAGACGGAATGAAAAAGAAATGTTACAACACTTTCCTCTACTTTACGCGCAAACTAATCGGTCATACCATGCTTGATTAAGCACTGTTATCGCTTTAGACGTTATTTTAACTTTTCCGATAGATATCGAAGAACACAAGAATTTCCGGAACGGTAATGGAAACCTCAACACCATAAACATATTCGAGGTCATTTCGCCGGTATAGGCCTAAAAGCCCTTTGTATTTTTAACGGACAGTTTTCATTTCAGACCTGTATGGGTTGTCAGCTCTTTACGTTCGCCTTTTGTTCCAAGGTATGAAAACCTTTGTTCCTGCCTTCCTTTTCGGAAAGCCCATTTCAGTACTCATGCAATCTTCAAGGGAACATCAAAGGAGTGAATGCTCATTCGGAGGAGTCGGTTTGTTAGCCCCCCCCCCAAAAAAAAAAAAAAAAAAAAAAAAAAAAAAAAAAAAAAAACATTGTCACGCGAGAGAGAAAGAGAGAAATTGTTTCTTTGCTGGAAGATCATGAAATCTTGTACGTATTTAAAGTAACTTTTGTTTTTCTTACATAATCGGGACGAGTCTCATTACCTCTAACCATAGGAAAAACGCTCTGGCGTTGCCCGCATTTAGTGATTAAGATGCTTCGCTTGGAATTATATAACTAAATGCTTGTTATTTGAGACTGAAATCATTCAAATGTTTCTGCTTTTTCGAAGAGAAAAAGAATATTTCTATCATGCGATAAAATTGATAAGTATGCGGTATATTAAATATAAAACAGACTATAAATTACATAACTCTTACTCGTTATAATTTCATGATCGAACTGCCCCCATCTGATCCTGAGGATATAAGAATTACGTGAATATGAATTTTGACAGCTCATTAGTAAGAGATCACGATCGAAACACGAAAACGTTGATTAACAAGCCTCCTTAGGTAAAAGCAGGTTCCGGTGCTCATGTCTCTTGAAATAAACATCAAAAGAGATCACGTCCCTCCGAAGTGGTTCCTTACCCAGGAAGATGGAATTACTCGTTTGATATTCATTGAAACGCGCTTGCCTATGTATTTGTGCGGGCGTGTCCGTGTACGTGAGAGCACGCGCACGCGCGTGTGGCCTCGATTTTAAACAAGGCGTTGCCAATGAAGTATTTCAAGATTTTATCTAATTCTCGTCTCTCGGTGGGAACTATAGGAGTTCTATATAGTACGTGTCTTTCAGTAGGCATAACATAATTTACCACTATGAGGTAAAATTTCAGAGAGAGTGAGAGTGAGAGTGAGAGAGAGAGAGAGAGAGAGAGGATTCTTATGAATGATTTCACCCCCGCCGAGTGAGAATTACGCTCTTGAGGCCCTCACGTTTTGATGGTATATATGCATTTTGAAAGAGAAGTTAACACTCACCTCTCTCTCTCTCTCTCTCTCTCTCTCTCCTCTCTCTCTCTCTCTCTCTCTCTCTCTCTCTCTCTCTCTCTCTCCATTATAAGTGGCCCACAATATTCGTTCAAAATTCACTGCTTAGGTCAACAGAGGTACAATGGATTTTTAATGAATGCGCCCATCTATTGTTCCCCCTCTCGTTCGAGAATTGAACAATTGAACACGGGTCGTCCGGTTTGTGAGCTGGAGGCCAGGAAGAGAGAGAGAGAGAGAGAGAAAATTTACGTCGCATCTGCCTGGGTTATATTATATTACAATTAGGTAAATGAGATAACATTCCACTTACACCATTGCATCTCGTACATTCTTATAATTTCCCTCGCCCTATAGAATCGGTCAGTTGTCCTTGGAAATGGCGATAAGACCAGAGATGATGAAACTTCAATTGAAAAGATTAAGTATTCTGATTCTCAAGACCCCATTTTTCAATACTGTTGAAAACGTCACTTTAAAAATAAACAACATCCTCTCAGAAAATACTGAAGAGATGTTTAAATTGTTTCCCTCTAATAGTTTGGGAGGAGGCTGCCAGCCCTCTATCTGTTCACCTAGAAAAAAATATATAAAATGTATAGATTTTATGAAGTGCACTTTCTCTGCTCCATATGACGCTAGATAATATTTCCGTGGTTTTTTTTTTATTAGTGGTTTTCATCCGTCTGTACAGTGTTTTCCTTCATACGTGTTTAAATCTGTTACTTCTTTGTTGGTAGGAAGAATAAAAAAGAGAGTACAAATCTACTAACATTAATAATAACAGTCTTTAGGACTGAGTTAAAAAACGCAAAAGACAAAAGGATAATAAACATTTCAAACATTATCAGAAAGTCATATGCTGATCTAAAGCCATCTAAAAATGTGATCAGTTAAGTACCTTTCCCGGAGCCATCACTTCACAGTTCTTTCTGACACCAGTCAGTTACAGTTCTTTGTGACACCAGTCAGTACAGTTCTTTGTGACACCAGTCAGTTACAGTTCTTCCTGACG
Source organism: Macrobrachium rosenbergii (assembly GCA_039081455.1). Lineage (NCBI taxonomy): Eukaryota > Metazoa > Arthropoda > Malacostraca > Decapoda > Palaemonidae > Macrobrachium > Macrobrachium rosenbergii. Next base: position 28,304,887 of record JANJGK010000034.1, read on the forward strand.
CCAGTCAGTTCCGGGATATTTCGTAAACGGAGAGTGAAACTGACCGACGAACAACCACACAGAATATATATAACATTACACACGCTGGAATATGCAGCCTACGGCAACGTCGTTGGAAATGAAATAACTTCGCACCGCGCAATTACAGCGTTGGATCTCGTAGCCGCCCAAAGAAGTGAAGTGTTAGCATGCGAAATCATTTCGCGCTTTATGACCAGGGTAGCCATTCTGGAAGGAGGCAGCTTGCTTTATTGTTAGCGAGCTTCTCTGGTTTCCCTCAGGAATGCGAAATTTCTTGCATTCTCTTTTTCCTTTTACCCCCCCCCCCACCCCTCTCTCTCTCTCTCTCTCTCTCTCTCTCTCTCTCTCTCTCTCTCTCTCTCTGTCGCGGTGCAGCGTTAGTGCGTCCGGCTCTCAGACTTGGGCGTCATGCTCGATCCCCGAATCTGGGGAAGTACGGAACGGTTTAGGTGCGTCCTTCAAAATCCAGTACACCTCTTTCTATCTAAGTGGTAAATTAGGCGGGTCCAATTTTGTTTTGTAATGTTTTTGTTGGCTGAAGATAGAGGTTGCCTAGCGAGAGAGAGAGAGAGAGAGAGGGAGAGAGAGAGAGAGAATGTATGACTTGAGGTACTTGGATTACGTCAAAAATTGCACGTCATGTTTTGATAATTAAGAAAACGCGAGATACCCAACCGTGCAACCCAAATTCATCGGCATCGTCCATTCACTAAATATTTCTATTTATTCCACCTTCATTTTCCTTCCTATCACTTTCCTTCATTAGATAAGTAAGCTCTCTCTCTCTCTCTCTCTCTCTCTCTCTCTCTCTCTCTCTCTCTCTCTCTCTCTCTCTCTCTCTCTCTCTCAGTCCTTCTGGTCTTTCGACTTTTCCCTCCAGCATTGCGATTCTTATCTTGCTCTATTTTTCCTTGATCTCAAACGGAGTTGGCCGCCACGTCGCTGCTGTAACGTTTAATCTTCTTTTTACTCCCAAGTGTATGATCCCCCAGGCCATGTTACCGCTTGTAACATACCTCGATTCGTACCATTTTCGCCGAAATATCTTTCTCCTTGCGTTTAATCAAAGTTTAATCTATGTTACGAGCAAAGGTTCACTTTCACATACATTAATATGACATCTTGAAAATATAGGTGTAATATGAAGAAGGAGAGGAAGAAGAAATAAGATACTTTGGGGACTTTATCACTCCCCAGCAGTATAGTTACGAACCAAGTTTCAAAAGAAACAAGGGCGTGATGAGATTTGAAAATTAAGTCAATAAAAAATGAAGAAATTTTAAAAATAATCTCAGCCTATAAAAGAAAGATATGTGGAAATAATCTCAAAGACTAACGACATACACCTACCAATTTTCATTGACATCAGAAAAGAAATAATTACCTTTAAATTACCCCCATGAATGTCCCCAGTTGTAAATCGGTGAAATATACTGGGAAGATAAATTATAATGCCCACTTCACAAGTTTCAATAGATTAATAATAATAATAATAATAATAATAATAATAATAATAATAATAATAATAATAATAATAAAAATTGCAGACTTCGTGATGTGCATAAAGTATGATTTCACAACAAAAACTTTTCTGCAAGCCCCCTCCCAAGAGGGGATGAACTTTCGAAAAGTTGTCCATGTTAATTGGGAGACATGAAGGATCTGGAAGTTTTGTCAGACTAGTTGTTACTTTTGAAAAGGATGGCATATCTCATTTGAATTTCTTTGAAGTTTTTATAAAATATATTTTTTTTTTCTCTGCCGCTTTAGTAAATGTATGACCGTGATCGAAGCTGTCACTATTAAAAGACAAATACACTTTCAAACTATAGCGAAAAGTTTGTGATACTAGAAAATAATGACTGACTATTAAATACTAATGCGCACCTCGTTTTGCTTTTTGGATATTGACTAAATGACTTCATAAAAGTAGGAATACCATGGAGTGAAAATAAAATCTCTAAGGACACTGAAGCCAATAATAATAGTAATAATAACAGTTATAATTTCATAAACTTAGTGCATCATTGTATCTCATGAATTAAAAGTCTTCGTCATGCAAATCACGGTAAGAATTGATTGAGAGAGGCCTTGTAAAGTTACCTGTAACAGTCAATGCCAGTACCATCAACCATAAAGGATAAATTTCCAATATAGTTGTTATCTTCACGTCAAAACAACTAAATCAATATGTAATTGTTTGGTTTTTTATATACGACTCATTTCACTTATATATCTGCTACATTAGTTATCATCATTAAGGCCGTAAGTTTAATATTTATTGAATATGGCCTCAAACATTAGTGAACCTTAAAAAAAAAATCATCTATTTTGCGACTTTGTATTTATTATAAAATATCTGAGAAATAAAAACTCTAATACATTTATTATAATTACCAATACTTTGTCAAACATTCAGTCCCGTAAAGCCTATTACGTATTTATAGTAAAATGTATATTTTCGGTGTTATCTCTTTAAAGTAATGACTATGAAATTTCAACGTTAAATTTTATTATGGAACCAAAAGAATACATAGCATTTTTAAATTATTGTTTATGTGCACATAAGGTGATTTGGTCCACCATACTGGCATAACTCTCAGAGCTTAAACAGCCTTTGATGTTAACGAACAAGAATATGCAGTCAACGACAAAAGGGCTATACTGGCATATACAAAGCGCACGAAACAAGTTCTTTGTCCTAAAGTCAACAAGATGCACCAATATTTGCTAAAACTTTCCCCTCTCACCGTAATTAGACGTCGTTATTCGAAATCGGTAGTGCCTACTCATTCCTTGCTTCTCCATCCCACTGGAAAAGAAGTCGAGTTTTGTGTTCCGTTGTCCATTAACTTAGAGTAGGAACCAGGTTTGAGTTACTTGACTGGATGACGATTAGAGTCGGCAACAGCATCACTTCACCGCGCCGAGTGCCCTCAGTTCTGAGAGTAGGCTTTTAAGAATGATTCTCCTTTCAGATACCGAAAGTTAGTCCCAGGAGAGTTAAATAGGACCCAAGACTAGGTTTTCATATTTGTGAAATTCCCTTTTATTCCGTAAAATTAACCAGCTCCAGGTTGCTTTTGAAGTTACTCGCTTTTGTAGCTGTAAAACTTATGCTTGCACTCTTATTCACGAAGTGGGCTAATTGATAAGAAAATAATTTAAAATATTTTCATCTCTTTACTTTTCTTTGTTTCTTATGGACTGATGTATTCCGAGTACTTCCTGTGATTCTATATTATTTTTCCTTGGAAATTATTATTATCAACCTCTCTCTCCTCTCTCTCTCTCTCTCTCTCTCTCTCTCTCCTCTCTCTCTCTCTCTCTCTCTCTCTCTCTCTCTCTCTCTCTCTCTCGCTGGGAATATGTTTTGAAATTTAGCATTCGTCATTGTATTATTATTATTATTATTATTATTATTATTATTATTATTATTATTATTATTATTATTATTATTATTATTATTGAAATTAATCAGATTTGGCAACCATGGCAGAGCTTACAGTATAATATTGATATTATACTACCCTCAGTGAATGGCTTAAACATGACGCTATCTATATGAGAGGATGATTAGTCATTTCAGGTCCCGAACATTCGACTAAAAAAACTGTTTTATATTAGTCTTATTCCCTAATACGAAATTCCTGATTTGTCTGTTAATTATTATTATTGTTATTATTATTATTATTATTATTATTATTATTATTAGAAGAAGAAGAAGAAGAAGGGAGGAAACCTTCCTATTCGACTGGGTGGTATTTATAGTGGGTATTTATTATTTATTATTATTATTGCTCAAAATTTCCTCCTTTATAATAAACGCAGGTCTACAAGGTGTATTACCCTTAAGACGAGGCAATGAGCAAATCTAGATAGTTTAATAAAGATCATACACACATTCACTCATCTTTTTTTCTAATTTCCTTTAGACTTTGGATAGATGAGGTTCACTCGCGCCACTGATTTCCTCTTCCAAGAGTGTAAGCAACGCGTGAGAATTAATTGAGCCACTTGCAGGAGAAGTGCCTCCAATTCCATCCTTTCCGCATGCAACTGCATTCCTTCGGGTGTTGTTAGCCTCTGAATCCGGTCTTGTAATCACGTAGAATCAGTGGCTGTTCGAATAAACCGGCGAATTCCATTTTCCAGCGATCCGTTGAACGTTAGAGACCATAAAAGCACGGTGCCCCGGCGACTAATGAAACGGATTCCCTCCTTGACCTACATTTATCTGTGCCCAGTGATGTTAGCTTGCGAAAAAGGCTGATTCGATTTCGGGAGTATTATGCTCCGAAGAAACATTTGCCTGTTTTCGCTTCGGGCCTCTATTTTTCTGTTATCAGTAATACTTTTTAAATGCATGTGAGTTAAATACTGGTAGACTCTCTCTCTCTCTCTCTCTCTCTCCTCTCTCTCTCCTCTCTCTCTCTCTCTCTCTCTCTCTCTCTCTCTCTCCTCTCTCTCTCTCTCTCTCTCTCTCTCTCTCTCTCTCTCTCTCCTTTTGCATACTCAAGAACATATATATATATATATATATATATATATATATATATATATATATATATATATATATATATATATATATATATATATATATATATTTGTGTGTGAAAAAATGAGAACTCCAAAGGCGCTGAATCCTCATGTATTAAGTCACCTCTTTTTTCTGTTATTATTTATTACCAACTTAGACTACATTTGTTCAGCCTTGTATATGGTTAAAACATATTACTTACTCCCTGATTTAATTTTACAAGTTTTTAAGCATGTATATATATATATATATATATATATATATATATATATATATATATATATATATATCCATATATATATATATCGGCTTACTCAACAATTCTAATTACTACACAAATACCTAAAAGCCATCTAACAAAATAGAATTCGATATGCCTTGTACACAATCGTCAACTATCTATTTTCCCTTTTGTTTTGCATTTCATGAAAAGGCGTTAAAATAAAACTGTTGCAGGAGCAAAACTGAAAGCAGTAAAAAAAAAAAAAAAAGAGACACTATGGCCAACGAAGGGTTGTCAAAAGCTCTAATATTTATTTATCTTTCTTTCTTTTTGTGGCAAGACAATAAAATTTTACGGGTGGGAAGGACTGTTATTGGCTTACACTTTCCCACTGCCACTACAGTACAGTTGTTTTTATCGAGAAGTATTTTGTTCCATGTTTAAATGTCGCTTTACAGTTTTGGCCTCTGCATTTTTACTTTACCGACGTTTCAACTTATTTTTATCCAAGGCTATGTCCCATAAAGAATATAAATCCTCTATTGATAATTTATTTCATGTAAACTGTGCATCGCTTTTTTGTCTCTTCGGAGATTTTATGGGCAACATAGACCAAAGAAAAATTTTGGTTAATTTTGGCCAAGTTGTTAACCAAGCCATGCCTCCCCCCGCCCCCCCCCCCCCCCAAATTAAAATCGTAGTCGTTGTAAAGCATCTGTGAAACCTTTTTCTTAAAGAATTTCGTATCAGATAAAACAGATGAGGTCGAAAATAATTAAAATCTTAAATCGTAAATAAAAATAGATTTACAACTTACTACCTGTTTTTGGTAGACAGAATATGAGTGGTACTCAGATTTTATATATTTCTTCCTGTGATGTCGATGGAACTAGGAACATGTTATTCGTGTTATTGCAAGGAATGCACTATGGTGTCTGAGTTAAATATTTACATGAAGAAATTATTATCACCAGACATGAACGGAAATATATTTCTCTAACCGATGCAGAAACAAAGTTATGTCCTCTTGGACTAGAGTCACTTGAAATGCAAACTTACAAATGTATAAGATTTTTTAGACAGTAAAGACTGTACCTAGACGTGATAAATCTTTTGAAAATAGGTTTTAATCCATTTAACGGGAGAAAATAATCTGAACAATAACCGTGGAAGACTAGCCTAGAGGCCCAAAAAATGCAATAACTTTTTAGCGCGGAAGTTAATGAGATCGTAAACTCAAATGATGATTGCCTCTGAAGATGACTATTGTCTCTCTTGTCTTATAACATCTGGTTAGATACAGATATATACTGTATATATATATATATATATATATATATATATATATATATATATATATAATATATATATATATATATATATACTATTGATATTATTATTATTATTATTATTATTGTTATTATTATTATTATTATTATTATTATTGTTAATATTATTATTATTATAAAGAATTCTCTTGGAATATTCATTTGTAAAACAAGTTCCTAAGAGGAAAGTGGTCTTGTGTGAAGAAAAAGTCCGAGTGTTCCAGAGAAAACCAGAAACAAACCATGAAAGCTTTTTTCAGTCCATACTTTTTTTTTTATTCCTTTCACGGTGAGGAAAAATAAAAGTCTTGGGAGCACAAAAGGATTATTGGCAACAAAAGAGGGAAAGTGAGAGGAAGTGAGATACCGATAAACACAGACAAAGGCATTAAAGGAGGAGCTGGAAATAAAAATATAGAAATAAATATAAAGAAACTGGTAATGGAAGGTATAAGCGAGGAAAAATTTCGTTTCAGCAAAACTTTCGTAACAGAATATAGGAAAAAATAATAATCAAAAGAAGATAATAAAACTATTCGACTTGGTTAATCTTCATTGTTTAAGAGCCTTAAAATATATCGTATTACGAAATATCATGGATTGTTTTGGGGGCGGTTTCTTGTTACATTTTAATTAATTTCACGTAATGTTTTGTGAGATTTCGAACAAAATCGTGATGAATACTTGTTTTAAGCAAAAAAGTCTTCCCTGTCTAGAAAAAGCACGATGAAATCCTCCGG
>JANJGK010000034.1:28311838-28369338 GCA_039081455.1 Macrobrachium rosenbergii
GAATGCATAGAAAATATATATAATGTAACTAATTTGTAATTAAGTTAGTGATTTTATCTTTTTAGGTCGTTCTTGAACATTTTTCTAATACAGGGGTCCAAATAATACATGCCAGGGCTAAGGTTAAAATTACAGCTGGAAGTAATCTGGATAATAGCGGACTCCAAAAGATTTCTTGTAGAGAAATTTTCGATCTGGCAATCCAGTTTATCCGCTTTGATTTTTGGTGTGGGCAGAGGACATCAGCGATGTGAAAGCAGTCACATAGCCAGCGAAAGGTCATAGGGAGAATAGGTCTTATAGCTATGTCCTTAAGGGTCAGTAGAGTAACCCACTATGGCCCTGATTAGCCCTTTTGTCCCTAACGGCTATCTAACCCCCCAACATCGGATGATGCGGGCCTAAGAGGTCGCTATGTTTTTCCCCCAAAATCAGGTAATCTGGGGAGTAGGGCTACATAAGTTCACCAACCCCCGCTTCATGGCGTCTCCTCCAGCCACCATTAAATTTGATTTTCTATCTAATGGGCTGAAGGGACGAATGGAATATACATGAGAATATATATTATATATATATATATATATATATATATATATATATATATATATATATATATATATATATTGTGTGTGTGTGTGTGTGTAATAATTATGAGTAAAATTATGTCAGAGGAAGCGATCATGGCTCAGTACCTTATTCTAGAATCTTTTTGATGCCTTACATTTATCAAGTATTAAGGATGGATTATATATATCTTTCCCTTTCATAGTGATTTTTCTAGAGGAGTATAGTGCATATAAGAAGGAATAAAATTTTTTTATTTTATTAAATTTCGATTTTAAATCACAGTTTAAATAAGATAATGTAGATTTCAAGGAACCATATATGAGTTTTAAACGCCCTAAAACAGAACTATAACAATAAAACTTACGTTTCCTGTACCAAATCGTCACAGCAGATCTTGGGAACAATTTCTCCATACAATCAACAAACACCTCAGACCTTAGGAAGTGTTGTATACATTTGGCTTTTAAACTGGACTAATGTAATAGTGTGTACACATTTCAAGCTACTATATAGCCCTAATTACTTGTTGCTGTAATGAATTCAATAAAAGTTTATTTCACAGCAACAAAAAGACCACTAATTGTGCAATGACACAAATTTTAAAAGCTCATTTGAAGCCCAATACGTCAGGCATAATAAGGCCATTATGGTGGAGTTTGTAGCCTTATTGCAGTCATTGTGATAATGCGCAATTTGCTTTTACCGTTTATTCCAAATATCCTTTCGGAAAGCTAATGTAGTGAATTAGAATGAATAATGTGATGTGGGTTACCGTTAGCTTCATTAAAAAATATTTTTGCTGTGGTGTTCTTGAGCATTTATAGATATATTAGTCCCTCATTGGACGCGTGGGTATCGTTCTCGGCTAGCACTCTGCTGGCCCCCGCGTTCGATTCTCCGACCGGCCAATGAATTAAATTAAGTATACCTTAGTTTTACCAGACCACTGAGCTGATTAACAGCTCTCCTATAATTAGAGGAATTTATTTCTGGTGATAGAAATTCATTTCTCGTTATAATGTGGTCCGGATTCCACAATAAGCTGTAGGTCCCGTTGCTAGGTAACCAATTGGTTATTAGCCCACGTAGAATAATTCTCATCCTTCGGGCCAGCCCTAGGAGAGCTGTTAATCAACTCAGTGGTCTGGTCAAACTAAGGTATACTTAACTTTTTATAGATATATTTATGAATACAAAGAATTCTATAAAACAAGAAAAACAACCACTGGTTATTGTTATTAATTTAATGTTTTATCTATAAGAGTTTGTCCGATTCGTGGTTTACAGTATAGTGTTCAGGTTGCACTCTGCTTCTCAGGAGTACATCGCGTTTCTTGCTATGTGTGCTGCTTCTAGTAGCAAGCGCTTTTGCTTGAGGCAATGAGCTACTCTGGCTTCTAAAATATCTAGGATTTTAGTATTATTATTATTATTATTATTATTATTATTATTATTATTATTATTATTATTATTTAAAATCTCTCAAAATGAGAGGGTTTTAAGCTTATTGCGTCGAGTCGAAAATATATATTCTTTTGCATTTAGAACTGCTTGATTATTTCATAGATACACACACATATATGAATGTATACTTTGTGTCCTTGTGTATGTGTATGTAAGTATATCTCTATATATACATGTATATATATATATGTGTATATATATATATATATATATATATATATATATATATATATATATATATATATAATTAAATGTTATACGGGCTATATGAATGTGTTTAAATTATTAGAGCTTTCATAACATATAGAAAGTCAGCTTGAATTTGTATTCATTCGGTCGTAGTTACCAAGAATTTTTAGAATCCTCGACTTTGTGATATTTTATCTCATCGACAAAGTCGAAGTGAAGAACTGTTATATAGCGGAGCAATACGGGATTACTGCTCGACCATCTCAATCTAATATTCTAAAAGCAAAAGATTTTCATTTTACGAATAATACTAAAACGAGTGTGTTGCAGAAGTAGAAGGTGCATTAATAACTGCGTTAAAAACAATTAGTTGTTTTAATAATCTGGAATAATAGCTAAGAAATCAAAATATTCATCTACGTGGAAAAGTGTAAAGATTATAATACTGAGTGAAAACTATATTTTATGCATTTATTTAAACTGATTATTTAGTCAGTCTCGAATTTCTGAAGCTTATTGTACATTATTTATACGCCCTCATATAATTCAAGAAAAATTGTTCTAGTGTTCTTAAATATTTTTTTATTATCATAGCTTTTAGGATTATTTTAATCTCTGCGTACATTAAAATTACAATTAAATATAGTAATATGTTGTGCATTAACACATAATTTATTTTACAATATTGTGATTTGCATTTTGGTTTCAGTTGTTATTTATTATATTTAAACAACGTTATGGTGTTTTGCTATTTTTTTGTTTAATGTTTCGAAGTAGGGTACATGCATATCTAAGTGAACACTAAGATGATATGTCTATGGTAAGTTCAAAATAGCTGAGTAATTTTTATTATTACATTGAAAATCTGAACATCGTTTCCAACAAGGAAAGCCTATTTTTTTTTTAATAATAGAGGCCTGAAATTTCAGTGGGGAGGAGAATTAGTCAGTATTTCATGGTTCCACCACTTTAAAATTAAAAGGAGACCTAACGGAGACTGGAAATGTAACTTTTATTTCAAAGGCTTTAAACTACAATGAAGCCATTACTATGCAACGGGCCACTTTCCCCAAAAGAGTGGAAGAGGTACTTACTCGGGGCGAGATCATTTTTCGGCAGTTGGTTTCTACCATATTTCACTTTACAGGAATTGTGTCTCGCTCTCCATGAGTTTTTTAATGTGTGCAACAAATTGTGTTTCATTTGGAACTCTCGCCTTAACATGTTTCCTATTTTAATGCTACAAAAATCCCGGAGGAGGTGTTAATTTGAATGAAGAATATTCTTTTGGGTTAATGTTCTATCCGTATATGCGTCATTTTCACTACATAGTCTCATTTCAAGTTAAGGTTTCAACGACGGTACCAGTTCTAAAAAATTTTACCTATTATTGTAAGTCTTCGCCCTTGAGTTTTAACACAGCCAAGACGTCATTTCTTCTCTACCAAAGGATAAAAGTCTTATATATGAAGGAGACGATAAGTCAAATCTGTCACATAAAAAATATAATTACATAGTTCATCACATTTATCAGATAAGTAATTTTGACGACGATTTGAATAATAAAGTCTTTGGTAGAGTTTTAAAACGCATTAAGTTATTTTCCAGTGCAGCTGTTATTTAGAATATGGAGATATGGTATAAAATGGTAATGGAGATATGGTATAAAATGGTAATCCCGTGTGCTTTGAGCCTGCTTTATATTTTATAACAGTATTTATTAAAAGGCTTAACATGATTTTTCACAACATTTTCTCTCTCATGACTAATAAATAGATTTGCAGACATATTTTCCTAAAAAAAAATGTCACTAGTTAGCGCCTCCCAATATTTTTTTCATTTATGAGATTATATATTTTACAGGTCCGCGAATAAGTATATCATTTTCAAGAGATTCAGTATCCTATATTTGACAGCACATATCTGCACTCCTCCCCGCCCCCACAAAATGAAACTATTAATGAATACCACCAAGTAGTGGCAAGTTAAAAGATAAAACCAGGTGAATTTTCACGGCTGCCAACAGCGAACGTGGCCAGCAGTAAATTAATAAAACTAGAACTGTGAATTGAAATTACGATAAAACAATCAGAGTAAAATGACTAAAAACTTCACTGAAAGATCAGAGAAAACGCCGGTGGTAAACTATCCAGAAGGAAGTTAAAAACAAACTACTCGCATTGAGTATTACAAATTATGTGTATTCTTACTTGTATTTTTCATTACTCAATGAGAGTAGTTTGATGTCTTTTTCCTTTTTTTTTTATTGAACGATTGATGCAGCAGTTCAGGTGAGCGTATCCTAACTGTTATCAGTTCAACGGTTATTGTCTAAGGCTTCTGGAACGTTTCCTGTGAGCCACGATGTAGCCTATTTTTCCGTTATGGGTTATCATATTTTGAATATATATATTATTTATTTATTTATTTATATATTTATTTATTTATTTATTTATATGGATAAGTTTAGCATTTATTGTTATAACACTCAAGGGAAATATTAAAGCCACGTAAGTTACATTCATAAAAACTAGAACATCCTTCTAACTACTAGATAAAGAAATTATCCAAAACGTCCTGCATATGTTTAACTTAACCAGTGTCTTTCAGAAGATATGCACTTGAACAAGAACTCATTCGACTATAGCTGTATTATGCAAGAGGTTCAAATTAATGGACGGTTTTGTTGAAGAATTTAATGTGATTTTATGTCAACAAAATTTTTTTTCCGTTTTATCATTCTTGGGTAATCATTCTGTAAGAAAATGGATATTGTCAGTGAATATTAAGTTTTGTATGCTTTCTAATATTGTATGATAACCTCATATGACATATTTCATTAAACCTTGTTAAATGTACCAGCCATAACAAGTATACATGCCATATAAGATCATTACATCACTTAAACCCGTCAGTATAAGCAGGTAGTTATGTACCTGACAGTGAGTCGAGTTTATTTTGTTACCCTTGGCTTGAAGTAAAGGATAAGGATTTAGGAAATAGATAAAATATATATATATATATATATATATATATATATATATATATATATATATATATATATATATATATATATATATATATAAATATAATCGTAACCTCTAGAATTCTTCGCTCTTTTTGGATACGTTTGTCACTACAAAGCCTTAGATCCGAGCGCAAGATTTTTTTTAAGTAATTATGATATCCGGTAGCTGGAAACAAACCCGCCCCCCATAATCTCAACGAGGTCACGTTGCCGCGGTCAGGTCGGCAACGTGACCGCTTTGTGATTATGGGGCGCGGGTTCGTTTCCCGCTACAGGACATTATAATTACTTCAGATATGTTGCACTCGGATCTAAGTCTTTGCAGTGACAAGTGTATCCAAAAAGCGCGAAGAATTTGAGAAGTTAAGAGGGCATTGTGGACGCTCCAGTGACGTATGTGTCTGGTAAAAAGTGACCAGTAGATTCTACATTATATATATATATATATATATATATATATATATATATATATATATATATATATATATATATATATATATATAGAGAGAGAGAGAGAGAGAGAGAGAGAGAGAGAGAGAGAGAGAGAGAGAGAGAGAGAGAGAGAGAGAGAGAGTAATGTCATCTCAGCTCATTCAGCGGTTCCTAGTTGTTGCACAAACACCTTAAAGCCATATGAACAAAAAAAGAATTTGGTGCCTCTATTACAAATTCGTCAAATATATAATTTTTCCTTTTTTTCTCTTACATGTCACGAAAAGGCTGAAAGAAATTGTCACAGGAGGAAAACTGAAAGCAATAAAAATCTATGGAATGCGAAATGTTGTCAAACGCTCTAATATTCATTTATTTATTTTTCTTTTTGTGGCTACACAATAAAATTTTGCTGGTGAGGCCACTGTTATTGGCTTACACTTTCACCGCTTTTCCTGTTGTTTTTACCGGGAGGTATTTTGTTTCAGCGTTAAATGTTCCTGTATAGTTTTAGCCTTTGTATTTTTACTGTACTTTCATTAAAGTTCATGTAACATTAAAAATATAAACATTTTATTTACCCGTTTGTTTATATGTAATTACTTTCATCTAAATTGTCTTTTGCGTATTGGGTAAAATAGGCCTAAAAAAATTTTGGTTAACCTGACAGTTTATGTCTGTGAAGCCTTTTTGATGGACAAACCCATCACAAATAGTGTAGATAACAGAAAACAAGCAAAAATAGCGCCGGATTTTCTTCGGCGCAATCGAGTTTTCTGTGCAGTGTTTAATGCTGTATGAGCAGCGGCCCATGAAACTTTCAGCCACGACCCTGTGATGGCCTGTCCTTTAACGCACGATCATGGCTAAATTTAACCTTCATTAAAAAAAAAAACTACTGAGGCTAGAGGGCTGCAATTTGGTATGTTTGATGATTAGAGGGTGGATGATCAGCATACGAATTTGCAGCCATCTAGCCTCATTAGTTTTCAAGATCTGAGGGCAGACAGAAAAAGTTGTCTTTTGCAGGAAACTAAAGAAGAATAAAACCCTTTAAAATCCTGAATAAAAAAAAATAACGATTATAATTTTTTGTGGGGGACAGTGAATATGAGAGCATTTAAAGTCCTAGAAAACTTAGTGCGTTATTGGAGTTGGAACCCGGGACCTATTTTTTTATGCCAAGGTACGCTCTAGGATTTCGAAGTTGGATATTTATCGAAAAAAAAAAATGGCATTGCTCATCATTAACAGTGAAATAAGGTACACTTTAAGTGCACAACTATATAAGTGTGATTATTTCTGACTAATATATATATATATATATATATATATATATATATATATATATATATATATATATATATATATATATATATATATATATATATACATACAGAGAGAGAGAGAGAGAGAGAGAGAGAGAGAGAGAGAGAGAGAGAGAGAGAGAGAGAGAGAGAGAGATGGACAAAGACGTCAAATGACAAACTAAAAAAAAAATAAAAATGTTCGTTCTATAAAGAAACCAATAATGGAAGGTATAAATAAAGATAAAATATCACATTTCTGCACAGCTGCCCCAACAAAATTTATAAAGAAAATATCAAAGGGGAAAAGAAAACGATTCTTCTAGATTACTTGTCAAGTTGCAAGAGTCTTAAAATATATCATATTACAAAACTGATGGAAATAACGTGGATTATTTAGGAGGGGTTTCTTGTTGCAGCGTAATTAATTTCAGATGTTTTTATGACCTTTCGAACAAAAGCATGACGGATACTTGTATGAAGCAAAAGTTTTTGTTATCAGGAAAATACGCGATAATATATATATGTATATTATATATATATATATATATATATATATATATATATATATATATATATATATATATATATATATATACATACATATACTCAAACATCAGAGTCTCGAAATCTTACTCGTAGGCATCCAGGGAGAGGCACTCGATACAATTGATAGTTTATTGCTAATGCCGATGCTCCACAACTACATCGTTACATCTTCAAGGCTGAAATACAGCGAGTCGACTCTCAATAATTATTCATAAAAAACATTTATTACAACAAATGATTAAAAACACTTCAGTATGATCTCATTTAAAGTGTTACATCATTTAAAAATATCAGAAACACCATGACACTAAAGGAAGTACCTACCCAGACTGGAGCTAAAACGAAGCTATTGAAATAAGGCAAGAAAAAAAAAAACGTGGTAACGATAAGGCAAATAGGGTCATCCACCAATAAACAGTTGAGTAGATGTTCGGGTGTTTAATGATGGAACAGTTAATTTTATCATCATGAACTCTTGAAGTTGTTACGTCGCTGTCTTTCTGTGTTTGCCCTAGTATTCGAAAGTCTTTGTTGTGTGTGGATGTTTTGCATAATTTGGAATGGTTCCTTATGGTGGATTGTTCTGGGTCGGACAATCTGCTTCCGGTTCTGATAACTCCTCTAAGGGCGTATGTGCGTACCCTCAGCAGTCTTTTGGTACATCCAACGTAAGTCCCCTGGTTACACCTGGGGCAAGTATACTTGTAAACAACGTTGGGTGTAAACGACGGACTAACTTTGTCCTTGAGCTTGAATAAGGACCCGATGGTGCAAGGATTTTTTGGGATTAATTTTAGATTCAGACATTTTCCCGAAAATTATCTTCATATGGGTAACCGAATGTTGTAAACATTTTAATTTTTTGTACAGTGTTGTTAGCCGTGGGTTTTCCATTTTTTTTTTATTCAAAAACTTGTTTAAGGTTCTGAAAAAGAGCTTTTGAGGAAAACAGTTGATTTTGAAGTAGTTAGCCAGGGTTACGATCTCTTCATGGACGGTCATCCAGTTCGATGAGTGTGTAAAGGCCCTTTGGAGGAGAGTAGAAATGTTTAATTTAAAATTGAAATAACAGAAGCTATAACAATTCGTACACAAACATGTAAAAGTATATCTCCTATAAATCTCTGTATAAAAACCTTGTTCATTTCTAGAGACCAGAACTTCCAGGAACGGTAATTTATTATTAGGTTCTTTCTCCAGGGTAAACTTTACGTTCGGGTGTTGAGTATTAATATAGTCACCGTGTTTTTTCGTTTGTTTGTTTTTTATTTTTGTTTTGTTTTGCATTTTTTCTCTCCTTGTTTCAATGGTTTCGTTTTAGCTCCCGTTTGGGTAGGTACTTACTAAGTCCAGTTCTTAGTTTGCCTTTTAAAGTTTGATAGACAGAGTAATGTTTCATTTACTGCGCTGATGTAATACTGGATACAAGTTTAAAGCTAAATATACAGCCGCAGTTACTCGTTGCTTTAATGAGTTTAATAAAAGTTTATTTTACAGCAACAAATGGACCACTAATAGTGCAGTGACACAAATTTTAAAAGCTCATTTGAAGCCTAACACGTCAGGTATAATAAGGCTGTTATGGTGGGGTTTGTAGCCTTATTGCAGTCACTGTGATAATGCGCAGTTTGCTTTTAACGGATAATCCAAATATCCTTTCGGAAAGCTAACAATAGTGAGTGAGGGAGAATCATGTGATAATGGGTTATCGCAAGCTTCAGTGAGAATGGTTTTTGCCACAGTATTCTTGATTATTGATAAATATAATCACGAATACAAAGAATTAAATAAAGCGAGGAAAACAACTGATTATTATTATTATTATTATTATTATTATTATTATTATTATTATTAGTTAATTTTTCTGTCAATCTCAATTTTTCCAGACTTGTGGTTTATAGAATTGGGTGCAGTCTTCATCCTACAGTACTTCGTTAGGAGTCCACTTTTACTATATGTGCTGCATCTTTTAATAAGGTCTTTTGCCCAAGACCTTGGACTTCTTTATCTTATTATTATTATTGTTATTATTATTTTATTTTTTTGGGGGGTGGGGTCTATCACAGTTATCCTATTCGACTAGGTGGTTTTTATAGTGTGGGGTTCCGGGTTGCATCCTGCCTCTTTGGGAGTCCATCACTTTTCTCACTATGTACGCTGTTTCTAGTAGCACACTTTTCTGCATGAGTCTTGGAGCTACTTCGGCATCTAGTTTTTCCAGCTTCCTTCTCAGGGATCTTGGGATCGTGCGTAGTGTTCCTATGATTATGGGTACAATTTCCACTGGCATATTCCATATCCTTCTTATTTCGATTTTCAGGTCTTGATACTTATCAATTTTTTCTCTTTCTTTCTCATCTACTCTGGTGTCCCATGGTATAGTGACATCAGTGAGTGACACTTTCTTCTTGATTTTGTCAATCAGTGTCGCGTCTGGTCTATTGGCACATATCACCCTATCTGTTCTGATACCATAGCCCCAGAGGATCTTTGCCCCAACATTTTCAATCACTCCCTCAGGATGGTGTTTCTTACACAGGCTCCAGTAGAGGGCTTTTGCTACTGAATCATCCCTCTTTTTGTACTGATTCTGTGCAAGCGCCAGGCATTCGCTTCCTATGTGGTGTATGGTCTCGTGTTTCATAGTGCACTTCCTATATATGGGTGAGATGTTATTTCCATCTATTGTTCTTTGGACATATCTGGTTCATAGGGCCTGATCTTGTGCCACTGTTAGCATTCCTTCTATTTCCTTCTTGAGTCCCCCCCCCCTCTGTTGCCACTGCCATGTTTCATCACTGGCCAGTTCTTTTGTCTGCCTCATGTCCTGTCCGTGCATTTGTTTTGTTGTGCCATTCCCCTGTTTTGTTTTTCATTCTCCTGTCTCTGTATATTTCTGGGTCTTTGTTTACTTTTATCAGTCCTTCTTCCTATGCACTCCATAGCCACTCGTCTTAACTGGTTTTCAGATACTGCCCCAGTGCTCTGCTCTCGATGTTATTTATAGTCTTGTCTGTATTTGCTGTTGGGTGTAGTGCTTTGTGTATTGTCAAATGTTTTCTAGCTTTTTGGTCTGTGCTGCGGAGTTCAGCCTTCGTCCACTCCACTACCACTGTGCTGTATCTGATCACTGGTACTGCCCATGTGTTATGGCTTTCATCAAGTTCCTGGCATTGAGTTTTGACTTGAGTATCACCTTAAGACTCTGCATATATTCTTTCCTGATCGCGTCCTTCATCCCTTGTTGTTGTATATGCTCTCCTTCTATTATTCCCCAGTATTTGTATCCTGTCTCATCTATGTGTTTAATGCTATTCCTGTCTGGTACCTTTACCCCTTCAGTCCTTATTACTTTGCCTTTTTGTATGCTGACCAAGGCACATTTTTCTATTCCAAACTCCATCGTGATGTCCCCAGATACAATCCTTGCAGTCTGGATTATGGTATCTATTTCCTTGATGCTCCTACCATACAGTTTGATGTCGTCCATGAACATTGGATGGTTTATTCTGTTGCCTCCTGTCTTCAGTTGGTACCCAGCATCCATCTTCAGCAGTACTTTTGTCATGGGAATCATGGCTACTGCGAAGAGTATTGGGGACAGTGAGTCGCCTTGAAAGATCCCTCTCCTGATGTTAACCTTTGCTAGTCTTATCCCAGAGCTTGTACTGTATTCCAGTTGCACATCGTATTTTTGAGGAAGCTGATGGTGTTTTCCTCTGCCCCATATATTTTCAGGCATTCTATTAGCCACGTGTGTGATATCATGTCGAAGGGTTTCATGTAGTCAATCCATGCCATGCTTAGGTTGGTTCTCCTTCTCTTACTATTCTTCATTACCATTTTGTCTATTAGGAGCTGGTCTTTTGTGCCCCTACACTTCCTTCTGCAGCCTTTCTGTTGGTGGGGGATGGTGTTTGTATCCTCTAGGTAGTTGTATAGCCTTTCACTGGTGATACCTGTTAGTAACTTCCACATTATTGGCAGGCAGGTGATAGGCCTGTAGTTGCTTGCTATATTTCCCTTGTCCGTGTCTTTCTGTACTAAGGATGTTCTCCCTTTGGTCATCCATTTGGGCACATGGTGGTTTGTGGTACAATGTTGGAGTTGTTCTGCTATTCGTGGGTGTAGGGCTTTGAAGTTTTTGAGCCAGTATCCATGGACTTCATCAGGACCTGGGGCTTTCCAGTTGGGCATTTTCTTTAGTTGGTGTCTGACTGTGTCTGTCGTGATCTCGGTGAATCTTTGTTTTATTCTCCCCATTTCTTCTGCCTTGATTTCCTGGAGCCATGGATTGCTCCATACATTTTCCCAGAGTCTCGGAATCTTGAGTCGTCTCACTCGGGCGCTGATCAGTGGCTCCCTTTTATGGGGTCTGACTCATGGGTCACAGATGCATGATGGGAGCTGGACCATGCAGTTCCCACGGTCACAAATGCATGATGGGAGTTGGGGCCATGCGGTTCCCATGTGGTGCCCCTTAATTTCTGGCGCCAATCCTTGAAATATAGGGTCCATCCTCACACCAGCTATCTGCTCGCTAATGGTGTCCTCTGTCTATGCTGGTGGCCGTTAATCTGCTAATACCAACACCAGGGTCCTGTGAGAGAGGAAGAGAGAGTGAGAATCACTGTTTCCAGGAAAGGGGGATTAAGATCCGGGGAGTTGGGAGGCTTAGACGAGGAATAGGGAAACTCCAAACTTGGGCGGTCTAGTTCTCTGTGCTCTGTGGTTTTATGTTTTATTCTAACTTCAGGCGAGTGAGCTGGTTTTGTACGAGATATGCAGGTGCAGTTATGTCTGCATAATCTTGTAGCAATATATATATATATATATATATATATATATATATATATATATATATATATATATATATATATATATATATATATATATGTTTGTGTGTTTGTGTATGTGTGTATACATGGAAAATTTCCTTTGATGAAGTTCAATCAAAAGAAAGGAGAGAACAGCCGCTCTTATAATTTTAAAATGTTATCAAGAGAGATTAATGTTAACAGATGGCTTTAGAGTGGTGATAGAAAAAATTCTATATTGTAGAAGTTCTGTTCAATACGAATATAAAGTAACCTGAATACAAATTATTAATTTGTGTCAAAGGACGAGAATAGAATTTAATCCTTCAAAATGATGAGGTTGAAAATCAAAGCTGTTTTATGCAGTACTATTCATCTGGCTGTGCCGAAAAGATTATGGCACTGTATAGAACTTAACGTACTCCACGGACTTTTTTCTTTAAATAAAAAGTGCATACAATAAGACCTTATTATAGATATATACATATGCGTTACTAATGAGGAAGATTAAGTCATTGAAAGCAATTATGGCTCAATGCCGTATTCAAGAATCATATATATCAAGTATTAAGGGTGGATTATTTGTCCATTTCATAGTGCTTTTTGTAGCTATCGTTCATATTGGAATGGGTAAGATTTTTTGCATATAAACTCCGATTTTGAATAACGGTTCAAATAGGATAATGTAGATTTCAATGAGACGAAAATGTGATAAGTTTTAATAGTGTCTCAAAAGATAGATATCACAATAAATCTTAGGATTCATTTTCCAAATCGTCATAGTAAATCTTAGGAATCTTAGGAAGTGTTGTGATAAATTTGGCTTTTAAACTGCACTGATGTAAAAGTGCTTACACTTTTCAAGCTAAATAAACGGCCCCAAATACACGTTGCTTTAATGAGTTTAATAAAACTTTATTTTGCAACATCAGATGGACCACTAATAGTGCAATGACAAATTTTAAAAGCTCATTTGAACCTAATACAGCAGGAATAATAAGGCTATTATGGTGAAATTTGCAGCCTTATTGCAGCCATTGTGAAAATGCTAAATTTGCATTATACGCTTTTTCCAAACATCGTCTTGGAAAGGAAACTATACTGAATGATATTGAATGATGTGATGTAGGTTATTATTAGCTTAAAAAAAAGTATTGTATGGTGTTCTTGATTATCGTTACATGTATTCAGGAATACAAAGAATCCAGTAAAGCGAAGAAAACATCTGATTATTTTTATTAGTATAATTTTTTGTCTATCACACTTTGTCCATACGGATGGGTTATCTATAGTATACTTTTCATGCTGTATGTGCTGCTTCTAGTAGCACTATTGTGCTTAAGTCCTTGTGCTACTTTGGGTTCTAATTTGATAATAATAATAATAATAATAATAATAATAATAATAATTATTATTATTATTATTATTATTATTATTATTATTATTATTATTATTATTGTTATTATTACTATTATTATTTTCCAAAATCCTGAAAAATGAAAGAGTCTTCAGTTTTGAACATAATTGTTTGATTTTTGCATATCTACACACAAACGCATAAAATCATGCATATATATATACTGTATATATATATATATATATATATATATATATATATATATATATATATTATTATTATTATTATTATTATTATTATTATTATTATTATTATTATTATTAAACGTTCACTCAACATATATGAAAGTACTGGTAATCATTAGTTTGTTTTTAACCTAAAACAATAACATCTTTAATTTCTATTTGGTCGGTCGTAATTACATCGACCAAATCGGGAGTAGGAATTATATGGTCAACTAATGCAAAGATGCTACTTGACTATCTCAATCTGTGTATTATGTAGTTGAATGCATGTGATTTATTTAAATTCATCGCAAAACGAAAATATCTGACCAGTTGATCGTATTTTAACATGGATTTAAAAATGGGATGATTTGTAAAAAGTACTAGATCTCTCAGTTTACAAGGACGATATCAGATGGATGAAAATAGAAGTGGAGAGAACTAGCCATACAAATCATCAAAATGTAGCAAAACAACAAAGATCATGGGTAACAATTGGAACAAATAGGTTTTCACACATTTTAGGAAGGTGGTCGAATACAATGTGTATCATCACATAATTGGGCAATAGGATAAAAGCTCTCGGTGATTACATTAGCCACAAATACGCTAATATCCCTACATTACAAATCACGTTAGCCCGAGTAGCTTCTAAAAGAAAAGTGAGGCATTGCTTTGAAACATTAAATAGAATTGAGCAAGAGCTTCGTTGATTGTTAACATCTTATCCAAGGTCTTCAATGCTTTGACTTCCCTACTTCTCTGTCTGTCTGTCTGTTATTGATAGGGCAGTGTTTGCTATGATTTTTTTCCTCCATAAAATTTCCTATGAGGGAAAACAAAGTTCATTCCCTCGGCTTCAACAAGAGACGGAGAATCTCACTGAAATTGAAGCTCAAGGCGGAGAGTATACAATTCCCTCTCTGATTCTCCTTCATAATCCCGTCGCCTTTTAGGTTTCATGAAGTAAAGCTGACTTTCTCATGAATTATTCCCAGGTCTCATCCGGGCGCAAGGGACTCCAAGTGCCTGAAAAAGAGAAAATCTTCAAGTAGAATACAGGACAAAAATATTTTGTCTAAAGTTTTTTTTTACAAATTAATATCCTTCCTGTTTTACTGATCAGTATTAGATTAACTGGTTCATGTAACTTTTGTTCGTAGTTAAAGAAAATATCAGTCTATACTCTCCGCTTTTGTTAATTTGTAAAATTTTAGTAAGCGATGAATACGACAGATGTTCGCCTTAAACCGACCTTTGGATTCCAGACAAGTTACAGTGACAAAAGAGAAACATCAGTAATAGATAATATCCAAGAATTACTCATTCCAGTGCAAAACTTGCCGTTGAATAAGGGGAAACAATAACATCTTAAAATCGTAATGCTAAAACTTCCTCGGCATTTCTAATTAACAGCTTGTAATTTTACGAACAGTACAAAAACTAACACGTGCTGGAGGTAGCAGCTTCATTAATACATGCTCTAACAAACTTTGAGTTTTTAGTTTTCTGTAAAAGAAAACTATTGAGATGGCCATTTGTGTGTCCGTCCGCACTTTTTCTGTCCGACCTCATATCTTAAAAGCTACTGAGGCTGGAGGCTTGCAAATTGGTATGTTGATCTTCCACCCTCCAATCATCAAACATACTAAATTACAGCCCTCTAGCCTCAGTAGCTTTTATTTTATTTAAGGTTAATGTTAGCCATGATCGTTCCCTAGGTGCCAACGGCACAGGACGCCACCGGGTCGTGGCTGAGAGTTTCATAGGCCGCGGTTGAGAGTTTCGTGAAACATGGCTGAGAGTTTCATACATATACGTTGTACAGAAAACTCGATTGTGCCGAAGAAACTTCGGCGCATTTTTTAACTCGTTTACAGTTTGAACTAATGGCTCAGAAATCAAAATATTCATGTACAAAGAAAAAGTGTAACTTCTGAGATAGTTTTTAATTGTTTGTTATTCCAGGCTTTAGAATCCTTTTGACCTCTGCCATATATTGAAGTTAGAATAAAGTATTGGAATATGTGTCAGTAGACATATCTCGTTTTATAATGTAATGGTCTGCATTTTGGCTACGGTTATACTGTTTTATTTTAAAGAATGTTATGCTGCGCACGTTTATATACATTTCCATATGCTTTTTAAATGTTACGATGTTGACCAAGTGCATATCTAAGCCAACACTAAGATAAATATATGTACGCTCGGCCAAAAAATATCTCAGCACCTTGAATTATTACATTGAAACGAGCAAAAAAAAATTTTTTTTCTTATACTAAAGGCCTCAAATTCTAGTGTAAGAACAATTAGTCAATGTTTTATGTTTTTCCTATTTCAAAATTAAAAGGAGACCTAACAAAGACTGGGAATGTAACTTTTATTACAAAGGCTTTAAACTACAATGAATCCATTACTATGCAACGAGTCACCCTCCCCAAAGAGAGGAAGAGGCACTTACGCAAGGCGAGATCATTTTTCTGCTGTTGGTTTCTACTATATTTCACTTTACAGGAATTCTCTCTCTCTCTCTCTCTCTCTCTCTCTCTCTCTCTCTCTCTCTCTCTCTCTCTCTCTCTCTCTCTCTCTCTCTCCCCCTGACTTTCCGAATGTACCCAGCGAGGCGTATTTCATCTGGTTCTCTCACTTTGATATAATTCCTCTTCTAGAGCTTCGGAAATCCAGGGGGAAATGTTAATTAGGGTAAAAAATATTCTTTTGGGTGAATTTTCCATCATTTTTTCTTGCATTCTGTACTGCTAAAAGAATGCGGAAAAGAAAACTTTAAAGAATGTTGCTGGAAACATTGTCATCTTTCGAATTAATGTTTAAGCAACTGTACGGATTCTAAAAGGTTTTATTTTTTCTGTAAAAGAAAACTATTGTGCCGGCTTTGTCTGTCCGTCCGGCCTCAGATCTTAAAAACTACTGAGGCTAGAGGGCTGCAAATTGGTATGTTGATCATCCACCCTCCAATAATCAAACATAGCAAATTGCAGCCCTGTAGCCTCAATAGTTTCTATTTTATTTAAGGTTAAAGTTAGCCATAATCGTACTTCTGGCAGAGCCACAGGTACTAACAACATAGGCCACCACCGGACCGTGGCTGAGCCCCCCACCGGACAGGAAACTCGAAGTTTCTTCGGCGCATTTTTCACTAGTTAATTGTTATCGTGAGTCTTCGTCCTTAAGTTCTCAGGTAGTTTATCCTTTATTTAAAGGATAAACGCCTTTTATATATTAGCGGAGATAGGGTAAAACTGCCACATAACAAATATGATATCATAGATAATCTCCATATTTATCAGAAAATATCTAATTCTGATGATGATTCTTTGCGTTATTTTAACAGCACAAACTTTGATGGTGGTTAGAAACACGCCAAGATACTATCCATTGTAGTTGTTATTTAGAATATGCAGTTACGTTGTAAATTGGTTAGGCATTTTCCTTAGAGCCTATTTCATATGTTAAAGCAATATTCATTCAAATAGATGACTATAATTTTTAAACACTCTCTCTCTCTCTCTCTCTCTCTCTCTCTCTCTCTCTCTCTCTCTCTCTCTCTCTCTCTCTCTCTCTCTCTCTCTCTCTCTCTCTCTCTCATGATTAATAGACAGATTTGCGAGCATAAGAATGTGTAACTTGCAAGAATGTCCCTGTACTTCCAACCATATGAATTTACATGCCTTTCAGATCAGCGATTGATGATATATTATTCAAGCAATTCAGTATTCTTTATATAAGAGTTCGTATCTATCCCACCTTCTCCCCACCCTCGCCAAATAATAGGCAAAAACCTCTAAAGGAATCCCACTTAAATAAGAGGAAGTGAAACGGTTAAATTAGATGTCGGGCATATTAAAAAAAAAAATTCCGATATGCAAATTCGCACTGGTTTGCAAAGAACGTAATGTATTGTTCTCTAACAACTTTATAAAGATAAAACCACGGTCAGTGAAATATATGTTCATTAAGTTAACAACAAATTCTTTAGGACATTCGTTGAAGATTCCAAATTATTGTATTTTGGAGGATAGAGCTGCTAGTTGAGAAGAATATTACATGGTAAACTGGGGTTAAAATTCACAAATATCTAGTTATTATTATTATTATTATTATTATTATTATTATTATTATTATTATTATTATTATTATTATTATACACATTTAAAAAGTTTTTATTTCATCAGATTATCATAATATTTGAAGGATCATACGCTAAGGACCCTGTTCATTTAGCATAATTGATTAAAACATAAAAATTTTTCATAGGTTATGATGACAAAAGTAATAGAATCGGCAAACTTCGGGCAAGAATCTCGTATAAATGCAATAAATTCTAACAAAACCTCACTTGTACTGCATTTGCGTCCCAATATCCTTTTCCGTGTCACCTCAAAGGCACGAGACATCTCTTTCAAACTGGCGTTCGAAGAAATAGGTGTATCATTTATTTCCCCACATTTTCAGGGAAAATATAACACCGAAAGTTCATGGCGTGAAAATTTGTTTGAATCTGCTCTGAGATCAAAAGATATTCCGGTATTGATCCGAAACTGTTTTAAGGAAAAATGGTAATTTTTTACCAAATTGAACTCACATTCCATTGCTTAGGCCTAGTTCTATTGGATTTAACTGACTGTTTTAAAACTAACGTTGATTTAAGGAGCAGAGGCCTTTGAGAAAATAAAATGATAATTTTTTAGACAGGCATCTCGGTAACTGTAACATAATCCTATATAACTTTTTTGAGGCTAAGACGTTGTCTAACAAATACTGTTTAATTAAAAATAAGAGGAATGTGGACTGAAAATCACAAGTTAATAAAAAATGGGTGAAAAACAGCAAGATCATGGCGGTGAGACAAAAATCACTCTCAAGCAAAGCGCTGAACTCAAGCTTGCGGAATGCAATTGTATAGGGCAGTGGTTCTCAACCAGGGGGGAACTCCCCCCTTGAGGGGAATATCAGAGTTTCGGGGTGAGGGGTGGGGAATTGTTCAATGTTCAATCGCTTTTAAATGTGTAAAACTAAACTGTAAAATTATTCTGTATACGTAAAGGTTATGTGCTAATATGGAAGAAAATAAGGATTTTTAGTATTATATGCATGTTATTTGGAATACACCTTTTGAGGCAGACAATTTTGGAAAGGGGGTTATGATATTCTGACTTATGGGGAAAGGGTGCATGGCCCAAAAAAAGTTTGAGAACCACTGGACTATAGGGTATATAGGCTAGTCCTTAGGCCTAGTGAAGGAACACTGAAGTGAAATATCGTTGCATACAACCAGAATTCTTCGCAAGGGCAAGGCGAGTAGACGAAAGGAGGATGTAGGAATGGAAGTCTTATCAGTCAAAGAAATTCAGGGAAATCTTGCAAATGGCGGCAGAATAACCGATATGAGACAATACATGTAGTAAGAAAGTCTACAGTGTCTTGGGTATTAAAGATACGCCAGGGAACGCTCGTACTGAAACAAGATTGGTAAATTGAATATTCTCTTAGGCATTTTGCGTTTCCGAATTGGGTAGAATGTGGTGAAGTGGATGACTTGAACCTTTCAAGTCATCCACCTCACTACAAAAGAAGTGAGATTAATTTTTAAATGGCTGATTTGTTTGTTTAATCAATTGCTTGTTGTGCATGCATGTGCTTCAGTATTTGTGTGCTGTTTGAAATGGTTGCATGCTATACGAAAGTTTAAACGCATGCGCACACACTCACACAAAGAATTTCGAATTAGGTATGTCCGTTTAGGGAGAGATTTATTTGATTAATCTTCTATAAGATTTCAAAGTTTAGATCAAGGTTGTGTCATTCCAGTTTTTATTTTGGTGCGATGTGAATACTTAGGTAGAAGCGGACGGGCAGACTCATGGGAATCTCATCATTTAATAATGGCGCTTGCCTTAACCCGATGGCGAATGAATGTATGCAATTTTGGCCAAATCTCCTGGAGCTGTGGCCGGCAAGGCCACTCAGCGCACCGATTAACCCATAATTGTACGATTTCCTTCCTTAAAAAACAGAAATAACGTGACATTCCTTTGTGTAATATAAACTGCAATATGAATATGTTATTCAGGAAAAGTCAGGCCTCAGGTCAAAACTTAGGCTTGCAAAAATGAGCCCGAAACGCAATTCAGTACAGTAGATTTATCGATTAGCGAATTTTATTTGTACCAACTTCCATCTATAACTTCTTTTCACTGAAAGCAAAAATAATACTTATATAATCCATGTAATTCGCAATTTGAGAGTAGAACAAATTCCTTGAAATTAATATTAATTAAAAATCCTTTGACTTCTACTGAATAGCACTATATATTCCACATGCACAGTCCACACTTTACATACATTGGATATCTGTTTTAGAATGAAAACTAAAAAATAATGATAACAGGACTGAAACTTCATTGAATAAAGAATAGATATAATGCTTTGGGAAACCATACAAAAGACGAAAGGATTCTTTTCCCGTGATATAATCAGTTATATTTCACGACCGATGGCATTAATTTGATTCTCGACAATAGAAGCGAGTCATGGGGATGATTCATGAAAGCAATTCACAAGAATAATGGCGGTTATTTATCCACCGACGTGATTAATTTTTTTTTTTTTTTTTGCCTGCAAATGACTGAGCACAGTTGCAGCCAGTAAGTGTGCAAATGTGTTTCATTATCTATGATTTCTTTAATGATTATGACACTAACGGGAAAATAATTATCTATATACAATAACGGCGATAAAATCTTTCACTGTTTAGGAATTACTTTTGGTATTTACATTAGAATAAACTATACACAAATAACTGCGGCTTAACACTGGAGCAGGACTTATGTCAATTAGCTAATATTTTCATATAAGGCTGAAAGCCTGCGGCGATTATCTGTAATAATAAAATCCTAGTGGACCTTTCTTATTTGTTCGCCCCGAGTGGGGGCGGGGTAGGTAGGTGATCGGGAGGGTAAGGGAGACATGACACATCCACCCACCTCTCGCAAAGCTGTTTGTCCGCCCCATTTGGGGCGATAGTTAGGGGACCGGGAAGGTAGGGGAAACATGATACATCCACTCTCCTCCTGCAAACCTGTTTGTCTGCCCTGGGTGGGGTCGGGGTAGGTAGGGGATCGGGAAGGTAGGGAAGACAGGACACATCCACCCTCCTCCTGCAAACCTGTTTGTCCAGCCTCGGTGGGGATGGGGTAGGTAGGGGATTGGGAAGGTAGGGGAGACATGACACATCCACCCTCCTCTTGCAAACCTGTTTGTCCACCCTAGGTCTGGACAGGGTAGGTAGGGAATCAGGAGGGTAGGGGAGACATGACAAGCAGCGCCAGGTTCCAGTGCAGAGTAGCATGCGCCATCGAGCTTGTAGAAGTATATTGATCCATTAAATAACGGTCATGAAATAACAGTGTAACTTTTCAATGGTTTAGTGAGGTTGTACAAAGATACATAAGTAAGATTCTGTGGACTGAATGAAAACCATGCTAGGAATATGCAGGGAGTGTCCTAACATTGGAAAGATGATGTCCATGAGTTGATGAGAGCAACTCTTGGTGCAATATAGAGGAATTATGAAGCCAGTCATTGAGACACGTGGTAAAATATAGGCGACATTCCTTGGTTTTGGAAAAATGGAAACGGTTAAAAGAATCTCATAGCCACAATAAAGTTTAGTAGGAAATGTGTCGTAATTGTTGTAAATGGTAATAAGAATAATAAAAGTGTTCCTGGTAGAACTTGAACAAATATCAATAAACACATTTGGTAGATACTTGGAAAGAGAGTATGGAACAGTCATTTGTTTTCATAACTCCTCTACATGCTATAAGAGAAAGATTTGGAAACAGGTGAACCTTTTTTGGATTAAATAGAGGGAATAGTTGTTGCCCATGGATAAGGTAGTGATCGGAGATGGTGATATTAAATTAATATTGTGAGAAAAAACTATAATATTATGCAAGAGGGGAGTCTTAAGCGAATAGTTAAGGTAGTTGCTTCAGTTACATTACCCAGCATTTTTTACATTTTATATTTCA
Organism: Macrobrachium rosenbergii; assembly: GCA_039081455.1. Lineage (NCBI taxonomy): Eukaryota > Metazoa > Arthropoda > Malacostraca > Decapoda > Palaemonidae > Macrobrachium > Macrobrachium rosenbergii. The sequence goes on from JANJGK010000034.1 coordinate 28,333,827, forward strand.
CCCCTTCTTACCCCCATTCCCATTGGGGCTGAACTTGGACTTAAAGGGCATCGGGAGTGAACACTGTTCATCTCAGTGACCTCGAAAACTATAGATTAGACACTAGTATCTGTCATTTATAACATTTTATTTTTTACCCCTTCTCATCCCCCTTCCTATCGGGGGCTGAACTTGGACTAAAGGTCATTGGGAGTGTCACTATTCATCTCAGTGACCTCAAAAGCTATGGATTAGACACTAATATCTGTCGTTTTTGGTTATTTTTACATGCCACCCATCCCAACCCATCTCACCCCCTTCCTATCGGGACCGAACTTGGAATTAAGGGCATCGGGAGTGTCACTATTCATCTCAGCAACCTCGAAAACTATGGATTAAGCACTAATATCTGTCGTTTTCTGTCATTTTTACATGTCACCCCCTTCCCACCCCCTTTCCTATCAGGGCTGAACTTGGACTTAAGGGGCAACATGGAGTGTCACTTTTCATCTCAGCGACCTCGAAGACTATGGATTAGACACTAACATTCGTCGTTTTCAGTTATTTTTACGTCACTCCCTTCCCACAACCGCCGCTTTGGTACCAGTGATGTCTTACCCCCACAGTATTCTTTTCCAGATAGCAAATCATATATATACCAAGTTTGGTTGAAATTGCTCTATGCATTTCAGAGTTATGCTGGAACACACACACACCCATACATACATTCACATACATGCATACATACATACATACATACATCCATTTTTTTATACATAGATACTGATAAATTCAGTGTATACGTATTCGTCGATTATGAAGTAAAAATATAAATTATACTTGAATGACACAATATATGAACCATATAATACGTAAGGCTAACCTGTATAATAAGAACACCCCTTTATCGACACATGATTATTCGAATTTACGTCCAAAAATATAAGCTGCATAGAGATTTAGATATAGTATATAAATATGACAAGAGTTTATCTACAGTATAAATGGGAACTGTTTGCAAATTTCAGTGAAATTGCGAGTGATATCGTATGACCTATTAATTCATACTTTCGAACCTGGTCTGAAATAATGGCTTCCCAAACTTCATTCTGATTACTCGTGATTAATCACGGTGAACGTGTTTTCATGAACGGTAATTAGTTTAGGCTTAACGCTAATTACCCTTAATGTTGACATATGACGACATTATCTGACTGGATTTCTTAAATTTCCTGAAATAGGATCCCTGCTCCTGTGATATGAATTTTGTTTAAGAAATGGCATTTATTTAATTTTTCGACTTCATTATAATCGATCATGAAAGAATTTGCTTAAGTATATTCAATTTAAGGGCTTTGTGGTTTATTGCATAACACATCGTGATTATATATTAAAGAGGTGAATCAGGCATGAAGAAATTTTGTAAAAAATCAATTTTTTTTCAGGGAAAGCATCCTCATCGGGTGATGTCTTTTGATTCTTTTTGATATTCAAACAGTAGGATAAAGAACACGCTTCTACTACTACTACTACTACTACTACTACTACTACTACTACTACTACTACTACTACTACTACTACTACTACTGCTAATAATAATAATAATAATAATAATAATAATAACAATAATGCTATGTGGTGTTGAAGGTAATAGCAGCATCAGCGGCGTTCAGCTTGTATGGATTTTTCTCTATTTTTTCTGATAATTGATTTTTCTGGGTTACTGCATTCAGCCAGTAATGCGCCGATGTTTGTCATTCTTGAAGAGGAAAGCAGGTTGCAAACTTGGGTAGTTTTATTTCAGATGAATACAAAGTACGGTTTCAGTCATCATCGTCCCCTGTAGTCATCTGAAATAAAACTACCCAAGTTTGCAACTTTTTTTCCTTTCCAAGAATAACAAACATCGGCGTGTTACTGGCAGAGTGTAGTAACCCAGAAAAATCAATTATCAGAAAAATAGAGAAAGCTCCATACAAACTGAATGCCGCTGAGGCAGCTGTATCCTTCAACACCACATGTTGAAAAGAGGGTCTACTATCATTTTATAATAATAATAATTATAATAATAATAATTTTATTTTTATTATTTTTATTATTATTAATGATCGCTTCTATTAAAAAAGGAAGTTAGTTGTAACCAAAGTCAAAGTTGATTTTTTATTTGTGAGAATATTGAAGACGTACAACAGATATCTGTTTCAGGAATTTCGGTTGGAATTTCTTCAAGACAGTCTACGACAGTCTTGACGTTAAAAAATCCTGCCGATTAGTTGACGTTTCTTTCAATTTCTTTTCAGGGATCTGTAGAGACTTTAACCCTATTTCTACATTATACATGCTGTCTTTTCTGATGTTTTCGGTGGTTCAAACGTTTCTCTGATACAAACATTTTTTCCCAAAACTTTGCCGTCTCTTGGTTTGTGAGCGGAGAGAGAGAGAGAGAGAGAGAGAGTCCGACAGACATGCAGATATCTACAACGATGTTAATGATAAGGACTGAATATATAATCGAAACTAGTCAGAAATTTCTTCAACAACCGAAATAAGTGCATTTCTGTTGATGTTAATTATGTTTTTTTTTTTTTTTTTTTCACCAATGTTTAGAGAATTGAAGTTTTCGTCACGGAGTTTACAAACGAATATTTTTTTCATTATCAACTTTCCACATCATTCTATACTATTCACTACTAGCATTTTTTAGAACAAATAATCTCAGTTAGATCTTTTATTCATATCACGTGAGCACATTAGCATCCTTAACACTCGTGTAGGATAACCCTGGAGGAAAAAAGTATATCTATATGAATGTATATATATATATATATATATATATATATATATATATATATATATTATATATATATATATATATATATATATATATATATATATATATATATGTGTGTGTGTGTGTGTGTGTGTGTGTGTGTGTGTGTGTGTGTGTGTGTGTGTGTGTGTGTGTGTGCGCGCGCTGCAAAATTTCAGCAACATGCTTATAGTCGCGTAATACAAGACATGCCTAACTTGAGTGAGGTAATTTAGGTTTATCTGCATAGTTACTGTATCCCGGACGCCATATTAGTAAATACCAGAGGGAGCTTGATGGGCCCAATAACACTGAGAGCGAGACTACGACTTCTTTACGAAGCGATTCGGAAAACAGAGGATTGAGTATTGGATGGGAACTTTCCAGGAATTAGGTCATGGGAGGATTTTGCATGAAAAAGGAAAGTGAACAGCGGTGCGTAAATTTGACGCCCTGATCACGTCATCTCTTTCTCGTACACATACACATACACACACACACACACATACACACACACACACACACACACACACACGCACACACACACACACACATATATATATATATATATATATATATATATATATATATTTAACTACTTATCTATATGTAGCCTATATACAATAAGTATAGACAAGGAAACTGAGTTACGGAAATAAAGGAGGGCTAATGGCAATAGATTCACGTAATTTTTTTTTTAAATGAGTTAACTTCATTTGGAGCCAGATGTTCTACTGTTGGTTTTTGCGACCATGAATGTCGGGGAGAGAAATAATGGTGCCCTTTGCCTCCAAGCCCAATGGTTACTGTCACCAAAAGCGAACTGTATAGGAAAGAAAATATGACCGTCCTTCTCTGACGCATTTGATATGTGCTTAAATGCTCTGCGTAAATATGTAAACAAAAGTTTCCGTAAATATGTAAACAAAAGTTAGATGCCCGATGTCTTTGACTGGCATGGCAAAATTTTATATAATTTATCCATAGTAGAATAATTATATTACAGCACAATGCGCAAGAGTTACGATAATTAATAAAAAAATCTATATGCTGTGTACAAAAAAGTGTTTTCTAACATGTCTCCTTTTCTTGCAATTTTATATTCATCTCAGATGTAGCCGGCCTAGCTTTTTAAAAAGATTACATTTCAAAAATATTTTTGTTTACATACAAATTACATTTCAATAGATTTTTTGTTTACATAAAAATTAGACATAATTTGTTGCTGTAATGAAAATTAATTGAAGGTTACTAAATAATTTGTTTTTCCATGAAGGGGTAAACTTATTCACTGACTCATGGGTTTCTCATCTTCGTGTCTTTAATCACATACAACTTAAAGACTAACTTCTGCTTTCCTGAGAGAAAATTAGAAAACACTATTTAACTGGATTTTTTTTCGGTTCAGATATCATGAATTCAAGCAATTTGTTCTTATTTGACTACCAAAGAAACTTATGAAATACAGACCTTTGGATCCGTTTTGCAATATTTTTTCGGCGTGAGGTGCTGAGAGAACTGCAAAATCTTAAAAAATGATAATCAATAAGAAAACAGCCATTTTACTCCTCCTTAAATAGACTCCTCGAATACTTTCATTCTTAAAATAAAAGGGGAAATAGGCACGCTTGGGAAAATTTCTTTAAACACGTTAAGTGCTGGGTAGTGTCATTTATTTGCTCTTAGTCTTTACGAAGTCAACTGAATTTGTCCGTTTGTACCCTAACTGTAAAGTGAAAATATGCTTTTGATGTAACAACGCAATTCACTCGTCATTCTTCTTCAGCATTTATTCATAAACTTGAAAGTTGTTGCAAAATGTAAAATCAGGTAGATTCGCTCCTCTCTCTCGCAACTGAAAACTGTTTCTTTTGTTAATTTGAGAAAATATTGTAGGGTCAGTCGTTGCAAGGGAATTTTGTTCAAAGATTTGCCGACGGTGACAAGCGGAAAACGAGAAGCACTGTGTTGTCGTGTGAATGAAATTAGAACAGAGATTCGGTAGAGACACAACGTTTAGCTCACAGCTCTTGGAAATATAGATGTTGATCTCAGTGACTGTTTTGTTGGCGAGGAATAAAATGTAGAATCTTTACCTCCTGGCAAACGTGTTTTTGAAGCTTACATTGAAAATAGTTTTTACTCTTGTTTATATATATAATATATATATATATATATATATATATATATATATATATATATATATATATATATATATATATATATATATATATATATATATATATATATATAAGGAGCCCATAAAAACGCCAAAATGTAGAAAGTAAAAGCTATATTTCAGAGATCAACTATCTCTCTCGTCAGGCAAATAGTTCACCTATATTTGATGGAATTCTGTTTTAAAAGAAAATATTTCACAGTCACATATATATATATATATATATATATATATATATATACACACACACACACACACACACACACACATATGTGTGTGTGTGTATGTATGTATATTAATTTAAGTAATAACCGCTTTCCTCGGAGATCCGAACCGTCGACAGCTGAAGCATGAGGCTGATGTTTAGTCTAATCAACTACAGAGAGAAGAAAAGTGGAGGAACCAGATACGTAACTTCAAAACCTTGGTGGCATTGCGAGCCCCACCGCTTATAATGTGAACATCTTCTGGGGCACACTGAGAAGGAGAAATGAATGTGTCCACTCACTGTTGGTGGGGCGAGAAGGGGATGAAATCATAGTTAGGGGTGCAATGGTGCCTTCTATTATTCCATGCTTATGCTATTGCATATCTGATTCCTCCCTTCCTATGTTATCTGTAGTTAAATGAAGGATGCTTCGACCTACTTCTTCAAGGAGTCCTCAAGGAAGGAAGTTGTCGTTGATATACGAGTATTTGGGCATTTGTGATCAAAAACAACGAATAAATAATCTTAACAGCAGTAATAACAGGCAAGTCCTTCAGTTCAGAATAACTTCCTTCCGTGTAAGCATCCGTATCTCAAAGCGTCATGACGATGTAAAAATTTTCCTCTCACAACTGCGAGCAACATTTAATGACGGCAGTTTCTTGGTGAAAGCTTGACCTCTCTCATAATTCAGACTTGCAATTAATGTCGTCATTCAGAAAAGTAATTAACGTCAGACAAATTGTCTCTCCGGAAGGAGAGTGAAACGAGGCATCTTTTCGACCCAGTCTCACATTTAAAATTTTGATTATTCAAAAGAAAATGAAGTTATTGCTTCAATGAATAGTTGCGTGGTTGTCAGTCGTCAAGGAGATTAATCTTGGTTGTTCAGGTATTTATTTTGTAGGTAAATTCTTTGTTATTTCATGTTTCTTTTATAGTTTACCTCTTCGATACGTCATGAATCTTATTTTGGCTAGGTCCTGCAATGCATTTCACTGAATGGGAGCCCAGCTAGCTCTTAGATAAACGTCTTAAATAGTTGCTCGAATGAATTTGAAGCAGATCTCAAAAGCTGAACTCTTGGCTTTAGTGTAAAAAAATTTTTAGTTCCGCCGCTGAACTATTTGATCGCTCTCATGAACTCTATTGACTTTACCGCGTTCAATTTAGAGTGAGTTTTAAAGGCCGGCCATCATCACAGAGACTGAAATAGCTCAATCATTTTTTTACACCTGTTATGCATGGCTCCTTCATTAGCCAAAACGGATTTGTCGAAATTTACTGAGATCGACAAATTTTAGGCAATAGTACGAAATATACCTACCTGGAAAAAAGTAATGTACTTTTTGAATGCAAAGACATGGTGAACAGGTTCCTACATTTTGGCTCAAAATTAATTACATACATTGTGTGAGACATATTGGATATGTCGTGTGCAAACACTTGTCTCCAGTAATTTCGTAATTCGTTCATTTTATTGAAATATGAAAAGCACTGTGAGCAAGTAATGTTTTTTCTCTATCATTTCAAAATATAGATCAGTTACATATCTTTATGTGGGAGGCGAGCCTCCCTAACAAAATTTAGATTATACTTATAAAGTATATGTAAGTATTGATAACATATTCAAACGAATATGATTATACTCATGTTATTCGATATGTTTATATGAAATTCTTTTTAAACTTATTTATGTATTTTTAGTTTTCTATTTAAATTTATCACGGCGTCAATAACCAAGATGTTGTGACGCCAGTTTTATTAGACAATCAATCAGTCAGTTATATATATACATATTAATTCCAATTTGTTTTGGAGTACGAAACAATAAATTACATGATAAGCTTAAATAAACAGTTCGTACATTTGATAAACTGAGATGAAAGCTACTTAAACAAGATGAAAGATATGAAAACCGTCTTTTTTCATACATGAATTATTCACATCCTAAATAAACAGGGAAGTATAAACAAGTCCCTGAATTCTTCACAGTTTTCACATGGATAAAGGAGCGGACGTGGTATTCTTTATTGTCTGAATCTTCTGCCGCTGCAGACAACGTAAAATTACGTTGCTATGTGTTTTTATGCTCTTTCTTTCTTTTTTTCTTTCATTCTTTCTTTTGGATGTCAAGAGTTCGTAATGGTGGAGGCTATTTTCTCCTAAAATGTAGATGTTCTCAGTGTGGCATAGTAAGGGCGACAGCAATCCACAGTAGAATAAAACATGCTTCGTATAAAAATCACACAGGCACACAAACATATCTGTATATATATATATATATATATATATATATATATATATATATATATATATATATATATATATATATATATATATGTGTGTGTGTGTGTGTGTGTGTGTGTTTGTATGCATATTTATATAAGCATATGTATATACAATAAAGAGTAGGAACTAATTACATTTAGGTTAGTATCTTTGCGCATTTACGATAAATAATGCTATTTATACATGAGAATTCAAAGTCACAGGTGACCTAAGGATTCTTCGACTTGTTATAGTGATGCAAAACTGTACTGATCTTATCTGTTTTCTATGACAGTTTGTGATACATTAAGGTCATTAGCCTTCTTAAACAATCAACTTCAAATATATGTATTTTATATGATACAGATTTGTAAAAAACACTTGTGATACATCCTAATTGATTCTTGTTTGGTATTCTTGCTATAATTAAAAATATCTTACTAATCGTTGGTGTTCGCTTGACATCGAGAAAGTGCCTTTTCCTTGAAACCCAAATATGATTTTTCTTGTACAAATATGTTTATATGTTTTCTTCTTCTTAAAACTTTTGTGACCGCTGATCCGATGGTATTCGGGTGGCAAAAGCAAAAGGGTTGCCTCTGCAGTTTCACTATTATGGAGGCCAAGTAGGTATGGGATTTATATTTTATTGTTGTATGTTACCTTTTGGAATCCCACTTAGGGTACGAAAGAAAATCTGATTTTGAGTCCTTGAGCGATTAGTAACTCATTAATTATGAATATTATTGGAACTAAAGAAATGGATTTAGGGTGTCGAGAAAAGTATATTTTGAAGCAATAATATCTTATTTCATATTTCATCTCGTACCGAAGCAAAGTACATTTATCTGTCTCTTCATGGCAAATATCACTTAACATCGCAAAGCACAATCGAAATGATGTTATAACATCACTCAAGGCTGCCTTTTTATTCTGTCACCCTTACCAGTCACGAGTAAAAACAGAGAATTATCATGCAAGATATGTTGGAGTCAAGGCACATGTTCTGCGCCTCGAGAACGTACACTCAGACGCTCGAACAAACTTTGGCAATGTCCATCCGAACAACACAAAAAGAAGGACAAGATAATAACATAGCGGAAGTCGTGGAAGGCTTCCATGCCGTCAGCTTTAATGCCTGTGAGCTTTCTCCCATCCGCGGATGCTGGCTCATCGCAGGACGGTGATTAATGAAACGCTTCCGGACCTTTCATCTCGAGGCACCTCGCTCTCCCCCTTTCATCTCAGACGGAATGAGGACACCTGATAGGCATGAGCCATGAATTTCGCTCCTCGTCTCAAAGAGGCAAAAAGTGCTACCATGTGTTAATCACTTTATTGCTCTTTTTTTTTTTTTTTTTTAGCAGCGAAGAGAAGAGACTCACCTTGACTGTTATATTAAAGACTTGGTTTTACTACTCTTCTCTTTGAGGGCACTCAAAAATTGGCTGCGTTCGCGATTCAGTGAATGTTATTATGTTCTGCTCTTAACAAAAAGTAATTGAAGAATGCAAGTTTATCGGATATCCTTTAAATTGTAGCAGTTTCATTGCAAGTTTACGCTTCTTTTCATAAAAACAAAGAACCTTTTTCGTGAAATACATTATTTTTTTCTGTTGCTGCTGTTGGAATTCTATCATCTAAACGAAAGCAGCAGTTTTTTTTTTGTTTTTTTTTTTTTTTTGCTAAAAAATCAGCTTATATTCCATAGTCAAACAATGTAATTTTTGTTAGTAAATAACAAAAAGGTAAAGGTAAAATAAACAAATTGATAATTTTTTAAAATTAATTAAGAACAAACATTCATTTGAAATAAAATTTCGCCCTTGATAGATTCATTTTAGCTCCACTGTACTTGAGAAATGTAAGCCTTTTTGCTACGAGGGATTCTCAAGTATAAAATAAATGGAAAAATAAATTATTTGATGAAGCAATCCATAATTTTTATAATTACTTCATCGGGGAAACCACCTAACTTTTGCATTCAAGTTTAGCAATATTTATATTAAAAACAATATTGACTGACATGGGCTTAATTTAATAAGTGCCCTACCTTCTCTCAGGTTTTTTTTTTTCAGTACTTATTAAGCTACCTTTAGGATAGACACGAAACTGCTTTTCGTGTTCCTTTTAACAGAACAGTAAAAGAATAAAGTAAAAACGTTATATATATTAAGCCTTCTTCCTGAGGGGCCCTTGAATATAATTTTATCCAACCATTTCACATTGATCCCCAGTTTCCATTTCCAATTTACCCGAGGCTCTTTATCGGCTAGGCTGTCTCGTCAATAATCAAAGGATGACGAATATTAATACTTGGGTTCCTGTGGTGATCTTGTCTTCCAGCACAATGGTGGCATCAGGAATTCATGTTCATCATTATGTGTATGGGATGCTTGCTTGTATGCTGGTATTGCTTCCAAATATTACTCGTCAAGGAGATTCGACATTAATATCATATGCTTCGCATCTCATGTTTCACCGTCGTTAGAATATTGATCTCCCTTGTTGATGTCACTAGCCTCCAGGTATTTCCCTTTCAGCCAAAACCGTTTGAAGCGTGAAGCAATAGCGGTTAGGATCATCTTCCTTAAATTCTGTTTCAGAAGGTCATTTCCCGGGAAATTTACCCACAGTGATGCGCTTCAAATTCTGCTGGTAATTCCTCGTTTTACAAATTGTCAACAGACACATTCTGCAGAGGCGGCCCAGTGCCAGGGGCCATCTATTTTCTTTGCTGAAAGTTGTAAAACATTATTCTTGACTGTGATATTGTCGTAAAACTGTTCCAGATCTAAAGCATCCTCCACTGTTTTTTCAGATTTTATAACGTTATTGATAATTACATAAGAATATATAATTACTGTTTTGGTGATCTCAAATTGTATATACGTTACTCATTTGTTATATTCTTTTTTTTCACATATGGGTATTCTGCTTTTTCTAAGCTTATATAGCAAGATAATGACACATTCATTTACTACTACTGTTAATAATAATAATAATAATAATAATCCCACTTAACTCTGAGAAATTCTCCTTTCACCCTAAAAATAAACTTCGTTTTAACCCCAAATCTACAATACCAGCCCAAGAGGAATTAGATTTCTCGTCCAATTTCATTGGTGAATTACGTCGAAGTCAAGAATTCCGCTGATTCCAGGAATGCTATTGATATGCTAAAATGCTCGAGGAATGCTCTCACGTATTCACTAAGGCCTTTTATTACTACATCCATTTGGCATCCGGACGTATCTCTCATTAATAACATGAGCGGTCCCCAAATAACTGAAAATACGTCATTCCTGTCACTAGTAATTTCGTGTAGAAAGAAACCTCAGGTATGAAATGCTTCCTACGTAGCGGAAATTGTATTATGCAGGTATTTTCTCTGTGGAAACGCTCTAGAATGTTTTGAAAGTAGCTCCTTGAGCTATACGTAACGAAAGTATCTTTTCTTCTCTACTTGACGGTGGTTTATTTTCCAATGGCAGCTAGGGGGAAGGAGGGGGGTTCATTGCCTCTTTTGAAGCCATCCTCGAGGTTTCACTGTTAATGTTTATGTTTGAGTGTCAAGTAATGCCTCGCAAGCTAGGTAGCATAATAATTTTGGCGTACATACGTAGGTGACTGTTATTAAATGTAATTCCCCTCGTGGAATTACAGGGGAGTGACAGTACACGGCATGCGATTATGTACTGCCTTAGAAACCGAAGATATATAGTTATCTATAGGTATGCATATGTACACAAGTACACATATATATATATATACACATACCTACTTACACATACATACATACATACACACACATATATATATATATATATATATATATATATATATATATATATATATATATATATATATATATATTATAATATCATTACACAAATTCTCTTAAGTTTTGCAGAACAGAGTCTTTCCCAAGAGAATGCTGAGCACCAGTTTATATAGGCAAGTTGCACAGTCTATAGGAAGTTGTAAATGAAGGGGAGACGCCAGCTGAGTGCTTCGCGTATTATTCACCACTGAAGCTTCTGCTCTTGGAATATTGTTTTGACATTTCATTCGGATGATGCAAACAGTCTGGCAGATCACTTGAGGTGACAAACTATTTCAGGTTCGTCTTATCAAGACTGTGAATTGATATTTTATTCGTCCGTATGGTTTTTTGCATGTTATTAAAAGTATGATATTCTTTAATTAAAGGTATGACATACTTTTAATTAAAAGTATGACATGATTTTAGAGACTTATGTGTTTATTTGGCGCAGGTCTTTAGTATTTAAATAGCAAAGCGCGTGAATGATCACTGTGTATGATGTACTTAAAATGTCTTTCAGATATGCATGACGAATTTAGTGTTATTCTTTGCGTAGACATTATCCTAACAACGTTTCATTAATGTAGACTCTTCCAATTACTCTGGTAGAAATAGGTAAATAAATAAATAGGTAATTTAATAAATGAATGGACTGCTAGGTGAATAAACAAACAGAAGCGTGCGCCCTCTCCTTTGACAGTGACATGTCAAGAGGCATACAGAGTCAAATGTATAAAATAAAGATCCTACAAAATCAGAGATTGAAAGAATCATTTTCAAATGCTCCTGATTTCCCCGGCGCGTTAGCAACATTCGTCTATAACTGCTTAAACGAACGTAAACAATTATTCCAAAAGTCATGATTTCTTTCGAATTGACAGAGGAGACTCAGGGACCTTTCACCTAGACAAAGACTTCTCGAGAACTTCCTTAACTTGTTGGTCTTGGTAACTGGAAACTGCTGGATGATGATTTGGAGAGCATAAGCGTCTCTGAATTGTCCCTAGAAAATCAAAAGGCTTTCACAGTCCCCGTTGCCTTTAATACATTAACGGAAGTGGGAAGCTTTTGTTTGCATTTAAGGCATTTTCACTCTTTTTGTCTCAGCCCTGAATGGGCAGCCGAGAGATGTATAGAGATTCCTCTTTGCTAAGATAATGATCCCAGGCTGAGGAGTGTAGTCTTAATGCAAGGTTCTTATACTATCTAACCTGATACTCACCGTAGTGTTATTATTATTATTATTATTATTATTATTATTATTATTATTATTATTAGTAGTAGTAGTAGTAGTAGTAGTAGTAGTAGTAGTAGTAGTAGTAGTATTGTTTCAGCACCAAATAGTTTTTTAATACGGGGTGGCTCTCGTAAAACGACGAGGTAACGAGCACTGCCATATTCAAGCTTGAAATGTTGAATTGTGGATGCACCTCTGAGCAGACACCTTCCACGGGATCAGTGGCTTCATACAACCACATCGAAGGTTTATCAACAGCGTCTAGAACACCCTTGCACCCACTGCACCCTTCCTTTGCAATACCTCTTTCACACCATCTATCAGTGCCTTCCTTTTTCCTCTTAACTCTTTCAAATTGCACACTTTTCACCTGCCTGTCATCTTCCATATTCTCCATAAGTCCATATCATCTCAAAATATTCTGATCTATTCTTTTCCATACGTGCTCTAATCTTCTTATGATTTCTTCTTTCTCTCTTTTGTCATCATTATTATTTCTCAAATAAGGCTTGTCATTTGACATTCGACCTTTAAAAACATCTACACTAAACGGGTCACACCAATGTTTTCTCATCAGTATGCTAGCTTTCTCTACACCTAATATACTGCATCATTCATCTCAAAGCATTATATGCTAGGAGACTTCCCTGGATATTAAATCTCTTTCCTTCTAACAGTGCCCTATCTCGGCTCTTCCCAGGTCTCCCTTTTCCAGTACTGAACATTTCTGAATTATGGACATCTCCATCGAATCATTGTCTAACACTCAGTCAGCAAAACAAATCAAGATGATAAACTTCTAAATATCTCCCCAATGATGCTATCCCTTCTTCTTCTTCTTCTTCTTCTTCTTCTTCTTCTTCTTCTTCTTCTTCACAACTCCACTCTCAGACCAAAGGCATTCTCCTATCATCTGTTTTCCCAGCTACACTCACTCTTTCTGATGTCACAAGTGTACCCTTTCGCTGGCTTTATAATTTTTAGTTACCCTAACCACTATTACTCTTTGTGCTTGACATTTTTAACCCACTAGCCTATCACAGTTTCCTCTTTAAACCAAGAAGCTATCATACATTACTCCTCTTCTGTACCATTCAGAATCTCAACATGTTCTTAGCCTGTACCTCAGACCACTGGCACTTGTTCTGAAGATTCCTTGATGTGCATACCAAGACAATACTTGTCCGATTGTTTGCAGAAACCGATTATTATTATGGTTATTATTATTATTATTATTATTATTATTATTATTATTATTATTATTAGTAGTAGTAGTAGTAGTAGTAGTAGTAGTAGTAGTAGTAGTAGTAGTAGCAGCTTTCAAAATATGTTTTTCTTTATAAGAATGATTCTCCTTTGAAAATGTTATTCTTGTCATTTTAACTTAACGCATTGTGTATATATCGAAAGGAATTTGTTAAATATTGTATAATAGCAAAAAACGGTTCTAATTCATAACATGAAGGGAGAAATAGGGGTGAATAACATGACACGAGAAAGACATTCATTTCATCAACCGTGAAAATCTGCACCCAACTTGCAAAGAGCTATCAATATATGTTCGAAATCATATTACTTGCTCTAATCATTTAATGTTTTTATTCTAAATAGGAGCTATTGAAATAACAGAAATATGTTCATTCTTAGTTAAAGAATATAACTGCATGATAGGTTATATGAATTATTTCCCACAGTAGTAATCTTGCTGCCGTACAGTATTTGGATCATAAATGAAATAATAGTGAAATACTTAAAAAAAATATAAGTAAGAGCTATCAAGAAGTAATATATTTTAACAGGTTAATCATGAAACATATTGTCGAAAAAGATGTGAGAACAGATCAGTCTTACAACTGAAAATATTAATGGACTTTGATAATTTAATGAATGTCTGTTTGATTACTTTAGAGTAATACGCTTCTCTCTCTCTCTCTCTCTCTCTCTCTCTCTCTCTCTCTCTCTCTCTCTCTCTCTCTCTCTCTCTCTCTCTCTCTCTCTCTCTCTCTCTCAGATTAATTCTCTAGACTAGACGACTTTTTAAGAGAAAAGCTTATTGCTTTGTTCTGCTCCTCCCGGTGAAATGTTTAACAAGCAGAGAAGACCCGGAAAAGGAGTCTCATGGAATGGACTAATTTCACAATTTACATTCATCTAAGTGTCCATTTAGGAAATTAAGAGATTTGTTCCCAGAATTTGCAACAAATTATTTCAGGCTTCTGCATGGAAAGGGCGCATTAAACAGGGAAACCGGGAGGTAGAGTTTGATATTATAACTCTTTATCTTTGTTTAAAGCTGATTTATCAGCCAACAGGAAAAGTGAAAAGAAAAACTGCCTTCATTGTATTTCTTTGTAAGGGGTTTATACTGCTTAAGTTTCCCAAACATATTTCATACATTTGAGTTATATTTCCATATGCTGTCATTAAAGGGTAGGCGTTTTGTAACAGTGTTTAAAATTTAAACTCTCTCTCATTCACTCTGTGAGTTACATATTTTTAAAAGATAATCCTTCGACGCACACACACACATATACATATATATATATATATATATATATATATATATATATATATATATATATATATATATATATATATATATAGTGTGTGTGTGTTTGTGTGAGAATTACGAGAAAAGGGATAAGCAGTCCTCTTGTTTTATATAGTTTTTCATTAAAAGAGATAATCGCTAAATCCGTTCATCAGCTATAATCTTCATTTTATTTAAAACGTCAACGTCAAAAATTTTTTTTTCATTAAACATTCTTCCTCCCTTTCTCGCTCTTTCACTTACGACATTTTTCCCAAAACTCATTTTCCAGTGGACTGACTCCTCGAGACAGAAGATAAGCTGCTGTCACTCAATCCTCCTGAAAATTTCGTTTTCTCTCTCTCTCTCTCTCTCTCCTTTATTTTTTTTTTTTTTTTGTCCTATTGATGTTGGTGATAACGGGTATGATGATTAGAATTATTATTTGTTATTTGAAGAAGAAGAGCTGAATTTTTTTTTTTTTAGTCCTCCTATTGATGTTGGGGATAACGGGTATGATGATTAGAGTTATTATTTGTTATTTGAAGAAGAAGAGCATTTTGGTTTTGTATGCGAATAGATTTACTTTTAAATGGGAAAGAAGTTAGGATTCGTGGTATATACTCTACTATATACTGATTCCCTCATCATTATGATGGAACTTTCCTCCATCTAACAAAAATAAGTTACAACTAGAAGGGAGAAAATAAAAAAAAATGTTTTTGCATATACTTAGTATAGAGTCCAAATTACTTCCATCCTCATATGCAGATTTCCTTTGTCCGCTATTCTGATAGAAACACTGATCCTCCCATTGAATGATCATGGAAATTTGTAACGCATCCCGGTATCTATTCATTTGAAATTGATTGGTAGTTTTAATCGTTGGGTTTGCATTAAAGGATTGTACCCAAATAACCGTATCACACTGATCAGACAACTATGGGGCGCGTAACCGCCTTTTTTAGGGCAAATGAAAATTACTGAAACAGATCTAACCTTTGATTTGGTAGCCTGATTCAGAAATATAAAATTTTAAGAATAATGAACCAAAATAGGCACTGCTTGATTAGCATGAACCTCTAAATAATTTGTTGAGGATTATTTTGATTAGGAAGAGGTTGTGTGCGGAATGGTGCACTGAAAACACATGCTGTGTTGGACAAAGTTAAGTGTACCTTAGTTTAACCAGACCACTGAGCTGATTAACAGCTCTCCTAGGGCTGGCCCGAAGGATTAGACTTATTTTACGTGGCTAAGAACCAACTGGTTACCTAGCAACGGGACCTACAGCTTATTGTGGAATCCGAACCACATTATAGCGAGAAATTAATTTCTGTCACCAGAAATAAATTCCTCTAATTCTTCATTGGCCGGTCGGAGACTCAAACTAGGGCCTAGCAGAGTGCTAGCCGAGAACTCTACCGAACCGTCCAACGAGGAACTGAAAAGAATACATAATATTATAGAGCCTCTAGTTAGTTCAAAGAAATTGCTGCTGCACTTCATCCCAACAGAACTTGAATGAAAAGAGTATTTTAAAATTAGTAGCTATCATTATACACGAAGGTTGACGGGTTCAACATTTGATTTACCATCGAGAAGAAAAAAAAATGTACTGAATCTCATTTATTCTGCAAAACAGAGTTTCTTCGGAGTGTGGATTAGAGCCTGTGAAAGTTGCTATAATTGAATATTTTATCTAGACATATATTCATCGTAGCATACTAGCGATATTTTGCCATGGCATTGTATTTTGAAAATTGCCCTTATGGATCAATATAGGAGATATTCCTTAAGACCTGCGACCTACAATCCCTTAGTGAAGCTGTAACCATGGAAATGGTAGCTTCAGTTATTATATTTTAGAGAACATATGGAATATTTAGAAAACATTACACTTTACAGATTTTATTTGCTACACTATTACCTTAACGTAGCTGCCCTCTAAGACCTCACAATAGGAGGTGACTCTGAAGGACTTGGTTGCTATTGCCTATCGAGGAAAGCCAAAAGTATAATCCTGGAAACTTATTCGCAGGGAAAGGGACGCATTGTCTCTCGAACGATCATTTTTGACGTAAAACTTCATACTTGAAGTCATCATAAACTCCACTTAGGAGACGGATCCATAATTTCCCTTCAGTTGTTATTCATGAGCAAAGTGATTATGACTAAGTTCACTAATGTATCCTTATCTCATCACTAAAAGGGTACTCTCACAAAGAATAAACTTTGAGTATTATGCCCCTCTAAACTAAGGTGTTTTTCAAATCCCGTCAGCCTCACCCCTCCTCTCTCTCTCTCTCTCTCTCTCTCTCTCTCTCTCTCTCTCTCTCTCTCTCTCTCTCTCTCTCATGGGACAATAAGATAGCGACAAGGCTCTCTCTCTCTCTCTCTCTCTCTCTCTCTCTCTCTCTCTCTCTCTCTCTCTCTCTCTCTCTCTCTCTCTCTCTCTCTCATGGGACAATAAGATAGCGACAAGGTCTCTGAATAGAAATGAAAGATTCAAAACCTTAGACCCTTCGCGTTCATCAGTTATTTCCTTAGTCTCTTTTTGGTTGTAACCGAACCCTCCAGCGACCTCTTTTCACTGCCCTTAACATCGAATGGCTGAAGATGCCCAAGCTTTTGGCATATTGGCCCAGATTCCACGAAACCAAATCGTACCTTGATGAACTCATAGCATTAAAAATCTCTCTCTCTCTCTCTCTCTCTCTCTCTCTCTCTCTCTCTCTCTCTCTCTCTCTCTCTCTCTCTCTCTCTCTCTGTCTGTCATAAGATAAATATCTGAATTTAAGGTGCATACCGACAATGGCGTGTCCAATCTAATTAGAAAGTCGAAACCTTTCTTCATCATTCTAAGAGCAACAAAAACGTTTCTTTTCTGTCTCAGATTTCACCATTGGATGTTGTCTAAACATTCCAATTGCCTTTGTTCTGTCGTTGATTTTTACGGTGGTTTGTTTGTTAACGACCCTTGAAACTTTATACAGGATGCCAATGAACAATTGGTCCTAGATTTAATGAGAGGTATTTGGAGGTTTTACTTTTTTTTCTTTTTTGGTAAGTGACTGCTCTTCCGGGTCTCGTTTCCTTTATGCCTCCGTGGAATTTTCTTTACAACATTTGTAAAGTCAGAAAGAGAGAAAGAGAGAGCTATAAACCTCTTGAACTGGACTGTTAGAAAGGAGCGTATTATTGAGGATTAATTTAATCTTCAAAAAGGACATTCGAAAGAGCCAGGGATCTCATTATTGATGTTTGCAATGTTCATTTTATATGTCATCGATTACAGAATCCGGTTTCTTCTTATCATAGGTGGATTTCTGTGATTTTGCGATGACTGCCATTTTCCCTTAATCTTTTAGCTTTTTTCTTTCGTCAGGGTTTGAGTTCATTGAAATACTGAATGGTTTCTGTTCACCTTTGTTTTTCGAGTGAAAGGAATTTAAAAGTCTGGCAGCAAACTTATGTTTGATAGATATTCTGTTATTTTCATCAAATTTACGTTTGATTTTGATTCCAGTTTGTGTTGTTAATGATTATCAAAACCTGAGTTTCTTAATCTGTAATTGTAGTAAAAGTGGGTGTTTACATAATAGCGCTAAAGTACGATGGGATCTGGCTTAAACCGGTTTTCTTGCGGGGAATTCTGTTGAATTTTGTTAAAGCGCAGATATACTTTTATCATATATAACTTCTTGCTGGTTCCAGTGACTTGGTACGAATATCAATAAGGTTTGCAACCTTGCATGAACTTTAGAATAACATTAAAAGAAATAGTATGGAATCCTTAAGAAAATAATTTTGTATTTGATAAGTGTTCTTTGAAACGTTTCATACTTGAAGTATATTATTTAAATAAATCCGTAGTCTTTCGTTTATCTTTGTATCTTCGAATGAATCGTCAGTAAACTAAAACAATTAAATAACATCTTTTACGAATTCTTGTCATATGTTACTTGTGCAGTACTTTTTGATTATGCAGTGTTGAGGTTATAAAGATTCTTTTCCTCTCTTTAAGTACAAGCTTTTTATTTGTTCAGTCATTATTGTGTTATTCAGCATAAACACATCATTATATTATTCAACAAAAGTGCACAATTGTGAATAGCAATCCATAGAAATCGACTCACATACTGTTCAGCACTTTTGGGACAAAAAAACATGAAACCAATATTTTAATACACTGTATTTATGCTGATATGAGCCATGTTCTCATTTTTCAGTAGTGCCACGAAAAATCAGTTGAAAATTAATTTCATTGAAAATGATCTACAACCCTTATGGTCAGGATTCAAAATATCTCGCAGTTTGGTATTAAAGCTTTCCCATTTCATAAAAATGACGTTCGTTATTGGCGTGTATTTGCAGTGAGTGAAATCAGTGGACTAGAAAATTGCCCTCGTTAGCTTGACGATGGTACCTGAATTCCAGTTCATACGGAAAAAAAAAAAGAAAAAGAAATGTTTTCCATGTCCAGCCTTTTGAGTTTCCAATAAGTGTGAGTTTGTACCTGTTTCCATTTCCATCGCATTGGTGATCACCGAGAAATGTCAGATGGGATTAGCACAGAAATCCACTGAGCTTCCATTAGTTAAGATATGGGATTAGCATTCCCATCGCGATGTGTGATTATTGCTTAGGAACGGACGGGAAACGCCTTATGGTACCACCCTTTCTATGTGGAAAAGAAACACTCCTATATATATATATATATATATATATATATATATATATATATATATATATATATATATATATATATATATATATATATATATATATATATATATATACATACTAGCTGGTCAACCCAGCCCTGCCTGGGAAAACTCTGAAGGACTCAAATCATCAATAACTTTCCTTTTCGCGGGCTACCATCATTAGTCCTACAGTTCTTCAATTTTTTACTTATTGTACAAACAAATGTACCACTATTATTATTATTATATATTATTATTATTATTATTATTATTATTATTATTATTATTATTATTATTATGCAAGCAACTGTACAGTTTTCTTATAACCATTAAGTTAAAATAATAATGATAATAATAATAATAATAATTATTATTATTATTATTATTATTATTATTATTATTATTATTATTATTAAAGAGAATGGCAGCACCAGTGGAGTTGATATTATACATAGTCTTTTCAATTCTTCTTATTTTCTTCTCATCAGTGCTGATATTTGCTAATAACTGGCAGATGTTCATTGCCTGGGTAAGGAAACAAGGCAAAACAAATTTCCTTACCCAGACTATCAACATCGGCCAGTTATTAGCAAATATCAGCCCTGCTGAGACGAAAATAACAAGAAGAATTGAGAAGACCACATGTAAAATCAATTCCACTGATGCTGCCAATTCCCTTTAACAAGACTTGTTTGAAAGAGGGTCTCCTCCCTTCAAATTATTGTTATTATTATTATTATTATTATTATTATTATTATTATTATTATTATTATTATTATTATTATTAATTTACCATGCATACTTGTTTTCCAGGAATTTTCCTTTATTTTGTGTATTTAATTTTCTTATACCTTAAAACCCTGCGTCCAGAAGAAATGTTCAAAGTTCAGTATACAGTATAGCTAGTTAGAAATTTTTTACTTATATATTGAATAGACAAAACTTTCCCTCCAAGAAAAGCAACGTGACGAAGTCATCACAAGGCGGAGAAAATAATTTTATGCAAGGCCTGGGAAATGATAAAGGGAACCAGCTGAATTTTATTGAAATGGAAGCAAATATCTTAAAAAAATATAACTACTGAGAAACTTACTTACCGCTACGAGTCTGACGCTTATAAGGAACAATAGTACAGTAATATAATCTAGACAGGTCGGGTACAATGAATACTTGTGTGCATGATTTTCTGTACTACTCAGCGTTTGACATAACCTTCATTTTTTTACTTCTCATTTGATTTGATGAACTAGAGCGTTGATACTCGTGATCCAGTGGTATAAAAAGGAATGTGCATGTGACTGAGTGATGAAATTGTAGAGAGATAGGGTTAGAGAATAAGCTACAAAATATATTTTACTTTACGTCGGAAAGGTTACTGAAAAGAATCCTTACAGAGTGCCATTTGGACAGCTTTTTTAAGGCAAACAAACTTTCTGTAAAATTTCGAGAGAACCACAAAAGTCGAAGTTAAATTCGTCATTATTACCGTCGAGGATACAAGAACAAACTGGCCGTAAGAATTTGAAATGTGGAAGAGAGAGCTCATTTGTTATGCATGGGACGGGATCTCGCTCGGCAAAAGAAAAAAATGTAGATACTATAATGTAGCCTCAACCAAGGACGACGTTGATGTTCTTAGACAAGTTATTACAAAAAGGAAAAAGTTTGAAAAACTTTATGAAAAGAACCAGAATCTCGGATGTCTTCTCTCCAACAACACTGACATTCATTCTCTCTCTCTCTCTCTCTCTCTCTCTCTCTCTCTCTCTCTCTCTCTCTCTCTCTCTCTCTCTCTCTCTCTCTCTCTCTCTCGTCACTGGGTTTCATGTTTAGCTTTTCTAGTAAGGTTTACCAGTAAAAGTCAGTCTGAATATACAGAGCAGTTAGTTAGATTATTTTTAAGACTAATTGTCGGTCGTCTACTTCTTGAATCCTTGAAACTAAGAGGCAATTATATTCCTCATAATTATTTAATTATTAATGAAAGAAAGGATATGACACAAACAAACTGATATAACTGATATAAAGAAGTGAAGTGACGATAAATAAGGCGAAAGCCTTGAAATAATTATGAATAGTATATACATTCAAAACAGTTCAAATAAACTTATGTACTGATCAACCGGTACAGAAGTTTACAAAAACTTAATTTTAATACATTTGTTTTAAGACTAGACACCATACAATGTTCTTGGAAGGTATTAAAATTTGTTTACAATACTACTGATAATTTTTTATGGCTTCCCTTCAAAAACTATAGATAATAAATATAAAAAAAATAATTAAAAAGCAAAAGTCGTTCTAAGGTGACATTTGTTCCACTGTAAGTATAATATCTAAAACTTGCAAAATCCAGTTGAAATAAGCCGTATATTCATTCTACTTTGAGGGATGGTATTGAAACGCAATGATTACTGAGCAAATAATCATTAGAAAATTTGGACCCCCCTTCATTAGCAAAATTTAGTAAGGCAGTATTACAGGCAGAGTAACAACTCGGTCATAGCCGCTAGCTGTTTGTTAAAGTTAGAAAAAAATAAGAAGCAAGGAGACCGGATTACTTTTTATCAACCAAGAGGATTTCGTGGAAGAGGGTTCTTGAGGGAAGCACAAAATAGAAAAACGACCAGGAGAGCAATTTGGTCAGAGAGGATTAAATCTTTATTTTGGATGGAAAGAAAGACGAGGATGATATTTTGCTTCAAGGAAGATAGAAAGTTTCGCTCGAGAAACTTGGAAGTTAATGCACTCACTTCCTTGCTTTCATTTTCGTCTTGGCCATCTTTACTGTGTACTGTGATTGCATTAGTTTATAAACTTTCGCGAGGTAAATGTTTAATTAATAATGCTTGCGCAAAACATGAAATTCAAGAACTACACTGATAATAAGATTAAATTATTTGGTGCTTTGTTCCGATCATGGAATTCGCTAGAAGTATTATTCCCTAAATTTTTACTTATAAATTTTGATAATGCATAAAATCCATTTCTCTTTATTGCAAACCCCTAACCCATAATTATCTATATAATATATTTACAAGTATGTTTCTTATATTAGCTTCCCCTTAACGAACACAGAATAACCATTCTAATTATATTTGAGAGTAAACAGAAAAATATGTGAAAGAAAAGTTATAGCAACAAATTCAATTAATAATTTGCAGATTTAATTATGTCTAGGATAAAAACTGTGGGCGTTTATTGTTTCTTTGTATAATATTCAAACTTGTCTTAACGCTCCTTAACACTTTCTTGCATAAGATCCAAACTAGAATAATCGATACAAGAGGTGTCTTTCATATCGTGAGCTAAACTAGGGGAATTTTTCTTGGCATAATACAGTCATTTTCAGTAGAATTACTTGTAAATGCTATTATATTGATATTGCTCTGATCATCCCCATTGTAGTTTTTCTCAAAAGTTAATTAAAGTTTTATAGTGTCAAGTATCAAAGCTATTTGACTTGCAACCTTCTCCATTATATATTGAATTAATAGATCTTATATTTAATTTTTTTCATAATTTCAGATGCAAACTTATCTTTATAAATTGAGTACTAAATGCATTAGCAAGGAAAGGAATTTCATTCACTAAGTCAGTTTAGTAAGAAATGACTATCCTGCCTGTTCTGGTTTCCTATCAAGTAAAACTCTAAAGAAAAGCATAGCAACACGTAGATCTTCCATTTGCAATTATGACCAGTGACCAAATTACAGCTAAACAGAAAAACTCTGCACTAAGCAATTACTGAGATTTCATTTAGGGAAGTAACACCTAAGTAGGCTAATAGTTTGTCGGATTATCAATATAGACTACCAAGAAAACATACGTTGATCATTAAACACAAAATTATGCAAAATAAGTGTGTTAAGATCGCAGCCAGGTTTGTTTCGGGAATGTGTCTACAGCAGTTGTTCACGTCTGTGGAGTTCTGAAAGTAAATTGTCTCTGTGGCTGCTTCTCTCTAAATCCTTGATTGTGAACCATAGTGCAGGACCATTACTATATTTATAGGAAACTTGGAAAGGTTTTTATTAAAATGAGTCGGTTGAATCTCTGTTTGAATTTGGTTATTTGTCAACTTTTCTACTGCAGGCCTTTGACTAAGGATTTGTGTGGAGCGTTTGGAGAAAGTACTTCGGTTACGATTGCGTTGTCGACGCCTTTGTCGTGCCATGACACTGCGAACCCTTTTTTCCAAGCATGTAAATTCATATACAATGCTAGTCAGCTGGTTCTTGTTTTTGTGAGGGCCTCTGCTATTCCTCATTTTCTTATATAAGGTTAAGTTGTGCCAGGTAGATACTGAGACGCTTGTTTAGGACATCATACATAATCCTTCTGGGTATGTTCCTTTTTTGAAATGGTTTGCTGAAGACAATTCCTTTGTTACATTGTGTTTGTCATATTGATTCTCGTTGCACTAGCTTTTATATTAAAGTTTAATCATTTTTGACGAATGCATTTTTGTCAAACAGTCTAATATCTTTTATTCTAATCAGAGTTGCTTGATCGGTCTAGTTCTTTGTTAATATATTTTACAGCTACTGCAAAACATTATTGCTGAAATCGTTGTGTGAACAAAATTGAAAGTTTGTAGGAGCGACTACATTCTCCTTTTTATGTTAAGGGCTTTGCAGTATTCTGAAGCCAGAAGGTGGCCTACTTCTTGTAATATGAAGAAAGGAATGCCGCATTCATGTTCAGTTCCACCATGAAAACAAGAAGGGAGATTTCATGAAAAAAGGAAAAGAGGTCCTGAAGTTCTAGATAATTATTAACGGTGATGATTATACAATCATCAATGCTCCTGGTACACATGGAATGATTTTGCGACCTAGGAAAAGATCATTCTTCGACTACAGTAATATATATATATATATATATATATATATATATATATATATATATATATATATATGTATATATATATATAATATATATATATATATATATATATATATATATATATATATATATATATATATATATATATATATATGTATGTATGTATGTGTGTGTGTGTGTGTGTGTGTGTTTTACCTCCCCGTGTTTTTTCCTTCTCCACTTATAGAATACAGTTATTCAGGGTTTTGGTTTATTGAGACAAAATGCTGTACAGGAAATATTAACAATGTATAGAACTGAACAAGTATAAAAAAAAATCTTCATTTTCTTTCCTGAGAAAGGGGTTAGGTTTTCCAAGCCAGTTTCAGTGAATTAAACATTTATCTAGACGAAAATTAAGACTTAGGACACATAAACAATCAAGAGTCAAACTAACCATGTATCCCACACACGTATCTGTGTTTAGGAATCTTAAATACGGAACCTTCGCTAAATCATCGAAAGTTGTGGTTATCAAGGCATGAAAATGATAAGAGATTAACTCGCTGGAGGTAAATTTTGGCCAGGATTTAAATGTTAAAACAAGTAAACAAGCCTGCCATGTGTAATTATGAAATGAGGTTCAATCATAGCATACAAATAAAATATATCTCCGCATCTGACTGCCCATTTATATCGCATTCGAAAAAATACATATGAAAAAAATTGCAATAAAAATCTTACAATGTTTTGTAATTCACCGGAAGGGGAGTCCAGGAAATCGCAAAAACGTTCTTTTCTTTCCTGAAAACGCTCTTTATTTCAAGGCTTTGTATAAAATTATATTTTCTCGGTTTCATGATGCGCAAGGTGAAGGATCCTGCCATGTTAAGCATGTAGCATGTGCAAAAACAAAAATATGCATTGATCCTAACTATGAAAAATGCTTGTTGTTCTGAAATATTAGGCATCAGCATCATTGCTTGCAGTGAAATAAAGATTAGTGTAATTCGACTTTTCAAATATTTATTGTTACTGAAACAGCTGTGATTTTCGAGAACAAGTGCCCGAGAGAAGAATGAAGCCCTTTTGATGTTTTTCAACATATAGGATAATTAATTATTGTTTGCCTCTTTGTTAGCCAGATATATATTACATTTCCTAGGTTCTCGCCTTTTCTAAAGAACGCTTCTCAAGCTCAAATTATAACTGGGAATAAATATGGAAGAAATGTATGAATATCATAAGTGATACTTTAATTAGAAACTTGAGTCAAATTGAAAATGAAACCGAATATGTCGCCCCTATTTTCATTAGCGGACAGGAGACCCTTATGAGTAATAAATGTTGGGGGTTCCACAATTTATCGTGGAATTCATTTGAGCTTTTATATTTCGAAATAAAACAACGATTTTTTTTTTTAATGCATTTGGTGACCAGTTTTTTCTATCATAATAACAAGAAATTATTTACTGCCAAATTGCTAGAGAATAAGAGAATGAACAATAAAGAAATTACGATTGCCTTGTATGAAGCTAAATAATTATATCAAGTTACTAAATTACCTGATAGTGTTAGGGGAATTCTTAAGATCCACATTTGAGAATGAATTTATGTACATCAAAGAAGAACAGAGAAGGTGAGAATAAAGCTAATATCCTGACTGGGTCGATCTTACCACACGTATAATAGTAAGAAAGTATACACCTTAATTTCAGGTGTGCCCAATCTTCTTAGTCTAATGATCAAGTTTGTTCACACTGTGAAGAAAAGTGACGTACAATATTTGTGTGACCAAACTTAATACAGAGTGCCCCTATAATCACAGCCACATCAGTTAAACAAGTCAAAACCTTTTCAGAAGAAAGGTAAATTAAATGTTTAAGTTTTTTTTTTTTTATTTGGTTTTGAAGTCTAACAATCTTGAAGTCTAGGCAAAAAATTTGGATACACAGATCCTTCATCAGTTCAAATTGTCGTAAGGATATAGATACTTTCATTGCTGTTTTTAGGATTTGAGAGGCGACTTGATATTTTATTGTTTTTTTTTTAAATTGGATGTGGCTTATGCTGAAATAAAGTTGTTTCTTTATTATTATTATTATTATTATTATTATTATTATTATTATTATTATTATTATTATTATTATTATTATTATTATTATGTAACTCTCACAGACCATTCTTGTTAATCAATTCTTACTATAGAATGCCTTTTTTTTATTTTGAAACTGAAGTTACTACACCATTAGACGAAGAATATTGATGGGTTGCCAGGGACTGATTTATGCAAGGACTATGATGGATTAATCTGCTCAATTCACAGGCTACGTATGCTGAAGGCTTTGACAAGTAAGATAATAAAACTAATATCCTCCAAAATACTTTTCCAAAAGTTGTAACTACACACTGATTATCTCATGTACCATTTACCCCAAAATAATAATGGTACCAAGGAAGTTTAAGCATTCAAATGACCTTTTAAAATGTATACATGAAACTGTGCAATATATACTGCATCCTATGGGATGTTTGCCCTTTTTCAGTTGCTATTGATCATCATAGTGTGTTGATACTACGTTAGTAGCGCTAATAAATGTAGCAATGATCATTAGAATGGGCTTAGAGTCAGAATATACATGCCACATTTATTTAAAGGGATATGGGATCAACGATCTCAACTTTAGCCGCCTCATCAGACTCATACGTTCTGCTTAGTCTAATCTTTCCTGAAGAAAGACAAATTGATGAGGTTTGGGATGTGTGTCGCCTTGTGAGCGAGGATAAAACAAGCACCAAAGTAACACATCTTAGATAATGCTCACACACCACACACATATATATGTATATATATATATATGTATGCATATATATATATATATATATATATATATATATATATATATATATATATATATATATATATATATATATATATATATATATATATTATATAGAACCATGAAGGACAACTTTAGCGCGCAACAAAAGTGCAGGAGGAAATCACAAAGCGACAAACCTTTCCATGATTCGCTGAACAGGGAGGGAGTCAATTCCAAATTCTGTGGAAACACGAACTGGAATTCCAGGCTTTACCCGAACGTTCCAGGAATTTTTAACGACCTTTGCTGCGGTCGCTACTGCAGGAGAGCTTCAATGCGAGAACAAGTGAAACACAGCTGGAAATAACAGTAATGATCAAAATAATAATAATAACAATTCGGCTCTTGGAGTAGTAAAATGAAAGCAATCTTTTCTTCTATCTGTAGCTAATCTGTTTGAAGCATAATAAATTATAAATGAATAATAATAAGGCCAGCGATGATACAAATAATAAATGTAACTGGTAAATTTGTGATGCCAGGCTTCAAGCCATAGATGAGATCAATGTGGTCACCCAATTTTAATTTGCATACTGACTGATGTGAATTTACCTACATCAGATTAGGTTATGTATTATCCAATATATATATATATATATATATATATATATATATATATATATATATATATATATATATATATATATATATATATATATATACATATATATATATATAATATATAATATATATATATATATATATATATATATATATATATAATATATATATATATATATATATATATATATATATATATATATATATATATATATATATATATATATGAGGTGTATCTGTTTTAAGAACAGAATCAAACATCTCACTTTTCTTGAGATGTCTCTGGTAGCCGTGGCTCTTTCCTTGGGTCAGCAGATCCCTTCTCTTTCGTCATAAGGTTCTGAAATGAGGCACTGGTATGCAAAACTAGACGTTATTGACAAATTTAATGAAAGTGGTTCAGCAAAAGCTTTATTGGCTTCTGAAACAGAAAACTTTGTTTCAAAAGCCAATAAAGCGGTGGTATATTTTACTATGTTTTTCCATGGTAATGAGAGTTTTTCTGTTAAAAATAGCTATTAAAACTACAATCTCATGTTTACAAATACGAGTGTGGTTGCTGCAATGCAATTTACGTGTGAAAAACAAGGCGCCAAGCACGTGCACGATGGTTTGAACACATAAAAATCTATTAGAACAAACAGGCTTTTAGCAAAACCACATTCAGTGCCATACGGGGGTCATACAAAAAAACAGTGATCACCGCCTCTGCTTAGAGTCATTTTCCATTCTCTCTAGTCGAGTGGCCCTTGAAACTGGCAATAGTAGAAAGCCTGTGCACTTTAAAACTGAAACCTTCCCTCAGTAACAACGAGAGGTCCACGAAGAGGCTGTGTTTTTTATTTTTAGTGTGTGTGTAGTGCTTTCGTGATGCAGGTATTTGTTTCTTCTATATTGCTTTGTTTCTTCTTTTTTTTCTATGCTTATACATTACCAGTTTTTATATAACATTTTGTGTAACATCTGCTGTATGTCTAATGATCGTTGTGATTTAGTAGATTTATCAGTTTTGTTTTTTTCTAAATGTTTTGTGGTTGTCAGACCTGGGATGATAGAGGAGACAGTTACTCCCGAAACCGGCAGTCATAATTAACAAAGGATGTTTTATTGCACACGTACTGGTTTTACTCACTCTATCAGATCTCACTTTCACGGGATCAATCACGTGGATAAATCAGTTGATGATATATCTATATAATATATATATTATATATATATATATCTATATATATATATATATATATATATATATATATAGATATATATATATATATATATATATACACACACCGTGATTATATCACAATCATAGTAGCTACAATGTCGCTTATATCAAGATTCACGCTCGAGATCCCCGATGGGGAATTATCGACCGAAGGGATTCAGAATTTATAAGTGATAAATGGATCGAGACCCGGCAGTACAATCCGTTATATCACTTATAACTTGGATATTAAACGCCATTGTGTTAGCTGTAATCGTAGATAAAATGTCACGGATGATGTGGTAAATATTGATATATGATTATATGTGTGTGTGAATGTATTTACGTCGTTTATTTTGTTATTAATGAAGACAAATATCACTTAATGGAACCTATGAAATACTAAAAAATGTAAGTTTCTCTCTCTCTCTCTCTCTCTCTCTACTCTCTCTCTCTCCTCTCTCTCTCTCTCTCTCTCTCCTGAGTAAAATGAAAGCAGTTTCGCTAGGGTCTTGGTAGAACGGTAACGTTCCTTATTGAGATACTTTGGTTTGTATCTTGGGGAACCAATCCAATGCATAGAATATTGGTCTTGGACCGTCTGGTACTTTCGTGACGGTGTTCTTGGGAATCTGCCCTGTTTATTTTATTTTCAGAAATTTTCTACATATGTATATATATATATATATATATATATATATATATATAATATATATATATATATATATATATTAAATATATTATATAATTACTATATATATATTTAATATATTATATATATATATATATATATAATATATACTATATATATATATATATATAGTATATATATATATATATATATATATAAATATATATATATATATATATCTATATATTCATTGCATGGTAAAAATTGTGGTAGATGAAGTTAACCCTTAACAAAACTTACCAGTATGATTGTACATAGAAATCATCTCCTAGATCTTTTTCTTTATTAACCATCTTTAAATTACAAGCAACTCATTTAAAATTATAGGTGGCATTCGTGATTCCAAATTTACCTTCAACCAAACATATCCTGCATCATCAATTACACAAATAGTTATACATAGGGGATGTTTCAATATTTGGTGACCTGTGCTATCCTGAGGATGTTTTATTTTTTTTTTCTCATTATTTCACATTTTTAATACTGTTCCCTGTTCCACCTTCAACAACTGACTCGTATCTTAAACTGCTGGACAAAAACTTGAATTTCATAAATTTCTTATCGCTGTTGATAGTCTTTGGCTCCGTCGTCCAATTAGTTCATTGTGCTTGTAATAATCAAACCATCCATGATGTAGTGTTATATATGTAGTTAACTCTAATTTTCATGTCTTTTCTTCAGCGAGGTTCAGAAGTAAAAAATTCTCCATAAGTTTTATTCCTGGTGTGTCAAAGGTGTTGGAAGATCTTTCTAATCCCTTCCTTGAGTCATCGAAACTTCAGAGTTTCAAAATAGGTGGAACTGCTTCCTTCTACGTAGGCTAGCATGTGTCTAATTTCGGAGTTAATTTTTTTTTGTCTTATTTATTGTGCTATATGCATCTTTACTTTTTTATTTACTTTATAGTAATTTTTCTAGTTTTTCTTTTTTTTCATAGTTTATGATATACATCTCATATGTCATTTCTGTAATGGGCTTCATTCTCCACTAGGGTGCTTGGGCTTATAGCATTCGGATTTTCCAATAATGTATGTATAGAGCAATAAACACTATATATTTCCTAGATATATAAACACTAACAACGTTTCCAGATCGTCACTAAACATGACAGTTATCATAGCCCCTGAAATAATTTCCCCCTCAAATATTTATTATATTGACATGCGTAAAGGCTCAGTAGACAACAAATGTAAAGTGTCTGACCTGAAAGTCTTAGAATAACGATGTAATGCAGAATTTACAGTTGAAGAAAAGTTAAGTACACCTTAGTTTTACCAGACCACTGAGCTGATTAACAGCTCTCATAGGGCTGACCCGAAGGGATTAGACTTACAACCAATTGGTTACCTAGCAACGGGACGTATAGCCCATTGTGTAATGCGAACCACATTATAGCGAGAAATGAATTCCTATCACCAGAAATAAATGAGAAGACAAAAAATTCAAACACGAAAAATTTATAAATCTCTCACAAATCGCTAATAATAAATGTAAGAGGAAAAATGTCTGGGAATTTTGCTTATCATTACAGGATGACGGCAGTAAAAAGAAAATTCAATAATGTTCGTTCGCAAGAGGAGCGTTGCATTTAAAAACAAACGTG
Organism: Macrobrachium rosenbergii; assembly: GCA_039081455.1. Taxonomy (NCBI): domain Eukaryota; kingdom Metazoa; phylum Arthropoda; class Malacostraca; order Decapoda; family Palaemonidae; genus Macrobrachium; species Macrobrachium rosenbergii. The sequence goes on from JANJGK010000034.1 coordinate 28,365,343, forward strand.
AGACAAGCGAAGTGGCACCAAAGGCCAACCAAAAACGGAATATTGAAGTTCATGAAAAGAGAGGGGGAGAAAATAAAGTCTGAAAATTTCGGAAAGGGGTTTGTTGGAAAGTAGCGAACGAAACTGGATAAAAGTGCATACGAAAAAGGGAAAGAGAAAATAAGAAAAAATTACGCACTCTAGTTTGGCAAAAGTGTCTCTTTTCATGAATTTTGATGTCGGGGGAAACGGAGGAAAGGGTATGAAAAATATTTTACAAAAAGAAATTATATATTTTTTTTTCTAAGGAAAAGGGAATGGAGGGAAAGCATTGATGAAAAATGCGACGAAGAAAAGGAAAGAAACGATGGGACCAAAATTAGTGCAAGGAATGGTAGCAAAAAAACAGGCGAGGCGAAAGGAAGGTGACAATTTTCTGAAACGTTTTGTATCAGGTTAAACAAAGAGAGATGCAACGAAATAATTAGACCCGATGAACTTTTCGCAGCGAACGTGACAAGGTAAAGGCGATCTTTAAAAAGAGAGCAGAACCTATTGCATAGAATGATGATTGAACGGACTATCAAATAGATGATTTTAAAAAGATCTCTTACTGGTAAGGCAGAGGACTTCCCACGATGGCGTGACAATTATAAAGAAGTATAAAATGCGCCAGAGTTTCTTCGGCGCAAGCGAGTTTTCTGTACAGCGTATAATGGTGTATGAAACTCTAAGCCACTGCCCATGAAAATCTCTGCCGCAGCCTATGAAACTTTCTGCACAGCCCAGTGGTGGCCTGTGTTGTTGGCACCTATAGCGGTGCCAGGCGCACGATCATGGCTAACTTTAGCCTTAAATAAAATAAAAACTACTAAGACTTGTGTGCTGCAATTTGGTATGTTTGATGACTGGAGGGTGGATGACCAACATGCCAATTTGCAGCCCTCTAGCTTCAGTAGATTTTAAGATATGAGGGCGGACGATGCAAAGGAAGGTGAATACAGTCATAAGGAAGTTTTATATGTTTGCTCCAAGATCTGTCAAGGATTTTGCATATAAGCGTGCACATAGAACAAGAAATATGAAGAAAGCGCATGGCAACAACGATATAACTCCAAGAAAGTGGTAGAAAATGAACGAAAGAGATGAGTGTTTTCGTAGATAGAGATTTAATTAACTCAAATGATCTTTTGATGTTATTCAAGAGTACTCGTCAGTCTACTTTGCCAAAATAATCCTGAATGACATTTGAAGTAGGAAGATATACGTGCTGTTGGGCTGTTGGGAAAAGTGCCACCTCTCAAGGTCAGTCAACAAATGTTGAGAGTAACAACAGGACTTGACCCCTGAGGAAGTAATTTGCCAAGAAAAGCAAAAAGAGAATCCTTGCTAAAATCTCTAGTTTCTGAAGAAACTATTTTATTCGTAAGACCAAAGTATCACAGTAGCTTCTGTTAACTGCCGTTTTGTGAATTATCACTCGCCTTTCATTTCCATTGTGAAATCTGGCTACTTTTAGTTTCCTGTTGAAGAAAACCATTGAGATGGCTATTTTCATTAGTTTTCTGTAAAAGAAAACTATTGAAATGGTTATTTTTATTAGTTTTCTGTAAAAGAAATCTGTTGTGAGATGGATATTTGTCTGTCCGTCCACACATTTTTGTCCGCCATCTCATCTTAAAAACTACTGAGGCTAGAGGGCTTCAAATTGGTATGTTGATTATCCACCCTCCAATCATCAATCATACCAAATTGCAGCCCTCTAGCCTTAGCAGTTTTTATTTGATTTAAGGTTAAAGTTAGCCATGATCGGCGTCTGGCACCGCTATAGGTGCCAACAACACAGGCCACCACCGGGCCGTGGCTGAAAGTTTCATACAGCATGATGCGCTGTACGGAAAACTCGATTGCGCCGAATAAACTTTTTTTTTTTTTTTTTTTTTTTTACGAGGGAAGACTAATAACTCTTCAGTACAACAGAACCCATACAGTGATATAGCCACTATACTGCTAACGTTTCGAATGAAGTTAAGAAGCAGCGGGTTTGATCAGTATTTGAAACGGTAGTCACCATTGAAGCCATATCACTAATACTTTAGCTCACGACTATCACTGGGCCTTGTAAGCTAATCCCAGAATCCACAGAGACTTGTAGAAGACATAAGGAATTTGTGTTAGTGGCCATGAGTCCTAAATAAGGTTATAAAAACCAGAATAATTTTGTATGCCCATTTATTTGCTTTTTTTTCTTATACGCTTTGAATATGTTTTTAAAACACGTATATTCCAAGTTCACTCCCTCAATCATATTTCTTTTCAGAAAACGGAACAAGAGACTGTTCGAGTAATCTACTGTTTTCAGTTTTATCATTTGACCCGAATTCTGTCCTTTTATGCCTACGACTGAGGTCAGGGAATCAGGAGATTTTAAAATCGTCTCAGCTATGACAGCATTATAATATTTATCAGAAACAGCCTGGTAAAGGAAGAAAGCTTATTGAATTGTTGGCTGTTTGTTGAGAATAATTAAAAACGAACTTTGGAGCATTAATATTAACTTAAATGTTATTTTATAACTGACTTTTCATTTGTTACATTTTTTAGGACGTATATAGATCTTAAGCAAAGAAAAAACCTGCTGGATAGCCAAAACTGAAAGAAGCCTGGAATCTCTATAATGTGATGAATCCTATCACCATTCATTACAAGTTTATGTAAAATGGCATTCCGTAAAAAGTTATCGGTACAACGTGTTAAAAACAAATCTAATTCTATAGTTTGTCGTATGTTTCCAAACGGATTCTAGACGTAAACATTACTTATAATGAGTTAGTGAATAGCTTATAAATATGTGTTATTGATTTATATTTCTTAAGTAAGGCAATGTTTTGTTACTTCTTAATGAACGCGCGAAATCATCAATACAAGGACTAGAAAATTCACCAGACCTTGATGCAGAGAGTTTGCGGGTGGATAAACAAAAAGCTAATAGATATTGAATTTATATATAATAATGAAGAGGCTGGTAATGTGGTAGAATTTTGTATTGCAGATTCAATCTGTGGTAAGAACTCAACACTGAACGTGGGAATAAAACAATAAGTGTGACGTCGAGATAGGAAAGGATAGAAATGAGAATTATAAAATAATGAACACTTAATAATATACAATATATATATATATATATATATATATATATATATATATATATATATATATATGTGTGTGTGTGTGTGTGTGTGTGTGTGTGTGTGTGTGTGTGTGTGTGTGTGTGTGTGTGTGTGTGTGCGCGCGCGCGGCGCGTGTGGATGTTTGTATATATTTAAAAAATAATATGTAGCGTGATATTTAAAGTGAACCCACGGACAGCTTCTAAAATATAAGACTAAATCTTAGATAGATTATAAAGGCTAAGGTGCCCTCTCTGGAAGAGTTGAATTTAGGATAAGAACTTTCGGTAACACACCACCAGATTCTTCAGATTCTGGAAAGGAAAAGAAAGCTTTCCCTTGTCGAAAATCTAAACCGTATGTAGAAAATCCCACCAAAGTAAAAGATGGTCACCCTCTGGTCGACAGAGTTACGTAATAAATGAAATAACGCCTGAATCAGTAGAGGAAATATTTACGTAAAGAATTTGTTCACTTACAGCAGTAGAAGCATTTTCATGATAATAGTTAACCCATTAAAACTGTATACGAATCGTAAATCCTTAGCAAAGTTGTGGCCACGGTAACCAGCCAACGACCAACACCAATTTCTGATACGTACTAGTCCTAATTTTACTCACAAATATCAAAGGAAAATGTTAAAATACATACAATATAAAGCATAATTCTAATGACTTGTAATCAAAAGAGTTTTATTATCTAGAGTTTTATTACAGCATCTCATAAAAATCAATCAGGATGTGAGGGGAACTAACTTGGGAGACACGACAATGTTCTAACGTTTGATGAAGGTCAGTCTACAAAAGTTGGTTTACGATTTTTTTTATGCACATTTCTCTCCATATAT